>JAWHQI010000394.1:1200000-1800000 GCA_033032865.1 Dactylorhiza incarnata
ATTGATCTCTTGTGAGGAAATAAAAAATGAACTCCTAGGAAATTCATAGTTACTAAATGCAAGGATCTAGTTGGAGATCAAAATTGATCTCCTGTGAGATCAATTTTGATCTCACAGGAGATCGTGGAGATCAAAATTGATCTCCTGGGCGAAGATAAATATTGATATCCTGGGTGGAGATCAAAATTGATCTCCTGTGAGATCAATTTTAATCTCACAGGAGATCATGGAGATCAAAATTGATCTCCTGGGCAGAGATAAAAATTGTTATCCTGGGTGGATATCACAAATGTTCTCACAGGAGATCGTCTTCCTCATTTTCCTCATTCACAGTAGAAAATGAAACCCTAATACCCTAAATAGCGAACCAATGTGATGAACTTACCTGTGGATGATGTTTGAAGGACGAGCCTGGAGAAATATCAGGAAGATGATGACGATGATGCACAGGACGGCGGTGAGGATCAGCGTTAATCCACCAGAGGTTATCGTCGCTGGTAAGTTTTGATGCCGAAAATTGAATCAGCTCGCGTTCTGGTTTTTGAAATAGCAACATATTTTCCAGACCGATGAGATTGCAACACATGTCGCTCCCACAATAAACCCGGATGTAGATTTGGAAACGGGAACCGGTCCAAAAAATTTCTTCGATAGACCCTGAAAATTAAATCTTCTAGATTTCATGTCGCATCGGTGATGGTGTCATACTCATGCCACACGACCCGTAAGGGTCTACTTGTGCCGATCAAGAATTCTACGATCTAGCCCACCCATCACGAGCAAAACATAAAAAATGGCTATTCACAGACCAAACTCAACTGTGCACCACATAATTAATTTGGAATTTTTTTATGTACATGAAATCTAAATTTCCGGAATCCGCCACTATCCGCAAACCAAAAAAGTGATTGGAGCTAATGATGATTTTTCATGCATTCTGGGTTATCAAGGGAGATAGTAAGGATATAGAAATGTTTTATATCAATGTTTTCTAGAGATTTTTCGGTGGATATGAATATAAGGCTCTCTTGTGTGTGTGTGTGTGTGTGGGGGGGGGGGGGGGGGGGGGGGGGGGGCGCTAATATATGTGTGGGCGCGCTAATGTGTGTGGGCACGTGATACATCATCGAACAAAGGACGAGACATCCTTGCATAAACGGGTAAAACGGATTCAATCCGGAGCGAACTCCGGCCAAGATCTAGGAGGTTGGTTCCTCCTAAGACCCCTCTCAAATGAGAGCTAAAACCCTAATAACCAAAGATGAAGATAACACTCCCATACCTCCTCCTTATACAGGGAGGACGGGACTCACATGTCATTAAAATAAAAAGATTTAATTAATACTAATTAGTTAATAACGGTAACAACACGCTAGTGTGTGTGTACGGTAACAACACGCTAGTGTGTGTGGGGGGGGGGGTGTGGGTGTGGGTGGGTGGGTGTGGGTGTGGGTGGGTGGGTGTGTGGGTGTGTAGGTGTGTGGGTGGGTGCGTGTGTGTGTGCGTGTGTGGGTGGGTGTGTGCGTGTGTGGGTGTGTGTAGGTGTGGGTGGGTGGGTGGGTGGGGGGAGGGGGCGCTACTGTGTGGGTGGGGGGGGGGGGGGGGGGGGGGGAGGGGGGCGCTACTGTGGGTGGGGGGGGGGGGGGGGGGCTACTGTGTGCGCTAATATGTGTGTCTGTGCGCGCTAATGTGTGTGTGTGGGTGCGCTACTGTGTGGGTGCGCTAATGTGTGTGTGCGCTAATGTGTGTGCGTGCGCTAATGTGTGTGAGTGTGTGCGCGCGCGCTACTGTGTGTGTGCGCGCTACTGTGTGTGCGCGCTAATGTGTGTGTGTGTGTGCGCTAATATGTGTGTGTGCGCACTAATGTGTGTGTGCTAATGTGTGCGTGCTAATGTGTGTGTGTGCGCGCGCGCTAATATGAGTGTGTGAGTGTGTGCTAATGTGTGTGTGTGCGCTGCGCGCTAATATGAGTGTGTGAGTGTGTGTGTGTGTGTGTGTGTGTGTGTGTGTGTGTGTGTGTGTGTGTGTGTGTGTGTGTGTGTGTGTGTGTGTGTGTGTGTGTGTGTGTGTGTGTGTGTGTGTGCGCGCGCGCGCTAATATGTGTGTGTTCAAATAGTAGGATGGAGTCAAGAACAAAGTTTTTGGCCTGAACTCAAAAGAAAATTCAGAAGGTAAGGGAGAATTATAATATCTGATACAATCATATGCACAATAAATATTAATAACTGAAAAGACAGCAGCTCTCAGTAAAAAAAAGACTGTTTTATGGAAGGAAGCAGTTTTAATCTGAACATTGTGTGTGTAGGCATGATTCATATTCACTGCCTCTTTGCTATTGCTTTCTTGAGCCCCTTCAGTATCTTTATGAACCACATCATGTTCATGATAAATATTACTGCTGGCACCCCAAGCACTAGCAAGTATCCAAATGCTTGCATCTGCTGCACCTGAGGTTTATGTGAACCTTCAACTTTACTATTTCTCAATAATTACAATACACACACACATTGTTACTAATAATTACCAAAACTTCCCCGGGAAATTAGCATAATTACATGTTGCACCCCCTCTTACTTTTGAAATTACAAAAACCTCCCATAAAGTTTGCACAAAAACACCCACTTGGACTAAATGTGCTCTTGCAGAGGAGGTTTTTGTAATTTTAAAAGTAAGAAAGGGGAGATTTTTGTAATTTCAAAAATAAGAGAAGTGCATGATTACATTGTTAACATGCATGCACAAAAATAAAACAAGGGGGTCTTTTTGTCCATGCATGATTACATGGGTCTTAAAATTACCAAAACTTTCCCTCTAAGTCTATATTTTTAACATACTATTATGGGCCGCTCATTCACGGGCCTAATCCCGCCGGTCGAGCCACATAACAGGGCCGCGGCCCGCACACCCCAACCCTTCTCAGCGCGTGTTCTCGACGCTGCGGGATGTTGAGGCTGGGTCTCGAACCCTTTACCTCCTTGATGTGAGCTCTTAACGCCAGCTCGCATCAAGGAGTTTTATTTTTGTACATGCATGTTAACAATGTAAATTTAGAGGGAAGGTTTTGGTAATGTTGAAAGACAGAGGGGAGGTCCATGTAATTATGCAAAGTAAGAGAGAGGGTCCCAGTAATTGACCCTATATAAAGAGAGAAAGAGAGAGAGAGAGAGAGAGAGAGAGATCATAGGAGAAGGAACCCAGAAGTTCTACCTCATCATAATGCAGGTAGATGTGGTGGAACAAGTAGAGGAACAATAGTATCCTTGCTGCCTGCATTTTACAATGGAGTTTTGTTGCATGAGAATGTATCAGAAAACAGCAGCTTGAAAGTTATTTTATTTTGGCTAAAAGGAGAGACCTATGTTAAGATACACTCGTCCTGATTCGTATTTACTAGATATGTCGATCTGTGAAAGTTCTCGATGGAGAAGGCTGCCACGAGCTTGACACGGGTTAAGGAATGCATCATGGCCGTGTTTAGTTCAATGTCAATAAGATGTCGGTGTTATTAGACGTCGATGTTGTTAGATAAATATATTATATGTTTATTCCAGTATTATTTGTACTATATTTATAAAGAAAGCCTCCTGTGAATACCAAAACATATATTTTCCACTTTACTATTCATATAGGCCTTAAGGTTCAAATAATTTATTTATGGACTTTTTTGAAAATATAAAACACAAGAGACTAATTACAAACAAAGTCTCATGGAATCTGTTACGAGCCTAGCCCATTAAGTCGTCGGGGGAGGCGGTGGAGACGGAGATACAAGGGAAGCCGAGCTCTACCCGCAGAGAATGCGAGGGGAGAGGAATAATTGGAGTCGAGCTCAACCCTAACCCTAGAAATGTGAGGGGGAGAAAATCACTAGAGAGATGAATAGAACATTCATATTTCATTCATCAATTCCTACATGACCCAAAGGGTATATTTATAGACTTACAAAGTAGCATGGGTGTAAATACCCGAAAATAAAGAGAACAACGCGAAATGATAAAACACTACGGACTCGTACATCAACTCGATTAATAAAAGACACCTAACATGAATACATGACTGTTAGGGTAATTCTATCATGGTATCAGAGGAATAGGATTTTCCCGCTGTCTTCCCGATCCCGCCGCTTCCGCATCCTGCCGATTGATCCAGTCGATCCCGTAGAGCATCCTGCCGAGCTGCTGCCTTGCCTTGCTTCCCGATCGATCCCGACTTCCTCTGATCCCGATCGATCGACGCTGTCTTCGTCGATCCCGATCGATCCTTCTTCCTCTGATCCCGATCGATCCCGACTTCTCCCAGCCCGATCGATCGACGCTGCTCCTGTTCTTGCTAGATCCCAATCGATCGACGCTGCTCCTGTTCAGTCTCGCTGCTCAGGATCCCGTCGACGTTGTCTTCTCCCTCTCCGCTGCAGCCCGACGCTGCCTCCCTGTAGCCCGACGCTGCCTCCTGCAGCCCGATCACTGCTTCCAGCCGCTGCATGCTCTTGTCCCCATCCGGTGTCGACATCGAAACCTTAACCGCCGGCCTTGTTCTCCTCCGGCTGATCCCGCAGCCCCGACATCCTCGGTTGATTTTCTTGATGGCCTCAGGTGCTCGTCCTCCCCTGACACTTTCTGCAGCTCAGTCCGGTGTTTCTCGCCGCCTGCCTGCCCGCTGCTACTACTGTCAGTGTCTTGGTCATGTCAGATCTGAGTGCCGCAAGCTTCAGCGGGCGCAACAGTCTTCTCTGATCTGCTCTTCTGCCTCTGTCTCTCAGCCGGCTGCCTCCGCCCCTGCAGGTATCTCCGTCTCCGACTGGTTGCTTGACTCTGGAGCTTCTTTTCACATGACCTATGATGCTACACACTTTTTGTCATGTCAGCACATTACTCCTGCCCTTAGTATCATGGTAGCAGATGGCACCATTCACCCCATCACCAGTCGTGGCCTCCTTCACACCACACATTTTCACATTCCCGATGTTGCCTACATACCAGAGTTATCCATTAACCTTATATCCGCCAGCCAGCTCACATCCCATGGTTGTCTGGTTACCTTTGATGAGTTCACATGTCGTGTGCAGGATCGTCTGACTGGGGCACTCCTTGGGGCTGGTCGTCGTCGTTGCGGGGTGTACGTCCTTGATCGTCTCCACCTTCCATCCACATCACGGTCACCTGCAGCTTCCTCCTTTTGTCTTCCTTCGGTGGGTTTCTCTCAGTGGCACCACCGTCTTGGTCATCCCAGTGGTTTACGTCTAGCTTCCCTCATTAGTCATAGTATCAGAGGGAGGTTCTGTCCGTCCGATTCTGTCCGGTTTCCGTCCGGTTCTGTCCGGTCCGCCCATGAGCTATGAATCCCGGTTCCGTCCGGTCAGCCCATGCTATGGGCGAGGGGGGATGTTAATAATAGTCTCACACCGTCAATCCTCTCCTCTCTGATCCGTTTATATGGTTCAGCAACCCTCACCTGTGAAGCCGGTTTTTCAGGTGAGTTAGGCTAATTCTATCAATGACGACACTAATTAATGACGTAGATAACTGGCCGTGTGGGACCATAACAGAATCATGCAATTGTGAAATTCTTATATTTAATTTAGTTCAAGATGCTTCCAAGTTTACATTAGGTTGGTACTAAACAAAGTAAAAATGAGATCCATATAATAGTTAAGACAAGATATGAGATATAGAAACCTTGATCAAATTATATAAATTAATGAAGATAATATATCTTTGATAAAGATAAATACATCAAAGAAATATAAAAATCATTTTAAGAGATGTAATCATTACCCACCCCTCAAGCATACAATGAGTCACATTCACATGCAAAGTTGAGCAACCCATCCTTTATTGTTTTTTTAAGTAAAATGAAGCATGAGTTTTAAAAGGTGGTTTCTAATATGACAATGTTAGGTCGCTTTTTTAGGAAGAGACTAAACTCTAGAAGATGAGGATGAAAGAATAACAATAATTTTGGTGATAATCTCTACTCATCATTAGGCTAGAAATCCTCCTATTAATATCACTGAAATCAAATATAATAATTCAACAAAGCCTAAAGTTGCTATTATAACAAGTTAGGATAGAAGTAGCAACATCATAATTCTAATTATATTCTCCCAAACAAATTGCAATATGATGATTGTAATTATATCCGCCCAAATAAATTGCACTTGGAACATGAATGTAACTCGAAATAAAAGGTGATTTCTTACAATGTATTAAGTATTTTCAAGATTTCATATTTTATCATATGGTACCAGAGCGATAAACTTACCCAGGAAAAAGATTCATGATTGATGTGTAATCTTCTTATATTTATGGTTTCTCTGCATTCAAAGTCATTATAACTCCATGATGGGGATCAATGATCGAAGGCGGGCTAACACCTAACGGAGCTGGCAGGAGTCTGCATATGCAGGAGTCGGAGATAGGAACGTTGTATGGACGATCTGAACCAGAAGTCGCGTTCAGAGAGATGACGACATATCGTTTTTGTATTTTATTTCATGTAAAATTAATGAATTTGTGTTCCAGACAATCTAGGCCGTCTGCAGTGGCCTCTATATGCCCAATAAATGGGTGTCTAGGGAGCTGGTTTCAAGGATTGTAGATTTTGGACAAAATTTCGGGCTCTCGCAATCGTCTCACGGTGTCAATTATATAACTACCTATTATGAGCTCGCCCGTAACACGTCGGTAGAGTTGTCGGAAGATGGCTAGAGGCGGAGGATATTGTTGAGTCGGAACCGCGACTGCCTAAGAGGTGTGCTCAGAAAGGAGAGAGCTACCACAATCTCATTAACTTCTTGCTTACATTGCACTATCCCAAGGGGCTTTAAATAGATTTACATAGAGGCATAAATGTAAATAAGTGGCATAATAAGAACTAAAACTCAGGATTTACCTAAAATGTGACATTAAAGATAATCATGAAAGGATAATAAGAACTAAAACTCATAATATTTAAGAACTAAGGTCCATAACATTTAAGAACTAAGGCCCATAACATTTAAGAACTAAGGCCCATAACATTTAAGAACTAAGGCCCATAACATTTAAGAACTAAGGCCCATAACACTACCCTCCCACTTCATAAAATCAGTAGAACTTCCTCTCACCACTCTATAACACTACCAAATAACTACCCACTACCCCACTAAATCTATAAATAATTACCAACAAGTACCGCATTACATACAACCACTCACTCCTTTGATCTCCTGCAGAAACCGCCCAATTCGTACTTCCTCCTTCAGTTCCAGCCATTAGAAACCGTGTAATTCACGTATAACTTCCCAGAATCCTACGACCAGCCTTTCATCCACTTCCTTCCAGGATCCAGCAGCCTTCCAAAATCCCTCCAGTAGCCATTGCCTGTAATTATATCAACTGTAGCCCAAAAATCCAATTCTCGCACCCAAACTCCATCCAGTCCTCCATGCCTTGCAATTTCCCATTTCTAACATTTATTCTGATAGATACACGCTATCGTCAAACATAGTAAGTATATTAATATGAATCAGGATACAATAAATTGAGGCATGCTCGATACTCAAACTCTTGAGGGACTCTCTAAGAGTCAACTCTCCTATGAGAGCCTAAACAAGACAATGATCCAAGTTAATCTAAAAGACTCTCTTCATCTCCCCTATATAGGCTGGAATGGACATACAATGTAATTACAGAAATTCCACTAGGGCAACATCGCTAAGTAGGACATGTGGATGGCCTAGGGTGTTCGTGTCAATAATCTCCTCCCAAAAAATTGACCTTGTCCCCAAGGTCGAGACCCGTAGGGGTCGTCAATCAGCATAAATGAATCCAAGTCCACGAAGTTAGGGTTGTCATCATCAACACTTATCAACAAGGACAATTCCTAAAGAGCACACTTGTGTATTAGAGTACAGATTCTTGCAGTGAAAACATAGGTCATGCTAGAGGAGCTCCAGATACTCTTGGTGGGATAAGCACTGGAGCGACGACAATATCATCGTCGGTGGAACCGGCGGAGTAGATGGCGGGTCAATCAACAGAGGTCCGGGTGGAGGCAGATGATCCAGTCGATGGAGTGGTGGTTGAGATATCGGCAGTGGCAACAGCTGGTGGGGTTGTCGGGTAAAGGAGGGACGTTGAGCGGTGTAGAATTCCTCGTCGAGGCAACAAACTTGCTCCATAACGCAGGAGAGAGTAGATGGGTCGTGGACATGAAGGCGTGCTCGAAGGAGGGGCAGCAGACCTGTTAGGAAGTACCCCAGGTAATTAATAGTCTGGGAGAGCCCGAGTATGTGCATGGCAACATAAATGAACTCAACAATGTAGGCTACGACGGTGTCAAACTAGAGAACGGGGCTAAGGCACTCGTATGTATTGCCCGTTTGGCCAATGTCGTAGGGGTGGAGTTCCTCTTTCAATGTGGGTCGGGAAAGATTAAGGCATTTGGGGCGTCCAACGAGCCCAGTGAAGTGCAGGGCCCTCCATGTAGATAGACACCATGAGGATCTTCTGGTTGGCGGGAGTGGATTGAACGAAAAATTGCGGGGGCAATCCAACCGAGGAGTCGGTGCCATCAAACGCCAAAATTTTAATTTGGCGGAGGTGGGCAGGGCGAACGTCCCCGGATGGCTGTAGGAGCCCCATGTAGTCAACGTTGTTCCTGTAGAGGGGCGACAATGGAAGAGGGGGTAGAGGTCTCGGTTGATGGTGAGCGGCAGTGACCGCGAGCTCACAGAGGAGGAGAGTGAGATCTTCTAGCAAATCTCTGAGACGATCCAAGCGAGTAGGATTGATGGAGGTCAAAGTGGATGTGCCCTCATCTATGCAGAGTGCCATGGAATGGGTCCCAGGCATGTAGCGGAGGAGAGAAAATAGAAGAGAAGGGAGCGGTGGGCATGAAATGGTAGCTACGGGCAGCTAGTTGAGAGTCTATAGAAGGGCAGCAATGATGGTTGGTCGTGTGCAGTTGGAACGGTCAAAGACAACCTTCTAGAGATGGCTGGTGAAGATCGGAGATGAAGCTCACAGAAGGAGAGTCTGATTATAAAAAACAACTGATCTGATGATAGTGGTGGGAGAAGGATGGTGAGAATCGAGCGGGGTCATCGATCGAATCCATGTATCGAGTAATCCTCCAAGAACGACAACGAAGAAGCGGCGTTGATGGGAAGTACGGGCTCAGATTTCACTCACAGCTTGACGTGAGCAGTGAGATTGCACGAAAATGGCAGGGACAGGATTCTGAGCATGTGCGGTCATCAAACAGAGCTGGGACACAAAGGTAGATCCAATTAGGGTTTGAACCCTAAGTGGGAGGCATGCCGGAGCAGTTGATAGATATATATTATTGTCAAATGGAATGCAGCAGAGTACAAATCAATATACAATATATCAAGGCATGCTCAATACCCAAAGTCTTGGGGTATGATGCCTCTAAAAGTCAACTGCCAATGAGAGCTTTAACAAGACAATGATCCAAGGTAATCTAGAAGACTCCACTCCCTAATATAGGAGGGAATGGGCATACAGTGTAATTACGGAAATGCCATTGGGGATATATAGGTAAGTAGGACATGTTGATGGCCTAGGGAGTTGTGTTCGTATCTGTATGAAACCGCTGCAGAATTGCTATCCATCCCCAAATCAATAACAATCCATGTCCTCCAGACTCTTTTTTTTTTATGTAAGTTTGGTGTGTTAAGTTATATTTTCATTTGTTGTTTACTTGGGTGAAAACATACACTTGTGGATGTAAGAATGTACGTGTTTGCCTTTGATACGTTTTACGTGAATGGTTTATTCACTTAGAAGTTAATTGAAGCGCTCCAAGTCTAAATATAACCTGAAATTGTTGGCTTATTTATTGTTCTAATCTCAATGATTGTGAACATCTTTTCTAATTTCAGCATTAAATGTAAATTAATCATCATATATTTATTTGTGCATTGCATCGTTCTTATATCCCCACAACAAACCACTAGCACTCATTCATTAGAGTTTCCTCACGACACTTTCACACAATCTCTACATTCGCTCTGCGTCACTCCAACTATGCAGATGTAGATGAGTTATCCATAAATGTATAGCACTGAGACCATGGTCTTATTTAAGAGGAACAACTTCATTACTTATAGGAAAATTAGCTTTGATTAAAATTTTAGATTGACATCCTCTTACCAGCCATGCAAAGACCATCACAACACCATTAATAAGATATGCACCTGATCTTTTCAAGCCCGCAGTCTCGAGAAACCTTTAAAATAGAGAGCAACTTTTAGGTAATTTTAATATAAAAAAGATGCAGGATTTAAATCAGCATATAAGTTTAATTACTGCAAGGATACCATCTCATATTAATCCCGGGCGTAGTTGACTCAGAGATAAGGACCATAAATGTATACATTTGTCCTTCACCAGTCAACATTGCATATGAAATTGCACATAAAGAAAGTGAATGATGTAGGACCTGCAGAGGAAGACTTTGCATTGGAAGGATAACACATTTAGAAGCATAGTTTAACACAAAATGTTGGTAATATCAAGTTCATTGTAACAACTACGGTGCCAATTCTCTACAGTTATCATGGAAAATATAGAGATCCAGTTACCCCATCCCATCTACCTATCTGTTTTGGATGGCTAGGATTCAATCCAAACTCTAGTTACCTAGGAGAAAGTTGCAGTGCCTCATGGGGTTTCGCCTTTATCGAAAAACTGACTCACAAAGGGTCGCAACATATGGTATACCAGTTTAGCCTGCCAGTTTAGCCCATGCGACCATACTCATGAGAGGGAACCCAACAAAATTCTCCTTCAAATTTATGAGGAGGGCTTCATCAAACCTGTGATGTCACGGGATCTGAAATGCTCAGTCCTTTGCTAGTGTCAAGGTCATCATATCATACCCATTGTTGTGGTAGGGATCTTATATAGATTCCATATCTTTTTTTCAAAGCATTCCAGATCCAGTTAAGCAGACATCCATGTGCATGGACCTCCAGGGAAAACTCAGGTTCATGCTGAGATGAATAGGAGCCTGATTGTCACAACAAAGAAAATAATCCTTCGGATCAAAACTGAGTTCTGATGAAACCTTTTCATCCATATAAGCTCCTTGCAACCTTCAGTCTATGCTTTTATGGTTGATAAATTCACAATGTTACACAATAATTTGATGTGCCGCTCAGATTCTTGCTGAGACAGCTCCCCCTGCAAATGTGAATAAGTAGCTTGATGTCAACTTCCTTGAATCGATGCCATTGGCCATACTAGAACAATGTACCCGTGCAGCACTAATACACGATAATGTGATGTGCCTCTCAGATATCAAAGTATCCATTTTATAGCAACCCAATGTTACTTTACAGAAATTGAGAGATAGCAACTCACGATGCTAAAAAAAGTATGCGATGTCAGGTCACATGTATACCAAAGAGTACATCATGCTCCTAACTGCTGGTAAGTATGAAACACTCTTCATATCCTCCTTCTCTTTCTACGTTGAAGGGTAAGAACATCTATCAAACTTGATACATTATTTCTATTCAAAACCACAACCAATAATGCATTGTAACTTCGCTGCAATCTCGGACCTTCATGATTGATCTTATAAAACAATTTGTTCTTTAGTGCCTTCTAATGCTCTGGGAGTGCCACCAGATCGTAGGTACAATTCTTGTGGAATAAATGAATCTCCTCATGCATAGTTTTGTGATAATCCTAGTAATGGCCCGAGTCGTAAGCATCTTGATAGTTCTTGGGATCTCTGGAATATATTAGCACCGCATACTCATTAGTGATTAGAACTATTGGTCGCTCAGTCTAGTTGATCTTTGAAGAAATTTTGGTGGTGGATTCATCTCTTTCTATATCATGTTCGTCTCTTTCTATCTCATGTGGTGAAAGAGGTTTAATTTAGATATCGACAATGTCATTTGGAGAGGATGAGGGCTTCAATCCCTTCTTGACGTCCTCAATGATTTTATTTTCAAAAAGACAACATATCAAGTTTGTACCAATTTCATGCTTTCCGTGTCTGCAGCATGCAGCCAAATTCCTCATGTAAGTAACCCAAGAAAATGCATTCGCCAATTTTGATCTTTCATCACATGTCACATGAATAAGATTGGCATCCAAATACTCATAGGTACTTATAGGATATTGCCTTCCCGGGCAGGACTCTCTATGGGATATTGGCATTCAAAGAAGCCATAAGAGATGGGCTGATTTGATCCACACGCCATCAAGTTCCGAGCCCAACTTATTATTGTTGGCATGTATTAGAGGTGTGGTGTGCGTATAGGAATGGTGTGCATTTAGAGATGTTGTAGAGGTATATATACATGTATGTATGTGTTAATAGATATGAAGCCCTAATTCTACATGGTATCAGAGCGCGGGGAAGGGAGTCGTCGTGTGCACCGATCGTGTGTCTCGCTGGAGCATCGCTTCTCGTCGCTGAAGGGAGCATCGCTTTCCGTCGCCTCCCGTCGTGTGCATCGATCGTGTGTCTCGCTGGAGCATCGCTTCCCGTCGCTAAAGACTGGTCGACGACAAGGGCGCCGTCCTTGACTATTCAACTGTGGAGTTCCCGTCACTGAGGACTGGTCGTTGACGGGAAAGGGGCTCTCGCTGGAGCATTGTCAATCGTG
Organism: Dactylorhiza incarnata; assembly: GCA_033032865.1. Taxonomy (NCBI): domain Eukaryota; kingdom Viridiplantae; phylum Streptophyta; class Magnoliopsida; order Asparagales; family Orchidaceae; genus Dactylorhiza; species Dactylorhiza incarnata. The sequence goes on from JAWHQI010000394.1 coordinate 1,212,632, forward strand.
GAGCGTCATCGATCGTGGAGGCATCGTTGATCATGGAGCATCGTCGACGACGGGGAGGAGCTCTTGACGACTCTCGACGAAGCAGCTGGAGCTCTCGACGAATCAGCAATAGGCGACAACACTCGACACTCTCGACGAAGCAGCTGGAGCTCTCAACGAATCAGCAATAGGCGATGACACTCGGCGAATCAGCAATAGGAGCTCTCGACGAATCAGCAGCAGCCCTCGAATACACTCGACGAACCAAGGTGATTTCTGAAGGTGCTCTCAACGAACCAGCGGGGGGGGAGGTGTTTGCTTGATTGGTGTGGGCACTAGTAAGTGACGACGACGAAAGGATGGAGGACGTCATCAAGAAGTTGGACCCGGCAGAGGTTGTTACCTTGTTGAAGTTGTTGGGTTCATCACCCCGACCGGTGAAGTTGGACCTTCCACCGGTTGACCTGAAGCTCGATGAACCGACCGCCTATCTGGGTTGGTCGCGTCGCGTGAGGAAGACTCTTACAACGCAGAAGGTTGGGGGTTTATTGACAGGGGAGTTGAAGAAGCTAGAGAACCCAACTGCAGGAGATGAGTGGGAATCAACCCACATGACAGTGTTCATGTGGCTTCTCAGCTCGGTTGTCCCATCGAATGCTGCCACAGTTGATGGCCTGGAGACAGTGATGGAGGTTTGGGACAAGCTGCGAAGTACATATGATGGAGTGGGGAACACTCTCAGAGTATTCCAGGTGAAGGGAGAAATCGATGACACAGTTCAAGGGGAGAAGACTGTGCAGGAGTACGCATCAGAGTTAGAACGACTATGGGTGGACTATGACCATGCTTCTGGTGGTATGTGTTGCAGTGACCCACAGTGTAAGGCTTCCAAGATTATAGTAGATAAGAGGACCATGAGGTTCTTGAAGGGGTTAAATAAACAGTTCGATCAGAGGAGAGCCTTACTTCTGTCGGGTACGAAGATCCCCACTCTGGCAGAGGCTATCTCGGCCATGATTCAGGAGGAGACCCGGTTCAAACTCCAGGCAGGGACGGGAGATTCCGCTGCCATAAAGTCCGCACTAGTGACTACTGGCACGGGTATTCCAAGACCACGAGAGGAAACACGACAGTACTACAACTGCGGGGAGACAGGTCATCTGTTGTATGCTTGCCCCAAACCACCCAAGGAGGGGGATTTTGGTGGTCGTGGACGTGGTCGTGGCCAGAGTCGTGGTGCCAGAGGTGGCTATCGTGTCAATCTAGGCATTAGTGGATGTGATGAGAAGGCTGGTGTTATCTACACTGAGGAGGAGCAGACTCTTCTGAGTCTAATGAACAAGATGGAGGGCCTCAAGAGGAGGCAAGCTGGAGACGCCATTGAGGGGCCATCTCATGCTATGTATGCTCATCCTTCTGGAACGACGGAGTGGATTGTTGACTCGGGTGCATCCCGACATGTGACCGGGGACTCATGGAAGTTCACTTCCTACTCACGCCTTGCATCTCCAGATGGCATCCAGACAACGGATGGGACCTTTCAGCCAGTAGTTGGTAAGGAAACGGTCAATTGCACAGGTTCGGTAAAACTATCCAATGTCTTGCATGCTCCCTCATTTCCTGTTAGTCTTTTGTCTATCGGCTCTATTATACCCCAACTAAAATGTATTATCTCCTTTGATATTCCCAAGGTGACCTTCCAGGAGAAAGAGACGAGGCGTATACTTGGGACTGGGACCTGGCGTGATGGGTTGTGATACCTGGATCAGCAGGGATTGGACACTGCACTTATATCTGCGACGGAGAAGATAAAGGAAGGGAACCTGGAGACAAGTATAGAGGAGGCAATTCTGCTCCACCATCATCGTTTAGGTCATTCTTCTTTTGGTGTTTTAGAATGATTGTTTCCTTCTATTTTTAAAAAAGCATGTAAAAGTAAACTTGTGTGTGATGCTTGCGACTTAGGCAAGCTCACAAGAAACTCTTATGCTAGTTCTGGTCATAGAAGCTCTTCTGTTATTAATGTTGTGCATTCAGATGTTTGGGGGCCGTGTGCAGTTAATATCTCTAATGGCTATAGATACTTTGTGACCTTTATTGATTGTGCTTCCCGTGTCACGTGGGTATATTTAATGAAAGCTAAGAGTGAGGTCCCCACTTGTTTCCAGAATTTTCACAAGCATGTCTAAACTCAATACGGTGCAGTACTCAAGGTACTTAGGTCGGATAATGGGGCGGAATATACCAATAAGACCCTTGCAGAGTACTTATCATCTCACGGGATACTGCACCAAACCACTTGCGCATACACTCCTGAATAGAATGGCGTCGTTGAGAGGAAGAACAGACATCTGATGGAAGTGGCAAGAAGCATGATGTTGCACATGAATGTTCCCCAACACTTGTGGGGGTATGCAGTGTTAACAGCAGCACAGTTAATCAATAGAATGTCATCGAAGATCTTAGGGTGGAGATCCCCATGTCAGGAGCTGCAATGACATAACGTAGGTATGTTTCCACTAAGATTTTTGGGTACGTCTGCTTTGTGAAGGATAATAGGACAAGCGTTGGCAAACTCGATGCCAGGGCAATTAAATATATCTTTGTGGGGTATTCTGGTACTCATAAGGGATATGTATGTTGGAGTCCAATCGAGAAAAGGTGTTTCGTGAGCATGAATGTCCACTTCTGAGAGCAAGAGCAGTACTACCCACAGGAGGAGATTATACTCGTACCTGAAAAGCTAAATCTTATTGGTGGAGACCAACCCCGATCAGGTCGACGCACAAGTGCTCGACGCCGCACCCGTCCAGATCCCTACCGGCCCTAAGTTATCGCATTTTGTATTTTATGTTGCAATTTTATTTTATTTTATGTGTGTGTGGAACTATATATATATATAGATATATGTGTGTGTATATATACATATAATAGGTAAGGAGCCGGTTCAGTAACTCCCCAGCCGATCCATCTTCCGCCAACCGCAGGAAGCGATGATGGCGGAACCGTTGCGTGCGTCTAAATCCCGCACGCCGTTTCTCTCCCTCCACGCAGCACGCCACTGCATCCTCCGGGCTCCAACCGCCGAGCACGACCGCTTCTTCACAAAGCTACGGTTGCAGCTCCATGATTCCGCCATGGCCGAACCTTCAAGCCTGAAGGAAGTTATTTGCTCTGCTTCAAAACCCTATAAAAGGGGATACGGCAGAGACACAGAGGGGGAGGAAAATAAATCTCGAGGTTTGATTTTGGATTTGCCGTAGAAGAGAAGGTCCTGTTAATTTAATTTCATGAGTCCTGCTGGTGGCGAAAGTTGAAGAAGGAATGTTGTGTTCGCTTCCGTGAGAAGAATCTGGCTAATGTGGATTGTTTATTTACTATTTAGGAGTTAGGAAGAAGATGAACAGTGCTTCCTCTTGGTCGAAGTTAGAGTTGCTGAGTATATGAGTTGATTTGTTATGTACTTCCAGCCCTTCGTAGGGGATGATGAACTGTAGCCAAGGTTTTAATTATTGCCAGTTGAAGAAGATGATTAATATCATCAAAAGTACTGTTGATTTCTTTTATTAAAACTTGTATTGGTGTTGTTGTTGATTAGAGAGTGTTGCTGCCGTGAGATATTATCTCCCATGTCATTCGATTAGAGATTTCGAGGAACCATTTTGAGTGATCGAGTTTTCGTGGATCCACCTTGGGTGTGAGAGCGGGTGAAAGTTAGTTGTTTAGTTTGTGGCCTCCTTACACTAGTAATTGTTTGAGATTCCGTGGAACCACTTTCGTGTAGAAGTGAGCGAACTTTCTCCGTGGTGCCCGTGTGCGACAGCGGCCGACCTCGGAGCGGGAGATCGAAGGTGACGAGGAATTCCTCGCGGGATCGCCGTCGACTTCGGTTGCAGAAAGACGCCTCTTTCCGTGGGTAATTTGCTTCTTCCTCCTCCTTTGTGTGCATCTAAATTTTCTCTTTAGGATAGTAGATTCATTGTTGGATTTTCGCCCGGATTTTGTCAGCGAACGCTACGTCGAAAACTCCAAACGGAAACGTATTTGGAGTTCACGATTTCCGTTTGCCACAACAAGGGGAACGGAACGAAAGATGCGAACTTCCTTCCCCGGATTTAAATCGAACCATTATCTTTTAAGAAAATCCATTTTAAAACAAAAAATAGTAATTTTTGTGCTTTATAAAAAAATTAGTTGTTTAATTTCTTAAAGTTCGTGCACGCCTGCTCAAATATCAATTTTTAAATTGCATGCATTTAGGGTTTCCTAGAATTAGCCGACAGGCGTGCAAACCCTACGCGCAGTCCTGCATCACTTAGGAATGGAGGCCGAGAATGGGAGAGCCTGGTGACAGATTTAAGTAAAGACAGTGGAAAACCTTACACTGTGGAGCAAGGGACGAATGAGGAGCAGGAGGAGGTGAGAGGTGTGATACCCACAACTTCAGGGGAGCTTGTCACATATCAGAGAAGAGAAAGGAGAACTCCTGACCTCGTATCTGCACCCACAGCGACAGTGCCTAGTCCCTTGTCTATGCCCGTCTCAATCCCGGAAGCACCTCCAGTTGAACCACTGTCACCTCCCGGTAAGTCTATCTCTCCCACATCCCCGACTACTTCTGTCAGAAGGAGCACTCGCAGCAATGCCGGTAATCCTCCTGATCGATATGGTTGGGATCTTGCTTCATTTGTCTCCTACAAAGCAATCTCTTGTTCTCACGGAGCATTCATTGCATCCTTGGATAGTATTACTGTACCTAACAGTTGGCAGGTAGCTAAAACCGACCACAACTGGCAAGCAGCAATGAAGGAGGAGATGCGCGCTCTGGAGAAGAATAAGACGTGGGAACTAGCACAGCTCCCGACCGGGAAGAGGGCTATTGGGTGCAAGTGGGTCTTTACCGTAAAGCAGAACCCGGATGGCAAAATCGAGCGCTATAAGTCTCGATTGGTTGCGAAAGGGTACAACCAAACGTACAACATCGATTATGACGAGACGTTCGCACCTATTGCAAAGATGAGTACGGATCGTACCATGATCAGCCTGACGGCCAATGGTGGATGGAAGATGCACCAATTGGATGTGAAAAATGCTTTTCTGCATGGCGATCTTGCTGAGGAAGTATATGGAGGTCCCACCTGGATTTGGTACAACCATGACGGAAGGCAGAGTGTGTAGGTTGAAGAAGGCATTGTATGGACTGAAGCAGTCCCCTCGTGCATGGTTTGATCGCTTCAGAAGGACCATGGTCGGGATGGGATATCAGCAAACCAATGTCGACCACACTGTGTTTTTAGACAGAATGAGAAACATCACATCACCATACTTGCTGTGTATGTGTGTTATCGAACAGAAATATTAATTATTACATGAAATAATTAAAGCGGTTTCCATATGCGATCTCCGGAGGTCCCGACGAAGAGTAGCCGCTCCGGTGACCACGGCGGCTTCCATATGCATGCTCCATAAGTGCTGACGAGTGTGGTCCCGTGACGTGCCCTTGCATTCCTAACAATGTGGATGACATGATCATTACGGGAGATGATGAGGAGGAAATTGCATGTCTTAAGTGTGACTTGGGGAAGATGTTCGAGGTGAAGGACTTAGGTTATCTTAAGTGCTTTCTTGGGATAGATATTGCATATGGTGCGAAGGGAATTGTTCTGTCTCAACGAAAGTATGCCCTGGATCTCCTCACCGAGACAGGGATGCTTGGATGCAAGCCAGCTGCAACGCCTATCGACACTAAAGAGAAAGTGAGTGTTGAGGCAGGGGAACCAGTTGATCGGGAGAGATATCAAAGACTTGTCGGGCGATTGATCTATCTGAGCCACGCGCGTCCAGACATCTCCTTCGCTGTGAGCGTGGTGAGTCGTTACATGCACGATCCCAGGAAGGGTCACATGGATATTGTGTACCAAATTCTTCGATACGTGAAATCTGCTCCAGGAAAAGAGCTACTCTTTAAACGGAACGGACATGTAAAAATCGAAGGATACTGCGACTCAGATTGGGCAAGCTGTGTTGATGATAGGAGATCAACTTCAGGTTATTGCATCTTTGTGGGAGGCAACCTGATCTCATGGAGAAGCAAGAAGCAGTCAGTTGTAGCCCGATCAACAGCTGAAGCTGAGTATAGGGCTATGGCTCTGGCGGTCGATGAACTCCTCTGGTTGAAAGGAATGCTAATGGAGCTGAAGTTGGATCGAGGAGACGGGATGAAGCTATGGTGTGATAGTCAAACAGCAATCAGCAACACTAACAATCCAGTTCACCATGACAGGACCAAGCATATCAAGATTGATAGGTTCTTTATAAAAGAGAAATTGGATAGTGGACTCTTGGAGCTTAGCTATGTCACCACCAGGGATCAAGCTGCTGATTGTTTGACAAAGGGACTCAGCTCAAATGACATGATGAGGAATTGTGACAAGATGAGCTTAGTTAACATCTTTCGCCCACCTTGAGGAGGAGTGTTGGCATGTATTAGAGGTGTAGTGTGCGTATAGGAATGGTGTGCGTTTAGAGATGTTGTAGAGGTATATATACATGTATGTATGTGTTAATAGATATGAAGCCCTAATTCTACAAATATATTCCTCGGTGCCCATCTTTTCAGGTGATCATTTGTCTTGCGCTTACCACCATTGTTCACGCACGTTCTTGCAGTATAAACACACTATTTTGGATATCCATCTCCTGTTAGATTTTATGCTACCACCATGCAAGGGAACCAACGATGAACAAAGACGAAGTAATCTTTATAACTAGGCAAACAATTACAAAGACAAGCTGACTACAAGGTGCATATACACCTTGAATCACATCAGTTGAGATATATAAAAAACTTGTCGCGGACAAAGTCCGCTTCTCCACTCAGTGTCGTTGAGCTTGTCAACGCACTCTCCACTTCACAACGCACGCAACCCTGCACTCTGCACTCTCCACCTCTCGCTGAGGTGCGGGTTGGGGTTGGACTCTCTTGGGGTGTAGGCACACTCCCACTCTCACTCACTAGTTGATCTCTCACTCAACTCAATTCGCATCAACACTACCTACACTAAGGGGGGGTATTTATAGGAAAACAAAATATAGGAGAGATGGGGGGGAGAGAGGGGGAAGGGGGGAGAGAGGGGGAGGGGGGTGCATACACCTCCCTCTCCAACAGCCCACTCGCCAACTCCACTCGGCCACTTCACATGGCCCACTCGCCCATGCACACGAGCCCACTCGCCCGGGCCTACTCGCCAGCTCCACTCGCCCAGGCAAGGCTCCACTCGCCCAGGCCTAGGCTCCACTCGCCCCCCTCCAAGGTGGACTCGCCCAACTCCAACTCCTCCACTCGCCCCTCCTCCTTTGCACACTTCAACTTCAACAGCTCCCCCCTTTAAGGTGATCATTTGGCTTGCGCTTACCACCATTGTTCAAGCACGGCAATCTTAGGCTCTTATACCGGTAGTTAGAATTTGGGGATGTGTATACAATCTAGGAAGATTTGAACAAGAGAACTGTGGTGTAACTGCCATCCGGAATCCGCCGGTGACGAAAGCACAATGGCAGTGCTCTGACTGCAACTCTACCAACAACTTTGGCAATCACAACTTGAAGAACTAAGTTCAAGAGAGATTGCCTAGATATTAAATATTACTTGTACAGGAGCTCGTTTTGTTCCTAGTGCTTGGTTGGGATGAGGGCTTCAACTGTTGTTTTTTCTCCCTTGCTTGTACAATGGGAAGGGGCGTCAAGAGTAAGTCTATTTCATAGAGAGAAACAAAAAGGCTTTGGTGGCTCATGTGGTTTTTTCCTTACCAAAAATCCAAATCACAAAAAAGGACTACATATAGCAAACCTGTTCACCCTACCCAGCCATCCTCATTCGAGTTTCACTCGACAAGTTCTCCATAGCAATTAGTGTAGAGATCCTCTGCATTTATGGTAACTCTAGAGGCGTAGTTACCAATCCATCCCATTCGTTTACTTTGGATGGCTAGGATTGAATCCAAAAAAATTTACTTTCGATGGCTAAGGATTTACTTTGGATGGTTGGGTTGGGACTTCTTGTTTAATAATGTGCAACATATTATGTCACCACCTATGTCTTTTCAAGTCTATCATCAACACGAGCAATCATATTAATTGTAAATGATTTCTACTTACATATTCCAATCCACCAAGAGAAGGATATAACCAAAGGATAGTCGCAAGATCTGTCAGAAAGTACCCAGAAGAAACCTGTCATATGTACACAGCGTGAATGATGCAAATGAATGAAACAATTTGAAAATAAAATATCTAAATAGAATGTTACTCCGAAATAAAGTAGAGAATTACACCAAGTGAGAAAGTAGAGATATTTGAACTTGGCAACATACTCGGACCCTTGAAATGATCTGAGAAGAAGACCAGGTATAAAGACATCGTTGTGATAAAAATAGCATGAATGCTGGACATGCCCCTGCAGGAAAAAATTTAAATGAAATATATGAACACATATTATAAGGTTTCAGGAAGAAGCGCACAAAGTTGATGCCTTCCAACCTGTTGTTCCATTCAATCCGTTGGATCTTTGTTAGAGAGGCATAACTCTTTAGATTAGCTGAACTAACTAAATGAGTAAGATCATAGGCCTGAAAAAGGAGGAAACCAGAGCTTATACATAGAAAATCTTGGGGAAAACTTCCAATAAGAAGATTAATATCCCTGCATAACAAAGGTAACAAAAGGAGATTTGCAAGTAAATCCTTTTGTCAATGGCATGAAAAATAATTTTGCATTCCACATAATAAGTTTTTCATAGGAATACACTTATTTTAATGGAACTTTAATCTCAATTAACCATTTTAATATGCTAACAGAATTAGATGATATGAATACAGAGCTTAGATTACATTAGTTTTTTAACATTACTGAATTATAATTAAAGAAGGCTTGTTAAATATTAGAGAGTTAATTGAACAAATTAAATTAACAAGCCCCGTTGGCAAAAAATAGCAAAAGTGGTTAGCTTTTTACATAGACACTGTATTTGTATTTTAGTCATTAACAACCTTATCCCAATTATTTGGGGTCGACTTTGTGAATCTTCATTGTTTCCATTTGTTCATGCTAAGTGTTGCTCGAGGTGTTAAAACTAGACTGCACAAATCCTTAGACATTAACCGTATCTACTCGTCAAATTGTTTCATTTTTTAACCTTCATTGTCTGAATCCATCAAAGTTTATTTTTTATTATTTTATCTAATACCATTTTCACTATTTCTTAAATAAAACTTATCCTTGTAGTTTTACCACACATCCATCTTAGTATTTTCATTTATATCATGCTCAACTTAGATATCAAAGCATTTTTTTATTTCTTAGCATTCAAATTCATACAGATCCTGAATCCTCATGTAGGGTAGACTAGTGGTGTAAGCTAAACTTGCAGCTCTGTACGTAATGCCGTGGAAAATCACCTTAGTTGAACTAAAATGAGCTAAAACCAATTAGTAAAAATATTGAAGTTGCTTGAGAATAGCTGGATAGTTAAGAGTAGGTCCATTTCAAAAGAGGGAAATAATAACATCTTCAACCTCTGCGAAATAGATTCTATTTAGTGATTTGTGAAAACCATTGATTCACAGTTTTGACAAACTTGGATATAAAAACTGAATGCAGTTGTCCCTCTCTAGTAAATTGTTTTTATTGGAACTTCACAGAAGAATACTTTTAGGCATGGCATCATTGTCTTTATAGCTTTGACTCCAGCCCAAATGGTTGCAATTGTTGAGATATATCGATATAACGGGTTAACGGATACTTGGTGGTTTGGTTAGAATACGATAGGAATCCACTTACCCGTTGGGGATTTAGGGTTCGCCTTTAAATACCCTGCTAGGGGCAACGAGTAGGTTGTTCCAAACTTGACAGTCACGCGGATGCTTCGAGCACCATTTTAACATTCTTGAAGTTCCCCCCCCCCCCCCCCCCCCCCCCCTCCTCTCTGTCTCACCTCTTCTCGCGGCAAGGAAACAACGTCCCTTCTCTCGCGTCGAAGAGTTGTCGCCGATCAAGGAAGCCCCGTCCGACCGCCGATTAGGTCTTCGATCGCTGCTCCGAAGTCGATCCCAAGCGTCGTCGCCGACTTCGGGCAAGGAGGAGAAACCGCATCATCTACCGATCTTCGCTCGGCAAGACGAAACCTGCCTCCGTCGTCGACTGCAGAGTTTTCGCAGGGCCATTTCGATGCAACGTCGAATCGACGCTTCCCCATCTCGACGCAGGGCCTTTTCGATGCATCGCCAATTCGACGCAATGTCGAATCGACGTTTCCCCATCTCGACGCAGTGCCTTCTCGACGCAGAGCCAATTCGACGCAACGTCGAATCGACGCTTCCCCATCTCGACGCAGGGCCTTCTCGACGCAGTGCCTTCTCGACGCATAGCACAACAAGTTCTGGATTGGATCCGAAGTTTTTCTCGTCTCTACGCGTTTCAGGTGATCTCTTTCTAGTTTTCTACTCGTGATTTAGTTTTGCTAGTAGAACTCTACTGTTTGGAAAGAGACGATGTCGAAAGAGAATTCTCCCGTGCTGATGATCAAGCTGGAGAAATTCTCCAACTCAGAGTTTAGTGCTTGGAAGAGGAACACGCAGTTCGGCATGAAGTACCTGAACGTGTTCTACACCGTTCAGTCTGTTCGCGCTGAAGTTATTGGGACTGACGGCGAGGCCCAGTGGGTTGAAGAAAAGGATTTCTGCCGCGACTACCTGCTGAATTGTCTATCCAACAGGCTTGCCGAGATGTACAGCAAGTTGAAGACAACAAAGGAAATCTGGAACGCTCTGGAGGAGCAGTTCAAGGAAGAGGAGAACATGTCAAAGACGCATCTGGTGGATAAGTTCATGATTTTCACCTTCACTGAGGAAAAGGAAATCCTTCCACAGGTAGCTGATTTTGAAAATCTGGTGGACAAGCTGAACAGTGAGAACATCTCACTGCCAGATGGGTTCGTTGTAGGAGTTATCATTTTTAAGCTCCCGTCGGCGTGGTACTCTTTCAAGACTGAAATGTATCAGAAGAAAACGCAGATCAGTCTAAAAGACCTTAAACGCTTCATCTGTATCGAGGATGAGAACCGGACTAGACACGTTATGGAGACAGTTAGCAAGCAGTCCTTTGCTGCCAACATGGTTTCGCATCATAAGCGTAAGTTTAAGCCTGGAAAGACTAGACCGCCGCCCAGTGCACCCGCAGTTGTGAACACCAGCAAAAAGGCTAAGAAATTCAAAGGCAAGTGCTACAACTGTAACAAGTGGGGTCACTGCGCTTCTGAGTGTAAGCAACCCAGGAAAGGTGACTCCAGCACACCAAAGACTGATAATAGGGCCAATATGGTTCATCAGACTGCGTCCGCCAACTTTGTTGTCATGGTTGGTAAAGGAAAGGTCAGTACCGAATGGTGGCTAAACTCAGGTGCTACATGTCACGTCTGCAACAACTCTGCGCTTCTGGAGGATGTCACTGCAGTCAGAGAGACTGTCACTGTTGCAGATGGAGGAGTAGCTGGCGTGCTGAAGGTCGGCAATGTCACCTTGACGCTCTCCTCAGGTAAACCTCTTACTCTTAAAAATGTTAAATATATACTTTCATTAGCTACTAATTTAGTTTCAATTAGTTTGTTATGCAATGCTGGTATGTCATTTAACATTAGTGGTGGTAGGGTAACTTTGATGGTTAACTCTCATTTTTTTGTTGCGCTTATGTCTTAAATGGAATGTATAGACTGAGTCTAGCAAATGAAGTAGTACACGCAGTTAGTTCAAACATGATAGATCCTAAGACTTTACATGCAAGACTAGGACATGTGAACTATAGAAAACTACTTCTGCTAGCTAGAACTCACAACATCTCCTTAGACACAACAAACAAATTCGACAAATGTGAAATTTGTGCTCAAACTAAAATAATTAGAACACCTTTTAGTCAGATTTCTAGGAGCACAATTGCTAGAGTTAATACATTCCGACATATGTGACTACAAAGTTTTGTTACAAGAGGAGGTCAGAAGTATCTGATAACTTTTATCGACGACTACTCTAGATTTAGTCACATTTATCCCCTTAAAACCAAAGATGAAGCGTTTGAAAATTTTCGTATATTCAAAAATAGGGTTGAGAATCAACTTGACATGAAAACTAAAAGGCTAAGGAGTGATAGAGGAGAAGAATACGTCTCAGGGGAGTTCAGAGATTTCCTTGCCAGCAATGGCATAATCCCTGAAACCACTGCCCCTTATTCCCCCCAATCCAACGGTATCGCTGAAAGGAAAAATAAAACTTTAACAGAGATGTTGAATTCTATGTTTTTGACTGCTGGCATGCCTGCAGCCTATTGGGGTGAAGCTATCATCACGTCAAATCACATTCTTAATAAAGTTCCTCATGCAAAGTTGACTAAGACACCCTATGAGCTTTGGTTTAAGAGACCTCCTAGATTTGATAATCTTAAGACCTGGGATTGTATCGCTTATGTTAGGATACCTGACTCTAGAAGAGCTAAGATTGGACCTAGGACAAATACGTGTGTCTATCTTGGATGTGCAGAGGATAGTGCTGCAGACAAGTTTCTAGATCTCTCAACCAACACTATCATAGAATCTAGAGATGTTATTTTCTTTGAGGATAAGTTCCCAAGGACAAGAACCTGACTCTTACAGGTCTGACAGCCCCCAGTATTGAAAATTCAGTTCAGACTGAACCATAAATCTCTGACACTGAGCCGATAAACACTAGGGTTTTAGAGTCCGCAAGGTTATCTAATAGAGAAAAAGTGTCCAAAAGCTTCGGTACAGACTTTGTGACTTACCAAGTTGAAGTTGATCCATCCACCTATAAGGAAGCGATGCGATCTAGAGATTCTCTATTATGGAAAGAAGTCATAGATGAAGAGATAAACTCTCTCATGCAGAACAATACGTGGACATTGGTTGACTTGCCCAAAGGGGTTAAGACCATTGAAAACAAGTGGGTTTTGAAGAAGAAGTTTAATCCTGATGGGAGTATTGATAAATACAAAGCGCGTTTAGTTGTAAAAGGTTTCACTCAAGTGAGTGGTATAGACTACTTTGATATATACTCATATGCTTGTCATTATGCGACGATTAAGATACTTCTCGCGATAGCATCTATTGAACACTTTACAGTTCATCAGATGGACGTCAAGACTGCATTTCTAAAGGGAGATCTGACTGAGGAGATCTACATGCACCAACCTGAAGGGTTTGTCATAGAAGGTCTAGAAAATAAGGTCTGTAAGTTGATTAAGTCATTATACGGATTGAAACAAACACCCAAATTGTGGCACGAAAAATTTGACACTTGTGTTAAGGCCATGAGTTTCAAATCTAGCTTATCAGATAAATATTTGTATGTAAGAACAAGTTCAAATAAAGTTGCAATTATATACTTGTGCGTTGATGACATGCTAATTATGGGCTTTGATCAGTCTGAGGTGGAAGATGTGAAAGTTGTCTTGACGGCACAATTTAGCATGACTGACTTAGGTGTGGTGAAAACCATCCTAGGAATGGAAATGAACTTTACTAAAAAAGGTATTACCCTGAATCAGAGTCACTATATTAGAAATCTACTAGAAAAGTGGGGTTATGTTAATAGCAAAAAGATTGAAACTCCATACGATTATAATAATAGACTGCAACCAAATGAAGGTTCATTTGTTAGACAGTTGGATTACTCCAAACTCATAGGAATTCTCATGTGTGTTACTACCTGCACTGGACCTGACAGCTTTTACGGTCGGTATGTTTAGTAGATTCACGGGTAACCCTGGGAAGGACCACTGGGATGTCTTAGAAAGGCTAATGTGATACTTAAAGTACACTGAGAAGTATGTTTTATGTTACAGTGGACATCCTCCTGTGCTTGAGGGGTATTCTGACGTCTCCTGGTGCACAGAAATTGCTGATAGTAGATCCACTAGCGGTTTTGTGTTTACCCTAAGAGGAGCTGCAGTCGCTTGGAAGTCAAAGAGGCAGACGTGCATTGCACTATTCTCTGTGGAATCGGAACTCTATGCTCTCGCTTCAGCAGGAGAAGAAGCAGAGTGAATAAGAGATCTGATAATGGACATTCCAATGACGAGTCAGAAGATGCACTTTATTTCGTTATATTGTGGCAATCAAGTCGCAAAGACCATTGCAACAAATACGTTGTTCAATGAAAAGCGAAGACAACTAAGGATGAAACAGACCTGGTTGACCTATCTCACTAGTCAGGGGATAATCTCCCTATTAGACGTGAGATCAAAAGATAATGTAGCAGGTGTCCTTACCAAGGGCTTATGTAAGGTTCTAACATCTAAAACATCGGGGGAGATGAGATTAACGTCCATTTAATAAGGATTTAATACCTTGCTTATGTTTTAAATTTTAAGAACCAAAGTCTGCTTACATTCAAACATCTAGAGTGAACACACTGAAGTATTTCAGATGTTATCTGATGAAAGCCAGAGATGAATAGTTGTCGGTCATTCCAAACTTTGATGACTTACGCAATTATTTTATTCACAGGCTGATTTTGGTATCATTCCAAAATGGAATAATGAAGTTGTTGATATGTGTCTTGGTATTATGATTATTATTTATATCATTCCAAACTTGATGATATATTGGTCACAGCTTGTTGCATCATTCCAAACTTGATGGTATAACACAATTGTGAAACGTTTAGTAATAATCTTAATAATCGAAGGAACATGGTTTGATTCTATGAAATCAATTGTCTAATTTTGTGTAAATTGGATAGAGATGCTGATATGCGATTCTTTCCTCCTGCTTAGAGTATTACGTTCTCTTACTGCTAGAACTAATACCTTTAATTCTCTGATTAGCAAATGTTAGAATTCAGAGATTTGTCTCATGACATTCTTATAGTGTTTGTTTGCAAATCACATGGAGACTGGATGAGAGAAAGTTGATTTCGACCCAGATAAAGATGATTTGTTGTTTGAATAGATCAATTTTTCAGTTTGAGTTTTCAGCATGTTTATTTTATGTTTGGGACTATCTGTTTGAGTTTAGATATTTAGTATTCTAAAACTCATATTTATCTCTGAAAAACTCATTGGTCGTTATTAACTCTCTCTTAAGTAATTTGTGATGTGACCCTGTTATATACAATATAGGAGGAGACTGTTGAGGTATATCGATATAACGGGTTAACGGATACTTGGTGGTTTGGTTAGGATCCGATAGAAATCCATTTACCCGTTGTTGAAACCAAAACTTGTGAACAAGACTTAGTCTCTGTGGAGTTCGGGCCCTCAACAAGTTGGGGGGTGACCTCGCACTTACTTCTCCCAAGGGAGAGCTCTAGGCTAAGGGGCTAAGGAACTAGGAATGAGACCAAGGGCTTAGCGAGGAGGTCCCACCACACACCCGGAAGATCTTAGAGCGCTTCCCCTCCCAAGCCAATGCTAAGCTTGGGCACCTTTGGAGGCTCTCTCCACCCAACAAAGGAACATAGGAGGAGAGAAGGCTAAGAGAGAAGTCCCCCCAAATGGTGCCCATTGGTCCTATTTATAGGATTTTGAACTTGGTCTGTCAATAGCCACATTCTGGCCTGTGAGATTACCAAAATACCCTCGGATTTGGCCTGCGAATAGCCAAATCCCGATGTTCTACGGCGCTAAACGCAGACCAAACCTCCTTACTGGAGCGGGGACGAGGGAGGCAGGCGTCTCCTCCTCTCGCCCCCCTTACAAGGGGCGGGGGCGAGAGGGACTGGGCGCCTCCTCCTCTCGCCCCCCCTACAAGGAGCGGGGGCGAGAGGGGCTGGGCGCCTCCTCCTCTCGCCCCCTTACAAGGGGCGGAGGCGAGAGGGGATGGGCGCCTCCTCCTCTCGCCCCCCTTACAAGGGGCGGGGGCGAGGGGGGCGAGGGGGGCGAGGGGGGCGAGGGGGGCTGGGCGCCTCCTCCTCTCGCCCCCCTTACAAGGGGCGGGGGAGAGGGGGGCTGGGCACCTCCTCCTCTCGCCCCCCTTACAAGGGACGGGGGCGAGGGGGCTGGGCGCCTCCTCCTCTCGCCCCCCTTACAAGGGGCGGGGGCGAGAGGGGTTGGGCGCCTCCTCCTCTCGCCCCCCTTACAAGGGGTGGGGGCGAGGGGGCTGGGCGCCTCCTCCTCTCGCCCCCCTTACAAGGGGCGGGGGCGTCCTCTCGCCCCCCTTACAAGGGGCGGGGGGCGAGGGGGGATGGGCGCCTCCTCCTCCCCTCCACCTCCACCTCCGCCTCCACCGCTCGCCGCCCCCCCCCCTATGCCTGTGACCATGCTAACAAACAATGTTCTAAAAGGGGCCCGGGGTTCCACTCGGCGAATACAGGGTTGTACACAATCCCCGCTCTTTTCGAGCGGGGTACACGCTCGGAAAGAAAAGTCCAACACTGCATATTCGTCGAGTGGTGCTGAATGAAAAATGAGAAGACCCCACATCGTTCCTGGTGAAAACTTACTCAAGCTTCCCCGAGAGGCCATCCTACCCTGCCGGCTAGCGAGAGCACGGACGGGGACGCCCAAGTCCGGGATCTCCGCGCCGCCCCCCCCCCCCCCCCCCCCCCCCCCCCCCCACCCCCCACCCCCGAGGAGTAGCAGGGCGAGCGTCCACTCGGATTTCATCTGTCAGGTTCCCCGATAGAAGTGAGGCCTGAAAGGAAAAAGGTATATATCAGCAGGAAAAGGAGGTGGGTCAGCCTGCCGACCCGAGTACCTGGTTTGCGAGCAGAAGGTCAGGGGACGGATCTAGGGCCAGGGATCCATCTTTCCCGCTCTGGCGCCGGACCGATTTCGCTTTTAGCATTCTTGGGGAAGATGGCTTCGGGGCCCAAGGAGCAGGTTTGGTGAGGGCCGCGTGCTCAAAAGCTCGCGCCGCGTTGATGCGAGCCCTGGTCTCTTCAGAAATAGGCATCCTCGGACAGCTACAGTGCGGAGCGGCGAGAATTCGTGGAGGAAGCGGGGAGCCCATCGACTACGATCGACGATATTTATAGTAGGGAGGCTGGGCCCCACCAGAAGATTCCTGCCAGGTCAGCATCCGTCCAGCGAACGCCGAGGGTTGGATGATTCTTCGCGAGTTTAACTTAAGACTCGCGAAGAGCAGGGATTGTGTACAACCTCGGGTTCGCCTCGAGGCGAGAAGGCGGCATCAAGCTGGAGTCAAGCTTCAACCGGGAGAAGTCTAGCGCAGGGGCAAGCCAGGTTGGACCCCACCTGGGCGAGAGCGAACAGCGAGTGGGGCTCTCACAGACCACTCGCGTATGGAGCCCCCGCGCGAGGGCGAGCAAGAAGTCTGGCTCGGCAGCAGTACTTCAAGGACTACTCGCGGACGAGCCGGGCACTCGCCGGCCGCTCGCAGGAAGGTGGGCGAGCTGGGCACTCGCCGATCGCTCGCAAGGAAGGCGGGCGAGCCAGATCCTCGCGACCCTCTTGCGGTGGTCTTCTGGGCAAGCCGGATTCTTTCCAAGTTTCCGTGTTCGACGAACTTCAATCGGCGTTCGACGAAATCCGTTCACAGTTCGACGAACTTACTTCTCAGTTCGACGAACTTGATTCTCATCTCGACGAACTCAATTTTCCAGCAAGTTCAGCGGATTTACACAGGGCCGAGGGGAGCTCGCAGGGAGGCATGCGAGACCTGGCCTCGGTAGATGTCACCAGAAGAGGCACGAGCGGAGTCTTCGCAGAGCGCTCGCCTAAGAAGGATTTCGCGAGCCATACTCGCGAGGCGACTCGCAGGAGCCCTCGCGAGTACCCTTCTCGCAGGTCATTTTCCCATAGGCTAAGGAGGCAAAATTACCCCTCTGCCCCTGGTGGTCTGCCGTTAGACTTTCCAAACAGCGGAGTTTGGCTGTTAGCAGGCCAAACTGGGGTGCGTTTAGTAAAACCAAAAGGCGGAATTCCGTTATTGACAGACCACGAGCAAGAAACTATAAATAGACCTTAAAGGGCACCTTGGGAGGGACTCCAATCTCAGTTCTCTGAGCTTCTTTCTCCCTCGGTTACTTTGGTTTAGCTCTCTAGCTCTCCAAGGTGTCCAAGTCTCAGCTTTGGCTTGGGAGGGGAAGCGCTCAACGATCTTCCGGGTTTGCGGTGGGACCTCCTCGCTGTGACTAAGGTCTTAGTCTGTTTCCGAGTCCTCAGTCTGCTCCTTCCAAGGGACTAGTAAGGGTTAGCTGCCCCTCAACTTGTTGAGGGCCCGAGCTTCACAAGAGACCGAGAAATCGGTTTCAACACCCGTCGGGGATTTAGGGTTCGCCTTTAAATACCCTGCTAGGGGCAATGAGTAGGCTGTTCCAAACTTGACAGTCACGCGAATGCTTCGAGCACCAATTTAACAGCAATTACCTCGGTCAAATTCTCTAAAAGTCAAATCATCTGGTAAATCTCTTGCTGCGGAATACTTTTAACTGTAATAGATCATTATTCACATGGCACTCATATAAAATAATCCAAGGCTGTGGGTTGTCTCAATAAGCTTGCTCTTTATCTGTGATGCCTGCATTTTTTCCATGATGTTCTCCCAGTATTGTTTGAATGTTCATATTCCATACCATAATCATTTTTATATTTAAATTTTGATTCTTAAAATGTTGCTGCACAGGCATCATCACCTACTAAGCAAAAGTAACCAAAAAGAATTTCCAAGTGGATACTGAATATTAAGCAAAAGTAACCAAAAAGATATCACACTGGTAATCACTAACTTAATCAATGAAACTTGAGAATAAAGGACAAAGGCAAACTGCATCATTAGTTCCCTTCGCCATCACAAAGACAACTACAACTAAAATTTTCAGTAACTATCACCAAATCACAGATTAGTAAGAATGCGTTGTTATGGGCCTTGGACGACGAACCTAGTTATGGCTATCTTTAGTGTTGTCTTTTATTAGTGGTTAGAAGTTAAGAGTTATCATTATTGTTGTCTTTTATTAGTGTTATCTTTTATTATGTTGTAAGCCTATTTAAAGGCATATGTTGTATGGAATGAGCATTCAAGAAGTAAATCTCTTTCCTTATCTTTGTTATGAGATTGATCTAGGCAGCCACGGTTCCGGCTCCATAGTATCATCCATCTCCGTCATCCCCGCCTCTGGCCATCCTCTGACAACCCTACCGACGTTATAGGCTAGGCTCATAACATGTGCCCATACTTACTGGCTTAGTTCTTTCGAACGTAACCCTATATCTTGAATGAAAACTATCAAAAGAGTACTATAGCAACAGAAAAGAAAACATATGCATATCACTATTGATAATTACATTTCATCCGCTCCCATTGTATCTTTTTATTTCTAGACACAGTTAAGGTATTTTTTACAAAGCATTTTCCATCATGCATCATGAACGCATCTGTATACTTGAAATAAGGGAGAGGTTTATGCATACCATTTTGCACATAAAAATACCACAAAGTATGGATGTATATGGAATAACTTCATCGGCTAGTAGATATTCCTTAAGTACTTCTGTCTGGTAACTGTATGGCTTCATTGTTGTTACAGACCTGTATGAAATCAGTTTCAGAAAAAGCACATGACACAAACTAAAATTGATAACATGAATCATGCCACTGAAAGGCTAAGTAATATGCATGTCTGAAGCAAAAATAAATTTATTCATAACAGCAACAAAGTGGCAAATTAAATACTATAAACCCTCAAAGTACTCAAACAAACAAGAACACAACTACCTTTGATTTGTTTTGGCTTGCATGTTAATTTTGAGAGGTGATGGGTTTCTTTTCTTTAGACAGTTCCAGAAGGAATGCAGTCTGGTGTTCACTATTTAAGCTGCATAGCTCCAATTTCCTTGGGGCTGCATATCTGTTGCTATATACTCTCAATCAGAAAAACTACACTTCCTCATGATTTCTATATATTTTGAAATTTTCAATATGGGAAACAAAACGCATTCTCATTCACTATTCTGACAAGTGATGAATCCTATTAGGTCTCCCTGCAGGGATATTAACTGAATATGAACAGGAAATTTTTGGAAGGAATGAATAGCATGCCACCAAAATATGTATTGTTTTATTAGCAAAGGTATTAGTTTCTTTATCTCAAATAGAAAGCCTACTCAGATAATACATGATTGGATATGTGAAATATATGTTGGTGCATGAATATTATCTGATTGGCCCTCACCTAAGGTTTTGGGTTGAATATGAGTTTGATCACTAGTATATCTCTTCCAATTATAATTCCACTTAGCTGTCGTGCCCTAACAAGTACTGGTGCATGAAAAAAGGCTTTACAACTTGAGAGCTAAGAAATCCCACATAAACCACCTCTGTTTAAAAAAAATTCCTTCAAAACTTTTTATGCAAAACAAAGCATAGCTCCCCGTGCCCCAGCAGTGTAGGATAGCACTTGAATTTTTCGTTAATTCATTTTTTGCTAATGCATCATGTGGGTTAAGCTGAACACACTACGAACAATTAACCAGATGGTTTGGAAAATCTCACTCCATCTGCAAAAAAGGTAACAACACTATAGATTGAGTAAACGGCACCAACATCGAAGGTTACAACTGATTACTGGTGATGGAAGATGGGGTTAGGCCAGTTCGGTGAAGTTGACGTTGAATTACTATGCCTTTAAAGCTCGGTCCAATGGAGTTCAAAGTATTTGAAATCATTATCATAATCATCATCTCAATCATCATTGGAATTGTCCCCATGTAATAGACTATTAGGCTTTATGAATCCTTAGAACTTTATCCATTTTTACTTTCCTTCCTTTTATTTCAGAAACTCAAGCATGTTACTTTTGTTCTGCAACTTCTCCTTCCAAAGTCATTTGTATGAACAAATCTTACTAGCATATATTCTACATCATACCAACCTGTCTTAATTGGGAAGCGACAATTTAGTGAAAACTAAAGTTGAATGAGATACATCAGTGATCAAACACATATTTAACCAATAAACATAAGTCAATGAGTTAGTGCTAACCACTTCACCTATCTGGCGTGGGACTAACTATGCTTTTGTGTTCCTCAACTATCACCTTCTCAGCTGAGACCTCTTTGTATCGGTCATCACTCCCCTCAAATGAAATTTTTTCAAATCGTCGAGTATCATGTGCGCCGAGACCACACTCAATCATAAGGACTCATCGTGACAATTAACCTGCTCTTGAACTGCATGACCATGAAGGAAGCAACCAAGAGCCAGAAGCATACTTGATCCCTGGCCGAATCATCAACTCGGATACCACTTGTTAGAGAGCGATGACCAAGGAGGAAACAAAGTTGAGCGAGAAACACTAGTGCTCAAACACATATTCATCCCAAAAGTTTACGCCTAGTCAACCACATGTTATTTCTGTTGAGGTATGTCCGCACATAACAATGACACGATAAAGACCTGCAGGTAGCGTGTGCACCTAGGGCGTTGCCCTACTGCTGGGAGCACTATTTATATCCCATTCCACATATGATAGGTGATAGTAGAATGCTTTGAGCTCTCATTCCTAACATTCTCAAAGCAGCCTTCCGTTAGGGTTAGATCAAGAGCTTTCTCGGTGCCCGAGTGCTGCGCCGCTCCCGATCGTTTCCGGTGCCGCTGCTTCGTCGCCCTTCGTGCCGTCGCCCTCGCGCCTTAGGAGTTCGTCGAAGTAGTCGTCGCGCGACTGCTGTGTGCGGCTGCTCTGCGTCCCGTGCGTCGACTTCGCAGCCGCTCAAGATCTTCTCTCCCTCGTTCCCGTGCAACATCGCCGCCGCTACTAGCTGCGATATCGTCGTTCACCGGGATCGTCGGATCTCAAGTGGAGCTCGCGCTTCGCTGCTGGACTTCGTCGCCGGCGGATCGTGGATTCTTGCAGACGGGTTTTCGCCAGATCTGGATCCCGCCTGAAGAGCTTCGTCGCTTGCTCGCCAGATCTGCGTCCCGTCGGTCGCCAGATTTGCTTCCGCACCTAGGGCATCGCCAGATCCGGCTGCCGGCAAGGGTTTCTGTGGTTTTCGCCAGTTTTGCTTCCGCAACTGGAGAGGTTTGCTCGCAAGAGTCCTGCCGGCATCGCCGTTCTTTGCTTTCTCTCAGTTCTGTGGAGCCCGTGCGTCGCCCTTCTCTCTCGTTTCTGTGGTTTTCTCCAGTCGCCGGAGGAGGTTTGTTCTTTTAGGTATGCGCCTGCTGCTGCCAGATCTAGTAGCCGAAGCCCGTGCCTCTCTCAGATCTGAGCTCGACATCGCCGGTTCCCGTCGATCTAGCTTGGTCAGTCTACTTGGATTGGATTGGATCCGAAGACTTGGTGGTGTTCCTTCTCCGATCAGGTGACCTCGTTCCGCAATTTTACTACTTTTTCAGAAATGTCGAAGTATCAGTCTACCGACATCCGGAAGCTCCAGTCTTTCGACGTCACCGAGTTTCTCGGGTGGAAGATGCACGTGCAATTCGGCATGAAGGAGCGTGAAATCTTCTACACAGTGCTCAGTGATTACGAGACGACCGAAGAGGACGTGTCGGAGGCTCAGTGGGTGAAAGAAGAGGACTTCTGCAGGGATTATCTCCTGAATTCCCTGAATACCCGTCTAGCTATTGCGTATAGCAGCATCAAGACCGCGAAGGGCATATGGGATCAGCTTCAAGCGCATTTCACCAAGGAGGAAGAGGTGTCGAAGTCGCTCCTCGCGGAGTCTTTCTTCAATTTCAAAATTGATCCGACTTCGCCCATCACTTCTCAGTTGGTGGATCTTGAGAATCTGCGCATCAAGCTGGCGAATGCTGAGTCTCATATCTCGGACAAGCTGTTCATTGGGTTTATACTGAGTAAGCTTCCACCTGAATGGATTCTCTTCAAGACTGAGCTGCATAGGCGGAAGGAAGGGATCTCCATTGATGAGTTCAAGCGCTTCATACATATTGAGGATCAAAACTTTGCTCAGAGACGTGCAGAACAGGTTAGTCATCCCTCCAAGGTGGCTCATTTAGCTTTGCACTCTGGTAAATTTAAAAAGAAAATTCAGCCCCAAAAGGGTGCGTCCTCTTCCCAGTTGCCGGCCAACAAGCCTTCTTCCCGCAAGAAGAAGGGCAAGTGCCACAATTGTGGGAAGTGGGGCCACTGGGCAGCTGAATGTAGATCCCAGAAGAAGCCTCAGGAAGTCTTACCTCAGAATCGGACTAACATGCTGGTGAATAGCTCAAGTCCTCAGTCATTTGTAGGGATTATGAGGCACCGTGCTGGCAGTTCTTCGTCTGACTGGTGGCTAGACAGTGGAGCGACATGTCATGCTACTAATGACAAAGCTCAGCTCACTGAAGTCACAACTGTTAAAGACTCAGTTGAAAATTGCAATGGTGGGACTACTGCTGTTACGCATGTTGGCACCGCTTCTTTGGAGTTATCTTCAGGTAAAACACTCACTCATTTACATGTTAGAGTAGTTCTTTTTCTAACCAAAAATTTGATCTCAATGAGTTTGCTTGATAAGTCCGGTATGTCTTTTACGACTCAAAACGGTAGAATGACGTTATCCGTCAATTCACATTACTTTGGGTGCGCGTATCTAATAGATGGCTTGTATCGACTTAGCCTTAACAATGATCACATCAACCAAATCAGCACTAATTTGATTGATCCAAAGTTACTACACAACAGACTTGGACACGTAAACTATAGGAAGATGTGCGATCTAGCTAAGAGTCATAACATCCCTCTTGATACCTCTATTCGATTTGATAGGTGCGAGGTGTGTGCACAAACCAAGATCACTAGAAAACCCTTTAAGTCGGTTTCTAGGAGCACTCAACTTCTTGAGCTCATACATTCTGACCTCTGCGACTTTCGGAGTCAACCTTCCAGAGGGGGAAAGAAGTATTTGCTTACGTTCATAGACGACTCTTCCAGGTTTTGTCATGTGTACCTACTGAGATCGAAGGATGAGACTTTCGAGACCTTCAAGGTTTTCAAAACTCGTGTAGAGAATCAGCTTGGTTTGAAGATAAAGCGATTTAGAAGTGATAGAGGTGGCGAATACACTGTAACTGGTTTTAAGGAATTTTGTGCCGCTGAGGGCATAATACTTGAGACCACCGCCCCCTATTCACCCCAATCGAATGGTGTAGCCGAGCGTAAAAATAGAACTTTGACTGAAATGTTGAATTCTATGCTTTTAACCGCTGGCCTGCCTTCCTCCTTCTGGGGCGAAGCAGCTCTGACTGCTAATCACCTTCTGAATAGGTTGCCGCACTCTAAGCTGTCGTCGACACCTTATGAGCTTTGGCATCAGCGTCCTTGTAGATACGACACTCTGAAGACTTGGGGCTGTATCGCTTATGTTAGGGTACAAGACCTTAAGAGATCCAAGGTGGGACCAAAAACCACAACCTGTGTTTACCTAGGGTGTGCTGAAGATAGTGCAGCTGATAGGTTTTTTGATCTATCCTCTCACTCGGTGATAGAATCTCGTGATGCTACGTTCTTTGAAAATAAATTTGTCAAGGATCTAGGCACTAACCTATCTGGGTCTACAGATATGATTTCAGAATCTCCTGTGGAATCCGAAGCAGGCCCCTCACACACCGCTCCCCAACCGTTGGAGGATGTTCCCCATCCGCTCAGAACGTCTACAAGAGAGCGTTTTCCTAAGGATTTTGGTGAAAATTTTGTCACCTATCACTTAGAGGATGATCCATTCTCCTACCAGGAGGCAATGCGATCTAGAGATTCGTTTATGTGGGCAGAAGCCATTGACGATGAAATGGACTCGTTGCTACAGAACAATACCTGGCGTCTAGTTGACTTGCCCAAAGGCGCAAAAGTCATTGGATGTAAGTGGATACTTAAGAAGAAATTAAATAGTATTGGGTCAGTAGCTCGCTATAAGGCACGTTTGGTTGCTAAAGGCTTTAAGCAACAGGGGAGAGTGGACTACTTCGACGTCTATTCACCTGTGTGCCACCTATCGACTATTAGGATTCTTCTAGCTTTAGCCTCTATCGAGAACTTTATAGTTCATCAGATGAACGTAAAGACAGCCTTCTTAAATGGAGAGCTGAACGAAGAAATCTACATGACTCAACCTGAGGGTTATGTTGTTGAAAATTCTCAGCATAAGGTGTGCAAACTAATTAAATCTATCTATGGGCTTAAACAAGCGCCTAAGATGTGGCACCTTAAGTTTGATCAAGTGGTAAAGAGCCATGGATTCCAGTCCAGTCTCTCCGATAAATGCCTTTATCATCGATCAATGTTGGATAAAACAGTCATCATTTGTCTCTACGTTGATGATATGTTAATATTAGGGTCAGATCTCTCGGCAGTGAGTGATGTCAAATCCACTCTTGCGGAAGCATTCGACATGAAGGACCTCGGTCCAATTGATACTCTTCTAGGTCTTAAAGTCTGTATCGACGAGCGTGGAGTCACACTCAGTCAGGCTCACTATGTGGAGCAGTTACTGACGACCTGGGGATATGCTGATTGCAGATCAGTTGAGACACCAGTTGATCACACTATCAAGTTGAGTCTGAATGAAAGGACCACCGTTGGTCAGGTAAATTATGCTAAGATCATTGGTAGCCTCATGTATGCATCGTGCTGCACAAGGCCAGACATTGCTTACACCGTAAGTATGCTGAGTCGTTTCACGAGTAATCCAGGAAAGGAGCACTGGGATGCCCTAGATAGGCTGATGAGATACCTTAAAGGATCAAAGGATCTAGCTCTGTGCTACACTGGATATCCGCCTACCGTTGAAGGTTATTCAGATGCCTCGTGGTGTTCTGAAATTGGCAATAGTAAGTCTACGAGTGGATTCATATTCACACTGGGTGGAGCTGCTATAACTTGGAAATCAAAAAGGCAGACTTGTATAGCCTTGTCGTCTATGGAGTCTGAACTATTTGCCTTGGCTTCAGCTGGTGAAGAGGCAGATTGGATTCGGAATTTGATTCTTGATATTCCACTATCTAAGTTACGAGTCAATTCGTTGAGCTTGTATTGCGATAATCAAGCTGCTGTTCAGATCGTTCAAAATGCTCTCTATAATTCGAAACGGAGACATATACGACTGAGACATGCTCTGCTGAATGATCTTAAGGAGCAAGGCGTTATCACCTTGGTCGATGTGCGATCGAAGGATAACTTAGCCGATCCTCTGACAAAAGGAATGCCCAAAGTCAGGTTTATCAAAACCGTGGGGGAAATGGGACTAAAGGCGATTTAGATCAGCCTTAGATTTTCGTTTTGATCAAATCTGATTTCCTTTGTCCAAAGTAAGCTTTGTTGTGTTTCATTGATGTTCTACGTTGCTGATTGTGGATCTGGTAAGTTTGCGTTCATTCCAAATTGATGAATGCGATCTCGCTAGATTCCTTCTTCCTGTGTTGAGATGGTATCATTCCAAACTTGATGGTATTCATTTTGACATAAGGGGACAGTGACAATAACATTCCAAATTTGTACACAGATTTAGCTACGAGAGCCTACTATAAGAAGTTCATATGTCGTTTCGTTTCTTGAAACCGACAATGATTTCTCGATTAGAACACACTATTCTCGATAGTTGGAGCACTCCACACACTCAGAACTCTGGTCTTTCTACGTTCTTTGTCGAACTAGATATACGTAAATTCAATTGTATGGATTCATTCTAATATGAAATTCATTTTCTGGATTTACAGGCACCGAAGGAGTATGAGGAGTACCTGCTGATTGGGACATGGATGAGGATGACCTATTGGACGTCTAGAGCCGACGCCTTTCTTCTGCGTCCATCTTATCTTTTGTTTATGACATTGCTAGTAGTTCTTTTTGGCTGGTGACTTGTTTGCACCATTTTCTCATTTCCTATTTTGCATATGTTTGTTTATGTTTTGGACACTATGTTTTGGTAGATTGCTAGACTAGAGCTCGTACGAGACTCTGTGTTGGATCCTACTTGTTTTATTAGCTTCTGTGATGGTGATTTCATTTTGTTGATTTCATTTTGTTGATTTACCTTGCATAGAACTATTGTGTAGCCTGTCCTTTACTGTTTTATTCATATGCTTTGACACGTTTTGTGGATGATTCTTGTTGCTTGGACATTACACTGTTTACCTCTTTATTGTAGTCGTGTTGGTGACGGACATAGGAGGAGATTGTTGAGGTATGTCCGCACATAACAATGACACGATAAAGACCTGCAGGTAGCGTGTGCACCTAGGGCGTTGCCCTACTGCTGGGAGCACTATTTATATCCCATTCCACATATGATGGGTGATAGTAGAATGCTTTGAGCTCTCATTCCTAACAATTTCTACACCAACATATATTTTGCATATCCGATGCGGGACAAAATCAAAGCCTTATTGTGAGGGCCTAGAAAATAATTGTCCAAGCAAATCACAAGTCAGGTCCCTTAAGGAATGCATGCATTTACTACCAAAATGAATTGGCTCTCATTAACTCTTAACCTATAAATTGCCTGACAATGGCAACATGTCTCCGGAAGTAAGAAACTTTAGTTCATAACTAAAATCTCACCTCAAAAATCAACATCATCATTACCATGACTTCCACTGAGGATTGTTTCCTTCAGTTTATTTAACCCCATCTGTTCTAAGAAGTATACAAGTGTAAATTTTGAGAAAGTTCAAAACTCCGGTAATAAGAATCAAAACGCCCTCTTAATCAAATAGCTTGTGGTAGTCTACAAGTTTCTAGGAGAAGAGAACAAGACATTATTTAGTTCAAACAATTTATTAATCAAACAGCCACAGAATCAGTCAATCTAAATAACCCCCCAAAAGCTTCAAAAATCCTAAAGCCGTGAAGAATCACTCCGACGAATCCCGCGAGCAGCATTCCACCGGATGGAGGGCAATCCAGAACGCTAAAACCCTAATAACCAAATCAGCGCCGTGAAATTTTTAACTCAAATGTAATCCGGAAGACCTCTGGGCACCAAAATCCATGTCTCGATACAGATCATGATCTTGAAAACTTTGAAAGCGATCGAAAACAGAAGGAGTAAACGAAGAACAAGGTAAGGCGGGAGAGAACTGTTACCTCGGGATTCGGAATTGGAATGGAGAAAGGAGGGGGGGTTTGCATTGCTTTTAATCCTCTCCATGTCAAATTGTCAATCAGTCGGAAATCCACTGAATTCCCAGTCAAACGCCAAAAATCCTTTTTTTTCTTCTACCAGTCTACCTCTACAGCCTGGCAAAATTTTTGGTTCCGGACTCTGTTTTTAAATCCGTGCTTGAAAATATCGGGATGCTGACATGTGGCGGAAAAAAATATAACATGGGAGGCTTAACTGCAGGCAAAATTACTAGTGATCTTCGTGGAGAGCACGCATGGTCTACACAGAGATCTTGCGTGATCTCCGTGAAGATCACTCTTGATCTTCTCAATCTCCTTGGAGATCACTCTTGATCTCCATGGAGATCACTCTTGATGTTTGTGATGATTTATGTGGAGATCTTGGGTGATCATTGTGGAGATCGCGTGATCTCCGTGGAGATCGCGTGTAACGCCCAGGGCCGACCTACCCTGGTCCAAACCGAAGGACATCCCGAATCGGCACGTTACCGGTCTGCAGTCCAAGCACCCCCAACCCCTCTCCATCCACAGGCGGGTTGTTGGTGGTCACAGCCTCCCTTCGATGAGCGAAACTCGATAGTTAAGTGTGCATCACGGGGACTTCCCAGGAGGTCACCCATCCTGTGACTACTCCAGCCCGAGCACGCTCAATTGGTGATGAGAAGTGGAAGAACTCCATAGTTAAGCGTGCTCGGGCTGGAGTAGTCACGGGATGGGTAACCTCCTGGGAAGTCCCGTGTTGCACACTTAACTATCGAGTTTCGCTCATCGAAGGGAGGTTGTGGCCACCAACTACCCGTCTGTGGATGGAGAGGGGTTGGGGTGCTTGGACTGCAGCCCGGTAACGTGCCGATTCGGGATGTCCTTAGGTTTGGACCAGGGTAGGTCGGCCCTGGGCGTTACAATAAAAAGTGCACTTTTTATTGTAACGTCCCAAGGCCCTGGATTTACCATCGGGACAACGTCCATCGACAGCCTCGCGTGGCGACCGTTACCGGGCTGCAGCCCAAGCACCCCAACCCCTCTCCAGCCCACACGCAACCTCCCTTTGGTGAGAAGTGATCTAGTTAAGTGCCTCTACATGGCCTTCCCAGGAGGTCACCCATCCCAGTATTACTCCAGCCCGAGCACGCTGCAACTCAATTGGTGATGAGAAGTGAAAGAACTATATAGTTAAGCATGCTCGGGCTGGAGTAGTACTGGAATGGGTGACCTCCTGGGAAGGCCCCGTAGAGGCGCTTAACTGAATCACTTCTCACCAAAGGGAGGTTGTGGCCACCAACAACCCGCCTGTGGGTTGGGGTGCTTGGGCTGCAACCCGGTAACGGTCGCCAGGCGAGGCTGTCGGTGGACGCTGTCCCGTTGGTAAGTCCACGGCCTTGGGACGTTACATCGCGTGTGATCTGCGTGGAGATCACGCGTGATTTCACGTGCAGTTAAGTTTTTCATTTGTTTACGTCACGTGTCAGCATCGTAGTAAAACTATATGATTGACGCGTGATTTCACGTGCAATTAAGTCCTCACCACTTTCTATGGATAATTTTATCGTATAAAACTATATGATTAATGCTCCTATATTGTAATGCCTGTTATGTTTTGAGAGATGGATGCACAATTTATTTTTTTTCATATGATCTGCACCTAATAAATTGGTTTTTGCACTTAATTTTTTTTTATTTGCGCATAATCATAATTTGCACGTAGCCATAATTGATTTGAACTTATAATCCCCATAAAAGAGTATTGTCGCTTGCACAGTAAATATTGTGCTTCGACGCTAGTGAAATTAAATATATAATAATATTATCAGCACTTAAAATTCTTATTTTTACATAATATCAAATTTCTTAAAAAATTGTAGTAATTATTTTATTTAGAATGATTATATAATATGGAGTGGTTGAGGTGGTTCATCAAATAGGATTAAACACTATTTATTTTGGAGAAATTTCATTTCCCTTGAAACAATTGATAGCATCCACTTCACAGTCCATATAAATTTTTGGCTGATCCGACGGGTTCACTAATCCCACCTATTTTATTTTATTTTTAATCAAAAAAATTTACACCATCAGATCAAATGAGAATGCATCTATACCATGAAAATGGACTTCCATTTCAAATCCCAAATGGAGAGGATCCTCGTCGGTTTATCCCTTGGGAGCACCCCCGATCTTTCTAAGCTCCTCTTGTTGGACACCAAGCAGCGGAGCCGGAATCATGAATGCCAACCGGAGCTCAGGTATCCAGACCCAAATGGCACCCACGAACGGTGATATTCCACTACATGGAATGGAAAAGTTGAGGGAATTGTTTGGAGAGGTGGTTGTCTTGCCTCTGTCGATGTCGCTGCCGCCAAAGTACAGTCGGAGCGGCAAACAGACCCTCAGTCTTCCTCTCCGAGCCTCTCGGTTAGACCCATCTCCTGAAGGAATACGAGCTAAGTTAAAAATTCATTTTTCTCTGCTTCATCGAATAGCAGACAACGGCTTTGTTTGGGGGTTGATGGTGGCGGTGGGAAAAGCTCTATTCTCATCGTCACCGCCCTTTTTAGGTTGTTTGGATGAGAAGAGAACTTTTGCAAGAAAGGTGATTTGGGGGCTTTTTGAGCCGTAGGTTCAACATGGCTTTCTAAAAATCATTTTCTATGATTTCAGCTTTTTCTCTTTTATTCGAAGATTTTCTTCTCTCATTCGCGATTCTTCACCCATTCGCAATATTTGCTTCTCGACGCTGAACTTTTGTAATTTGTTTATTTACCATTTATAAAATATTTAGTTTTTTATGTGTTAAATGATTAGCATGAAACACATTTTTATTATTAAAACCTAAACAACTATCATTAAAAAATTATTCTTCCAAACAGAAAAAAATAAATATCTTATTGAAAAACAATTAAATGAAGATTTTTCAAACAATCTACAACTTTTTCAAAACAGCTTTATGAACAGTTCTAATTCCACAATTGTTTCGCACCACTATTTTTTCCACCGCCACCCCAAACAGAGCCTTTTTTATCATCCTTCCTTCTTCGTTACTTTTTTTCGCCATCGTCTATCTCAGTTCGCTTTAAGTTAACTCATTCTCCTGAGCTCTTTAGACTCTCATATTTTCTATCATTTCAAAAATACAAATTTAAAACTCGCGGCATAATTAAAATTTAATATGAAGTAATTAGCGCATTAAGTAAGGGATTCTCCCCCAGAGAATATTAGACGAAACTTAAAATTTGCACCCCGTATTTGAGGGGAGAATTTTATATACGTGATTCGCACCATGAGCATGGTACGTGGACCTTTTTTCCTGTAAAATTACAGTTGTAAAACGTAAGTTACAGTTGTAAAAAAGTTGTAAGGTGTTTTTTTAACGAATGTGCAAATATATTTTTGCTGCAAAAATAAGTGTAAAGTACAGTTCATTACAACTATAATCTTACGTTGCAACTGTAATTTTGCAAAAAAAAAAAAGATTCGCGCACTATGCTCGTGATGTGAATCACGCACAGAAAATTCACCCGTATCACCAATGCTACCTATTTGGATGAGTGGTTGCTATTAAAGATGGAGATAAAACTGTTACATATCCGTAGAGGCCTTGGGGTGCGTCTAGGGAAAACTCAACTAAAGGGAGTGGGGTCAACGGTCAACGCATGATCGCCCGAGTTGAAGAAGCCGAAGCCGTCATTTCCGCCACCAACCGCCAACACGCAAACACGCACGAAACGCACGTCGCGCCCCGCCATGACCGAACCCCACTACTGGGGTGCGATTAGCCCACACCCCACTAGTGGGGTGCGAATAGCCGCACCCTCCATAGTGGGGGGTGCGGCCAAGCCGCACCCCCTTGGGTGCGGCCGAGCCAAGCCGCGCCCCTCCCTCGGGTGCGGCCGCACCGCGCCCGCCTTAAGGTGCGGTCGAACCGCTCTCCCCCGTAGCAAGGTTGGGGTGAGTCCCCCCTCTTCCGGCTCGCCGCCGGCTTTTCGGGCTCCGGACTCCGTTCGGAGCAATTCCCCGTTCGCTGCGCGCTCAGAACACTTCTGAGCGCGCTCAGAACACTTTCACATTTCGGGCACGCTCACATTTTGTCTTTCTAGCATGCTCACATTTTGTCTTTCTAGCATGCTCAAATTTTGTCTTTCTAGTTTCTCAGATTGCAGGAACGGCTTGTCGCCTTTTTCGTCTTCAACAAAGCTGTCCGAACTGCCCGAACTGCCCGAGGGCAAGACGGTCATTTACGAAAAATGGCGATCCGTGTGCTCCGAACCGAAAATGTGATTCGTCCGTCAGGTGGTTACGGTGGTTACAACGGCGAAATTACCGGGCTACCCCCGGCCAAAGCTATAAAAGGAGCCCAGAACCTTCATTTGAGGGGACCTTGCCTTCTCCAACCGTGAGAGCTCCTTGAAGATTTTCACGGGATTCTCCTTCGGCGCTTGAAGATCTCCCTCGTGGACTTGAAGATTTTCCTCATCCCGAAAGACGACTCATCATTTTCACTTTTGTTCTCCGGAGCATCTCACTTTTGTTCTCCCGGAAGGCGACTCAGCATTCTCACTTTTGTTCTCCAATACTCTCAGAAGGAAAAATACTTAGTTTTTCTGGAGGTGGTCTGTCACCTTCGAAACTCTATCTCTCTCTCTATATATATATTATTGTAACGAGCAGCGGCCTGTCGCGCTCGAATTCTAAGTACCTAACTGTAACTCCCCGGAAGATAGTGGAGTTTGGTCGGCACAGCTCCGGCCGCGTGGTTTTTTACCCTTTCCGGGTTTTCCACGTTAAAAAGTCTCAGTGTACTCAACGAATCTCTAATTGACTGTTTGCACGCTCGGTTCGCTTCCGAGCTAAGGTGGTTCAATTTGACCGGTCTACCAAAGCACCCGAGCGACCCGCAACAATTTGGCGCCGTCTATGGGAACCGAGTTCCCAAAATTCTACAAAGACTCACTAGAAGTAGCACAAGCCGCCAATTGCAATGGCGAGAAGAAGTGCTCGCACTACTGAAGGATCAATCCCGGAGGGGCGCGTCGATCCAGCTCCCTCCCACTCTCTTATCAATGCGCCTCTCGCAGAAGAGGCAGTGCTCATGCCCGTGACAATACTGGAAGGGCGCGTGCGTCAGATGGAAGAGCAGCAAGCCGAGATGCTGGCTCTCGTAAGAAATCTTGGGGCTCCTCGAGCTCTCATTCAACCCCCAGCGTTGAACGTTCCGCCGCCCCCAGCTCCGAATCATGCTCCGAATAAGGAGGTCGTTCGAGAAGAAGAAGCCTCGGAAGAATTCTCCGACGCAGCAAGCTCCGTCCATCCCGCTCCGCCAACCAGAGGACTAAAGCTGGCCACCATCACCATCGCCAAGGAAGAGTTCATCCTGGTCGAGCAGTAGAACGAACCATGCGAGAGGAGATACGCGACATGATAGCGGAAGAGTACGACCAGGCGGGGCGACTCGCAGCCCTCGCCCGCCGTCCCGCACACCACGGCTCCCCACTATCGCCTCAGGTCTTGGCCCATCTAGTTCCAAATGGTTTCAAGCTTCCCAACATTGAAACGTTCGACGAGATGGACGACCCGTTAGAACATGTCAACCACTTCACTACAATCATCAGACTCTACAACGCTCCAGATCAACTCCTCTGTCAAGTGTTCCCAGCAACCTTGAAAGGACAAGCGCGCACTTGGTTCCACTCCCTGCGGGAGGGGGCAATCACCAACTTCGCAGAAATGGCGCAACAGTTCGTGGACCAGTTCATCGCCAATCGTAGGATTGTCCGAGATCCCTCCCATCTCTCAGGAATCCTCCAGAATGACGGAGAGACTCTCAAAGATTTCTTTCGACGCTTCACTTCGGAGGCTCGACAAATCCCGGGGGTCGACCCCGAGCTCCTGCGAGGGGTCTTCCTTGGAGGGCTCCGCCCCGATGGCTTCTACTCTGCACTGATGCGAGAAACTGTGCCTAGTTACCCAGACCTCGTCCACTGGGTTGAAGCTCATATAGCAGCTGATGAGGCGATTGAAGCGCACCGCCAGCAGTTCGAGGGGAGATCGAAGAGGAAGAGAGAGGAGTCATTGCCGCGGACGGTCCCCGATAAAAACAATAAGCAACACGACACCCTCAGCCGAGACCGAGGTTCTCGCCAGCATCAAGACTACACTCCCCTGAACACAACCAGGACTAACGTTCTCTTTGCCATCCGCGATCATCCCTCTCTTCAGAGGCCTAGGGCTCTTGCACCAAATTCTGGAGACCAATCAAAATACTGCGACTACCATCGAGGTCACGGGCACAAAACAGAACATTGTTCGCGATTGAGCGCAGAAATCGAACGATTCGTTCGTCTGGGATTCCTTGAAAAATTCCTCCAAACCAAGGACCCAGAATCAACAGGTCAAGAATGACCCAGCAGGGTGGCAATCCCCAGAGCGACCATCCCGAAGAATAGCCTGTTCTCTGCCCAGGGAACGTCCAGGGCACCCGACGTTTTTACTTGTATCTTATGTTTTCAACATCCATGTAACAAACAAGTGTAATTTAATTTATTACTTTTTATCATGCGCCCAAACCATAAGCGTCATTTTCAATTGCACTGTTTCTCCCAGAACAGAGTGTACAGATCGTCCGACAACGGACTCTGACCTCTCCCAAAACAGAGTGTACAGATCGTCCGACAACGGACTATGAACTCTCCCAGAACAGAGTGACAGATCGTCCGACAACGGACTCTGACCGAAATGCACGAAACGAAACGTCGCACCCCGCCATGACCGAACCCCACTACTGGGGTGCGATTAGCCCACACCCCACTAGTGGGGTGCGAATAGCCGCACCCCCCATAGTGGGGGGTGCGGCCAAACCGCACCCCATGAGGGGTGCGGCCAAAGCTATAAAAGGAGGTTACGAAAAATGGCGATCCGTGTGCTCCGAACCGAAAAATGTGATTCGTCCGCCAGGTGGTTACGATGGTTACAACGGCGAAATTACCGGACTACCCCCGGCCAAAGCTATAAAAGGAGCCCAGAACCTTCATTTGAGGGGACCTTGTCTTCTGCACCCGGGAGAGCTCCTTGAAGATTTTCACGGGATTCTCCTTCGGCGCTTGAAGATCTCCCTCGTGGACTTGAAGATTTTCCTCATCCCGAAAGGCGACTCAGCATTCTCACTTTTGTTATCCGGTGCATCTCACTTTTGTTCTCCCGGAAGGCGACTCAGCATTCTCACTTTTGTTCTCCAATATTCTCAGAAGGAAAAATACTTAGTTTT
Organism: Dactylorhiza incarnata; assembly: GCA_033032865.1. Classification (NCBI taxonomy): domain Eukaryota; kingdom Viridiplantae; phylum Streptophyta; class Magnoliopsida; order Asparagales; family Orchidaceae; genus Dactylorhiza; species Dactylorhiza incarnata. The sequence goes on from JAWHQI010000394.1 coordinate 1,247,954, forward strand.
CCTGGAGGTGGTCTGTCACCTTCGGAACTCTCTCTCTCTCTCTTTCTCTATTATTGTAACGAGCAGCGGCCTGTCGCGCTCAACTTCTAAGTGCCTAACTGTAACCCCCCGGAAGATAGTGGAGTTTGGTCGGCACAGCTCCGGCCGCGTGGTTTTTTACCCTTTCTGGGTTTTCCACGTTAAAAAGTCTCAGTGTACTCAACGAATCTCTAATTGACTGTTTGCACGCTCGGTTCGCTTCCGAGCTAAGGTGGTTCAATTTGACCGGTCTACCAAAGCACCCGAGCGACCCGCAACAGTTTGGCGCCGTCTGTGGGAACCGAGTTCCCAAAATTCTGCAAAGACTCACTAGAAGTAGCACAAGCCGCCAATTGCAATGGCGAGAAGAAGTGCTCGCACTACTGAAGGATCAATCCCGGAGGGGCGCGTCGATCCAGCTCCCTCCCACTCTCTTATCAATGCGTCTCTCACAGAAGAGGCAGTGCTCATGCCCGTGACAATACTGGAAGGGCACGTGCGTCAGATGGAAGAGCAGCAAGAGGAGATGCTGACTCTCGTAAGAAATCTTGGGGCTCCTCGAGCTCTCATTCAACCCCCAGCATTGAACGTTCCGCCGCCCCCAGCTCCGAATCATGCTCCGAATAAGGAGGTCGTTCGAGAAGAAGAAGCCTCGGAAGAATTCTCCGACGCAGCAAGCTCCGTCCATCCCGCTCCGCCAACCAGAGGACTAGAAGCTGACCACCATCACCATCGCCAAGGAAGAGTTGTTCCTGGTCGAGCAGTAGAACGAACCATGCGAGAGGAGATACGCGACATGATAGCGAAAGAGTACGACCAGGCGGGGCGACTCGCAGCCCTCGCCCGCCGTCCCGCACACCACGGCTCCCCACTATCGCCTCAGGTCTTGGCCCATCTAGTTCCAAATGGTTTCAAGCTTCCCAACATTGAAACGTTCGACGAGATGGACGACCCGTTAGAACATGTCAACCACTTCACTACAATCATCAGACTCTACAACGCTCCAGATCAACTCCTCTGTCAAGTGTTCCCAGCAACCTTGAAAGGACAAGCGCGCACTTGGTTCCACTCCCTGCGGGAGGGGGCTATCACCAACTTCGCAGAAATAGCGCAACAGTTCGTGGACCAGTTCATCGCCAATCGTAGGATTGTCCGAGATCCCTCCCATCTCTCAGGAATCCTCCAGAATGACGGAGAGACTCTCAAAGATTTCTTTCGACACTTCACTTCGGAGGCTCGACAAATCCCGGGGGTCGACCCCGAGCTCCTGCGAGGGGTCTTCCTTGGAGGGCTCCGCCCCGATGGCTTCTACTCTGCACTGATGCGAGAAACTGTGCCTAGTTACCCAGACCTCGTCCACTGGGTTGAAGCTCATATAGCAGCTGATGAGGCGATTGAAGCGCACCGCCAGCAGTTCGAGGGGAGATCGAAGAGGAAGAGAGAGGAGTCGTTGCCGCGGACGGTCCCCGATAAAAACAATAAGCAACACGACACCCTCAGCCGAGACCGAGGTTCTCGCCAGCATCAAGACTACACTCCCCTGAACACAACCAGGACTAACGTTCTCTTTGCCATCCGCGATCATCCCTCTCTTCAGAGGCCTAGGGCTCTTGCACCAAATTCTGGAGACCAATCAAAATACTGCGACTACCATCGAGGTCACGGGCACAAAACAGAACATTGTTCGCGATTGAGCGCAGAAATCGAACGATTCGTTCGTCTGGGATTCCTTGAAAAATTCCTCCAAACCAAGGACCCTGAATCAACAGGTCAAGAATGACCCAGCAGGGTGGCAATCCCCAGAGCGACCATCCCGAAGAATAGCCTGTTCTCTGCCCAGGGAACGTCCAGGGCACCCGACGTTTTTACTTGTATCTTATGTTTTCAACATCCATGTAACAAACAAGTGTAATTTAATTTATTACTTTTTATCATGCGCCCAAACCATAAGCGTCATTTTCAATTGCACTGTTTCTCCCAGAACAGAGTGTACAGATCGTTCGACAACGGACTCTGACATCTCCCAAAACAGAGTGTATAGATCGTCCGACAACGGACTATGACCTCTCCCAGAACAGAGTGTACAGATCGTCCGAAAACGGACTCTGACCGAAATGCACGAAACGAAACGTCGCACCCCGCCATGACCGAACCCCACTACTGGGGTGCGATTAGCCCACACCCCACTAGTGGGGTGCGAATAGCCGCACCCCCCATAATGGGGGGTGCGGCCAAACCGCACCCCATGAGGGGTGCGGCCAAAGCTATAAAAGGAGGTTACGAAAAATGGCGATCCGTGTGCTCCGAACCGAAAAATGTGATTCATCCGCCAGGTGGTTACGGTGGTTACAACGACGAAATTACCGGACTACCCCCGGCTAAAGCTATAAAAGGAGCCCAGAACCTTCATTTGAGTGGACCTTGTCTTCTGCACCCGGGAGAGCTCCTTGAAGATTTTCACGGGATTCTCCTTCGGCGCTTGAAGATCTCCCTCGTGGACTTGAAGATTTCCCTCATCCCGAAAAGCGACTCAGCATTCTCACTTTTGTTATCCGGAGCATCTCACTTTTGTTCTCCCAGAAGGCGACTCAGCATTCTCACTTTTGTTCTCTAATATTCTCAAAAGGAAAAATACTTAGTTTTTCTGGAGGTGGTCTGTCACCTTCGGAACTCTCTCTCTCTCTCTCTTTCTCTATTATTGTAACGAGCAGCGGCCTGTCGCGCTCAACTTCTAAGTACCTAACTGTAACCCCCCGGAAGATAGTGGAGTTTGGTCGGCACAGCTCCGGACGCGTGGTTTTTTACCCTTTCCGGGTTTTCCACGTTAAAAAGTCTCAGTGTACTCAACGAATCTCTAATTGATTGTTTGCACGCTCGGTTCGCTTCCGAGCTAAGGTGGTTCAATTTGACCGGTCTATCAAAGCACCCGAGCGACCCGCAACAGTTTGGCGCCGTCTGTGGGAACCGAGTTCCCAAAATTCTGCAAAGACTCACTAGAAGTAGCACAAGCCGCCAATTGCAATGGCGAGAAGAAGTGCTCGCACTACTGAAGGATCAATCCCGGAGGGGCGCGTCGATCCAGCTCCCTCCCACTCTCTTATCAATGCGCCTCTCGCAGAAGAGGCAGTGCTCATGCCCGTGACAATACTGGAAGGGCGCGTGCGTCAGATGGAAGAGCAGCAAGCCGAGATGCTGGCTCTCGTAAGAAATCTTGGGGCTCCTCGAGCTCTCATTCAACCCCCGGCGTTGAACGTTCCGCCGCCCCCAGCTCCGAATCATGCTCCGAATAAGGAGGTCGTTCGAGAAGAAGAATCCTCGGAAGAATTCTCCGACGCAGCAAGCTCCGTCCATCCCGCTCCGCCAACCAGAGGACTAGAAGCTGACCACCATCACCATCGCCAAGGAAGAGTTGTTCCTGGTCGAGCAGTAGAACGAACCATGCGAGAGGAGATACGCGACATGATAGCGGAAGAGTACGACCAGGCGGGGCGACTCGCATCCCTCGCCCACCGTCCCGCACACCACGGCTCCCCACTATCGCCTCAGGTCTTGGCCCATCTAGTTCCGAATGGTTTCAAGCTTCCCAACATTGAAACGTTCGACGGGATGGACGACCCGTTAGAACATGTCAACCACTTCGCTACAATCATCAGACTCTACAACGCTCCAGATCAACTCCTCTGTCAAGTGTTCCCAGCAACCTTGAAAGGACAAGCGCGCACTTGGTTCCACTCCCTGCGGGAGGGGACTATCACCAACTTCGCAGAAATGGCGCAACAGTTCGTGGACCAGTTCATCGCCAATCGTAGGATTGTCCGAGATCCCTCCCATCTCTCAGGAATCCTCCAGAATGACGGAGAGACTCTCAAAAATTTCTTTCGACGCTTCACTTCGGAGGCTCGACAAATCCCGGGGGTCGACCCCGAGCTCCTGCGAGGGGTCTTCCTTGGAGGGCTCCGCCCCGATGGCTTCTACTCTGCACTGATGCGAGAAACTGTGCCTAGTTACCCAGACCTCGTCCACCGGGTTGAAGCTCATATAGCAGCTGATGAGGCGATTGAAGCGCACCGCCAGCAGTTCGAGGGGAGATCGAAGAGGAAGAGAGAGGAGTCGTTGCCGCGGACGGTCCCCGATAAAAACAATAAGCAACATGACACCCTCAGCCGAGACCGAGGTTCTCGCCAACATCAAGACTACACTCCCCTGAACACAACCATGACTAACGTTCTCTTTGTCATCCGCGATCATCCCTCTCTTCAGAGGCCTAGGGCTCTTGCACCAAATTCTGGAGACCAATCAAAATACTGCGACTACCATCGAGGTCACGGGCACAAAACAGAACATTGTTCGCGATTGAGCGTAGAAATCGAACGATTCGTTCGTCTGGGATTCCTTGAAAAATTCCTCCAAACCAAGGACCCTGAATCAACAGGTCAAGAATGACCCAGCAGGGTGGCAATCCCCAGAGCGACCATCCCGAAGAATAGCCTGTTCTCTGCCCAGGGAACGTCCAGGGCACCCGACGTTTTTACTTGTATCTTATGTTTTCAACATCCATGTAACAAACAAGTGTAATTTAATTTATTACTTTTTATCATGCGCCCAAACCATAAGCGTCATTTTCAATTGCACTGTTTCTCCCAGAACAGAGTGTACAGATCGTCCGACAACGGTGTACAACCCCGATATTCGCCGAGTACTCCCAAGGATCCGGGGGAGGCAGTTTGGTAGCGTCGAACCACGCAGAAAGAGCGGTAGGGGCGGAGAGGGGGGAGGGGGGTCTCGCCCCTCCCTCTCTCGCCCAGCAAGTTGGGGCGGAGAGGGGGGAGGGGGGGTCTCGCCCCTCCCTCTCTCGCCCAACAGGAAGGGGCGGAGAGGGGGGGAGGGGGGTCTCGCCCCTCCCTCTCTCGCCCAACAAGTATGGGCGGAGAGGGGGGAGGGGGGTCTCGCCCCTCCCTCTCTCGCCCAGCAGGAAGGGGCGGAGAGGGGGGAGGGGGGTCTCGCCCCTCCCTCTCTCGCCCAGCAAGTAGGGGCGGAGAGGGGGGAGGGGGGTCTCGCCCCTCCCTCTCTCGCCCAGCAGGTAGGGGCGGAGAGGGGGGAGGGGGGGTCTCGCCCCTCCCTCTCTCGCCCAGCAGGAAGGGGCGGAGAGGGGGGAGGGGAGTCTCGCCCCTCCCTCTCTCGCCCAGCAGGAAGGGGCGGAGAGGGAGGAGGGGGGTCTCGCCCCTCCCACTCTCGCCCAGCAGGTAGTAGCAGAGAGGGGGAGGGGCGGTTCGCCCCCCCCCCCCCCCCCCCCCCCTCTCGCCCAGGGGAGGCCCCCCTCATCCAGTTTACTATTCGCAGTCCAGTCTGGCTATTCGCAGTCTAGTGGTCTGCATTTAGCGTTTTAGAACAGCGGGATTCAGCTATCCGCAGCCCAATTCAGGGGTATTTTGGTAATCTGGCTGACCAGTTTTGGCTATTTGCAGCCCAACTTCAAAAATCCTATAAATAGGACCAAGGGGGCACCATTTGGAGAGATCTCTCATCCTAGGCTAGCTCTCTCCTTCCCTCTCTCCCTCCCCAAGTCTCTCTAGGGGGTGAGGAGAGGCTCCAGTGGTGCCCAAGCTTAGTAGTGGCTTGGGAGGGGAAGTTCCAAGGGGACTTCCGGGTATGTGGCGGGACCTCCCCACTAAGCCCTTGGTCCAGTTTTAGTTCCAACACCTTCAACCTAGAGCTCTCCCTTGGGGGGAGTAAGGGTTGGTCGCCCCTCAGCCTCGCTGAGGGCCCCGAACTCCACAGAGACTGAATTGTCGGTTTCAACATTTTGGTGCGGTGAGCGTGGAGTGTGACCAACTCAAGAAAGTCTCAAGCTGAGCTCCATGGCTGGAGGTGGAGGATCCGACCCAGGTCACTCGCAGCCCCCGGTGGCTGGGGTGACGTTGGAGATGTTTGAAAATCTCAAGCGGGAGGTCATGCAGACCTTGCAGGTAGCTTTCGCCACGATAAGCGAAGGCAGGAGAGAAAGTGGTCCGGAGGCTTCACCTCAGCAGGTTGGCGAGAACACCCTCGGCCAGCCATCCAGGAAGGAGGTGCCGGAAGGGGGCGAGTGGGGAGGTCCTCGACCCCCACTCGCCGAGACCCAAGTGGGCGAGTGGGGAGGTCCTCGACCCCCACTCGCCGAGACCCAAGTGGGCGAGTGGGGAGGTCCTCGACCCCCACTCGCCGAGGCACAAGGGGGCGAGCGGGGAGGCGCCATGCCCCCACTCGCCCAGCCCCAAAAGGGGGCGAGCGTGGGAAGTCCTTTTTGTGAGCAGATCCTCTCAGCCCCGGTTCCGGAGGGGTTCAAGGGGGCGAAGATGTCTCACTACTTCGGCAAGGATGACCCCGTCTTGCACCTACAGTGGTTTGAAGACATGATATACATCATGCCCATGTCGGCCGCTTTCAAATGTCGACTCTTCGCAACAACTCTGAAGGAGAAGGCTAGAGATTGGTTCCACCAGCTCCCTGCGGGATCCATCTATGCCTTCGAAGACTTGCGCCGAGTTTTCCTGCTACGCTTCTCGACGTCAAGGAAGAGGAAGAAAGATGCCGAAGCACTTTTCAAGATCAAGCAAGAGCCAGAGGAGTCGCTGGCTCACTATCTGGAACGGTTCAGGGAGGAGGTTCTCCTCGTCCAAGAAGTGCCCGGGTACACCCTCAAGCTCGCCTTCACGGTGGGGCTGCGGGAGGGCTTCTTCAAAATGGACCTCAAAAGAAGAGCTCCGGTGTCCTTTGAGGAGTTGATGGAAAGGGCGGCCGAGGAAGTTGAAAGTGAGGAGGCCAACCCGGAGTTCACAAGAAGGCTGGCCAAGTGAGTGAGCCAGAGGCAAGGCAGCAGGGGGGAGAGTAAAGGCCCCCAAGAGGAAGTTCGACCAGGAGGAGGATAACTTCCAGGAAGAAGAGACTGACCTCCCAGGGTGGAGGCAGGAGTCGAAGGCGCCCTCTCCACCACCCCAGCAAACCATGGCAATCGGTTGGGGAAGAAGGAGGAGAGCCAGGAAAGCAGAAAGAAGAGGAAAAAGAAGGGATGCAGCTAAGTTACCCTACTGTGACTTCCACGAGGAGGAGGGTCACACGACATCCACCTGCCCTGAGTTCTTGGAGTTAAGGGAGGCGAGGTGTCCAAGGCAGCAACATCAACAACCAGAGGAGGTCGAGGAAGATCAGACTTGGGAGTAGGAGGCTAAGTTTTAGTTTTCTTGCTTAGCTTTTTCTTTAAGTCCATGTAGTATGATGGCTTATTTTCAGGCTTAGTTTTCTTACGTGTAATATGACAATCAAAGTTATGAAGTTTTCAAAAGTACTTAGCCACGAAGCTGGCCCGCTGACCAGGCTCCCACCTAGCTGGCAGGGCCGGGAACCGCTCGATGGCAGGATGTTTCAAAAGTACTTAGCCTCGATGTTGGACCGCTGACCAGGCTCCCACCTAGCTGGCAGGGCCGGGAACCGCTCGATGGCGGGATGTTTCAAAAGTACTTAGCCTCGATGCTGGCCCGCTGACCAGACTCCCACCCAGCTGGCAGGGCCGGGAACCGCTCGATGGCAGGATGTTTTAAAAGTACTTAGCCTCGATGTTGGCCCGCTGACCAGGCTCCCACCCAGCTGGCAGGGCCGGGAACCGCTCGATGGCAGGATGTTTCAAAAGTACTTAGCCTCGATGCTGGCCCGCTGACCAGGCTCCCACCCAGCTGGCAGGGCCGGGAACCGCTCGATGGCAGGATGTTTCAAAAGTACTTAGCCTCGATGCTGGCCCGCTGACCAGGCTCCCACCTAGCTGGCAGGGCCGGGAACCGCTCGATGGCAGGATGTTTCAAAAGTACTTAGCCTCGATGCTGGCCCGCTGACCAGCCTCCCACCTAGCTGGCAGGGCCAGGAACCGCTCGATGGAAGGATGTTTCAAAAGTACTTAGCCTCGATGCTGGCCCGCTGACCAGGCTCCCACCTAGCTGGCAGGGCCGGGAACCGCTCGATGGCAGGATGTTTCAAAAGTACTTAGCCTCGATGCTGGCCCGCTGACCAGGCTCCCACCCAGCTGGCAGGGCCGGGACCGCTCGATGGCAGGATGTTTCAAAAGTACTTAGCCTCGATGCTGACCCGTTGACCAGGCTCCCACCTAGCTGGCAGGGCCGGGATCCGCTCGGTGGCCATAGTGTTTTTTCCCGAGGTGGCTCCGCTAGCCGGGCTCTCACTAGCCGGCAGGGCAGGAAGGCCTCTCGGGGAGGCTAAGTGTTTTTCCCCCGAGGTGGCTCCGCTAGTCGGGCTCTCGCTAGCCGGCAGGGTAGGAAGGCCTCTCGGGGAAGCTAAGTGTTTTTCCCCCGAGGTGGCTCCGCTAGTCGGGCTCTCGCTAGCCGGCAAGGTTGAGGGAGGCCTCTCAGGGAGGTTAGATGTTTTTCCCCAAGGTAGCTCCGCTAGCCGGACTCTCGCTAGTCGGCAAGGTTGAGGGACCCCTCGGGGAGGCTATGTATTTTCCGAGATAGCACCGATAATCAGGTTCCCAGCGACACTCGTCGAATATGCAGGGTTGGACATTTCTTTCCGAGTGTGAGCCACGCTCGAAAAGAGCGGGGATTGTGTACAACCCCGATATTCGCCGAGTACTCCCAAGGATCCGGGGAAGGCAGTTTGGTAGCGTCGAACCACGCAGAAAGAGCGGTAGGGGCGGAGAGGGGGGAGGGGGGTCTCGCCCCTCCCTCTCTCGCCCAGCAAGTAGGGGCGGAGAGGGGTCTCGCCCCTCCCTCTCTCGCCCAGCAGGAAGGGGCGGAGAGGGGGGAGGGGGGGTCTTGCCCCTCCCTCTCTCGCCCAGCAAGTAGGGGCGGAGAGGGGGGAGGGGGGTCTCGCCCCTCCCTCTCTCGCCCAGCAGGAAGGGGCGGAGAGGGGGAGGGGGGTCTCGCCCCTCCCTCTCTCGCCCAGCAGGTAGGGGCGGAGAGGGGGGAGGGGGGTCTCGCCCCTCCCTCTCTCGCCCAGCAGGTAGGGGCGGAGAGGGGGGAGGGGGGTCTCGCCCCTCCCTCTCTCGCCCAGCAGGAAGGGGCGGAGAGGGGGGAGGGGAGTCTCGCCCTTCCCTCTCTCGCCCAGCAGGAAGGGGCGGAGAGGGGGGAGGAGGGTCTCGCCCCTCCCTCTCTCGCCCAGCAGGTAGTAGCAGAGAGGGGGAGGGGCGGTTCGCCCCCCCCCCCCCCCCCCCTCTCGCCCAGGGGAGGCCCCCCTCGTCCAGTTTACTATTCGCAGTCCAGTCTGGCTATTCGCAGTCTAGTGGTCTGCATTTAGCGTTTTAGAACAACGGGATTCAGCTATCCGCAGCCCAATTCAGGGGTATTTTGGTAATCTGGCTGACCAGTTTTTGGCTATTTGCAGCCCAACTTCAAAAATCCTATAAATAAGACCAAGGGGGCACCATTTGGAGAGATCTCTCATCCTAGGCTAGCTCTCTCCTTCCCTCTCTCCCTCCTCATGTCTCTCTAGGGGGTGAGGAGAGGCTTCAGTGGTGCCCAAGCTTAGTAGTGGCTTGGGAGGGGAAGTTCCAAGGGGACTTCCGGGTATGTGGCGGGACCTCCCCACTAAGCCCTTGGTGCAGTTTTAGTTCCAACACCTTCAACCTAGAGCTCTCCCTTGGGGGGAGTAAGGGTTGGTCGCCCCTCAGCCTCGCTGAGGGCCCCGAACTCCACAGAGACCGAGTTGTCGGTTTCAACAAACGGACTCTGACCTCTCCCAAAACAGAGTGTACAGATCGTCCGACAACGGACTATGACCTCTCCCAGAACAGAGTGTACAGATCGTCCGACAACGGACTCTGACCGAAACGCACGAAATGAAACGTCGTACCCCGCCATGACCGAACCCCACTACTGGGGTGCGATTAGCCCACACCCCACTAGTGGGGTGCGAATAGCCGCACCCCCCATAGTGGGGGGTGCGGCCAAACCGCACCCCATGAGGGGTGCGACCAAAGCTATAAAAGGAGGTTACGAAAAATGGCGATCCGTGTGCTCCGAACCGAAAAATGTGATTCGTCCGCCAGGTGGTTACGGTGGTTACAACGGCGAAATTACCGGACTACCCCCGGCCAAAGCTATAAAAGGAGCCCAGAACCTTCATTTGAGGGGACCTTGTCTTCTGCACCCGGGAGAGCTCCTTGAAGATTTTCACGGGATTCTCCTTCGGCGCTTGAAGAACTCCCTCGTGGACTTGAAGATTTCCCTCATCCCGAAAGGCGACTCAGCATTCTCACTTTTGTTATCCGGAGCATCTCACTTTTGTTCTCCCGGAAGGCGACTCAGCATTCTCACTTTTGTTCTCCAATATTCTCAGAAGGAAAAATACTTAGTTTTTCTGGAGGTGGTCTGTCACCTTCGGAACTCTCTCTCTCTCTCTCTTTCTCTATTATTGTATCGAGCAGCGGTCTGTCGCGCTCAACTTCTAAGTACCTAACTGTAACCCCCCGGAAGATAGTGGAGTTTGGTCGGCACAGCTCCGGCCGCGTGGTTTTTTACCCTTTCCGGGTTTTCCACGTTAAAAAGTCTCAGTGTACTCAACGAATCTCTAATTGAATGTTTGCACGCTCGGTTTGCTTCCGAGCTAAGGTGGTTCAATTTGACCGGTCTACCAAAGCACCCGAGCGACCCGCAACAAAAACAATGTTTTTCTGGTTAAAAAATAGAGGTATAGATAAATGAAAAAATTTTAGGTACGCATGCTTACACAGAGCATGGTGCGGAAAAACATTTTGTGGGCTACAATTTTTTTATTTATTTTAAAAAAATCATGAAATATTGATCCATGTATTTTTACAGTCATTTTAAGTAGTCATATGCATATATTTTGAGATGAATATACACTTATAAAAAAAGTAAAATTTTCTAGTGTAAATTATAGCTGTAATTTATACTGAAAATACAAACAATTTATAACTGTAACTGAAAATACGACTGTAATTTGCAAAGAAATTACAGACCCCTACGATGCCTGTGTAAGCAAGCGCACAGAAAATTCTCTCTAGATAAATTAGGATAAATAAAGTAAAATATGTTTTTTTGAATAATAATAATAATAATAATAATTTAATAGTATATATTTAACCTATTATCAAAGTTAGATCATATCCACATCATTACCGTCGTTATTAGACTTTGAAAAACTGAAGGACAAAAGCCTCTAGCCCGTGCCGGCATGTGGAGTTCCCGTGAGCCCCTCCGTCTCCGGTCAACCACCAGGTCGCGGGCCTATAAATCGCTAAAATATGTCGTTATAAAAATGTTTATTCTTTTAATTAAATAAAAATTTCTCCTTCACGAACCTTTAGGCTCCGTTCATTTGGTAGATTTTGAGAGACAAAAAATAGTTTTGGCCGAAAACTTATGGCGCAGAGGTTTTCGAACTGGGCAAAAAGCAAATTCTTGTGTTCATTTGGAGAAGGTTTTGAGAGAAAATGATGATGAACTCCGGCCAAAATGATGATGAACTCTGGCCACAATGATGATGAACAGTCTCAAAACTATCCCAAAATCCATCTAAATAGGTAAATTTTGGGCATAGAAGAATTTTTCAAAAAGCAAAACCGATGAGTTTTGGGCCAAAACCAATCCCCTCTTTTAAAATAAGCAAATGAACAATAGAATTGCTTTTGGTCAAACACCTTCCTCCAAGAATCATAGGTTTTCTGTGAATGTCAATTCATTCCTAAAAAAAAGTCAAAAGAACAAAAAATTGGTTTTTATATACCCAAAACCAATTCCTTCCTCTCAAAACCCGCGAAACGAACGTAGCCCTAGGGAATGTAATCATTCGTTCAGGAAACTGCAGGTGTGTCGTGTCGGGGCACTGTCACGATAGAGATACCATCGTTGGCCACGCGAAGATCCCGGTGTAAACATTATTTTATGGATATAAAAATTTAGGCGATTGTTATCTGCACTACAGTTTTGGCTATCCGCACTCTTTTGAATGAGTTATTACGCGTCTTCTGGAAATACATCTTGTATGTGCATTTTTAAGAAAAGTGATCAATACGAAAGTTGTAGATCTCATCGAGATCTATAATTTTCGTGTTGAACACTTTTCCTAAAAAAGCACGCACAAGAAGTATTGCCGCCCTGATTGAAACATGTGCGTAACTATAACGAATTTTTGAAAATAGGTCTTGTACATGCATTTTTACGAAACGTGTTCTACACGAAAGTTGTAGATCTCGACGAGATCTACAACTTTCGTGTAGAACACGTTTCCTAAAAATGCATGTACAAGACCTATTTTCAAAAGGCACGTAATAACTCATACAAATAGAGTGCGGATAGCCAAAACTGTTATCATTATATAAATAATTAAGACTTAACAGCTGCCAGTCCCGCGTCCGTGAAGCAAATAATTCGCCTCCGATCCGATTACAATAAATTGTCGGGTTGATTGCAATTATGGACGTTGACAATTGGTTGAGGCTGAAGAAACGAATGAACGGTTTCGATCCAGTTTAGGCTCAGTTTGGGAGACCGACGGCGCGCCGTTTCGTTTAGAACGGACTGTTTTTTCCGCGAGAAAAGTGTTTGGGAGACCGTCGGCGCGCCGTTTCGTTTAGAAAGGGTGCCAAACCGGGAAAAGTTGAACTGGACTCCCGAGCTCCATCTGCCGTTCTGAACGGCGCTTACCTCTCTCCTCGCCGGCGTGCCGCCGGGACGGTGTGCCAAACAGAGCCTTAGTAATAAATGATTAGGATGGCCGTTTCAGCAAAAAAATATAATAAAATGCAGTCCCGCTTTGGTTATATATGTGTAAGCCATGCAAATTGAAAATGGCAATATGCAGGCCAATATCTGAACGGTTCACAATTTTCTATGGGTTTTTAGTTTGGCCTGTATATATCCTTGGATTGCATACATTACAAGAAAACTGGCTTTTAGTGACAAAAATTTAGTGACAAAATATATTTCGTCGCTAAAAACACATATTTAGTGACGAAATATGTTTGTCACTAAAGTCATGTATGCAGTGACGAAATAAACATTTGGTCACTAACGACACATTTGTTAGTGACGAAATAAAAATTTGGTCACTAAAGACAACTTTGGTGACAAAATATAAGTTTGGTCGCTAAAGACATATATTTAGTGACAAAATAAAAAGTTGGTCACTAAAGACACATCTTTAATGACGACATATAAGTTCGGTCACTAAAATAAACTTTCTAAATTATTCAGTTAACAAGGAATAATTGTCATTAAAATTATTTATTTAGTGACCCTAAATAAATTAGTCACTTGTTATTAAAATTTTGGAATTTTATAATGAATATCATTAAACATATAAGCTAAGCTAGTTAACTTTGGCTAGGTTAGCTCTCCCCCCACATATATTCCCTCCTAAATGAAATAATTTCATAACTTGCTCGGTGGCGTCTCAGGTCCATCCTCGTAGGATTCCATCAAGTCAGTTCTCGTCGACATCCTTAAGTTAGTTTCTCGTCACATCAGTCTGCTTCTCACCAACGTGAACTTTGACTCGCATCTATGAATTGGTTTAACACCCAATTTTTTTTCCAAAAAATTGCAGCCCATGACTTTCCATTAAGATCTTTGGCGGTTCCATATCCTCCAAGTAGCTCCATGACGAAGTCTCAAGTCGCCCCTCCTCGGATACCTTCAAGTGAAGCCCTCGTCAAAAAAAAAAAATGAAAAAAAAAAATAGTGACTAAAAATACATTAATATGTTAAATATAAAAAATAGTAACCAAATTTTTAAGGAGCCACTTAATCTTTTTAACCCTTTTAGTGACTAATAATTCATTAGTGACTATTAATTATTTATACATAAAAAATAATATCAATACTTTTCTTCCCTCCTTTAATATTTTCGCCCAGCCTGTCTAATATTTCATTGTCCCTCTTTCACCCTTACCGTCTTTTAATCAGGATCGCAACATCCACCTTACCATCTTAATCAGGATTGGGCAAGTTTTGGGCGGTTTTTTTGGGTTTAAATTTAACATGACCCTAAATAAATTAATAAAGGGAAATTATATTGGCAGACTCTATTTGACTATTGGCACACCAATTTCTACGAGTTATTACGCGCCTTCTGAAAATACGTCTTGTACATGCATTTTTAGGAAAAGCGTTCAACACGAAAATTGTAGATCTCGTCGAGATCTACAACTTTCGTGTTGAACGCTTTTCCTAAAAATGCACGCACAAGGCGTATTGCCGCCCTGATCGTAATTATAGCAAATTTTTGACGCATTTTTGAAAACATGCTTTGTACATGCATTTTTAGGAAAAGCGTTCAACACGAAAGTTGTAGATCTCAACCAACTTTCGTGTTGAACGCTTTTCCTAAAAATGCATGTACAAGACATATTTTCAGAAGGCGCGTAATAACTCGTAGAAATTGGTGTGCCAATTGCCAAATAAGGGCTGCCAATATAAAGACCCTTAATAAATAAAGGCGCTCTCATAGTTCATGCTAAGAGCAAGTTTATATAGTGTGCCCTTATAAGCACATCTCTGATTTGATTTCTAGAAAATCATTACTACTAGTAAATCTAGAATTTTGAAAATGACTATTTAAAAATCATTTTGTTACTAGCAAACTATCATAAAAAAAAATCATTTGTTTCAAAGCAATTTTTTTAACTAAAATAGCACAAACATTTATTATATCTATTTAAATTTAAGGAGCAATATAAACAGCACTGCGGCAGTATAATTGAAATCACTTGTTTCAAAGCAGAAGATTATGATTGCGCTCGATGCACTCAGCTCATGTGCGTCGAGTGCATGATATTTTGTTTCCTATATCTGCCCCTCACCATAGGATTGCGTCACTGGGTTCTAGGAGGCGCATATTTTTATAAAATATTATTTATTTTGAGATGTTAATAGATGAGTGATATTGACTTTATAATAATGCCCAAAATAAAACAGAGGAAAAAGTATACTCACTGTATAGTTTGCTTTCTATCTCTCTCTCTTTCTCTATGTGCACATTGTCCCAAAACAAACTAGTTACATGACGTGAGAACGCTTTCATCTTATCGGAGTTGTTCCTCCCTCATCTGACCACTGTTTTTGATATATAAGTAGTCAAAATTCATTGCTTCGGCGAGAGGAATTCAAATCCACTAACAATTTTGAAAATTAATAGGGATATCAGTGTCCCTCGGGCCCCCCTCTGAATCCGCCCCTGCATGAAAAGAAATTAAGTTCCGGTGAAGTTAATGAAAGCATGAAAGTCTACTACCCACGTTACTGATCAGGAATTCCTGAAATAAAAAAAAAAAGTTAATATTGAAACTAGCAAAAGCATCTGAAGAGCATTATCATGGGAAAGTATTAAGGAGTCTTATAGGTTAGCTTTTTTATTCAAAACTGGCAAAGAAAGTTCTCGAATGCTAACGGGAGAGAGGATGGGGCGGAGATGACTTACCGGAGATGGGCTTCCGCCGGCAAAGGAGGCTGAGAGACGGCACCGTCTGGGAGTCGCGAACGGGAGAGGTAGGGGTGCTCGTCGGGGGGACCGTCAGGGAGCCGCGAACGGGAGTAACGAGGGGGCGGAAATGAGTTAGGGTGTGGGTTTGGTAGCAGCGGAATTGAGACTTTTAAAATAACGAGAGGGACAAATTAGACAAATGAGGTTTGCTTATAACAACACCTTTTATATATTTTTTGGACTTACTCAAAGTTAACATTTATTGAAACATTTTAAACCCTAATTTATTCGAAACTCATTCGGGTCCGTTTGGCACGGTGGTGGCGATCGTGAAGACGAAAGTTATGACCGACGTTTGCAAAGGCCAACCACACCTGAACTCCATCCACTTTCATATTCAAAACTATTATTTTTTTTCTTAGTGACAGTTATTGTTAAGGTATATTTAGCGTTGTATCGGGTGTTTAACGGAACCCTAACGGGTCCGTTAACGGGTCGTCGGGGATTTAGGGTTACGCCTATAAATACCCCGCTGGGGGCAACGGGTAGTACGTTCCAAACTTGACGTGCACTCGGATGCTTCGAGCACTCCTTTCATTCTCGAAGATTTTCGTTCGTGCGCGCCCTTGCCCCCTCCCGTCGCTCGAGTGGTTACAGTGTTTTCGTGGTGTTCTCGCCTGGATCGTGGTCTCCCGGGAGGAAGATCATCGCTGTTTTTGTCTTCCCCATCGCGACTGAGAGGAGGAGATCGCCCGTCCGTTTTTCCCGTCCGTTTCCCCTGCAAGGAAGCCGCTCTCATTCGCGTCTCCAGGACAGTGGTCGACGACGCCTCCAGCCATCTCTCGTTCGCATCTGCAGGCGATCGATCGTCACTCTAACGGATCGGCATCGAGAAGCAAAACCGCCGCCCGTAACCACTACTGGGCGTTTTTCTCGCCTGGACCGTCGCCTGCAAGGAAGAAGGTTGCCACTCCTTGCCGTCCGCGTTTCCAGTCCATACACCGTCGCCGCTGGTTGCGTAACCGCTCGCCGGTGCTCTCCTGTTTCAGCTTCCTCCTTCGACGCCGCCTCCTTCAGCACCGCCGTTCTCCCTTCCGGATCTGCCGCCGTCGGAGATAGCCCGCAAGTGAGAAGTGCAGCGCTGCCGCCGTCGCCCTCCCCTGTCGCTGAGGCGTTCGGAGCCTGCTCTTCCCCAAATCGCGCCGCCGATCCCGTCTCCGGAGGAGACGAACGCGCGGATTGTGCCGCGTAACTGCCGCCGATTCAGGAATATTGCCCGCTACCCCGCCCGCGTTAGTGGTATCGTCGGGCGATAGTCTTCCCTGCCGCTATCGCCAGAGCTATCGCCCGCGCTATCGCCAGGCGATAGTCCCCCCTCTTGCTGTTGGAGGTCCACTCTTCCGTGTTTCTGTCGCCTACTTCCGATGGCTTCTCTTAAGAAGAACAGTTCTCTCTCCTCTCATGTGCCGCTGTTAAAGCTGGAGAAGTTCTCCCATTCGGAGTTCAGTGCCTGGAAGCGGAATACGCAGTTTAGTATGAAATTCTTAAATATTTTTTATACCCTGCAGACTGATTTCGCAGACTTCTAAGGAGGACCCGATGAAGCACATTGGATCAGCGACGAAGACTTCTGTCGTGATTATTTTCTCAACTGTCTCTCCAATTCACTGGCCGAGACGTTTGGGAAATTGAAGACAGCGAAAGAGATCTGGAATGCGCTGGAAGATCAGTTTAAGGAGGAGGAGAACATGTTCAAGACGCATCTGGTGGACAAGTTCATGTGATTCACATTCTCTGAGGACAGGGAAATCCTTCCCCAGATTGCAGACCTGGAAAATTTGGTGGCCAAGCTCAACATTGAAAGTGTCCCTCTGGCAGATGGGTTCGTTGTTGGTGCCATCATCTACAAGCTCCCCTCAGCATGGTACTCTTTCAAGACGGAGATGTATCGCAAGAAGACTCGGGTCAGTCTGAAAGAACTCAAGCGGTTTATCTGCATTGAGGATGAGAATCGGACAAGACATGTGAAGGAGGTGATGAGCAAGCAGCAATATGCTGCTAATATGATCACACACCCGAAAAGGAAGCCTATATCTGATCGGACTCGACCTCCCTCCAGTGCACCCGCAGTAGTAGACACCAGTAAGAAGATCAAGAAGTTCAAAGGCAAGTGCTACAACTGCAACAAGTGGGGTCACTACGCTTCTGACTGCAGGCAACCCAAGAAGCCCGATGCTAACCCACCAAAGCCTGATAACATAGCTCATATGCTCAATCAGACTGCGCCCTCCCACTTTGTTGCCAAGGTTGGGAACGTTCAAGCCAGTACTGACTGGTGGTTGGATTCGGGGGCGACCTGCCACGTCTGCAACAACTCCGCTCTGCTGAAGGATGCCACTCCAGCCTCTGAGACAGTTACAGTGGCAAATGGAGCCACTGTTGAGGTACTCCAGACTGGGATCGTGGATCTGCTACTCTCGTCAGGTACACATTTACTTTTGAAAGATGTTAAATATATTCCTACATTAGCTGCTAATTTAATCTCGATTAGTCTGTTAAGCGATGCAGGTATGTCATTTAACATTAGTGGTGGTAGGGTGACCTTAATGGTTAACTCACATTATTTTGGTTGTGCGTACGTAGTCAACAGAATGTATCGGTTGAGTCTAGCAAACGAAGTAGTCAATCAAGTTAGTTCTACTTTGATAGATCCTAAGACTTTACACGCAAGACTAGAACTCATAACATCCCCTTGGACACTAAAACCAAATTTGATAAATGTGAGATATGTGCTCAAACTAAGATAACTAGAACACCATTCAGTCAGGTGTCTAGGAGTACACGTTTACTAGAGTTGATACACTCCGACATTTGTGACTACAAGAGTTTTGTCACACGTGGTGGTCGGAAGTACCTGATAACTTTTATCGACGACTTCTCTAGATATACTCACATTTATCTTTTAAAATCAAAAGATGAAGCTTTTGAAAAATTTAAAATTTTCAAAAATAGGGTTGAGAACCAATTGGATTTGAAAATTAAGAGACTTAGGAGTGATCGAGGAGGCGAGTACATCTCGAGTGAGTTTAGGGATTTTCTTGCCAGCAATGGCATAATACCTGAAACCACTACCCCTTATTCGCCACAGTCAAACGGTATTGCCGAGCGGAAAAATAGAACTTTAACAGAAATATTGAATTCTATGTTGTTGACTGCCGGCATGCCTGCCGCTTATTGGGGAGAAGCAGCCCTCGCGTCGAATCACATCCTAAATATGATTCCTCATGCTAAATTGAAGCAGACCCCGTATGAGCTTTGGTTTAAGAGACCTCCCAGATTTGATCACCTCAAAACCTGGGGTTGTATCGCCTATGTTAGGATTTGATCTAACTGAAGAGATCTACATGCGTCAACCTGAAGGGTTTGTCGTAAAAGGTCTCGACACCAAAGTCTGTAAGTTGATTAAGTCACTCTACGGATTGAAGCAAGCATCAAAGCTATGGCACGAGAAGTTTGACACTTGCGTAAAAGGCCTGCATTTTAAATCCAGCCTTTCAGATAAATGTCTATACATACAGACAAGTCCAAACTCCGTCGCTATAATCTGCTTGTATGTTGATGACATGCTAATTCTGGGTACTGATCAGTCTGAGATGGAAGACGTTAAGGTTACCTTGAAGTCAAAATTTAGCATGACTGACTTAGGTGTGGTGAAGACCATCCTAGGCATGGAAGTGAATTTTACGGATAAGGGTATCACCCTCAGCCAGAGTCACTACATCAGAACTCTACTAGAGAAGTGGGGTTATGATAAGTGCAGGAACATTGAGACTCCATACGACTATAATAATAGACTGAAACCTCATGACGGTTCACCTATTAGACAGTTGGATTACTCCAAACTCATTGGCAGTCTCATGTATGCTACTACCTGCACTAGACCCGACATAGCCTTTACGGTCGGCATGTTGAGTAGATTCACTAGTAATCCTGGAAAGGACCACTGGGACGCCTTGGAAAGGCTAATGTGATACTTAAAGTATACTGCGCAGTATGTTTTATGTTACAGTGGACACCCTCCTGTGCTTGAAGGGTATTCTGACGCCTCCTGGTGCTCAGACGTTGGTGATAGTAGGTCCACTAGTGGTTATGTGTTTACCCTAGGAGGAGCCGCAGTAGCTTGGAAATCTAAGAGGCAAACGTGTATAGCACTATCCTCTATGGAATTCGAACTCTATGCTCTTGCTTCAGCTGCCGAAGAAGCAGAGTGGGTCAGAGATTTGGTTATGGATATTCCAATGACGAGTCTAAAAATGAACTCTATCTCGATATATTGTGACAATCAAGTCACAAAAACCATTGCAACTAATTCCCTGTTCAATGATAAACGAAGGCAACTACGGATGAAACAGGCCTGGTTGACCTATCTCACCAGTCAAGGGATCATTTCCCTCTTGGACGTGAGATCAAAAGATAATGTAGCAGATGTCCTTATTAAGGGCTTATGCAAGGTTCTTACATCTAAAACATCGGGGGATATGAGATTAAAGTCTATTTAGTGGGACTTAATACCTATGTTTGTTTAAGATTTTAGAACCGAGTCTGCCTACATTCACGCATCTAGACTGAGTACACTGAAGTATTCCAGATGTTACTTGATGAAAGCCTGAGATTGTTTAGTTGCTAGTCATTCCAAACTTGATGACTTACACAACTATTTCTTTTCAAATGCTGAATTGGGTATCATTCCAAAAACGAATACTAAAGTTGCTGATATGCGTCCTGATATTATGATCATTACTTATATCATTCCAAATTTGATGATATATTGGTCACAGCTTGTTGTATCATTCCAAACTTGATGATATAATACAATTGTGAAACGTTTGGTAATAATCTTAATAATCGAAGGAACATAGCTTGGTTCTATGAAACCAAATTTCTAATTTTGTGTAAATTAGATAAGAGATGCGGACATGTGAGTCTTTCTTCCTAGTTAGAGTATTATGTTCAAAATTGTAAGAACTAATCACTTTACTTTTGATATGCATATGTATGAATTCATTGAGTTTGTTCTCATGATATTCAAATGTTTAAATGCAGATCAATTGGAGTCTGGAGGAGAGAAAATGGATTTCGACATGGATGGAGATGATCTGTTGTTTGAGTAGATCGACCCGTCACCTGTTTGAGTTTTTGTTTTCAGATTACTGTTTTTACTTCTGTTTTTGCTTTTGCATGTTTTGGAACCTGTTTGAGTTTAGATGTTTGATCTAAAACTCTTGTTGTTTTTAATCTGAAACTCATTCTGTCGTTATCTAACTTATATGCTTTGTTTAACCCGTTATGTGATACAATTGCTACAATATAGGAGGAGAATGTTAAGGTATATTTAGCGTTGTATCGGGTGTTTAACGGAACCCTAACGGGTCCGTTAACGGATCGTCGGGGATTTAGGGTTACGCCTATAAATACCCCGCTGGGGGCAACGAGTAGTACGTTCCAAACTTGACGTACACTCGGATGCTTCGAGCACTCCTTTCAGTTATAACCGTTGTCAAGTCAAACATATATATTTTATGACGATAATGTTCTTGTCCAAACTCACCGTAGCAAAAACAGTGCGACAAACTGACTGTCGGTTGATCCTCCTTCAATTTACGTCTCCTTATCTCGCGCATTTATTTTGGCGATTATATGTTATCCGCACTACAGTTTTGGCTATCCGCACTCTTTTTGTATGAGTTATTACGCGCCTTTTGGAAATACGTCATGTACATGCATATTTAGGAAAAGTGTTTCAACACTAAAGTTGTAGATCTCGTCGAGATCTATAACTTTTGTGTTGAACACTTTTCCTAAATATGCATGTACACGACGTATTTCCAAAAATTCGCTATAGTTACGCACGTGTTTCAATCAGGGCGACAATACGTCTTCTGCGTGCATTTTTAGGGAAACTGTTCAACACGAAAGTTGATCTACAACTGTCGTGTTGATCACTTTTCCTAAAAATACATGCACAAGACGTATTTCCAAAAGGTGCGTAATAACTAATACAAAAGGAGTGCGGATAGCCAAAACTGTAGTGCGGATAACAATCGCCTTTATTTTTCACATTTCTACTCAAAAATTTCTATCATGAGCGCATTAAAAAAAGTACGAGTCGCCGAATACTATATAAATTCTGCAAATTATAAAGTTTTTTGCGCGAAAACTAACCGCTTACCTTTGCTGCTTCTCTTTAGCCCTAATTTCTTCGTCGCAAATCTCTGCCTTTGCTTCTTCTTTCCCGGTCATCCTTACCAATTAAAATCAAAATGAAGATATTGGGTCGTTTAATTTGGACTTTGGCGCGGCGCTTTTACTCCGGTGAATTTGGACAAAAATGCTGCTGTCGTGAAAAAAAAAAACTAATTTCGAACACGACAGCGGAAAGAGTTTCTTAGGTACGGTCGGGCGTTCACGAACGACAGTTTAACGCTAGTGCTGTTAATATTTTATAAACAATTTATATCACCAATATATACTACTTCTGCACAGAACAAAGCAGCACTAATAAAATTTAAATTTATTGATTTCTTGATTCCCGCTCTCATGTATAAAGAACACAAGCTGCACAATTCCCAGCTTTATTTCCTGGCTGCCTTAGTCTTTGCATCCCCCTTCAAAGACGACGAGGACGAAGACGAAGAAGAGAGCCCGGAACGGCCGCTCTCGGCCTTATCTTTGCCGAAAGCCCTACGGACGTCTTCCTTGAGCTCGCAAAATCTCATCCGCTTGATCTTCTGCTCATCCGCCGAGCCCTTCTGGAGGTAGAAGAGGTCGGGCAGGTCGTCTTCCATGAATTTATCTAAAACTTGCGAACAATGCGGGAAATAGCGCCGGCCCAGCTCGACTGTCGATGGTTAACACGAGAACAGTTAGCGGCGAGATTATTACCGGTAGAAGCATGAATCAAAAATGTAGAGACACCTCAGATCAAAGTCGTCGGTATTTAATGAATAATTTGTAAACCCCGTCTTTAGCGCTGCGGTGGTTATGAACCGTCGTTCGTGAATGCCCGGCCTCATCTAAGGAAGAGGCTCAGTTTGGGCGGTGTTTTGGCTCCGGTGAGTTTGGATAAAAACGCCACCTCATAGAACGTATGCTCTGCGTGACAACGGTTACGACCAACACCAAGAAAACAAAACTAGTTTTGAACATAAAAGCGAACGAAGTTCCTTAGATGAGGTCGGGCGTTCTCGAGCGAGAGTTTATAACTACCGCGTTCATGACCACCACCGCCGTGCCAAACGGAGCCGAAATTCATCCACTTTTATGTATAAAACCCCAAACGGAGCCATAATCTAATAGATGAACTGCTTTCTACTCTTCAAATTTACCTTAAATATTAATTACCCAAATCTCCCTGAGAAGTTAGCATAATTACGGGTCGTACCCTCCTATCTTTTGTCCAAATAAATATTACCTTAATATATCCTTTGAATTACATTTTTTTTTAAATCGCGACTTATTGCTTTCTGTAGAGTTGACTTTTTCTTACATTGACCAATCAGCTCCCAGATTCCCTAGCCAATATTCCCAAAGCTACACATATTATTCGAAACTTGAAAGTCGCTCGGATATTGAGTCGATTCAGTTTTGATTATAATTGATTTGACTCAATTTGATTCGATTCATAGTTCAAATCGATTTCAAGTCTGTCTTGAATCGCTCGAAATATGATTTGAATCTGCTCAGATCGATTAAAATATTATGTATTCATTAACATGCTTTCATTTAAAACTTTAAAACACTAAAGTCTAAACCTAAACTAATTGATTAAAGTCTTACAAAACTTCATTTGCTCAATTTCAGGCAGACTCAATTTCATTTTGATCCGCCTTAAAGTGAAGAGAAAAATTGCTCAATTTTGAGTTGTTTCGAGTTAGGTTGGCTCGATTCAATTTTGAGCTGTTTTGGAATCGAGCCATTTCGAGTTAGGTTGGCTCGATTCAAAAATTTCGATTTCGGGCCGAGCCCAAATCGCTCAAACTCGACTCAAAATCAGCGAATAGACTTTCTTTGAATAGCAATATACAATAAATATCACATCTTGATTAGTAAAGTGGAGCATCAAAGTGGTCCAAAGATGTGATTTTTTTTTGATGCTGACTATTAACAAACACAAGAGTCTGTGTGCAGAAAATTTGGCATGATAACTGAAAAAAAAAATCAGAGAAATTAAATTGAATTCAATTTCAATGAGGAACACAGAGGAAATAACTATGCTGATTGATACTTATACAGGGTATGTATTAATTTTAGTATAATATATTTTTCCCCAATATGTTTGTTAGGATTGTGCGCGCAGAAGTGACTACTGTGGTCCTCCTGCGCAAGTTAGGAGCGTGCGATTTTATCATTCTCTAGAGGCGGTCTGCGAGTACTGCCCAGTAGATCACTTATCCTAAAATTACTCGCGTATAGAGCTTAAATGAGGTGTTGTCGCATACGTGCCCCGAGCAGATTCCCCCGCGACGACAAGAGAAGAATGCAGAGCCGTTGGCGCAGTGGAGACCACCGTAAAACTATGGGTTTACATTTTTGTATCAATTATATTAATTAGTACTAGGAGAGTGTTGAACATTTTGGAAATTTATGTTGTGAGCTCTCTTTGTGAATGAGCCTCTTTGCGAGAATAAACGCTCGGGGGTGTTGGTGGAAGCTCGTCTCCCGAGTTGTATCTTTCTCTTTCACGTTCAAGCGTGACGTTCATTTTTGGACCTGTATCAATTGGTCCAACATGTCACTCTCCACCAATCGTCCATACAGCCCCCCCCCCCCCCCCCCCCCCCCCATGCGCAACCTTTTTCCCCGACAAGATCATCAATGCGCGAGGCATCGGTGCATGGCAGCTTCGATCAGATCGACATTGTTTTAGCCGGCATCTTCGCGACGGTGCGAGAGATACACCATTTGATCTTTCCATGCCGATCTTACCCTTCTCCTACGGCTTCAACAGCCAAATCTCGCCAACGACTGTCGTTCCACGATGCTCCCGGGACAGTAGCTTCCCGCCTTCTCCAATTCCACTCCACACCGCCGATGTACGATCTCACGTGTCGGAAGTCCCCAGCCATCCAACTACGGTCAGCCCCCACCATCGAACCCATAAGTCTATCATCACCAGCTCGGTATCACCTCCATCAGCTCCCCCGTTACCCCCACCCCAATATCGAAATCGTCCTCCTCAGGCCGCAGCCCCCCTGCCATCTTCCATCCAACTCCGTGCCATGCACTAGAAATTCTTCGTTGAAGATTGTTACGCATGTGCGGACGACAACCGAGAATGTTCATATTTATAGTCATCTGTGTAATTTTTCTTTATTAAGGGCCTTTGGGTAAATTGTAACTGAGCCTCCTTCCTATATAGGGAGGAGGCTAATTAGGCGTACTAGGATTATCTCAAAGGAGAGGGACTTCAAGGAGGAACCGACCTCCTGGAGTAGGGTGCGAGTATTCCTCGTGATTTTGTAGCCCGCTATTTCTATCGTGAATGCATCTATTTTCTAGTTGGTAACAAAGAACAGCATTTTCTTCAAGAAGAACGCACCTGTCTTCGCGAGCGCGTCCATTCTTGAGCGAAGCCTTTTATTTTGCGTGGTCGGCGTTTCGTTAAGATCAACCTCCCTCAAGTTGCTAGAACTCCTGGAAGCAGAAATCCCAGTAAATTCTGAGGTTGTCTCAGCTTGTGCAATTTTCATGGCTAGTTTTGCTTCAGAAGGGAAGAGCAATCTTGCAAAAGAAACTGCATATGCAAAACAAATACCAAATGAATAAAAAAAATTTGTGCATTGGCTGAAAAAACAAACCTTAATAAATGTTACAAAGTTTTTGGAACTACAAAAAGTCAGAGAAAGATTCATGAATATCGCTCATTCGCTGTGATCTTCTCTTGATATCCCTCCATTTTCGCTTGATTTTCTCGCAAACATTCTTCCATTATCTTCACCGGTGCCACGAACCGCACTTGATAAGGGCATTTCGGCCACAAAATTTTACGTCTCTCTCCAAGTTAATGAATGAATTGTGAATAGCCAAAGCCAAATTAAATGAAAACTGCAGTATAATCCCCAGGACTAATATGATCTTCTTTCTCCCTTACAACAATATTGCTCATCAAAAGTCTTCAAAATTTCATTATAAAGTAGATTACAATGCTACATTTGCTCCTATAGAAAAACATTAGATTATGTTTCAGTGCTCAATCAGAGAGATGTTAGTTCAATAAATCACAATCATCATTGTTAGAAAGAAGAAGAGGAAATTGGGGAAAAAATCTCTTGTAATGTTGCATTCATTTCATATTAGCTATTACATAGGCTCTGTTTGGTGTGACGGTGGCCGTGAAAAAAGCAGTTGTGAGAAATCAACGATTGCATTAAAATCTTCCAGAAAGTTGTTTTGAAAAAGCTGTAGACCGTTGAAAAATCTCTATTGAAGTGTTTTTTTTAAAAGATGTTTTACATTTTTTTTCCGTTGGCATTTTAATAATAAAAAAAGTGTTTTATGATAATCATTTATCGCAAGATAAGTAAATATTATACAAATCATAAATAAGCATTTTACGAAAGGTCAGCGGCGATAAGCAAAGATAGCGAATGACTGGAGAATCGCGAATGGGAGAAGAAAACATTTGCATCGGCGCGAAAGAAGAAATGCAGATCGTGAATGGTCGGGGCGTGAATTTCGTAAACCCTCAAATAAAAGAGAAAAAATTGAAAGCAGAAAAAACAGTTTTTAGAAAGTCTTGTTAGACCGGCTGCTGGAAAAAAGCTCCTCAAAACACATGTCTTGAAAAAGCTCTTTTGAAAAACTCATCAACCAAACAATCTAAATAGGGCGGAGACGATGAGAATAGAGTTTTTCTCACAGCCACCACCGCCCCAAACAGAGCCCGTGTAAAAGAGAAGCCCATGTATCCTTTATTTTTCTCATTTTACCCCTTAATTATATCCTTTTTACCCCCTCAATATAGAGAAAATGCGACGAAAGCAAATTATTAACCATAACACAATTATTTAGGATAAAAAGAGAGTCAAACTAACCTCTGTTTTCCAGATACAACAGCTTTGAACACAGGCCGTCATCCACCGCCGGCGATGTTACCGCCTCATCGCCCGCGAAGGGGTTC
Source organism: Dactylorhiza incarnata (assembly GCA_033032865.1). NCBI lineage: Eukaryota > Viridiplantae > Streptophyta > Magnoliopsida > Asparagales > Orchidaceae > Dactylorhiza > Dactylorhiza incarnata. The sequence continues at coordinate 1,274,580 of JAWHQI010000394.1, forward strand.
CTTCTAATCTCCCTCTCCAAAATGTCTACGCACAGCCTATCCTTATTCGACTCCTGACCCTGCGCCGTCTTCGCATAATAGTCTTTTGCTCTCGTCATTCTTCTGCAAATGCTAACAGCATTTTGGCCGTCCGCCGTCGCCTCCAGCGCCGACGCGCCCTTTCTCAGAAGAGACACGATTATCGTCGGCTCCCGACGCATCGAAGCAACATGGAGCGGAGTGCAGCCTCGGTCGTCCTTCAGATTAACGTCGGCCGATCCGAGTTCAAGAACTTCTGCAACAACTTTGGAGTCGCAATATGCGGCGGCGTAATGAAGAGCATATGCGTCGTCTAAGGTGATGCCGGACTCGGAAAGGAGCAGTTTTACGAGCTCGACGTCATCGGAATCCAGAGCCCTATGGATTCTCCTAACGCTTTTCGCGTGAACGGCGTCGGCTTCCAAAGAATTGCCTTCTCTCGGCTGCGAGTTTCGCCTTATCGACTTAATCTCGCCCACAAGCTCAACTGGGATTTCCTTCTCAAGTGTGATGCTGTTGAGATCAGACCTCGCTACTCTCTGGACACAGTGACTTTGCAGCTGACCGAGTTTCGAGCGGTAGGCGACGAGAAGTATTGTGATTACATCTTCCACGAGAGCTTTGTCGACGAAGTTAAGAAGGCGGCGCTGCGGAAAACAAATAAAGATTCAGAATTGCATCAATGTTATGTTAACATTCCAGAGGGATTTTGTTCCTTTTTTTTGAAAAAACAACAGAGAAGGGTAAGTCATTCACTATCATATCTTCAAATTTTGCCACATTTACGATATGTTTTCGCTCTGAATGTGAAAAAGGCGGGAACTGCCCACCGCCCGAACCGCCCGAACGCAGGAGCCTCCCTGCTACAGGACGCAAAGGTCTGTTTGAGAGGGTGGCGGCATTCCGGTGAGGCAGCTAACGCAATCGGCGATCGCCACCGGTGACTCCTAGCTGGGTTCGGAGACAGAGGCTTTTCTCCGTTCATAGGGGGCAGGGACTGGAAACGTCGGGGAAAGGCAGAAAAGCAAACGCCTTGATTGAACCGGAGCGAATATGCCGCCCCAAACAGACCCAAAGGCTCCATTTGGGGCAACTTTTTTTGGAAAAAACGTCAACGCCGTAGAATGTATATCTGGCAGGACAACGGTTGTGACCACCCTAAACCCTAAACTAGCTTTGAACTTAAAAGCAGATCGAAATTTCTTAGATGAGATCGGGCGTTCACGAACAACGGTTCCGCCGAGCCAAACGAAGCCAAAGTAGGTACGGCGGTCGGAGGAGTCCCGCCGCACCAAAACCACTGCGCCAACAGGGGCCTTAAGAGTTTGTTCTCCCTAGCTTATTTCTTTACCAATACTTGCATTCACAACAAACATATAATATACTCTATGTCAAACAGGGGTAGTTCTTGGGACCGAGCTTTGTTTACAAATGTTCGTCCGGGATCAATAAGGAGGGGTTGTTGGATTGTGGAGTCTGACTGTGTTGGGTGTACTACACCGAAATTTTTTCTCAGGGGCATTTATGTAATTTTCTTCGATGTTATATTGCGAGTATAAAATGCCTTGTTTTCGTCCTAGGGTTCTAAGGGGTGTTGAAAATTGGAGGAGCGGCTGAAGAGGAGAGGTGCATTACTTTTTTATCATTCTTCATAGTGGATTTTCTGGGTGCGGGTGGTTGTGATTTTTTTCCCGATCTTGAGATTTTTCCACGTTAAAATCCTTGTGTGTGTGTTCCGTGGGCGTCGTATTTCCCTAAGGGCGCTGCTATTAGCACCGCAGTTTTGGCTAGTCAGCACTTTCTCTTAATTTTTCGTGTCTTTTGGAAATACGCTTTCTACATGCATTTTTAGGAAAATTGTCCAACACGAAAGTTGTAGATTTCAACGAGGTCTATAAATTTCGTGTTGAACACTTTTCCTAAAAATGCATGTACAACCTAGGCGTATTTCTAAAAGGCGTAAAACGTAGGCGTATTTCCAAAGTACGTCTTGTACATGCATTTTTAGGAAAAGTGTTCAACACAAAAGTTGTAGATCTCGTCGAAATCTACAACTTTTGTGTTGGACAATTTTCATAAAAATGCATGTACAAGACGTATTTCCAGAAGACGTAAAAAATTAGGAGAAAGTGCGGTGCGACTAGCCAAAACAGCGGTGTTAACAACAGCGCCCTTTCCCTAAGGGAGGTCACGTGCAATACATTTTTGTGTGTGAGACCGGAGAGCGGGGATCTCAGATCTCCTGGAGATCAAAAGAATCACGCAGGAGATCACCCGGGCGGACAAAATTTCCATCCGGGTTCGGGTCCCAAGAAATTTCGGCCAAACAGGGACTTAGCTAATGATAGAAGATATTTCTTCTTAAATTGGATCTCCATTTCCAATTCCAGACCCCAAATGATTGAAGAAATATTTTCATGGAATTTCAAGTTGATTAGTCAACATTGACGGATAATTGATTCAAAGCAAACAAACATTGAGCTGCCATTCGAGAGGCAAGCGAGGGAGATGAACCCAACCTGGAAGAGCGACACCAGCTCAGAAATCTGGAACACCGACGAGGCATACATGAGCTCGACGGCGAAATTCACCGCCGGACGACACGCATCGTGCGCGCACATCGCGTCGACGCATATTGACGCCTCCGGCGGCGGCGCTCTGAGCTTCCCTGTATACAAATAGCTCAAAAACACCCTGAACGCCTCCTCCCCGACCCGCCCGCCGGGCACCAAATCGGACATTTCGTACCTCAATTTCCCCGCCGACGAGCCGTCCCGTGCGAAGAGCTCGTGGAAGAACCGGCTCCTCGCGGCGAGGATGCAGCGATGGATACCTATGGCGACGCCGTCGACGACTATCTCCGCGTCGCTGCAATCGAAGTCCGATTCGATTAGAAGCCGCTCCAGATTGCAGCTCAATCTGGTCAGGCTGGCTACTTCCAAGCTATTTCCGACATCCGCCGTCGCCGCCGGCGAGCTGGATTCATTGGATAGGTAGGAGGAAGATGTGACGGTGAATGCGGAGGATGGCTCCTCGAGATTAGCCATGGTAGTAGGCGGCATGCGAGATCTAGTTCCACATCACCATGATCCGGCGGAGGAAATGGTGGTGGCCGGAGAAATCAGAAATGAGAGTGAGAGAGAGAGAGATGATGCTTTTAATTTTCGCGGAATTTTTCAGATCAATTTGGGGGATATTTCGGGAAGATGAAGTCAACATGTGACGCTAGCGATGTCGTCACCTAACGGTGGTAGGCCGTAGTGACGGTTCGGCTTTCGTCACAAAGTAACAAGCGCGGATTCGTCAGACCACGTTTTTCTATTCACACCGCAACAACAGACCAGAAAATAGGACGTCTTTTTTACTTTTAAAAGGTAATAAAATAATTTCCCTTAAGAAAATGTACATAAAATAATTAAAGTAAATTCCACGTGGCATCATAAAAATTTGTAGGTGAGTTACTAAGCGGTTGGTTCTCCATGATTAGAAAAACTGTGAGTATTCTTAGATAGCAGATTCGCCTTAAAATCTGTGATCATACAACTGGCTGTATTTATCCCCCACCTAAAACTAGGTGATAGAACGCACATAAAAATCTCTATTAAAACCTTTAATATTGTCTTGTTTAATATTTATTAGCATATAGGAAATGATGTTCCATGTGATATGACTTAACTTTTATGTATAGTATATAATTCCAGATTATAGTACTTTCATGCAATCAGTAAGAACAATTTTTAATTATTATTTATTTATTTATTTAGTTTAAATTTGGCAATTGTTAACCGCACCCCAGTTTTGGCTATCCGCAACCCTTTTATATGAAGTATTTCGTGTTTTTTTTGGAAATACGCATTGTACAAGCATTTTTAGGAAAAGTGTTCAACACGAAAGTTGTAGATATAGTCGAGATCTACAACTTTTGTGTCGAACATTTTCCTAAAAATGCATGCACAATGTGTATTTCCAAAATTTCGTTATAGTTACGCCCATATTTTAATTCGGGCGGCAATACGTCTTGTGCGTGCATTTTTAGCAAAAGTGTTCAACACGAAAGTTGTAGATCTCGACGATATCTACAACTTTCGTGTTGAACACTTTTCCTAAAAATGCTTGGACAAGGCGTATTTTAAAAAAACACGTAATACTTCATATAAAAGGGTTGCGGATAGCCAAAACTGGGGTGCGGTTAACAATTGCCTTAAATTTTAATGTGGTTTCCAAAAAAATAATTCGGTCGAATCGGAGATTTTTTTTACTCAACATCGACCGGCCTTTCGATACAATTCGAGCGGGCTCATTCTCGCACAATTTCGAGCTCGTCTGAAATCCTCTTTTTTCATCACGATGGTGCGGATAATCGCACCCTCCCCCCAACCATAGGGGTGCGGGTAAACGCACCCATCATGGGGGTGCCGATAACCGCACCTCTTAAGCGGGGGAGGCGGCCTCCACGCAGTAGGCCGCCCAGCCTCCGCACGGCAGGAGGCGGTGACGGTTGTGAACGTGGTGATTATGAACCGAACTTCGATCATAACAGCTGTCATGTGAGAGAGGGGGTGAGTCGGTAAACGGTGAGTGTAAGGGATGGATCGATCAATGCTGTGGTAAACGTGGCAGTTACGGGCTTCGTCCGGTTGGATGATGTAAGGTGCACGCATGCCCACGTTGACCACCGATGTCTACGGTCGTCTCATTTTATTTTATTTAGAGATTATTATATTATTTCTTACGTCGTGCTTACGCAGAATTACGGCAGAATATTTACTACTCAATACTATTATTATTTGTTAAAAGAACTCTACGATAATCGTAATATAATTTGGATTGACATTAAATATTATTTTATTCTATCACCGCCGCTATTAAAAATAAAACTCCTAAAAAATTAAATTTTTGAGTGCGAATAGCCTAAACCACAGTTCGGACATCAACGCGCTTTAAAAAATATTAAAGTAATATAAAAATACTAATCCCGTCGATAAACATGCATATAAAATATGTTTAGTTTCGTGATTAGATGGAGATTATATATGTCATGATTAGACGGAGATTATTTCATAATATAATTTTAGGAATATGGATGTGACGACAAATGACGTGGCATGATCGGCCTCGTGGATGTACTTTTGACTTTCAAAGTGCATTAGTAATGACTCGAGGTGCAAGTTGAGTTGAAAAACTCGACTCGAGCTAGAATCTATTGAGCTCGACAAGCTCGAGCGTAGTTTTGAGCTGAACTCGAGCTCAGATATTCTTGTTCATAAGCTCGTGAGCTGGCTTGTGAGTTTTTTCTTCGATGAAATGGAGTTCCAATCGGCGAAGGAGGAAGAACCATCACAAAATTAGCTCCAAATATCCACAAAATTACATGAAAAGAAGCGTGGTGCTTTAGAAAACGTCCCCTTAACAAATAATCTACGGCATGAGAAAACAATTGAAACGAATATGCAACTATTTATTTGATCAGCCCGTCATCAGACATTTACGCTTTCTATCATGCTGACCTGATAATTTGTTGCCGAAGGATCGTCTCTTCGGAGTGCTCCGACCACTGCAACAAAATAGTGTACTTAGGCTCCGTTTGGCACGACGGTGGCGGTCGTGAACGTTGTGGTTATGAACCGTCGTTCGTGAATAACCGACCTCACCCAAGGAACTTCATCCATTTTATGTTCAAAACTAGTTTTCTTTTCTTGATTGTTGTAGTAACCGCTGTCATGTCAAACATACATTCTATGACGGCGGAGTTTTGACCAAACTCATCGGTGCAAATAACTGATAGATGTCGTCTTCTTCTTCGTTGTGTCTGTTTGGAAGAAAGAAGCTGAGCTTTTCGCAATCCAGCCCAACAATACCGCTACGTCGCCCCCTTCCTCTTCGCTCTTCTTATTCACAGTAGTTGGCTTCTTGTGTCACTTCTTGTTTCATATCGTAGGTTTAACTATTTCTTTAGATTTTATAACTTTCGATCGGATTGCCATTGAGATGTAGGATCCGTCAACGCAGCTGCTAGATGTCGCATTCTTCTTCTCCAGTGCGTCGATTTGGATTGAACAAGTTGAGCTTTTCATAACCCAACAATATCGCTAGGTAGTCTCCTTCTTCGGCGGGAGAAAATAAGTCCAAGAAGGAAAATCCAGACCGTTGATCATATTTATTAGCACGTCGGGGTTGAACCATATCAATTTTGCGCATTGAGCCACCTAATAACTAGCATTGACCGCACGCATCATCATATCCCCCTTCTGCGATAAAGGGCAGCCCGATGCACAAAGCATCCCCGCACAGCGAGGGTCCGGGGAAGGGTCCCACCACAAGGTTAAAATGTATGCAAACTTTACCCTGCATTTTTGCAAGAGGCTGGTTCCATGACTCGAACCTGTGACCTCAAGGTCACACGGCAACACCTCAACCGGTGCGAAGGCTTTACTACAAAAATAATTTTGAATCGCAGGAGAAAATTAAATTTGTGCCGCTATATTTTCGCTCCTTCCGAGTCGAAATAATTTCAATAAATTTTTAATTTATCGTAGGAAACAACTGACTAAACAATCTTATATCATTGAGATGCAGAAATAAAAACTTCTCTCTCTCTACCATCACTGAAGGGGAAGCTGATCCAAGAGTCCGAAGCATTCTCACAGATCCATGGCTTGGTCCTCATCACCACCTTGGGGCCCCACCCGCGCTTCCTCGGCGGCGGCGTTTGAAGGACGGTTTCTTCGGATTATGGTGCTGACTCGCCGTCCCGGGCGAGGGGCCGTGGAAATTCGCCGGGCGGGGCACGGACGCAAATCCGCGGCCTCGTGAATTTTGCAAGTTTTGGGAGAATTGAGCTCCATTATCCGACATCAACGACCTGAGGAAGTTACTGGGAGCGATCAGGCCGTCGTTTCGACCGAGTTTGAGCGAGTTCGTGCCGGCTGGTTGCAGATTTGGCGCCTGGGGTTCGACGGTTTCCTCCACGGCCGAGATGTGGGGGAGCCCGTGATTTGACAGGATGCAGGCGATGGCGTGCGCCGATGCGCTGAGTGCAGGAGGAAGAGCTGCAGTCGGGCTCTTCACCTGCAATTTCGATGAAATGAATCTTTTCAGAAATCGGATCAGAGGCAGCATATATAGCGCGAAGTAAAACACGGTGTATTGACTTGTTTCTTAGAATGATTGATGAAATTAATTAACTTGCCAATGAAAAACAATCTGTGCAGATAGGTCACTCATATACAGACAAAAATAAGTTTGACATATGAGGGAAAATTTGTCGGGTAGCGGCTGGCATTCGATGTTCGGACAAAATAGTCCCATATCATGGATCCCGAATAACCTCCCGGGCTTTATTAGACTCATGAGCCTCTCCACTCCAGCTGACTAGTTTTGAGTTGGATGCTCGCGCCTCGACATGGTATTCGAGCTAAGGTTCTGGGCCACAGAACTTGTCCACGTGTGCGCACATGTATGGGCAGGTGTTGGCATCCGATGCTTCGGACAAAATAGTCCCACATCACGGATACCAGCACGCGCCCTCAAGCGTGCACATCAAGTGGTTTTATACAGCAAGCTTGTTTCATGCATCAGGTGGTTTGCAGTAAAGAGTCAATCACATCTTTGTTGAATGTATGAGGGAAAATGTTCAGATTGATGGAAATCTACAAAGAGTAGGTTAGGGTAAGGATTATTGTTGGGGAGGTGAGGCATATAGATAAAGAAAAGCTCATAGAAAACTTTTAAGAATGACAAACTTCTAGGATGACAAACTTCTAGGAGAAAAAGGTGTAGTAATGAACTAAATTCCATATCGAAATTAAAGAAATGTTGTTGGGCTATTTAATGGCTGATTTAGACACAAATATGCGAGACGTCTTTTAAGAGCGTATATGGTTTTACATTTATGAACTCGAGATAAGCACACTGAGGTCAATACTAGGATGGTTGGCCTACAAATAAGTTCTAGCAGATCACCTCAAAAATGGTAAAGGTTCGACTTAGTATGGGTTGGATTAAAACAAAGAGGACAATGCATCACACATTAACTACAAAAGACATCATAATAAGAACTCCTAAAATACAATGTACGGTTTGGGGAAGAAAGTGGAAGCTAGCGGGGCATCTTAAATCTGATGAGGGCGGTCCAACGAGGCAGAGGAGTGTTATTAGTGAGGTGAGGCCTTGAAAAAGAGAAATTCCTCACATGCTTCTAGGTTAGAAGACTTCTAACAGAAGATGACGTATAAATGAACTAAAGCTCACGTCAAAAATTACATTGAAGTAATAATTTTCTAGACCCAAAAATAAAAGTGTGGTGGAGTTCAATTATGAACTCACTTAAGCGAGCTCCACAGGGAGCGTTACCAGAATGATTAACATACAATAGTTCTCATAGAAGATCTAAAAAAAGGACAAAATCATGAGATTCAACCTAGCATTGGTTGGGCTAAGTCAAATGGACAATGTCTCACATATTATGGGAGAGGTCATTACTAAATATAGACCATGAAATTTGTGATGTCAATGATGGTTTAAAACAAAAAAAAATACTTCATTTGTCACAGTGATGGAAGTTGTTAGATAATAAAAAGATTTCTTACTTTAAAAAGCATGACTTCTGCCAATCGTTCACGCAAGCAGTAAATCTGCGCAACATCAAGGGCAGTTGATTGAAATTTAAGCCATCTATCAACAACAATTGTGACAACATTATCAGGAGATGACATGATCTGGTTTTCGTTCTGCTCTGATGACGTGTTCATATCCATCGCATTTAGCTCTGCACCCGAAGCTTTTGAATCCTCATCGCTGTCATCCTCATTATCGGCTGCAGGAGCAACAGCCATCTCCACCGCAAGTAATACTAATGGAAATGGAGAAACAACGGAAGAGTTTCTCACGTATAAACCTCCATCCCCACGAGTTATCTCATCAAAAACAATAATTGGGCTCCCTGCTGATTTTTTAAACCATAACTTGAAAATCGATGAGTGAGGATGCAAACAAACTTTAGAACCGCTAGCAGTCTCGACAATTGCCTTTTTATTCTTTTTCACACGAGGGAGAAGCCTTGCCACCATCGGATAACTTCCAGCCATGAGCACAGCCCTCAAGATACCTGGGTCTTGTGCATTTAAGCTACAGTTCGACATATCTTCAGGAATAAAGCAAGCGTTAACAAGTTCGGTCAGAAGCCTTTGACGCATGTGCAGTAGCATATTCATGGTACTCGATGAAACATAATAACTTGAGCAAAATTGCAATTCTTGACCACTAGATTTTGCACGCTTCCAACACTCAAAGGCTGCTACAACAGCAAGTTGATCACTGTAACCACCATACAACGAAGCTAGCTCAACTTTCGCTGCAGCTGCTTTCTTCTTCTCATCTGGTGTTGCTGGGAGAAGAAACGGCTCTCTGTAGTCTGCTGCACAAGCCAGAGTTAACGCTGGATCGAGGCAATTCATCAATATAGCAAATAGAAGCATCTTGCTTGTTGATGGATGAACTGGAAGTGCACCGAGTTTCTTCCCAAGTTCTGTAAGCTGTTCATCTTCAGTTAAGGCTCCTATATCTTGAAGAACAATAATTGCATTTCGCACGGTCTCAAAGACAGGAGGGTCCAAAGTTTTCTGAAGAAACTCAACTACTCTACAATCTGGATCCAGCAGCTTAACCTGTCAGCAAAAGAAACTGACATAAGCAACTCAATAAAGATATCAATGGAAGTAAGTATAAACTTGCCTGCAAACATAGTTCTTCGATTGGCATTCGTTTAATTTCAGGGACTTGGTAATCTAGCATAGAAGCCGCACGAATTTTGGAATAGAGATGATAACAAATTCCCGGCTGGCAACGTCCAGCACGCCCCTCTCGCTGCCTCGCGCTAGCTTTTGAAATCCATGAAGCATGGAGTGTAGACACATTGCTGTAAGGGTCATAGCTTTTCTCTTTCATTCGACCACTGTCTATAACATAAACAACATCTTCGATAGTTACAGCAGTCTCAGCAATGTTTGTTGAAAGAACAATTTTACGAACACCCTTGGGTGGATGCATGAAAACCTTCTTTTGCTCTAAAGTTGGAATCATGGAATGAAGAGCATGTATGATAAACTTTGACGAATTTCTAAAAGGTTCCGAAGCAAGTAACCTCTCTCTAGTTTGATGGATATCATCCCATCCGGGAAGAAAGATTAAGATAGCTCCATCACTAGAATCAGCGCATATCTTTTTAACAAACGCTCTATTAAAACAGTATCAATAAGTTCAGGATTAATACTTGCTAGGTAGTTGTTCAGCAGGTCCCCCTCTAAGGCTGACTTAGACATATCTTTCTCCATGTGTTTTTAATGATTTCACAAATATGGAGCTGATTTTCTTGCCGAGCCCTATCGAGGGCCGACCTTCCATTATTATCAGTCAACGAGTAGTCGGCACCAATGAAAGCATCATACAGACATCACCAACTCTACCTTTAGCAGCAAGAACCATCAATGGTGACACTCCCGTCATCGAGTGTTGATAATTATAAATTTTGTGGTTGTTCTCGGCAGAAATGAGTTCCAGTAAAGGTTCTAACTCATCACTTAATACAGCCAAATTAATTGATTCATCAAGAGCAGCTTTGTACTCTTCCGACAGTGAAGAAACCTCTACCACGCTATTTAAGGAAGCAGTAGCAAGGTGATTATGATCATCTGATCTTAAGATAGAAAGCACATCCTCCAAATAATAAGTCTTCACCTAAATCAAAACCTTTGAATTACAAAATAATAAATATTGATCTGAAGAGACCAAAAATAAGTTGCAAAATCCATGAAAATGGTACTTACAGGATATGTAAGCCCTGGGACCTGAATGATTGGACAACCACTGAAATATTTTGAAAATCGCTCCGCATCAATTGTGGCACTCATGAGAATCTATTAGCTCGAAGGAAAAAAAAAATAAAGTACTCATTGGTGATAGAAATTTCTAATAGAGGCTTAGACCTAATATGGAAAAAGGCATAGTTATAACAAAGAACAAGTGTACTAACCAAGCGTAGATGAGGATATGCAGGCAGTAAATCCCTGAAAAGGAGGCCAAAAAAAGACAGGCTATTAACATGGAATTATGCCAAATCTTACGCGATCTTCAAGACTCTCAAATAAGGCGTCCACTTTATAAAACAAAACATTAAAATAAATCAAAAATATATACTTGGAAATGTGCAACTAAATACAACAAAATGAAAATGTACAACGGGCTCCCTAGGCTTTTTACAAATAGGCTTCAACACTCCCTCTCAAGATGAAGGCTCCGTTTGGCGCGGCGGTGGCTGTCATGAACAAGATGGTTATGAACCGTCATTCGTGAACGCCCAACCTCACCTAAGGGACTTCACCCACCTTTATGTTCAAAACTAGTTTTCTTTTCTTGGTAGCGGTTATAACCGTTTTCATGCCAAACATACATTCTATGACGGTGTCGTTTTTGTCCAAATTCACCGGTGCAAAAACGCCGCACCAAATGGAGCCAAAATGACTATCAAATGTAATATGTTTTGTTCTTTCATGAAACACTGGATTTTTGGACATGTAAATGACAGTTTTATTATCACAGAACATCGGTAGAGAGGATAATTGTGAGTTTTACCAAAAAAATTTAGAAGTGTTAACCACTTCAACTCACAAACAATTAGAGTCATGGTTCTGTATTTAGCTTCTGCACTTAAACTGGACACCACGACTTGATTATTGCTTCTCCAAGTGACAAGATTTCTTCTGACGTACGTGCAGTAACCAAAAGTGAATTTTTAATCTGCTTTATCATCTGCATAGCTTGCATCTAAATATGTTGCAATCGTAAATAATTGTTTCTTAAAATCAGTAGTTCTTTGCCTGAAGATCCTTTGATATTTTCTATTTTTTTAACGATGACACTCTGTGGGATCCGTGGAGAGGGGTTGGGGTCACTGATCTGCAGACTTGTAGCGCACCCATAGTAGACCAGGGAGTTACATAATAAAAAGTGCACTTTTTATGTAACGCCCCGGTCTACTGTGGGTGCGCTACAAGTCTGCACACCAGTGATCCCTATTGGAGTTGTTATTTATGTAATAGGTGTATTGTTGTAATTATTTGATTCTTTACTAGTTATATATATATTGAGTCTCCCCATTGGGAGCGTGAAGGTTTTCCCATTATTTGCTACATGGTATCAGAGCAACACTAGGGTTCCGATTCCCGTCTTCTTTCTCGTCGTTCTCGCCGCCTTCCGATCGATCGATCGATCGACGCCTGCTGCTCCTCGATCGATCGACGCCCCCTGCTGCTCATCGACCGGCGTCTACCTTCTGCTCCTCGCTCAACCAACGCTGCCTGCCGATCCTTCCGATCGGCGCCTGCTGATCCTCGCTCGACCGACGCTGCCTGCTGATCAACCGATCGGCGCCTGCTGATCCTCGCTCGACCGACGCCTGCCTGCTGATCCTTTCGATCGGCGCTTGCTGTTCCGATCGTCGCCTGCTGCTCATCGTTCGACGCCTCCTGCTGCTCCTTCCGATCGACGCCTGCTGTTGTTCCTTGCCTCTGTCGCTCTCCTCTTTGATCCCCGTTCTCCTTTGCGGGAGGGATCACGATTCCGTTGCCTCTTGGTTCTTTGTTCCATGGATTCCAAGGACGTTTCTGGCTCCTCTCCAGGACGGATTACTACCCTCCTTCTCAATGAGAAAAACTACCCTTCATGGGCCACCTCTATGAAAGTGGCTCTTGCTGGCCGGAACAAACTCTCTTGGCTTACCGGTGGCCCTCCTATGCCTACACCGACTGATAAGGATGACAAGAAGGAGGAGTTGATTAAGTGGTCGACGGAAAAATATATGGTTCTTGGATGGATCCAGTGTTCGATGGAGCCTCGTATCTTTAGTCAGTTCATGCGTTTTGAGGACATTTCCGAGCTTTGGTCTTCTCTCCAGCGTACCTTTGGGCATACTCGTGTTGATGCCCAGATCTTTGGTCTTTTTCAGGATATCGCTTCTGCCACTCAGGGGGAGCGCTCTGTTCTGGAGTATTTTACTTATCTGCAAGATCGTTTCCTTGAACTTAACGATCTTGAGCCTCTCAGTGCCCTGGAGTCCCCTAATGATGTTGCTCTTATTCGGAAACAACGCCAGCGCCGGGAGACATACCAGTTCTTGATGGGGCTTCGCCCTGACTATGAGTCTACCCGTGCTCAGATTGTGGGGATGTCTCCCCTACCCGATCTTCTTGAGGCCCACTCCATTATTGTCGAGCATGAAAAACGTATGCAGCGGCAATCCTCCCTTTCCGGTGCTCGTGCTACCTCCTCCCTTCCTACTGAGCAGATGGCCCTTGCCGCTTCATCTCGCCCGTCCAGCACTCGGGGACGTGGTGTTCGCAGCTCTTCTACTCCGTCTGCCGGTCGTGGCTCCACCAGTGGCCGTGGTTCTCAGGGTCCTCCCGGCCCTTGCTCTCATTGTGGGCGTCTATATCATGACAGCAGTCGCTGTTACCAGTTATATCCTCACTTACGGGGCACTGAGCGTACTACCCCCGGTGGTCTTCCCAGGCACACCGTTGCGACTGCCTAGTCCTCCACCTCAGTCGACCGCATCCTGGATGCCACCTCCTCTGACTTCAGTCATATGTTGGCGCAGTTTCAGCAGTTTCAGCAGTTCCAGCAGTCTCAGTCTTCCACTCCTGCCTCTACTTCTGCTCCTTCCGCTTCTTCCTCAGGTACTCCGCTTGCTTGCTCTGCGACTATGGTTGACCAGGCTTCGTCACCCTGGGTGATTGACTCTGGTGCAACCGATCATATGACCGGTATGTCTTCTCGTCTGCTTCGGATTGTTCCCTGCTCCCACCGGGACGTTCGCCTGGCTGATGGCTCTGTTACCCCCGTCCTCAGTCGGGGCACCATCCCCCTCTCCTCCTCTCTCTCTCTCTTGACTCGGTTCTTCTTGTTCCTCAGTTGGCTCTTAATCTCTTATCTGTTAGTAGTATTACTCGTACTTTGAACTGTTCAGTTACTTTTTTCTCTGATCGTTGTGTTTTTCAGGACCTGACATCCGGGAAGACTATTGGTACGGGCTATGAGCAAAGTGGGATGTACTACCTGGAGCTTCCACCTTCCATCGCTACGCCTACTGTCGTTGCTGCTTCTACTGCTGCTCCCACAACCTTGTCTTCGAGCTCGCTTTGGCATGCCCGTCTTGGCCATGCTAGCCCCCGTCGGATGTTTTGTCTGTTTGTCCAGATGCGTCTGTTGTTTTTCCTTTTCGCTGTGATGTCTGTGAACTGTCCAAACACACACGCAGCACGTATGCTCCTTCTATTAGTCGTACTACCTCATGTTTCGAGTTGGTTCACTCTGATGTATGGGGCCCCACCCCTGTAGTTTCTTTTGATGGTTTTTCATATTTTGTCACATTCATTGATGATTATTCTCGTTGTGTTTGGGTTTATTTACTAAAGCATAAATCTGAGGTTCTCTCTGTTTACACTCATTTCTCTAGTATGATAAAGACCCAGTATGGGAAGTCAGTTCGCATCCTCCGCTCTGACAATGGGGGTGAGTACACCTCTCGCCCCTTTGATCTTCTCCTCCACACTGAGGGTACTGTCCATCAGTTCTCCTGTCCGGGTACCCCCGAACAGAATGGGGTCGCTGAACGTAAAAATCGCCACCTCTTGGACTCTGTTCGTTGCCTTCTTCGGGGCGAATGTTCCCAAGCCCTATTGGAGTGCCGCGCTTCTCACCGCTGCCTTCCTTATCAATCGGACCCCCTCTCGTCCCCTTGGTGGACGTCCTCCTTATACTCTTCTTCATCCCTCCGCCCCCACCTTTCCCATCCCTCTACGCGTTTTTGGTTGTGTGTGTTTTGTCCAGGACCGACGTCCGTCCCGGACGAAACTCGATGACCGAGCCGTTCGTTGCCTCTTCCTCGGCTACTCCACTACCACTAAGGGCTACCGGTGCTATGATCCTCAGTTCCGCCGTGTGATTTACTCTATGGATGTGACCTTTCATGAGGAGGTCCCATTCTTTCCTTTGACCCCCATCTCGCTTCCTACCATTATTCAACCTCTTCATGTCGTCCCTCCTTCTCCTGCCGATGTGCCCACGACTGCTCCACCAGTCCTCCGGACTTACTCTCGTCGTCCACCGCCGGCTCCATCGGTTGCACCCACTTCTCCTCTAGTCTCGGATCCGCAGCTCCTTCCGGTTGCAGGTACCTCCCTTGAACCTCTCTCTTCTCCTACTTCTGTTGCTTTACCTATTGCCCTGCGGAAGGGCAAGCGTGCTTGTGTTCGCCCTCCTATCACGGAGTACCCGCTGGCTAACGTTGTTTCCTATCAGCATTTCTCACCTTCTTACCAGGCATTTGTGGCTACTGCTGATTCTGTTCGGATTCCTGCCTCGACTGCTGAGGCCCTTCTTGACCCCCGATGGGTTCGGGCCATGGAGGCTGAGATGTCTGCTCTTCGTCGCACTGGTACATGGTCTTTGGTTCCCCTTCCTCCCGGGAAACACACCGTTGGGTGTAAATGGGTCTATACCGTCAAGTACTCTGTTGACGGGTCCATTGATCGATACAAGGCTCGTTTGGTCGCCAAAGGTTTCACTCAGGCTCCGGACGAGTTCGGTGCCACTTTTGCTCCCGTGGCTAGGCTGACCAGTGTTCGCCTTTTGCTCTCTCTTGCGGCATCGCGGGCGTGGCCGCTTTACCAGCTGGACGTCAAAAATGCCTTTCTGCATGGCGATTTACGGGAGGAAGTCTATATGGCTCCTCCTCCGGGGTTTTCCCTTAAGGGGGAGTATTCGGGGAGAGTCTGCCGCCTCCACAAATCCTGTACGGCTTAAAGCAGTCTCCTCGTGCCTGGTTTGAATGGTTCAGCTCGGTTCTTCTCCAGTCTGGCTTCACCCAGTGTAGTGCCGATCACACCTGCTTCGTCCGAGCCACCTCGGATGGACGTCGCACCATTGTCTTGGTTTACGTTGATGACATTATTCTTACAGGGGATGATCCTCCTGGGATCTCTGAGGTGAAAGTTGCTCTCCGTTCAGCCTTTGAGGTGAAAGATCTTGGACACCTCCGCTACTTTCTTGGGATTGAAGTTGCTCGCTCACGGAAGGGTATCTCCATATCGCAGCGAAAGTATACCTTAGACCTTCTTCGGGATACAGGTCTACTTGGATGTCGTCCCGCGAGCACTCCTATGGATAGCAACCATCGCCTTCATGCTGAATCTGGTGATTCTCTCCCTGATCCGTCTCAGTACCAGCGTTTGGTTGGACGCTTGATCTACTTGACCAATACTAGGCCTGACATCAGCTTCTCTGTGAGTGTTTTGAGTCAGTTTATGCACTCTCCCAGGACGTCGCATCTTGAGGCCGCTAGACGTGTCCTTCGCTATCTTAAGCGTGCTCCTGGCCTTGGATTGTTCTATCGGGCCGGTAGTACTCCCAGTCTCTCCTGCTTCACTGATGCGGACTTTGCTGGCTCTTTGACTGATCGCCGGTCTACGTCAGGTTTCTGTGTTTTCCATGATGATCATCTCATATCATGGCGGAGTAAGAAACAACCTATCGTATCCCGCTCCTCTGCTGAATCCGAATATCGGGCCATGGCCCATGGTGTAACAGAGTTGGTTTGGCTCCGATCGCTGTTGACAGAACTTGGCCTATCCCATACCTCAGGTTCAACTCTCTATTGTGATAACAAGTCAGTTATTCTTCTCACTCAGGACTCAGTGCTACATGAGCGCACCAAGCACATTGAGATGGATGTACATTTCTTGCGGGATCATGTTCGGATTGGGTCTGTTATTCCAGCTTATGTCTCCTCTGCCGATCAGCTTGCCGACGCCTTGACTAAAGCTATCGGTCCTACTCGTTTAGATCTGACTACTTCCAAGCTGGGCATGATCGATATCTTTGCTCCAGCTTGAGGGGGAGTATTGGAGTTGTTATTTATGTGATAGGTGTATTGTTGTAATTATTTGATTCTTTACTAGTTATATATATATTGAGTCTCCCCATTGGGAGCGTGAAGGTTTTCCCATTATTTGCTACAATCCCAACCCCTCTCCACGTTCAATTGGTGATGAGAACCAGTTTAGAGCTCCCTTATCAAGGAGGTCTGGGGTTTAAGCCTCAGCCTCAACAACCCGCCATTGGAATTAGCGATTGCGGCCAATCAGATCCGGGGAGAGGGGTTGGGGTCACTGGTGTGTAGACCAGTAGCGCACCCACAGTAGACCGGGGCGTTACATAAAAAGTGCACTTTTTATTATGTAACTCCCTGGTCTACTGTGGGTGCGCTACAGGTCTGCAGATCAGTGACCTACTTGACATATACAACATTATCTCCCCCAAGATTTGAATAACCCCTATGAAGGGTTTACAGTAAGGAACTCATCAAATAGATCGACGCGATGCAACTCAACCTGTTAAAGGAGTTGATAATGGTTTAATTAGTACTTTGTAGATGCCAATTGAATATTAAGTCGTTGATGTTCCCGCCATGAATTGTCAACAGGTAGATTTCAAGAACTAAAAAGCAGGTAGGCACACATGATGGAACACTTCTTCATACACGAGGGAGCGTGTTGGATATTTAATCCTATGTTGGAACTTTCATGTTTGTCATGTGTATTTATATGTTCTTTGGCCTCTCCGCCTAGAATCAATTGATTTTAGGTTGGACACTTCGATTGTAATTGCCTCTAATAAGACACTAACATCAACTTCTACAAGAAACTATGATTTCATATATAGGATTTGATGAGGACAATCCTAAATAGGTTCACCTTACGTCCCCAAACTCCAAGGATGCTCAAGTTAAAAATCTGAGATGATGGGTCTATTTCCTAAACTTCAAAATTAATCACATGCACCGTGCTAGTATCAAATTATGTTGTTAAACCCTTATTTTGAGGTTCTCTTCATTTTAAATGGAGAAAATGGCAATAAAGACTTATCTATTGGAAATTATGAAGTTAATATGCACATCAATAAAGGAGGGCATGCCTCAAACACACTTACACGTGTTGGATATAGGTCATATGTGGTACTCTACGATTCGAAACTAGAGTAGAGCAAGGTTGGACATGCCCTGGATGGACAAGACACAAATTATTTTTGATTTAATAAATATTTGATTAGGTTAGACACTCAATTGGTTGTGGTACCAAGTATAATTGGCTCAAGTAGTGATGCATTCATGTGTTCATGATGTGTGATTATTTTACAGATTATATACTTTTTGGGTGGGGTTTAGCAGTTTAAATAGGCATTACAATGTTGTATTTACAAATTTATGTCTAAGTTATTAATGTTGCTATCGGTGCATTGATGACATAATAAGCATACTTGAAAAAATATTGAAATGTCAAGAAAATAAGTCTCTCTTTTCTTCTGTTGATCCTGAAAATTTTTAAGCGATAAATATCATATTATACTTCAACATCTTATGCTTCTTTTATGAATAAAGTAATTGTTTCAGCTAAGCATAAGCATCAATTATCTGCCAACTTTCAAAACCATTAAAAAAGCAGGCATAGAAACCAGCTTGAGACTTATTTTTCTCATAACAGCTAAGAGATTCTATAAATCCACTGAACTTCTATTCCCACGGATGAAATTATGCAAAGAGGAAGAAAAAATGAGAAAGTGGCAGAGAAGAAAGAAGAAATTTTAACTACTATGCAATCACACAAAAATTCCGACCATGAAGCCTCAAATGTTACCAGATAATGCAGAGCTTAAATATACATGAATTACTCATTTTCTTATGATCATACCCTAAAATAACATTCTAGGAGAAAAAAAAAATCATACTTGTTACAAGTTTATCAGATTGTCTTTTTCAAAAATGTAACATACTTCATAAGTGTTACTCAAAAGTATCAACGGTAAAGTGATTCCTGGTTTGCAAAGATTTCGGATTGTAAGATAACAACATAGAAATTAAATGGACAGTAAACTCTGCTATCAAATTATCTGAACAGCTACCTGATAATTGGAAGGAGCATATCAGAAAACCTATCTCGCTCATGAATTTCATCCTGAAAAGGCAAAAAAAAATTACTAACTAATAAAACACCATAACAGCTAACCTAGAGAAATAGGATAGTGTGTTATACAATAATACCGAGTCAATGACCTATCTATTCATTGTCAAAAGGATAAGGAAGAAATGCAAGAAACAGATAGTAAGTTGTCATGTTCTCAGATAAGAGCATAGGGAAACTACAGCAAGCACACATTAAAAGAATCAATGGGAAAGTGTTACAAAGAATGGGAATCGACGTTGACACATAAGATCGCAAGCCCGTGTTGAGTGCTTAATGGGTCTACTTATGGCGGCCCACACCAAAGAGCGATGTCCCATAAGGCGATACATTATCTTTTATTTCATCGCATTCATATTCTCGTATTTTTTTATTTCTGTTTAATTAGTGTGATGCCTTAGGGTGAGCATAAATACTTTACCTTGCATGTATTGGGTTTTATGGTGGATGAATGAAAAACATGGAGCTTAGGACTGGCCAAGAATGATTCTTGGTTCTCTTTTCTTTCTACTTCCCCTCTCTACCTTGTGAGAAAACCTAGAAATCCCAGCTAGTTAACATTGGTCTGACATCGTCATTTCTGCCCGCAAAATATCGTCGATCAGTACATTATGCCCTCAGCGCCCTCGTCTATCTAAGCACCCTCATGCAACCTATAATCACCACTCTTGTAGATTTTGTTCTGTGCTATCGTTTGATTCTCACTCCTTCCGGTTTCATCCCGCGTCTCCTCTGTTCGAGGATGTCCCTTCGCTCCTATATAGCATCGTCACTTTTAGCACTCGGTATTTTTGAGCATCACACACAAGCAGCAGCTGACCAAAAGATCTTTCCCTTCTCGATTGCATCACGGTCAACACTCGCCCATGCACGCATCTAACACTCGTTCAACCGGTATGTATTCAACCAATGACAACATAAATGAGCTCAGGTGTGCATCCCTCTAAACTGGCACTTCAATGCAGCCCATACAAAACTCTGCAATTTGCTTGTCCTCCCTAGCTTGTTAAGGCATTCCGCCGGTTAAGTTCTCCGCTTTGTATGCCCATCATTCTGCTATGGCCGACACATGTCAAGATGCCATGGAACGTCACCACGAGAAAGATTCCAACGTCTTATCTTTCCATGCAAGAAGCGTTACAATGCATCGAGCTCAGAAGACTCATGCCAATCACCATTCCACGATGCAGGGGACTTCTGATGATCCCTAGTCCATTTTTGTCCAACTGGCCAGCCCACCGTCCGAGAATCCTATGGCGACCCTTGCGGGGGCCTATACCCCCATGCCCAATGGCATCGGCCCAATGGGTTGAATCGTCAATGTTGAGTAATTTTTTATATTTGGCGTGCACCGAATAACTGAAGGTACTGATCAAGTTTCTTGGAATGGAGGGCTCTGCCTTGCATTGGGTGTGTTGGCTTCGTATTACTACTCCCAGCCTCATATAGGGGGAACTCGAGTAGACCATTGTCAAGCGGTATGATCATCGCTACTCGGGCAATGCCATCGAGGGCCTTTGTGGACCACGCCACATGACCAAGGTTAACTGCTACATTGATGAGTTCATTGAGATCATCAATCATGTCAACAGACTTCCTTCAGATCACTACCTCGACTTCTTCATGCAAGGGCTCCAACCACATAATCGCTCCCATATTTGTGTGGGAGCATTAGTCCAGTTGGGCCCTTATGGACTAGTAAGGGCATTTTGGTAACAGTATGAGATGTGTGTGAGTATGTCTTTCTACTTTTTGGCTTCTAGGTTTAGACGTGGTGATTAACAAAAGAAAAAGGAAAGTTTTTGGAAGAAGGCAATGCGGGAAAGTAGATATTTTATATTGATAATTAGTTCTTGCTAATACATTCTTATATAGATAATAGTTCATTAATAGCATTGATTACATATGTCACTTAGACTTCTTAAACAGGTACTTAGGAAGTTGAGCTTCCATTAATTGCGGGCGGTCCATTCCTTCATAGCTGCCGTCCTTGCCGGTCCAGATACATAAGGCTTTAATACCCTTCCTGCATCTTGACGCGGGTAGATGGAAATGCAGTTCGGGATCTTCAGGAATTTTGGCCGGGTAGAGGTTTGGTCAGCAGATCTGCGAGTTGATCTTCAGTTCGACAGAATTGAACATCGATCTTCTTCTTTTCGACTAATTCCCTGATGAAATGAAAGCGCATATGGATATGCTTGCTTCGATTGTGAAACATCGGGTTCTTGGTTCGGCAAATTGCTGAGATGTTATCGCACTTTAGAATTAGGGCTTTTGCTTCTACTTCTTCCACCTGCATAAATTTGAAGCATTCATTTATAGCCAAAGTGCCTTACATGCCGCATTGCAGAGTGTCATATACTCGACTTCGGTTGATGATAGGGCTACAGTACGTTGTTTGCGAGAGCTCCAGGAAGTAGGGTTTTCTCCATCGAAGAAGAGATACCCACTCGTACTCTTGCGATCATCAACACACCCGCCCCAATCTGAATCACAATATCCAAGTAGATTGTTGTGTGAGTTCTGGGTGTAGAGGAGTCCATGAGAGATAGTTCCACGCATATATCTAAGTACTTTCTTTGCAGTGGCAAAGTGAATTTTGTTGGGAGCCGAAACATACCGGGCTAGAACATTTACGGCATACTCGATGTCTGGCCTTGTGTTTGTAAGGTAGATGAGGGATCCAATTAGAGATCTATAGATTTCTGGATCAAAGCTCTCTTCATCATTCTTTCTCTTTTCTAACTTGTCTCCAGGAGACATGGGGGTAGCAGTACTATTAGCTTCATTGAGTCGAAATTTTGAAAGTAGATCAAGAGCATATTTCTCCTGTGATAGATGTATGAAGTTTGCCCCTTGTTGGACTTGAATTCCCAGAAAAAATCTCATGAGTCCAAGGATCTGTCATCCCGTATTGAATCAGAAGATTGGTATTGAGCTCTTGTATCATCTCAGATGATGATCCTGTTATTATGAGATCATCTACATAGAGTAAGAGTAGTGTGACATTGCCATGATCTCTTTTGGCATAAAGTGCTGGCTCGACAGGGCATTTTTCATAGTCGGACCTGATGAGATGATTGTCTATGGTGTTGTTCCAGGCTCGTAGAGCCTGCTTTAGTCCATATAGTGCCTTTCTTGGCCTGTAGACTTCGTTCTCTTCTCCAAGTTCCTCAAAACCCAGTGGCTGCTGAACATAGATCTCTTCAGTTATGTCCCCATTCAGGAACGCCGATTTGACGTCCATTTGGTGAATTTCGTATTTGTATTGAGTTGCAATAGGCACCATCATGCAAATTGTTTCTGCTCGAGCGAGTGGAGAGAATGTTTCATCATAATCTCTTCCTGGTACTTGGGAGAACCCTTTTGCCACAATCTTTGCCTTGTATCAAACTATGTCTCCTTCTTCATTTGTTTTTGTTTTATAAACCCATTTGAGCTCAATAGCTTTGTGGCCTGGAGGGCAGGAGGTTAATTCCTAGGTTTTATTTTTGTTTACCATTGCAAGTTCTTCCTTCATATCCTATATCCATTCCTCTTTCTTGGTAGCTTCTTCATATGTTGACGGGGGTGGTTGTAATGGATGCAAGATTGCAGGATTGATAGATGTCTTCGAGACTGCGCAGGCGACGAGGCGGTGATGATGTGGGAGTCATGTCTTCTTCATCTTCAATTTCAGGAAGATCGTGAGCTGGTTCAGTTTGGATGGAACATGTGGTATTTCCAGGTTCAACCACTGGAACTAGAATGGAGACGTGCTCATCTGAGTCAAAATTTTCTTACTCATCAATCCCAGCCCTGAGCCTCATCGAATAGAGCATCATGAGAGATCACCAGCTTCTTACGCCCTGGATCATACAGACGATAGGCTTTGGAATTAGTACAATAACCAGTATGTACATACCTTTCTGTTTTCTTCTACAGTTTGTCTGCTTGGTCTTTCAGTGGATAAGCAATACATCTGAACTTCCTGAGGTGAGATACATCTGGTTTCTTGTTGTATAATGATTCATATGATGTGGTTGATTCCAATGCCCTTGTAGTTGTGTGGTTTAAGATGTATACAACATGGCTACAGGCCTCTGCCCAGAAGGATTTGGGCATGTCTGTAGTGAAAAGCATAGCCCTTGCCATTTTTAGTATGGTCCTGTTATGACGTTCGACCACACCGTTTTGTTGTGGTGACCTTGGGGCTGTGAGGTCCCTTCTGATTCCCTGCTTGATGCAGTATTGGGTGAACAGGGAGGAGAGAAATTATCCTCCTCTGTTTGTTCTTAGAGCAGAGAGGGGGTAGGAGAACTGCTTTTCTGCTTGAGTTTTAAATTGCTTAAATAGTTCAAAAGTTACTGATTTATGTGTTAGGAAAAATATCCACATAAATCTTGTATAGTCATCTACTAGTAGGAGATAATACCTCATTCCTCCTAGAGATTCAGTGGATGCAGGTCCCCACAGATCTGCATGGATCAGCTCAAGCGGGCGGCAGCTTTGATGACTGGAAGTTTGAGGACAAGGCTGCTTGTGGGCTTTTGAAGCAGCACACTCTTCACAGAATTCTCTGTGATATATGTTTGGGATGCCAGTAACTATCTTTTGAGCCAGCCTTTGAATGCCCTCCCAATGCAGATGACCGAGCCGTTAATGCCATAAAAGACTATCAGACTGCTTACCCAGATTGCAGATGTGAGGTTGATGACCAACTGGAGTGAGTTTGATCGAGTATAGCTTATTCTGGGTTCTTGTGACTGGGGCAATGAGGTCACATGAGGAGTCTTCAATGATGCGGCAGAGATCCTTTTTGAATGCAATAGAGTAGCCCCGCTCAGTTTGACTTACACTGAGCAGATTTTGAGTAAGTCCTGGAACCCATTGAACATTGGTCATTTCTTTGGGACCTTTTCAGTTTGTATTAGTATTGCTCCTCTTCCTTCAATTCGTTTTGTATTCCCATCACCAAGGAATACTTCAGATTTGAATGAGTTGTCTAAGGAAGAGAACAAATCATGTGAAAAGCACATGTGGCTAGAACAGCCACTGTCGATGATCCAGTCCCAGGAGGTATTTTCTGCTGCCCTAAATCAAGTGAGAAACATCTTATCTGTGGTTTTTATTTCATTTACTGTTCCTTTTTTATCTTTTTCTTCTTTCCCGCAAACATTGACTTCTTTTTTTTTACTGTACCAACAATCTTTCTCAAAGTGATTGCCTCTCTTGCATCTCTTGCACTTCCAGAAGCAGTCTTTAAGGTCATGATTGGTCCTTTTGCACAAGGTACAGAAGAGTCCTTATTTTTCTGTTGATTGCTGAGAAGTTCTGCCTCTCCCACGACTCCTATTTGAGGATTTCCACTGAAGGGGTTTTGAACCAGAGAAGTCTGCTTTTTTCTTCTCCTGGTATTTATGAATGTTCATTTTTGCTTGGAAAGCATTTTCAAGTGTCTCACCCATCTTTTTAGTCGAGCTTCATGAGCTAGTAAGGATCCCTGCAACTGAGGTAGAGAGAGCTTGGGAAGATCGCTAGCTTCCTATATTGCCATTACTGCGGGGTTGATAGGGGGAGTTAGACTTCTTAGGATTTTGAGTACTACCTTATAGTCGTCAACGACCTCCCCCATGTTCCTCATTTGACTTATCATGGTCATAGTCCGACTAAAGAACTCTTTGATACTTTCTCCCGACTTCATGTGAAGATTTTCAAAATCTCTCATGAGGGTCTGCAGCTTTATGATGACCACTTTTTGGATTCCATGAAACTCCTCTGTTAATATATCTCATGCCGTTTTTGTTGATGTTGTCCCCATGATCAATAGAAAGATCTCATTGGATACACTAGATTGAATGAGTAGCAATGCTTGTGAGTTCTTCATCCGTTCTTCTCGACTGAGAGTTGGAGCTTCTCCCTCTTTAGCCTTCTCGGAAGGGACTGCTCCATTGCTTTGGATTCCATGAAACTCCTCTGTTAATATATCTCAGGCCGTTTTTGCTGATGTTGTCCCCATGATCAATGGAAAGATCTCATTGGATACACTGGATTGAATGAGTAGCAATGCTTGTGAGTTCTTCATCCGTTCTTCTCGACTGAGAGTTGGAGCTTCTCCCTCTTTAGCCTTCTCGGAAGGGACTGCTCCATTGCTTACTGTTTCCCAGAGATCTTGAGAGTCCAATAGAGTTCTCATTTTGAGACTCCAGATGTCATACATTTCTCCTGTAAAAACAGGGATCAATGTAGGAGAATACGACGGGGGATTGGAGGTAGATGATGAGGCCATGGATCTATGTTTGGAACATCAAATGAAAGATTGATCCCTCAACAATGCTTTGATACCACTGTGGTGATTAACAAAGAAAAAGGAAAGTTTTTGGAAGAAGGCAATGCGGGAAAGTAGATATTTGATATTGATAATTAGTTCTTGCTAATACATTCTTATATAGATAATAGTTCATTAATAGCATTGATTACATTTGTCACTTAGACTTCTTAAACAGGTACTTAGGGAGTTGAGCTTCCATTAATTGCGGGCGGTCCATTCCTTCATAGCCGCCGTCCTTGCCGGTTCAGATTCATATGGCTTTCTACTTTTTGGCTTCTAGGTTTACATTCTCCTAAGAGAAGAGAAGTTCTTAGAGGGAACTTGCCTCAAAAACTCAGGCGTGAGCTTTTCTCACAAAGTGTATCAGCATTTCATATTATATTGCAATCTTTCATTACCCATAACCAGACAAACAAGACCTGCTTCTATCTCAATAGGCTAATCATAGGCCAAATGTTAAACTAATTTTATATTCCAAAGCAAACACATGATCTTTGTCCATGGAACTTTGATCCCATTTTCAATTTGAAACCTAAAATTCATATTCTTCTCTTTCTTTGTAACTTCTTCAACCTTCTTCGATCAATTTTTCACTATTCATTGTTTTGTTCATCTCGGTGTTTATTTGTATAATATGCAAGAAAAGATCTAGATATTGTTGAAATCTTGAACAATTTTAACACAGTTATAAAAAAATGGTAAGAAAAAAATAAGAATAACCAAGGTGTCATAACAATTCATCAGATCACATTTTTGCGCAACTCATAATAAAATTTTGATAAAATGTGGTGTTTATGGTGGAGACCAGCCCCGATTAGGTCGACGGAAAAGTGTCCGACGCCGCACCCGTCCGGACCTCTACCGGCCCTGAATTATTGCATTTTAATTCTATTATTTTGCAATTTGTTTAGTTTGCGTTTTATTTTATTTTTGCACGCCTGCGTGCGTAGCCGTATGTTTGAAGATTTTTATTGCAATTTCCCTTATATATATATATATATATATATATATATATTACACATATATATATATCATCCTGTTTTAAAAGGCCCTAAGCCGGTTCAGCCGTTCCCAGCAAGCCCCCGATCCCGATCCGGACAGAAGAACTCCGCCTGGCGCACCTTCCGCCCACGTCCAACCGCCTCCATGCGCTATGGCAGAGCACGCCCTCTCTCTCCGACAGTTTCAGCGCCTATCCAGGCTTCTTCCATGATCGCAACCTCCCCTCCGGCAGTTGAGGCCGACTCCACGACGCCAGCGGTTGGCGTAAGTCTTCGTTAATTCCTGTTTTGAACTTCCTATAAAGAGGGAGCTATGCGTGTGAGAGAGAGGTTGGACAAGGTTTTGAGAAAAGAAGAACCGCTGCTTGGGAATGATTCCGGCGTTCGGGTTGAAGATCGGGAACGATCTTGTTTCTACAGTGTACGAGCGCTTCCGTGGGAGGATTGCTGGAGTTTTTATATTATAGATCTTGGGCTCTGTTTGTTTGCTTGGATTTTGTTTGGAGCCCTGTAGATGCCTGCGAGCTTGCGTCGGTGAGAAGAAGGTGAACAGTGGAGTTTCTGTTTGATTATTTCGCATGACGTTGATGTTGAATAGTGTATTATTATTCCTGTTGCTGTCTTTGTTTGATTGAGAGTTCCAGATTTATTGCTTGCTCTTCCCGTTGGAGCCACCTTGAGGGAGACCTTGCTAATGAAATTCATGCTTCCTTGTGATTGTTATTGTGTGTTTCCAAGAAACATTTAATTAATTGAGATTTCGTGGAGCCACCCTTTGTGTGAGGGTGAGTGAATTCAGGTTGTTTAGTTTGTGGCTTCCCTATACTAGTGAGTGTTTGAGATTCCGTGGAATCACTTTAGAGTGAGATTGAGCGAAATTATTCCGTGGTGCCCTTGTGCGATAGAGGCCAACCTCGGAGCGGGAGATCGAAGGTGACGAGGAATTCCTCGCGGGATCGCCGTCGACTTCGATTGCGGAAAGACGCCTCTTTCCGTGGGTAATTTGTTTCTTTCTCTTCCTTTGTGTGTGTCTATACTTTCTCTTTAGGTTAATCGATTCATTGCTGGATTGTCGTCCGGATTTTGTCAGCGAACGCTACGTCGAAAACCCCAAACGAAAACGTATTTGGAGTTCACGATTTCCGTTTGCTACAACAAGAGAACGGAATGAAAGTTGCGACCTTACTTCCCCGGATTTAGAACTGAACCATAATTTCAAGAAAATTCATTTTAACGAAAGTTGTAATTTTATGCTTTACAAAATCTAGTTGCTTAAGTTTTTGTTTTAAAAAGTTCGTGCACGCCCGCTCAAATTTCAAATTTTTAATTGCACGCATTTAGGGATTCCTAGAAATAGCCGACAGGCGCGCAAACCCTACGCGCCGTCCTGCATCAATTTAGTATCAGAGGGAGGTTCCGAAATTTTTCTAAGTTTCGAAATCCGCCCTGCGTAGAATAGGACCCCGCATAGCATTTTAAAATTTTTCAAAAACAAAAAAAAAAAGAAGTTTTTAATTTAAAATTTTTTTTTAGCATAATCATCCATCTTAATTGTGTGTTTGCATGCATCTGCGTAGTGGTAGGTTAGTGAGCATGAGTTCACCACATCAAACTCCACCTGAACACCCTCAAGAGGTAAATTCTGAGATGCGTCGAGTTGAACGTGGCCAAGCGAGTCGTGTGAACGAAGGGGCGGAACCACCCCCGTGGTTTCTACCTTTCGCCCATCAAATGGCAGCGTTAACCGAGAGTGTTTATCAAGTGAGAGAAGGGTTTGAAAACCTTAGTGTTAGGATGAATAGCTTAGAAGTACCTCCTCGAGTTTCAATGTCGCCTCCAATTCGAGATGAGCATTCTGTTCGTCCACAATACGAAGCCCCTCCACACTATGGAGAGAGGTCTACACTAAGGAGAAATCCTCTATTTGAGGAAGAGGGTCGGAACCCCATAGATAGGCACGAGTTTGCGCGTGATCAGGGTGAGAATTTTCAAAGGAATTTTCCTGAACCCCAACGAGGGCCTATATTAGGCATGCGAGATAATTATCAGGAGAGGCCACATTATGACGTAGCGAGAGAGGAGCGACCTCGAGACCATCATCGGCCTATACCGGCTATGCATCGTGATGATCGCCCTAGAGATTGGCATCGACCGCCGCCCCCACGACGTCGAGACTATCGTGATCCTTACGATGATGATTACGACTATCCTCCCCGGGATAGGCGACCGGATCTCACACGAGTGGTGAAACTTGATCCACCACTTTATGATGGATCTATGGATCCCAAAATCTTTTCGGATTGGGTTATTGACATAGAGACTTATTTTGAGTGGTATCGTATGACGGAGGACCAAAAGGTTCAGTTCGCCAAAATGAGATTGACCGGGCGAGCGAAAATCTTTTTGATAGGTGAAGAGCGTAGTCTAGAGAGGAATGGACGCCCTCCCATTACACTTTGGCCCCACATGAAGGCCATATTAGAGGAGCAGTACATTCCCCAGCATTACCAGTCCCGTCTACGAGACGAGCTGACGTCTCTACGTCAAGGGTCCAAATCAGTCTCTGATTACTTAGCCGAGATGAAGGATCTTATGATTAGGTGCAATGTAGTAGAACACCCACGCGACACATTATCCAAATTTAAGTGTGGGCTGCGATCTGAGATCCGAGATGAGTTGATTCGATATGGCCACTATTCTCTCCCTGAAATCATATTTATTGCCATCGATATCGAGGAGCACCAGAAGAGAACCTCCCGGTTCAAATCTCAATCTAAAACGAACACTTCTTACAAAAAGGAAGAACATAAAGGTAAGGAGAGTGCGTCGAAGCCTACCTCGACCTACACCAGAGATCAGAATAGGAAGTCCCCCATGGGAACTGTGACCCCTTCACAGATCCGATGTTATGAGTGCCAACAGATGGGTCATATTTCGAGGGATTGTCCCAAGAGGAAAGGCACGTTGGTTATTCATGAGGTGACTGAGGAGGATGAGTATGTAGAAGAAGCTGGAGTCGAGAGGGACTCACACGTTTTGAACGACGAAGTGTACGGTACGCCTAGTGATGAGGAGATAGATCCCGACGTTCTAGTTGTGAGATGCATGTTATCTACACCACAAGAATCAGCCGATTATTGGCGGACGAACATCTTCCAGGCCTACTTCAAGGCTGGGGAGAAAGTGTGTCGTTTAGTAGTGGATAGCGGGAGTTGTATGAATGTGATAGCTGAGACAGCTCTAGCCCGCATGGGACTCACTGCTGAGCCGCACCCATCCCCATTTCAGGTAGCTTGGGTTACCAAAACTACATTATCGGTGAATAGGAGATGTTTAGTGCCCATCACTATCGGAACGTATTCCGATAAGATCTGGTGTGACGTTATGCCTATGGATGTGTGCCACGTATTGCTTGGGCGACCTTGGTTATACGACCGAGATGTCACCATACATGGCAGGTCCAACACTTGCTCCTTTCTACTGGACGGAAAGAGAGTAGTGTTGACCCCGGTGCGACCCAAAGCACCCCCATTCCGCGCGAGTAGTAGTGCGAAAGAAGCTCTTCCTCCCACTGAAAGGAAGAGGACTCTTAGCATTATACGAGGTACTGAGTTTCATCGAGAGAGTTTTGACGGTGGATTTATGTATGCCTTAGTGGTTTTACAGGCATCTGATTTATCAGAGGTATATGAGTCGACTCCTATACCTGCTAGGAGACTCTTAGAGGAGTTCCAGGACCTACACCCTGATGAGCTTCCGGCTGAGTTACCTCCCATGAGGTGTATTCAGCATGCGATAGACCTTGTTGCTGGAGCTTCCCTCCCTCATCTACCGCATTACCGATTGAACCCTGCCGCCCACGAGGAGCTGCAGAAGTAGATTGGAGAGTTATTAGATAGAGGCTTTATTCGCCATAGCCTTAGCCCTTGTGCGGTGCCTGCCCTCCTTGCCCCGAAAAAGGATGGTACATGGCGTATGTGTGTTGACAGTCGTGCTGTCAACAAGATCACAGTGAAATACCGATTCCCGATACCCCGACTGGATGACATGTTAGACATGTTGACTGGGGCTACGATCTTCTCTAAGATCGACCTTCGTAGTGGTTATCATCAGATCCGCATACGCGAGGGAGACGAGTGGAAGACCGCCTTCAAGTCGAAGGATGGACTTTATGAGTGGCTTGTGATGCCCTTTGGGTTGTCCAATGCCCCTAGTACTTTCGCTCGGATGATGACCCATGTCTTCAGGCCTTACATTGGGAAGTTCGTAGTAGTTTATTTCGACGACATTTTGATATATAGTCAGACTGAGAGTGAGCATTTGACTCACCTACGTACTATTTTCAAGCTCCTGCGAGCCGAGCGACTATACATCAATTTGAAGAAATGCGTTTTTATAGCTGAGTCTGTTATATTTTTGGGATATATAGTGAGCTCAGCTGGCATCACTATGGACCCCGAAAAGGTTCGAGCGATTCGTGAGTGGCCTACACCTCAGAACATTCACGATGTCCGTAGTTTTCATGGGCTAGCCACCTTTTATCGTCGATTCATAAAGAACTTCAGTTCTATTATGGCGTCAGTCACTGAGTGTACGAAGAAGAAAAATTTCAAGTGGACGTCATCGGCAGCTAGAGCCTTTGAGATCATCAAAGATAAGATGTCCACTGCACCTGTTTTGAGACTCCCTGATTTTAGTCACGTGTTCGAGGTATCCTGCGATGCCTCTGGGGTTGGGATAGGAGGTGTACTTAGTCAAGAGGGTCATCCCGTTGGATTTTTTAGTGAAAAGCTTTCAGGCCCGAAGCTGAATTATTCCAACTACGAGCGCGAATTCTATGCGATTGTACAAACGCTGCGTCACGGGAGGCATTATCTATTGCCCAAGGAGTTAGTCCTCCACTCCGATCATCAGGCGTTGCGTTATATCAATTCGCAGCAAAAGTTGAACCCTCGACAGGCTAAGTGGGTATCATATTTGCAAGAGTACGCCTTCGTTCTCAAACACTGTAAGGGAACGGAGAATCGGGTTGCCGACGCCCTTAGTCGAGTTACCCTTGTATTATCACAGATGCGTACTCAGGTGATAGGATTTGAGCGTATCAAGGACGACTATTCTAGTTGTCCCGATTTTAGCGGAATTTATGATGCGATACGCTCTGATCCCTTTCACGATGAGACAGATTACCTCATTCGAGACGGATATTTGTTTCGTGGAACCCGTCTGTGTATTCCCCGCACCTCGTTGCGAAATTTCATTGTATGGGAATTACATGGCGGAGGCTTAGGTGGACACTTTGGGCGAGATAAGACGGTAGCCTTAGTAGAGGAGCGATTCTATTGGCCCGGGATGAAGCGGGTTATCGCACAGATTGTCAGTAGCCGCCGCACTTGTCAGGTAGCAAAGGGCAATAAACAGCCCGCTGGATTATACACACCTTTACCGGTGCCCAGTATTCCTTGGGATGATGTTAGCATGGATTTTGTGCTTGGATTGCCACGCACATTTAGGAAGCACGATTCCATTCTCGTAGTGGTCGATCGGTTTTCTAAAATGGCGTATTTCATCCCCTGCAACAAAACCGACGACGCCTCTCATATCGCCCGAATTTATTATAAAGAGGTTGTCGCGCACCGAGGGATACCCAAGACTATCGTTACCGACCGAGATGTCAAGTTTACCAATTATTTTTGGAAATCGCTCTGGAGACTATTAGGTACTAAACTTCTATTTTCGACCGCCTATCATCCACAGACCGACGGTCAAACTGAGGTTGTTAATAGGAGTTTAGGAAATTTACTGCGTTGTTTGGAAGGAGATCACCAGGGGAATTGGGATCTAATTCTTCCACACGCTCAATTGGCCTATAATAATTCGAAGAATAGATCTACGGGTTTATCTCCCAATGAGGTTGTTCATGGTCACACTGCACAAGTGCCGCTAGATTTAGCCCCACTACCACCCACTTTTAGGACTAGCCAGTTTGCACACGACTATGCATTGCATTTGCATGATTTGCATAAAGAAATTGAGCGGAAATTGCATAGTACTTATGATTTATACGCAACTCAAGCTAACAAGCATAAAAGGGCTATTTGTTTCAAAGTGGATGACTTGGTGATGGTTCGGCTAAATCCGGAACGGTTACCCTCGGGTACCGTAAAGAAGTTAGCTGACCGTAGAACTGGACCCTTTAGAGTGGTCAAGCGGATTGGGCAAAATGCGTATGAACTTGAGATGCCTTCCGATTGGGGTGCAAATCTGGTTTTCAACGTAGTCGATCTGACTTTATTCCACGACTACCCGCATGAATCTTTAGATTTTCCATTGCCTTCTCCTCCATTTGTTGCTTCTGGGTTGGGGAGTGCTAGTAGGGAGCCACATTCCGGACATACCGACACTCATTCAGTTACTGACACACCATCTGCAGTTCTACCCTTTTCCACTGACAGTTTTCAGGATGAGCATGAGACACCAGGTGATTCTTTCATACCAGTTCCCAGAGCCGCGAACAGACTCCCGCGACAGATATTGGTTCCCGAGCAGATATTGGATGATGAGACAGTGACCACTACTGATGGTGGTTTTCAGAGATATTTGGTTCGTTGGCATGGCAGACCAGAGACCGAGACCAGCTGGGTCTTGGCCGAGGAGTTACAGCGTATGGATGCCGATCTTCTGCAACACTACCGGTCGGTGCACTCACCAGAGATGAGTGTTTTCGAGAGGGGGAGAGTTGGTGGAGACCAGCCCCGATTAGGTCGACGGAAAAGTGCCCGACGCCGCACCCGTCCGGACCTCTACCGGCCCTGAATTATTGCATTTTAATTCTATTATTTTGCAATTTGTTTAGTTTGCGTTTTATTTTATTTTTGCACGCCTGCGTGCGTAGCCGTATGTTTGAAGATTTTTATTGCAATTTCCCTTATATATATATATATATATATTACACACATATATATATATATCATCCTGTTTTAAAAGGCCCTAAGCCGGTTCAGCCGTTCCCAGCAAGCCCCTGATCCCGATCCGGACAGAAGAACTCCGCCTGGCGCACCTTCCGCCCACGTCCAACCGCCTCCATGCGCTATGGCAGAGCACGCCCTCTCTCTCCGACAGTTTCAGCGCCTATCCAGGCTTCTTCCATGATCGCAACCTCCCCTCCGGCAGTTGAGGCCGACTCCACGACGCCAGCGGTTGGCGTAAGTCTTCGTTAATTCCTGTTTTGAACTTCCTATAAAGAGGGAGCTATGCGTGTGAGAGAGAGGTTGGACAAGGTTTTGAGAAAAGAAGAACCGTTGCTATTGGGAATGATTCCGGCGTTCGGGTTGAAGATCGGGAACGATCTTGTTTCTACAGTGTACGAGCGCTTCCGTGGGAGGATTGCTGGAGTTTTTATATTATAGATCTTGGGCTCTGTTTGTTTGCTTGGATTTTGTTTGGAGCCCTGTAGATGCCTGCGAGCTTGCGTCGGTGAGAAGAAGGTGAACAGTGGAGTTTCTGTTTGATTATTTCGCATGACGTTGATGTTGAATAGTGTATTATTATTCCTGTTGCTGTCTTTGTTTGATTGAGAGTTCCAGATTTATTGCTTGCTCTTCCCGTTGGAGCCACCTTGAGGGAGACCTTGCTAATGAAATTCATGCTTCCTTGTGATTGTTATTGTGTGTTTCCAAGAAACATTTAATTAATTGAGATTTCGTGGAGCCACCCTTTGTGTGAGGGTGAGTGAATTCAGGTTGTTTAGTTTGTGGCTTCCCTATACTAGTGAGTGTTTGAGATTCCGTGGAACCACTTTAGAGTGAGATTGAGCGAAATTATTCTGTGGTGCCCTTGTGCGATAGAGGCCAACCTCGGAGCGGGAGATCGAAGGTGACGAGGAATTCCTCGCGGGATCGCCGTCGACTTCGATTGCGGAAAGACGCCTCTTTCCGTGGGTAATTTGTTTCTTTCTCTTCCTTTGTGTGTGTCTATACTTTCTCTTGAAATTAATCGATTCATTGCTGGATTGTCGTCCGGATTTTGTCAGCGAACGCTACGTCGAAAACTCCAAACGGAAACGTATTTGGAGTTCACGATTTCCGTTTGCTACAACAAGGGAACGGAACGAAAGTTGCGATCTTCCTTCCCCGGATTTAGAACTGAACCATAATTTCAAGAAAATTCATTTTAACGAAAGTAGTAATTTTATGCTTTACAAAATCTAGTTGCTTAAGTTTTTGTTTTAAAAAGTTCGTGCACGCCCGCTCAAATTTCAAATTTTTAATTGCACGCATTTAGGGATTCCTAGAAATAGCCGACAGGCGCGCAAACCCTACGCGCCGTCCTGCATCAGTTTATGTCATTGTTTTTTAGATATCTATGAAGAGTTGAAGACCTATTATTGCTACTTGCCCTGAAAGGTGAATGATAAAGAGGGAGAGACACTGAAGGAGGGCTGGAGAGTTTATGGAAACATGGATCTGAGAGACAAAGAAAGATATGAGAGCAGAGTGTGAGATCTGACAGACTAAGAAAGAAATTTCCAGTTGTGGGATCATAGTTGTGGTGGGTGGTGATGGTTCATAATTCTTATTGGTAGCCTGGTAGTGGCTGAAAGATCCATCCCCAACAAGCAACAAGAAGATAGTCAATCCTCAGCTTGCTTACACGTCTCCGTTTCCTTCCCCTCTAAGAAGTCACTTTTGTAGCTAATGAAAATCGGCTCTAGAAGGAATTCAGTATTTCGGGATTGAGCGAAACCGACATTAGACATCAAGAGTTAGTTGAGGTCATACTGATTCAAATCAAGGTTGTCAAGGCACGAAGCGCAATGTGAAGCACAAAGCGTACCGTGAAGCACAAAGCACACCGTGAAGCACAAAGCTAAGCGCAAAGCGATTTTATGCTCAAAAGCGTCAAGCAAAAATCGAGTCTATGTAATAACTATAGTGCAGATCTAACAACTTGCAAGTATGCCTTCCAATTATCAGAAATTCAAATCTAACAACTTATAAATACCCTAAATTTTACTACTTAGATACCTACAAGGTATAGAAGCACTTCACCACCTGTATAAAACATAAAATTATCATAAGATACTTTATTTATACATCCAAATATTAATAATAAAGAGCAATACAACATAGTAATCAAGTTAAACTTCAATATGCAGAACATAAAAAAAGTTTATCATAAAGTACTAAAAAAGTAAAATCTAATTGATTAAAAAGTTGACAGATAAAAATAAATAAATAAACAGAAGAATTTTATACCTCAAAGATCAAAGGCGAAAGAATTGAATATATGAAGCGGGGAGAGAAAAACTAAACAAAAAACTATTGTTGTTTGAAATTGGAGGAAAAGACAAAAAGAGAACAAATAGTGCGAGGCAACTATGCAAAAAAGTAGAGAGAATACTACCGAAAGCGGATAGATGAGCAACATTCGAAAATAACAGCTTCATTGAATGAATGTGTGGTCTAATGTCTAATTGTACCAATGTTTTGAGCCGAGCATGTTGAATTAATCACAATAAAGTGAATATACTGCATAGTTGAACCGTCATGCAGAATCGCCAAAATTTAATTTATTAAACTTGTGCAAGGAAAGGAGAGCTATGACGCACAGTGAAACGCAATCGTATAGATGTAATACACTGAGGAGAGCTTCAAAGCATGCTTTTGACTAACGCAGATTAAAAAATAGCATCTAACTCAAGCTATGCATAAGGTGACTCGCTAACCCAAGCCACAAGAATATATGTAACCTATCTCAGGTGTCCATGCCAGAAAGGATTTATTCACAATGTCTTGTGCCTAAATTAGTGCTTCATTAAATGTTAGATTTCACAGAAAATGTTGAATAAGAGTAAAAAATTGAAATGTAAAAACTTATAATCTTGAAATAGTTATGAGGTCAATGATTTAATGACCTCATCTACTTATTAATTACTACACTCTTTTCTACCTAAATATCTGTATTTTTTTCTATCATCGTCCAGTAGTAAACAATCTTAGACAGCACCAACATTATATGCCTAGAAAAATGGAACATGATCAAACCAGACTTTATACTTAAAAGCTCAGGACAAGGAAATTAAGATGTGTCCAACAACGAAGGAGAAAATTAATTACAACCATATTAAAATCCAATGTCTCTGTGGGCTTCAAAAAATGTCAAGCTAGGGCCAAATGTAAAAACAATATCGAAGATGAAAATTGTTCATCCAATATTAGATCAAAACAACCCCATGATAACTGACAGGCCAAGCGACCTATGATAATGTATACCACCATTTACAATATGAAACCAGGAACTCCTGTTTAACTTTCCCAATTCCTTGTTACTTGTATAACCTCCTCATATCATACCAAGCAAGGACCAAGCATGAAAAATATTGAAGGTGCTATTTTCTGTTTTTCCTCTTTATTAGAACCCAATCGTCCCGATTTCTCGGTATTCAACAATTTGCACAGAAAGCAAGCTAACAACTGCTAAATTGAGGATCTTCTTTTCTTCCACCGTATAACTCGGTGTTCCCCCAAGTGTGGTGAGAATTCTTATTTGTAACCGTGGCGGTGTTGCCTTATCTGCCTCCAGTGACAAGAAAGAATCCTCCATCCGCCCTTGTTTTTGTGTGAGTTCCGTGCTGTCCAGGCCTTTTCATTGTTGCTATGAACAGTTTGTTAGGTGTTTTTATGATTTTAGAACTGTCATTTATTGATTGTGGAAGTTTTATGCCTATTTGAACTTGTACTGATGTCGTCAGATTCTTGAGGTGATTCTGCAACCTGATTTGGACTGTTTTATGAGTAAATTATTGCTCACAAAGTGCTGGATTTTGGGACAGATTTGTTTAGTATAATAGACAGATCTTGTTCAAGGACTCTTTCTCTTAACCAACCCTATTCACCACGATTACCAAAGTCGTGGTAGCATTATGTCAGTAGCTGGTTCTCAGAAGAGTAAAATGATAAAGAGGAGTGGGGGAGAGAGAGCTTTACATCCCACTTCTTTGATACCTATTATCTCACTAGCTGGTTCTCAGAAGAGTAAATGATAAAGATGGAAAAGGAGCGCTCAATTGAGATATGGAATTTAAAGAGATTGAGAGAGGAAAATAAAGTAAGGAATATGAGAGCGTAAGTGTTATGAGGAAGAAAACACTTGCACTGAATGAACTAACTTGATACAAATCACGAGGTATGCTCACGCCCAACTTCAGGAGATAGGTTCCTCCTAGAAGCCCCTCTCCAAATGAGAGATCTCAAACCAAAATGATCCCAAGATAAACCTAACTCCCAAACCACCTCCTTATATAGGGAGGGGGGCTCACATGTCAAATCCCTAAAGCATACAATTAAAAATAGGAAATACAATAATAATAATAAGTGCATGTGTAACAGTAAGAAAGATACTTTCTACTGCTAGATCCTAGTTGGGGTGGGAGTAATATGCCTTCTAATGCTTACTGCTAGGGTCTAAAAGTTCAGGCATTGGATGAAAAAGCTTCATAGCAAATTAGAGCTTGTGCTTCAAGTCTACCAAGCAACACCAATTTTCCCAATAAATTTGAGGTCCAAGAAGTGAGGAAGAAGGTTGCAAATGCGCTGCCATCATAGGCCTCCCAGTGTCCTCCCTCTCTGAGA
The DNA here is from genome assembly GCA_033032865.1 of Dactylorhiza incarnata. NCBI lineage: Eukaryota > Viridiplantae > Streptophyta > Magnoliopsida > Asparagales > Orchidaceae > Dactylorhiza > Dactylorhiza incarnata. Next base: position 1,312,609 of record JAWHQI010000394.1, read on the forward strand.
AGTTTTTGCAAGCTAGTGATGAGCAGCTTAAAAATGAATTTGATATTCCTTGGATTGATGAATTCTGCATTATCAAGAACCAAGTTATAGGTCATATTGACAAAAATAACACACTTTACCAGGGTAATTTTCTTGCCGTTTGCTAATCCCAGCCAAATTTACATTTGTAATCTATCATGTCTGTCCCATCACTATACCAGTGTACCGCAAATATTTTGAACGAACAAATAGTTAAATAATAGAAAAAAAACAAAGCGAAGTTACTGGAAATAACAAGCACTTCACTGTATATTATGTACGTTCAATAATATAAGCAGCCAGAAGAATTTATAGATATGTCATAACAAGAAGCTTGATCAGTGTACACCTTACTACCTAAGGATTGCTTAGTGTAGCCTAAAATCCAGAATTTAGCAAGATAACGGATTACAAACCAAGGGAGGGTTAATCAACTAACATCATTTTAAATTTGAGGCCATTTAATTATTTTAGGGCATAAAAATAAGTGTCCAAATGTAGCAAAGATCGCTTCAAATCCAACTAAACTTTAATGAGTATTATAACTGAATGCAAAATAAAATCAAATACTCTTAGCCAATATATAAAAAGCAATACCACTATAATATGAGTTATCTCAAGAAGAATGTCTTTTGCTGTTCGCTTTTTCTTTGCCTTCTCAGATGTATTTGCACCTCTGTCAATTAGTACTCTCAAAAGAACTCCATTTGTGCAGAACATTATTGAAGAATTTTTCCCACCTTTGGATTCGAAGCGTATCTGCAAAATTAGTATAAAGAAATAATACAAAAGGATCAATAATATTAAAAGAAAGTAAATTGAAGTAAGACCTAAATAGTAAGAATTACCCTAATCCCCTAATCATACCCAGTTACCAATCATCTTGTAACACGCATTCTAATTGCATAAAAACTCAAGGAATTAAAATATCAATCTTCTAAAATGAAACCCATAAAAGACATGCTAATTTGATATATTAATATCACTTCCAAAACAACATGACAAAAATTATAATACAGTGAAAGTAAAAATTATTTTTTAATATAGATGATGATAGTACAATTCTTACAACCGTAGAACTAATAGTAAGGTTAACAAAAATTAGCATGTGCAATGAACCGAACTAAAGAGCATATTTGAACCAAATACATGGAGAAAGCAACCATTTGAAAGAAATTATCAAATTCTAAGATAAATGCTTCTTTTTAATGAAATGTAGAGGTAACGCATATTAACAAGCTAAGCAGAACAAAAACAACGTGGAACAATAGAAAGTCTATCCTTTCCTATTTGACTGTCTATGTTCTAGCTCAGCTAATGATGTCATCACCTGTTCTCTTTCAGTCCAAACTAATTAGAGATACATAACACTAAACAATTTACAGGATAATTTTTACTGGGAAAATATTGCTCAAGTGAAATCAATAATTAAAAAAGAAAGATCGCATGGTTTCCACCAATGCCAATTCAGTGTTTTAAGCGCTCGGACGACGTTCCTCACTACACGCGAGCTCTCTCGGAGGCGCAGAGACCTTTAGGGATTATCTTATATTTCATAATTTGTTACGTATTTGTCTTTTATGTTTTTTGTCCTGTAGTGAGGGACTCCATTTATATAAGAGCTCTTAGGTTAAGAGTCAGATTATCTTTTGAGTATTAGTTGTTTGGTTCTCTTGGAGAGGGGAGTGCCTTGGAGTATCCAGACTCCCGGTGATTGGCGGGAGCCTGCCTCCCGATTGTATACGCGTTTCCTTTATTGCAATCTAAGTTCTCGTTCGTGTTTGTTCTTGATACGACTAGGGTCTATCAATATCATAATATGCTAATGATGGTCCAGGGGGTTGATGCACTCAACTTAACCCCTTACGTTATAGATAGGTTATTTCTGCAACTCAAACCCATACTCTCCCGCTTAAAAATAAGCAACATAACCAATGCTCAAGTCCCCTTTCAATAAAATATTAGTAGCAGTAGAATCAAGTACCTTGTAACCAACAGTGTCTCCAACGGTATCTCCCCTTTCATATGAGATCCTCTCAGCAACTACAATTATGAATATATATTAAAATCTTAGTTTTAATTTTCAAGATTACAAAAATTAAGCATAGACATGGTTAGATAGAATACCTGAAATAGCTGAGATACGTCTGGGCTGTGTGCACACCACTTTACATGCCTCAGCTTTACTCCACAAGTGATCCAAAATATACTGAGGAACCTGTATTTTAAGGGGATTGTAAATCCAGAGAACAAGATAATAAAGAACAGGAAGTTCACTATGTTATACTGGAAAAATTATGGGATAATTTTTTTCCTCTTTTGATTGGTTGATTATTAACATTATATAGTAAAATAAGAAGTATGCACTTAAGCCTGAGATGAGCATATCTATTTGGCAGCAAGGTTTTGTTTTACTGTCTGCTCATGAAATTGGGTGATCAAATTATCCTATAATCAAATGCTTAGAAATGTAAATTCCATTCCATGGATCCTTGTAGCACTAACATGAAATAGTTTACCCTCCCTTGAAACTGTGGAATTAGGAATACATGTCCTATTTTGGTGAGCTCAACAGGATACTCATTATATTTACCACAAATCATATTGTAGATCTTAAAAATGCAACCTGAAGCTTCTACACCACTCATTAGTTAGATAATAAAAGTAAAAAACAGCATAATGTGTTAGATCATGACATTAAAATAAATTTTATATTTTAATTACATAAGAACAATCACTTGAACATACAATTTGAGATAAAATAAGGTAAAATAATAATATAATATAAAACAATATTAAAAATATTAAAGGAGAGAGAGAGAAAAGTAGAAATATTTTTAAAAAAAGTAAAATACATTAATATATATATATTATATATATATATGAAGAGAGAAAATTGTGGCAGCTAAATGCATTACCGTCACTAGGCACTATGCACAATCAAAGTGTTGACACCGCAAGTCAAATACTGTGCACAGAGCACCGTGCTCATTCAGCTTGTTATAAGTAAAAGAATAAAAACACATAAAAAAGTAAAGAGTTACCATTGAACTAAACTTTGTCTCTTTGATGCATATTTATTCATGGGTCAATGCTGAAAATAACCATTGCTTAGGTGAATCTAAGAATTGTAGGAAAGACAAAGAATAAGAGTCCGGAACAGCTCAAACATGTAGAGTTAATTGCAATTGGACTATATATTTTTATGAAAACATAGCATTACACTCCATACATTGATCAAAAGGTAGGCAGATATGATGAAAGCACGATCTTGTAAACTTTCAAGGAACCCAATTTCAAAAAATCCCTTACTAACAGTAATGCCTACTGTTATCAATAAATAATATATGACAATACCAATAAATAATATGATTAACCAAGCCAAACACATAATAAGCTATATACTGCAGACACCAATTCAGAACCTTCAAGCTAGAGCAAAAAACAGTTATGCAGCTTCTAACTTATATTAATATGATCCCGATATGAGTACCACAGTAAATCGAAAATTATTTATGAAATCATGTCATGTTCCTCATCAAAAAGAATAATTACCAAAAGATGGCAGAAGGTGCTATCATTCAACCTCAGAAAACTCCTATGAGGGTCTTAATAAGGCCTTTCTTTGAAAATAGAGACTAACCAAGATATTGAATCGTCTATCAACTAGAACAGTATATACAAAATAAACAAAAACCTCAAAATCGACATGCTAGTTTCTTTTCAATAATAATTTCCAAACAAATTATCTTAAATCAACAAAGAGAAGAGACAAAAAAAAAACAAGAACCTGAGTTGTTTTACCGCAACCAGTCTCACCAGCTATCAATACCACCTGCTTTTAAAAAGTAATTGAAACACTCATCACATTAGCTGAAAATCATAATATATGCTTCATAATAAATAAAAAGTATTACCTCTTTGGTCAATTAAAAGTGATAACAGACAAGCCCCAGTAAAAAATATTAGAGATATTACTAAATTAAACAAAATATATAATATTGAAAGGACGCACATGCTTGTGTTTGCATGATGGCATTCATGTCATTACGAGTTTAAATTTGTATGAATTGATTATACTGCAATTTAATCATTTACATCCTCTAAAGAGAAAACTATTCCCTTAATGAAATGCAGGTGCTACAATCAGAATTAGATTATTCTTTGTGTCTTAGGTGATTATCTTTTCCTAATTGTATCTATGGTGTTCACTCTCATTTAGGTTGTGTGTGGCAATGTTGTGCTGTGATGTGCCAATTCTGTAGAGCAAAGAGATAATCATTTAGTAAGAGTAATTGTCTATAAGTGTTGTAAGAGTTGTTGTATGATAACTCATAAAGAAATGTATCTCTTTGATCCCAAAAGAAGCACGACGATGTTAACTACGCTCACACGCATCGCAGTTAAAGTTTCAAATAACACGTATGACATAGTAGGAAACATCAATTTCCTAGTAAAATAGAAGGATGACCGTAGAAATACACAGCAAAAGAGAGAAAAATAATATTCTATTTATTTCTCATAAAACCACTCAATTGTTGCAAGTATTTGTACAAATATATAGGAAGAATGAGTGGAGTCTAAACTCCACTCTGAGATGTGGGGCTAATCTCTAAGGATGTAATGGGCTCTAACTGGGCCAATCTGTGAGCCTTTGTACAAGTTATTTTAACAATGACAAAGACGGCAGTGCTAGGAATCCAGAAGAGAAGACTGGTCTGCATAAAGGGTTTGCGGAGGTGAAGCAGAACTGGAAGGGTCAAACGCGTAGAGGCCATCTGTTAGGAGCCTAGCCGTACCGTCATCGGAGCGGTGGATACGAAGATACAAGGGGAGCTGAGCCAACCAATGGAGAATGCGAGGGGAGAGGAAGAAAGGGAGTCATACTCAACACTAACCCAATAAATTGAGGGAGGAGAAAAGAACTCAAGAGAGAAATGTAACTTTCATAATTTTGTTGATTCCTCGTACACAGACCCAAGGGGTCTATCTATAGACCCAAGGGGTCTATCTATAGACCCAAGGGGCCTATCTATAGACCCAAGACATTAACCCTAAAACACTACAAACATTTAGATTTCAAAGACCCAACTTAACTTGACTCATACAACTCGAACTCGATACATAAAGATGCATAATAAAAGTATGAGTAAAAGAACCACTAATAGATAATTGACGATGTGGGACCCCAACATCCAACCCACCCTTCAAATCGAGTTTGTCCTCAAGCTCGAACGAAGCTTGCGTGAATGATCATCTGACTCTTTGATTTATCTCCAGAATAACTTATGATAGTGCGTTGCGGTGGCGGAGGTTGCATTGAGTGGAGGGATGACATCGTACTCACAGATGCACGAGAGACTGCAGGGATCTGGCATGGCAAAGGTGCTGACGGAAGTAAGACCGTCGGACAGAAGCTCTGGAGTTGGGGCGAGTGTGCCCGGTGAGTGCAGACAGGCGGGGGCAACTGAGAACCCTGTTGAAGGTAATCCGCGGTGCTGAGAGGCGGCGACGCCGATTGGGGGACTCACACACGCGGACTCGCATGGACGAGCTGTTGTTGGACGGAAATTGACTTCTGCTGGAATGACTGGAGCTTCGTCGGTCCGTTGATTGCACTATGGAAAAGAAAGATCGAAAGCATAGAGTTCTGTTTGTCGAAGAGGATCGAAAGGCTCTGATACCAAGATGTTATAAGCCTAAACGTAACAAAAAGGAGGTGGCGGTGGAGGCGGAGATACAAAGGGAGTCGAGCTCAACCCGCGGAGAAAGCGAGGGTAGAGGAAGAAGGGTGTCGTGCTCAACCCTAACCCTAGAAATTGAGGGAGGGGAAAAAAACTCAACAGAGAAATAGAACTTTCATAATTTCATTGATTCCTCATACAGGGGTCTATGTATAGACCCAAGACATCAACTTTAAAATATTAAATAAAAGATAAAACTAAAAACATCTAGATTCTAAAGACTCGACTTGACTCATACAACTCGAACTCGATACGTAAAGATGCATAATAAAAGTATGCGTAAAAGAACCGCTAATAGATAACTGACGATGTGGAACCTAACACCATCAGGCAGGCTACCAGAGTCGATCATCTTCCCCATCTTCAAGTCCTGAAATGCACAGAAAGGGAAAAAAGTCACAGAACAATTCATAGATTAGTTAAGTGACTAATAGAGAGGAGGTTACGAGTAAAAGTAGGAACATGAAGAAAATAGGATAAGGTAAGAGAGAAACTTTGAATGAATCCTTTTCCAGTAATGAGGGAAAGAAATTCATCAGTAATGCTCACTTTATTTCTTACCAGATAAGGGAAGGTAGGACACAAAACCTGTAGCAAAGCCAGATATGTGGTCAGTGACTCTGGAGTCAATGACCCAGTGAATGGAAGGGCAAGTGGGAGCAGATTGGGCACCTAGCAGTCCTGATGAGCATAAGAGGAGGACGAGGAAGGAGAGGGATCAGTGAATGACTATGCAACATGCGGCGGAACATGTATCTCATCAGCGGAAAGAGACATGGTAAGTCCAGCAAAATCAGAGCCAATACCTGGGATAGTCTCCTCAAAGGTCTCTAAAAGATGAGCAAACTGAGACTGAGGTGGCCGACCCTGAAAGCGACCAAAGACAAGTTCCCCTCATGGAGCAGAACATCATTTCTGAGATGGGAGACCATGAAGTCTGAAGCATGTGTCCCTAGAATGACAAGTTTTCCCGCAATAATCACAAGTCAAATGATCTTTGTCTGCAGGTTTCGATCGAGGGTGGCGGGGGTAGAACGACTCCCAAAACTGTAGTGAGCTTAGAGGATTGATCCCTCAGAAACCAAGTCAGGTAGTCAGGTTTGTCGTCGATCAAACTCTTGTTGAACAAGGCTAAAAACTTCTGGAAGAGAAGGAATGGGATAGTGCCCAAGAATCTGAACACCGATTTAATCAAAATCACGATGCAATCCATATAGGAATTCAAAGATTTTGTCGTGTTCTTGTCAGGCTCGAATCAAAGCTTCATTTGATCATACCCTGGTATAATTGAGTGAATTCCAAGTAGTAGACAGAAGGGGCAGACACTTTATCTCAGAAGGAAGATTCGTTGTTGAAGTTGGAAGATTTGCGTTGCACTACCACGACAAGAATAAGTGCTCTCTGTTTATTTCCAAATATTTGTCGCTATATCCAGGAACAAGTAGTCACGGGTAATGGATTCCTCGTAGAATTTGTGAGACAAGACATGATCAGAGAATTCTCAAATTCCCATTGCAACCAATAGAAAAAGTCGGTGTAAGTTCCATGGTGGTGTCACCGACATATCTAAACATTCACCGACTTTTCAGAGAAAGGGTGATGGAGCGAGTCCATGGAAGGTAATTCGAGACATCTAATCTAATAGTAGTGACTTGAAGAGTGTTGTGATCATGGTTTGAACGAATGAATCCCGGGGTAGTCCTGGAAGAAGAAGAGGCACCCACTCCGAATGAAGGAACGGAAGATTCAACACTCCCCGGCATATCAATCTTGGAATAGAAATCAACAAATCGCAAAAAAAATAATAGATTTAGAAATACGGAAATTAGGGATTTCTCATAGAAAGAGAAAAAAAGTACGAAATCTAACGCGACAATGGATCTAAGCAAAACACAATAGGTAATAGGAAGGAAAAGGAAGTATTATTTCCTCAAGAATCGAGAGGACCGGATTCCATAGAGGGAGACACAACTCCATCGAGGAGTTATGGTGCGTTGCATGCTGATCTGCATAAAACAACAAGAGGAAAGGTGAAGTGGAAGCAAATCGGGACTGGAACGTGTGACTGGACACGGGATCAGAACGAAACCTTGCGGCTAGAAGCGAGAACGAGATCGAGATCAAGATTGACAGCCAGAAGCGGGATCGGGATCGTGTGCGTGAGACGGACACGAACGGCGGAAGCGGGAGACAGGCGCGAGCGGTGGCAGCGGGAGAAGGCTCTAATACCATGTAGAAAAATATTCGTTCCATTGAAAAATTAATTGTCACGTGGGTAGAGTGTAGAGATGCATGAAGAAATACGGGGAAAGCAAATACACATAAAAATTACTAAATGCAACATGAACCTTTAAAACTGAGATTTTTTTAATATTCACTCTTAAAAACACCTAATTAATATCAACAACAAATTTTGATGTAAATAAACTCATGAATCAAGCCAGGAGACTGTTACAGATGTCACGGACCCACGCTGGGGGATTACGTACAAGCGCCGCAACTCGGCACACACCGCTTAGGATTTATCATCGATGTCCGCTTGTATCTTTTATTTCAGCATTTTGGTATTTTTATGTTGTGTGAATTTTGGTCCGGTTTGGACCGGTTGGGTCTTCAACCCATATGGGTGGGAGCATGCTTGCTTGGGCATTATCATGAAATCAATTAACAACTCTCTCTCTCTCTCTAATTTCCCCTCTCTCTACTTCCGTCTGAACCCTAAATCGCGCCCCCGCTTCGCTACACTCCCGTTCGAGCGCTGCAACTGTTGTCCCATGCGACTCCGCCGACGAAGCCTTTAGTCGTCAGTCTCCTCTCTCGCCGCCTCCTCCGTCGCTCCTCCGGCAAGATAGGGCCGAGGGGTTACCGCAGGAGTCACGCTGATCCTCTCCGGGATTTCCCCCTCCTCCCTCCATGCACTAGGGCTCAGACGAAGGCCCTCAACACCTTGGTATCAAAGGTCTCCTCCTCCGCCGCTGCTCCACTGCCCTCCACGCCAACAACCACCGCCATTTCCGCCTCCGACGCCGATTTTCCGCCCCGACCAGCACCTTCCGCGCTCGGATCGGGCCTTCCGTCGCACCATCTGAGCTCGCCGATCCTTTTGGGGGCTTTCACAGCCGGTCTCCCGCTGCTATCGGGTAGCACGGGCACTTTTCCCACTCCCCCTTCCTCTTCTTCCCCCGCTAGGATTTTCCCCATGGACGACGAAACTTCCAGCGGCCTCACTTTGGCCCAGATCTTGGAGTCTTTTCAGCACATGATAGTGACAAACAATAAGGCACTCATTGAGGCGCTTCGACCGGAAGGCTCCCCGCCAGCTCCATGTGCCGCTTCGGGCTCATCGCAAATGGTTCATGAATTTCCTCCACCGCGAAATGATGGCGGGAGTTCCTCGTGATGCCTTTCGGGCTCACCAACGCCCCCTCCACCTTCCAGGCCCTCATGAATGAGGTATTTCACGACCTTTTACGTCGTTGTGTGCTTGTTTTCTTTGACGACATTTTGGTCTACAGTGCGACATGGGAGTCCCATCTGGGCCACCTCCAAACAGTTTTTCAGTTAGTTCGGACTCACAAATTGTTTTTGAAGCGCGCCAAGTGTTCGTTTGGAACGGACCGGGTCTCGTACTTGGGTCATGTGGTTGATAGTATCGGGGTGTCCGCTGACCCCCTCAAGATTCAGAGCATGACGGATTGGCCCCTTCCCCGGTCCCAGCGGGAACTCCGGGGTTTTCTCGGCTTAGCAGGTTACTATCGGCGATTTATCGAGGGGTACAGCATAATTGCAGCACCATTGTTTGCCCTCTTGAAGAGACAGTACTTTGCATGGGAGGACTCGGCGACAACGGCTTTTTGCGCGCTTCAACAAGCCCTCGTCTCAGCTCCAGTACTGCGCCTACCAGACTTCGACCATGAGTTCCAGGTGGAGTGTGATGCCTCCAGCCATGGGTGCGGTGCTGTGCTCCAACAGGAGCGCCACCCAGTCGCATTTTCAGCCGTCGGACCGTCCCTCACCATCAGAAGTTTCATGCTTACAAGCAGGAGCTGATTAGACTGGCCAAGGCCGTCCAACATTGGCGGTCGTAATTGTGGGGTCGACCATTTCTGATTCGCACCGATCATTTCAGTCTTAAGTACCTCTCGGAGCAGCGTCTCATCACGGCCCCACGGCAACGTTGGATCAACAAACTTTTGGGTTTTGACTTTCGTGTGGAGTACAAGGCGGGGGCCTTGAACCGAGCAGCCGACGCTCTCTCCCGCCGCGATCACGAAGAAAGGTCCTTATTGGCCATCTCTTACCCGACTTCGCCACTTCATCACCGTCTGCGGACAGAGATTCAGGACACTCTGATTCTTCAGGAGCTTCTTCTCCACATTGAAGAGAGTAGTTTGCCCTCGCATTGGACAGTTCAGGACGGGCTCATCCTATGCAAGGATCGACTCTATCTTCCAGACACTTCCCCCTTGATCCAAGAGATTCTGGCAGGGATCCACGACGCCACACATGAAGGGGTTCATAAGACCCTTCAGCGGATCCGGGCGGAGTTCTATTGGAAGGGCCTCAAAAGGCAGGTCCAGGACTTCATCGCCCTCTGCCCCACATGCCAGCGTAGCAAGGCCGGCCAGCTCTTACCAGTCGGGCTGCTTCAGCCCCTCCCCATCCTGACACAGATATGGCCGGATATTTCTATGGATTTCATTGAGGGCTTACCGACTTCGAGGGGCCGTTCCATCATCTTCGTGGTCATTGATCGCTTGTCCAAGGGCGCGCACTTCATGGCGATGAGTCACCCTATTGTAGGGGACGTGGTGGCGCGCATCTTCTTCGACCAGGTGTTCTGATTACATGGCATCCCAAAGAGTATCGTGTAACGATCCAGGCCCTCCAACACGGGACCCAGCTGGACCGCTGAGTTGGTGATGAGAAGTGAAAGTACTCCATAGTTAAGCGTGCTCGGGCTGGAGTAGTTCTGGGATGGGTGACCTCCTGGGAAGTCCACGCGCTGCCGCTTAACTGGCTCAATTCTCATCAAAGGGGGACTGCGGTCTCCAACAACCCACTGTGCCCTGTGGTGGGACAGAGAGGGGTTGGGGTGCATGGTCTGCAGACCATCTGGTTAGGCTGAACCCTTTCGGTGCCAGCTGGGTCCCGTGTTGGCGGGCCTGGGCCGGGAGGGTGCTGGCGGTCCAGCTGGGTCCCGTGTTGGCCGGCCTGGATCGTTACAAAAAGTCCTATCCTGTAGCTCAATTGGTGATGAGAAGTGAAAGTACTACATAGTTAAGCGTGCTCGGGCTGGAGTAGTTCTGGGATGGGTGACCTCCTGGGATGTCCACGCGTTGCCGCTTAACTGGCTCAATTCTCATCAAAGGGGGACTGCGGTCTCCAAAACCCGCTGTGCCCTGTGGTGGGACAGAGAGGGGTTGGGGTGCATGGTCTGCAGACTATCTGGTTAGGTTGAACCCTTCCGGTGCCAGCTGGGACCCGTGTTGGCGGGCCTGGGCTGGGAGGGTGCTGACGGTCCAGCTGGGTCCCGTGTTGGCGGGCCTGGATCGTTACAAAAAAGTCCTATCCTCCAGGATTGCACTTTGTAACGATCCAGGCACGCCAACACGGGACCCAGCTGGACCGCCAGCACCCTCCCAGCCCAGGCCCGCCAACACGGGACCCAGCTGGCACCGGAAGGGTTCAGCCTAACCAGATGGTCTGCAGACCATGCACCCCAACCCCTCTCTGTCCCACCACAGGGCACAGTGGGTTGTTGGAGACCGCAGTCCCCCTTTGATGAGAATTGAGCCAGTTAAGCGGCAGCGCGTGGACTTCCCAGGAGGTCACCCATCCCAGAATTGCTCCAGCCCGAGCACGCTTAACTATGGGGTACTTTCACTTCTCATCACCAATTGAGCTGAGAGGGGTTGGGGTGCATGGTCTGCAGACCATCTGGTTAGGCTGAACCCTTCCGGTGCCAGCTGGGTCCCGTGTTGGCGGGCCTGGGCTGGGAGGGTGCTGGCGGTCCAGCTGGGTCCCGTGTTGGCGGGCCTGGATCGTTACATATCGTGTCCGACGGGGACAAGGTTTTCACCTCCCTCTTTTGGAAGGAGTTATTCGCCTTATGCGGCACGAAGTTGGCACTTTCGTCGACGTACCACCCGCAATCTGACGGGCAGACAAAAGTGGTTAACAGGACACTGGAGATGTACCTGCGCTGTATTACGGGGGACCGCCCCAAGGATTGGGCACAATGGCTTCCTTAGGTGGAGAACTGCTACAACACTTCCTAACATTCAGCTCTGCATACCACTCCCTTCCGGCTAGTCTATGGTCGTGATCCACCTCCCTTACTCTCTTACACCATCGCGTCTGCCCGCTCACCCGCTGTTGATACTGAGTTGTCCACTCAGGATCAGATCCTCGTCTTAGCCCGTAAGAGATTTCTTCAGGCTCAGGCCCGCATGGAGACCGCCTACAACCGGGGACACCACGAGATGTTCTTTGCACCGGGGGATTGGGTGTGGCTTAAACGCCATCCTTATCGTCAGACGACCATAGCTCCGAGTTCATACAACAAGCTGGGGCCCAAGTTCTATGGGCCGCTCCTGATCTCAGAGCGTATCGGCGAGGTGGCATATCTTCTCTAACTCTCGGCCGATGCCTGGATCCACGACGTGTTCCACATTTCGCAACTCAAGCTGTTCGTGGGAGTACCACCTTCAGAGCCTTTGGTCCAACTGCCTCCACAGCTCCAGGCCAAGCTTGGGGACAAGCTTGATGACGACGCGGGCGGAGATGTTACGGATGTCACAGACCCACAGTGGGGGATTACGTACAAGCGCCGCAACTCGGCGCACACCTCTTAGGATTTATCCTCGATGTCCGTTTGTATCTTTTATTTCAGCATTTTGGTATTTTTATGTTGTGTGAACTTTGGTCTGGTTGGACCGGTTGGGTCTCCAACCCATATGGGTGGGAGCATGCTTTCTTGGGCATTATCATGAAATCAATTAACAACTCTCTCTCTCTCTCTCTAATTCCCTCTCTCTCTCTCTACTTCCGTCCGAACCCTAAACCGTGCCCTCGCTCCGCTACACTCCCGTTCAAACTCCGCCAACGAAGCCTCCAGTCGCCAGCATCCTCTCTCGCCGCCGCCTCCGTCGCTCCTCCTCCGGCGAGATAGGGTTGAGGGGTTACCGCAGGAGTCACACTGATTCTCTCCGGGATTTCCCTCTCCTCCCTCCACGCACTAGCGCTCAGACGAAGGCCCTTAACAGAGACACAGCACTGAAACATCACCCATGTTCTTTTATGAGCTATGCTATATGTAATCTTTGCATCTGATACTCTTAAATTAGTCTTTGAGATATACAGTGAATAAGATAATGTTTTATCCCTACAGAAAAAACAGAGCATAAAGAAATCAAACTTAAAACCAAAATAATAAAACTGCCAATACCTTCATGTGCTTATATGACCGAACTTAGTGTCAAAAGGTCATACAAGTCAAAAGATTTGAAACCAGGAATCCTCCATATCATGCATGGCACAAAAAAAATTATAACTGAAATTAAGTACGTCATTTCCCCACATGAATACCAAGTTGTTGGGATAGGTCATCTATTCCAAATTAATATAGATATCATTTCAGGAGCAGAAAAGATATATCAATGATATTTTCTAAATGTCTATAATACACATATATTTCCAAGTTATACACCTTGTATGACAATGGAAATAGAAAAAAAATGAACACAAGCATGTATATTCCGTGTAGAATTCAAGGGGCCTTGCAAACCATAACATTATAAACCTAAAGCATAATTGAAACAAATAAGCCAACGAAGGCATTAAAACAAATACAGGACGTTGGGACAACAGCTAAGCGAGCTTACACCTTCACAGAGAGATTGGAAAAGTGTAAAAAGTAAATGGACCTGATGAGTTTCCAAACATGACGTGATGGCATTCACGTACGATGCGATCGGGAGTTTCGCCCTATCTTCAGCAGTCTGCATGTGTAATCACTCAGCTATAGTCCAATGCAGTAAAAAAAATTACATTAGAGATGAAAATAACCTTTCTTAATTTTGGGTTCTCATTCATTCTTAATGCAAGCATCTCCATCTTCTTTTTTATTTCATCCTTGCATATTGAAGGCCGAAAAAAGCAAGTATCTTGCTTCCTGTTTGCATTATCAACAACTTTGTGACAGTTCCTTAGAACATCTTCACTCACTTCTCCAGTATCAGGGGGATAGTGCATAAATAGAGCTTGCAGAACAGTTTTTGATTCTTCAGAAAAACATAGAGAGGTAACCGATTCTTCTTTCTTGGTATCATTCTGTTTCTTCTTGTTTTTTATAAGTGAAAGGCATCGGTTGACACCTTTCCTGTAAAAATAACGTTCAAAGAAGCATGGTTGATTGCACTGAACTAAAGATGTTGACAACAATTATCAATAAAACATGCAAAATTAGTTCAATGTTAAAAGCTTGTGAAAATGAATATAAAGTGGCAATTATAAGGATAACAGCCAATGTTAACAAGAGAGCATTAACTTTAAGTAAAATCCAGGAGATTAACCCCCAAAAATGCAATAAAAATGTCCTTAATAACGAAAAAACTTGCAACTTTCTTATGTGGCAAAAGCAACACTAAAGGATAAGGTGGTGTTGTGATGTGATTGCATCCTAATGGAAACCTAATGAATGAATGCAAGTGTAGTGTTGTGGATAGGCCTAAGTGATGCAATGCTCAAACAAATGTCCGACGAATAATTACAATAAATGCTGAGTTTATTAGTAGTGTTCGCAAGCATTCACTTTAGAAATTAGGTGTTTAAAACACAAGAACGATCTAATTGAATTTTAAGAAGAGAGCGCTTCGATCAAATATCCAGGGAATGAATCTTTCAAGCAGGACAAAAATTGCGCAAACTTTTACAAATCAAGATCTCAAAGTGTATGCTTTTAACAATTAATCAACACAAAGCAATAAAGACTTCAACATAGAACTTACACAAGAAGCATTAGGTTACTGAATTCTAGGCTAGGACAGCAAAACTGATGAATTTTGATGTTGATTTAGACCTCCAGTAGGGGAGGATTGTTGTGAGGCTACCGTGGACTGACTGGAATGGGCACAGAGAGGACACAAGCAGGTCGGCAAGTAGTTTGTTGGGTTATGGATGGGAAACTACACATTCACTTGGCTTTACATGTTTTCAATTTTGTTATTTACCCAAATTGGCCTTTGTGGCCTTTGGATGCATGAATAAGAATTGTATTCGGGTATCAAGAGGTCTAAGGTTCCCTCTCTTCCTCCACTGAAACTCCTACCCCTTCATCTCCCTTAGGTGAGCATTGAAGTAACCTAGGGTACCGCTCGCTCAATGAGCGGACGCAGAAGTTCTCGAAAAGAAGGAATGGGAGGTTCGTTTTTTCGTTCCCTTCCTGTGCCTCCCCTTGAGAAATGGATGAGGATTGTGCCTCCCCTCGAACAGCATAGTGCATCTGATGCTCTAAAACAGAGTAGCAACGTTGTTTTGTAGCATATCAGTAGCAACGTTGCTTTGTAGCACAATTGGTGATGAGGAGTTGTTTGAAGGCTCCTTATCAAGGAGGTTGCAGGTTCAACAACCTGCCGCTGCTGAGAAACAGGCGCGAAGAATATGGTTGGGTTGCTTGGGCTGCAGCCCGGGCGAGCAGGATTGCCACGCTGGTGAACACAGCGGTCGGGTTGCCTGTCCAGGGTCGTCACAAAAAAGGTGCACTTTTTTTGTGACGACCCTGGACAGGCAACCCGACCGCTGTGTTCACCAGCGTGGCAATCCTGCTCTCCCGGGCTGCAGCCCAAGCACCCCAACGCCTCTCCGCTCCTGTTTCTCAACAACTGTACGTTGTTGAGGTGTGGTCTTGAACCCGCAACCTCCTTGATAAGGAGCCTCCAAACCAATCATCATCACTAATTGAGCTGCAGCTCAATTGGTGATGAAGAGTGGAGAAACTTCATAGTTAATTGTGCTTGGGCAAGAGTAGTAGCGGGATGGGAGACCTCCTGGGAAGTCCCCGCGCTGCCCACTTAACTTGAGTTTCCCCCATCAAAGGAGGGTTGTGGCCTTCAACAACCCGTCGCGGCCGACCGGCGCAGAGAGTGGGTTGGGGTGCTTGGGTTGCAGCCCGGACGACCAGGATTGCCACGCTGGTGAACACAGCGGTCAGGTTGCCTGTCTTAGGGTCGTCACAAAAAAATTGCACTTTTTTGTGACGACCCTAGGACAGGCAACCTGATCGCTGTGTTCACCAGCGTGGCAATCCTGGTCGTCCGGGCTGCAGCCCAAGCACCCCAACCCACTCTCGGCCGCGGCGAGTTGTTGAAAGCCACAACCCTCCTTTGATGAGGGAAACTCAAGTTAAGTGGGCAGCATGGGTTCCCAGGAGGTCACCAATCCCGCTACTACTCTCGCCCAAGCATGCTTACAATCGAGTTTCTACACTTCTTATCACCAATTGAGCTGCTAACTTGAGTTTCCCTCATCAAAGGAGAGATGTGGCCTTCAACAACCCGCCGCGGCCGACCGGTGCGGAGAGTGGGTTGGGTTGCTTGGGCTGCAGCCCGGACGACCAGGATTGCCACGCTGGTGAACACAACGGTGAGGTTGCCTGTCCTAGGGTCGTCACAAGCATATCAGCAGCAATGTTGCTTTGTAGCATATCAGTAGCAACGTTGCTTTGTATCATATCAGTAGCAACGTTGCTTTATAGCATATCAGTAGCAGTGTTGCTTTGTAGCATATCAGTAGCAGCGTTGCTTTGTAGCATATCAGTAGCAGCGTTGCTTTGTAGCATATCAGTAGCAGCGTTGCTTTGTAGCATATCAGTAGCAGCGTTGCTTTGTAGCATATCAGTAGCAGCGTTGCTTTGTAGCATATCAGTAGCAGCGTTGCTTTGTAGCATATCAGTAGCAGCGTTGCTTTGTAGCATATCAGTAGCAGCGTTGCTTTGTAGCATATCAGTAGCAAGGTTGCTTTGTAGCATATCAGTAGCAAGGTTGCTTTGTAGCATATCAATAGCAAGTTGCTTTGTAGCATATCAGTAGCAAGGTTGCTTTGTAGCATATCAGTAGCAACATTGCTTTGTAGCATATCAGTAGCGACTGGTAGGGATCTTGTTGGGAGACTCCCTTCTAGTCGCTCGTCACCTACCCGACGCCAACTTCCTCCGCTCCTTCCACTCCCTTTCCCTAGTTTCGGACCCCACTAAAAGGCTCCAATCTCATATCTCAACGTAGGTCGCCATCGAGGATCGTGGGAAACAACTGTCGGCGGCAATCCCCATCTTTGTCCATCATCGCATCCCTCCTGGTGACACGATCCTACGCCCAGGCATGCACATCAATGATGTTCGATCTTAGTTTCTTAGAAAATGTGTTGGTGGACACCCTTTTAGAGGCATATTGCATAGCTAAAAGAGTAGTATGTGATGATGTGATTGAAGGTTCATCTTCAAGATGAAGTCTGGCTCAACATAGTTTTGACATGTTCTCACAAGAGTGTGGTAGAGGAGAAGGTAGAGTCCGTGGAACTCTTGATAAGGGGTGGGATACAAAGTAGCAAACAAGGTGGCAGGGGTCATAGGAGAATATGATACCATTGTGGTTAAGGTCATGCAACGATCGTGTGTTGAAAACTTCATGGGAAGCCCAAGAAAAGAGGGGTAAATGGTGTTAGTGTTAATCAAGTGAACTCGTCTCTCAAGAAGTAATAGTCAAGTTGTGGTGATTTCAAGAGAAGACTATCATGCAATCTCATGGCAAGCCTCAATCTTCACTTTTTCATCCATTGCATCCTACACACAGACAGGTACTTCAACTTCTTTCCTCTTCATCACTCTTTATGCCTTAGTCATCAAGTCAGGAGCATCAAACATATGGTTGGGAATGCAGCTATTCATATGGTTGGGAATGCAGCTATATTCTCTTACATTTCTCACACTACAACCATATTTAAAGGTATGAGTGATGTGCGCTTCTTTTCATGGGTTTTCGGAGAGCAGCGGGGTGGAG
This sequence comes from Dactylorhiza incarnata, assembly GCA_033032865.1. Taxonomy (NCBI): domain Eukaryota; kingdom Viridiplantae; phylum Streptophyta; class Magnoliopsida; order Asparagales; family Orchidaceae; genus Dactylorhiza; species Dactylorhiza incarnata. Next base: position 1,330,427 of record JAWHQI010000394.1, read on the forward strand.
GATACAAGGGGTGTTAACCCTAGAATTGGCGAAGAAAATGAGAGAAGATGAAACCTGTTATGAAAGAAGTAGGGAGAGAGAGATTTGAGAGATCGAAGGAAGAAAGAGAGGCTAGGGTTAGGGTTGAGAGGGAAGGAGGGGAAAATACCTGAATAATATTCTTCATAGCCCATCCACGAGAAGAGCCCCGGGGTTATAAATACCCCAGGACTAGAGGGGGCCGGCCGGCCCCCTCAATAGGGGGTTGAACTGTGGTTCAGCCCCGCAGACCGCCTTATAGTGATTGGGGGTTGAACCGGATGGTTCAACCCCATTGCTCCTTGTGGCCTCCTTTGGTCGTCGAGCATATTGATGCCCCATGAATCTCAATGCGTTCGGGGGCATAACATTCTCTTCCCCATCAAGCACTAGCTTGTCCCCAAGGTGGAAGTCTGGAAACAAGTCATGAAACTCGAGCAGATCAACCAGGTGTTGTGTGGAGCTGTCAAGTTCTTCCATTTAACCAGGATCTCAGGACGGTATTCAGTACCCCGCTTCTTCCACTTGGTCAGCACTATTTCCTCCGACGAGGGCCGCAGTTCCCCCGCTGTAGTAGTTTCAGGTAATAAAGGGCTCACCTGAACGGCGTCACCAATCTTCTTTTTGAGCAGGGATACATGAAAGGTCGGGTGGATACGGGAGCCTTCTGGAAGCGCTAAAGTGTAGGCCACCGGTCCCACCCGTTGAGTAATGTGGAACGGCCCGTAGTACCGTGGTGCCAATTTCTAATTTGCCCTGCGGGAAACGGAGACCTGTCGGTAAGGTTGGAGTTTGAGGAAGACCTCGTCTCCGACCGCGAACTCCCGCTCTTTTCGATGTTTGTCTGTTTGTGCTTTCATCCTGTCCTGAGCCGCTCGGAGGTTGTCACACAGGAGGGTCAAGGTGCGATCTCGGTCGAGCAGTGTTTGGTCGACCGCTGGAAGAGTTGTGCTGCCTGGCTCGTAAGATCCCAAGGATGGCGGAGGGCAGCCATAGACAACCTCAAACGGGGTAAGCTTGTTGGTTGTATGATAATAAGTGTTGTAGCAGTACTCCGCCCAATGTAACCAGCGGGTCCAAGTCCATGGCTCGTCCATCACGAAGCATCGTAGGTATGTCTCCACCCCCCGATTGAGAACCTCCGTCAGACCGCCCGTCTGGGGATGGTTGGCCATGCTCAGGCGCAACCGCGTGCCTTGCAACCGAAAAAGCTCCAGCCAGAAATTGCTGATGAACACCGGATCGCGATCCGAAATGATAGATCGGGTACGCCATGGAATTGAACGATCTCTCGAACAAAAAGTTCGGCTACGGATTCCCCGGTGTAGGGGTGGCTCATGGCGAGGAAGTGCCCGTATTTCGAGAGTTTGTCGACCACGACCAAGATGACGGACTTGCCCTGAGATTTGGGTAGGCCGTCAATGAAGTCCGTGGAGATCGTGTCCCATATCTGGTGCGGAATTTCCAGCGGAGTAAGCAAGCCCGCTGGGGAGGTTTTTCGTATTTCTGTCGTTGGCAAACCTCACACTGCTGCACAAACTGTTGTACGTGTTGGAGCCTATCCAACAGTACGTCACGACGTAAGCCTTTCCAAAAGACATTTGCCCTCAGCCGTTGGAGAGTCTGGAGCACTCTTGCATGTCCCCCCATCGGAGAGGAATGGAACTCATGCATCATAACTGTTTGTCAGGTTGAGGTAGGTGGAAGGATTACTCGGCCCTGGTAGTAAAGATGCCCTCCATGTAACTGGTACCCCGGTGTGGTCGTTTGCCCCTGTCATAGGGCATCCACGATGATATGGAGCTCGGGATCCTGTTGTACTCATCTTGTATGTCGTCGAGGGAGTCAATAAAGGGACCCGAAATGTGGAGAGCGAGCTCTCCGGGAGTCGTGATGGAGCATCGGCGGCCACGTTCTCCTTCCCCTGCTTGTAGACTATTTCATAATCATAACCCAACAACTTGGTCACCCATTTCTGCTGAAGGGGAGAGGCTAGTCATTGCTCCAGGAAGTGTTTCAAACTTTGATGGTCTGTGCGGACCTTGAAGTGGTGCCCCAGCAGGCATGACCTCCACAAGGCCACCGCGTGTATGATGGCTAGCATCTCCTTCTCATAGGTGGACAACCTCAAGGTCCTTGGGGCTAGTGTCTTGCTGTAATAGGTCAGGGGTCTCCCTTCCTGCATCAAAACTGCGCCAATGCCTACCCCAGATGCATCGGTCTCTAACACAAACTCCTTGCTGAAATCTGGTAGAGTCAGGACCGGCGTAGTCGTCATGGCCCGTTTTAGAGCCTGGAAAGCCGCCTTGGCGTCCTCCTGCCACCCAAAGGCTTCCTTCTGTAACAGCTGAGTGAGCGGTCTAGCAGTCTTGTCGTAGTCCTTCACAAACCGCCGGTAGTAGCCCGTGAGACCTAGGAATCCCCGCAAAGCCCGGACTGTCGTAGGATGGGGCCAAGTTACCATGCTCTCGATCTTGTGGGGGTCGGCCCGAACTCCTTGTGCCGAAACCAGATGGCCCAGATACACGACCTCTGCTTGGACGAATGAGCACTTGGACTGCTTGGTGTATAACTGGTGTTGGTGCAATATGGCGAGGACTTGCCTCACATGCGTTAGATGCTCCTCCCAACTGCTACTGTAGACCAGGAAGTCGTCGAAAAAGATCAACACTGAACGACGTAAGAGTGGCCGAAAGATCTCGTTCATCACGGGCTGAAATGTGGAAGGTGTGTTGGACAGCCCGAAAGGCATCACGAAAAACTCGTAATGTCAATCATGGGTCCTGAAAACCGTTTTGTGGATGTCCTCCTCCCGCATCCGAATTTGATGGTAACCGGAACGCAGGTCCAGCTTGGTGAATAGGCACGCTCCGCGTAGCTCATCTAACAGTTCCTCAATCATGAGAATGAGAAATTTGTCTTTGATTGTAGAATTGTTCAAGCCTCGGTAATCAACGCAAAATCTCCAAGAGTCGTCTTTCTTCTTCACTAAATGATGGGCGAAGAGAAGGAACTGGTACAGGGGCGGATGAGCCCGGCGGTAGGCATCTCTCTAACGCTGCGCTCAATTTTTGCCTTCTGTATGTGCGGGGAGCGGTACGGTCTGATGTTGGTGGGTTCTGACCCCACCTTGAGCTGAATCGCGTGGTCTCGGAACCTCGGCGGGGGAAGTGTATGCGGCTCCTAGAAGACGTCTTTGTACTGGGTCATCAAGGGTCGCATCTGCTCCGGTATCACTGATGGAGTGCGAGGGGAAGATGCCAGTCCCATGATCATCGCCATCGAGCTTCCCTGTTCGCACAGACGTTCCAAACTCCTGACAGAGATCTCCTTCAACGGAAATGATTTGAGGTCGTGGAGACAGTAATCCTTTCCAAGTTGCGTGAACTCCATGGTCATCTGGTCCCAGTCGAAGGTGACTCTCCTCAACTGTCGCAGCCACTGGAATCCTAGTACCATATCAGATCCTCGGATGGGCAGACGTCGGTGCGGCACATGTACCCCTGTATCTGCATTTCCACTCCCCTCATCACCCCTTCACACCTCAGTTTGCTCCCATCGGCTACCATGACCTGAAAAGTGGCACCCCGATCTACCGTGTGTCCCACCTTCATTGTCATGGTTGGGTTGATGAAGTTGTGGGTGCTCCCACTATCAATCAGAATTGTAACCCGCTCCTGGGTTACTTTCCCCGTTATGCGCATCGTGAGGGGGTCGTACACCCCTCCATTACCTGTATGGATATCCCGAATTCTGTCAGATCCAAGTTCTCCAGTTCCACCTCGGTGGTTTCTTCTTCCTCTTCCTCCTCTCTTAGCAGGAAAACCTGGATCTTCTGGCACTTGTGCCCCGGACCATACTTCTCATCACAGTTGAAGCATAAGCCCTTCTCCTTCCTTGCCTGCAACTCAAGCCAAGTCAGTCTTGTCACCGCCGGTCGTCCACCCGTCGGCGGATCACTCCTAGCGGGAGTGGCAGCCGTAGCAATTCTTCCTGTGGTGCGGTTCCTCTGTCTGTTGAAGCGCTCCTCGTGTATCCGTGTCAGACTGATGGTGTGACTAAGGTTGCGGGGCATATAGGCGTGGACCTCGTCCCTCAGATGATCCTTCAGACCAGAGACGAAACAGCTCAGCAGTGTTTTCTCCTCCCATCGGACCCTGTTGGCCAACCGCTCAAACTCTGTGAGGTATTCCATCATTGTTCCCTTCTGTCGAAGCTTCTGTAGCATGGCCTCGACGTCTTCATACTCCATAGAGCCAAATCGGGATGAGAATTCCTCCACGAACTAAACTCATGGTGCATAATCACGGCCCCTCAAGAACCACTGCGTCCACTGGTAGGCATCGTCTTCCAGGTGAAAAGCTGTCAGTTGCACCCATTGTTCCTCGGGAATTTCCTGATAATTGAAAAAAAAGTTTCGCCTTCTGTACCCACTCCAACGCATCTCCTCCCCGAAAGTTGGGGAAATTCATGCGAGTCCTCTTGGGGTCTGGGAAAATGCATTCCTCCTTGGGCCATGGCCGGGAAACATAGTTCCCTTCCTTGTCCCCCGCCCATGTGTTGTCCTCCTCCGTAGATACCGGTCGGTAGCGGCCGCATGTGCCATTGTTCGTCGTTCACATATCCCATCGGCTGTCCGACGATTCGTGGCAGGGGTAAAAGTCCAGCAACTCCTCCAACCGAGGCGCACGGATTTCCGGGAGGTCGAAACTCCCCCGCCGCGTGCTCCGGAGAGTGCCAAGTGGTTGTACGACCTGTCCCGGCCTCGGCCCAGCACGTTGATGGGCCGCCCAGGCCGGACGACCGGGTTGCTGGCTCCGGTGGCCGCCAGGAGGCCGTGCGGCCAGCCCCGGATTCGCCCCAGGCTGAAGGTAGCGCCGCCAGGCCGGATGCGTGTTGCGGAACCCCGTCGGGTCCCCCCGTCGCAGACGATGCGTGCGGTCCCCCGCACGCTTGCTGCGGGTGCGATCCGCTCGTCCACGAGGGCGGATGATGCAGCGGGGGCGGATCGGCTGCTTCCGCCTCGGATCCATCGTTGGTCGGTGCCTTGCCCTTCAGATTTTGTGTTAGGAGTGTCTTGATCTCCTCCATGCGATCGTCCATTCGCTCCTCCAATTGTTGAGTCGTGGTCTTCATCCTTTCTTCGATGGTCACGACCGTGTCCGTCAAATCGACGTAGTTCTCTTCTAGGGTTCGCCCCAGGCTGAAGGTAGCGCCGCCAGGCCGGATGCGTGTTGCGGAACCCCGTCGGGTCCCCCCGTCGCCGACGATGCGTGCGGTCCCCCGCACGCTTGCTGCGGGTGCGATCCGCCCGTCCACGAGGGCGGATGATGCAGCGGGGGCGGATCGGCTGCTTCCGCCTCGGATCCATCGTTGGTCGGTGCCTTGCCCTTCAGATTTTGTGTTAGGAGTGTCTTGATCTCCTCCATGCGATCGTCCATTCGCTCCTCCAATTGTTGAGCCGTGGTCTTCATCCTTTCTTGGATGGTCATGACCGTGTCCGTCAAATCGACGTAGTTCTCTTCTAGGGTTGCTAGTCGACCGACCTCCTCGTGCAAGCGGGTGTTCACCATGGTTGGAGGAAGAATCCTCTGATACCAAATGTTATGAAAGAAGTAGGGAGAGAGAGATTTGAGAGATCGAAGGACGAAGGACGAAGGAAGAAAGAGAGGCTAGGGTTAGGGTTGAGAAGGAAGGAGGGGAAAATACCTGAATAATATTCTCTATAGCCCATCCACGAGAGCCCCGGGGTTATAAATACCCCGGGACTAGAGGGGTCGGTCGGCCCCCTCAATAGGGGCTGAATCGTGTGGTTCAACCCCGCAGACCGCCTTTTAGTGATTGGGGGCTGAACCGGATGATTCAGCCCCGTTGCTCCTTGTGGCCTCCTTTGGTCGTCGAGCATATTGATGCCCCGTGAATCTCAATGCGTTCGGAGGCATAGCAAAACCCTAGAGAGGGTGGAGGAAGGAGAGAAGAAACCCTAAAGGGGTAGAGGGCTTAGAGAGAGAGAAGCTTGAAAGAGAAGTGAAACTTTGGTTTAATTCTTGCATACCCTTACATGACCCCAAGGGCCCTATATATATAGGCTTCGATGGCATAACCATAAATACCCAACATACATAAAATATTAAGAACACTTAAACGCTACGACGATTCTAATAACGACGACTATGACTCAATACAAAACGATTCGATAGTGACTCGATACAGTGACTAGATTCAACATATATATAATAATAATAAGATAATAAGATAACTGACGGAGGACCCGTAACATCTCCTCTGCCCTTGACATCGAGCTTGCCCTCAAGCTAGAACTCCACGTGGATGGTCGGATCATCTGACATCTTGATCTCCCGCCAGAACAATGCATGATACCGTGCAACGGTGACGGCGGCGAGTAGCGGCGGCACCGTCGGAAAGGTGGGCGGCGGGAGTAATGGCTTTGGCGGGGTTTGTGGAGCGGTGGTGAGCAGCAACGGCAAGAAGGTCGGAGGAACGACGGCCGACAGTAGGAACGGATCCGACAGAGTCGGCGGCGCAAGGCCCAGCAGAGCAAGGGTCGGTGGAGCACAGGATGGTAGAAGGTGCAACGATGTGGCCGGTGGAAGCGGCAAGGCAGGGGCCGGCGGAGCAAGAGCCGGAAGAGGAGGCAAGATGGTCAGAGAAGAAAGAGAGCGGGTGACCGGAGAGGAGGCGGAAGCGGCAGAAGGACAACCACCGTGGAGAGAGGTGGTACATCAGTGGTGACGACTGCACAAGGCGAGTCGGTGGTGGGGAAAATGAGGGCGTCGTCTGGTGGCGATCGAACGGGGCCGGTCGCATCAGAAGCGGCGACCGGATAATCGGCGGTGAGATCAGTGGCGCTGCGGCGGGTTTATTATGAAGCGCCGCACACGCGGTTGACCCGCGCTTCAAGACCATCAAGTCGAGCGGGTATTTGTGCGATGAGATCTTTGTCGGCGGCGAAGAATGGAGCGGACATCTTAATTAATTAATCACCTAATTAATTCTAGGTAAGAAATAATTAAAATAATCAATATATTAAGAAAGACCTAGCCCGTGAATAGGGCCTGCATTCGAGGTGGCTAGGCGTGCGCTGGGACTTGGGAGTGAACTGCGCGGGGCTCGAGCAGGCAAGGATGGGACTCGATACGGTAAGAAACTAGGCGGGTTGATGGTGTGGGCTCGAAGAGACAGAGCAGCATGAGGCGTCGTGTGTTGCGGCGTGAGATGGCAGGCAGAGTGGTTGGATGTGATGCTTGCAGCGGAAGAGGAGAGCGTTTGAACACGGGGAGTTGGCGTTGGGTAAGAAGCAACATGCGTCGATTGATGAAGCAACAGGCGATAGAGCTGGCGCTGGGAAAGAAGCCCGGAGGCGTCGATCGTTGGGAAAAAAACGATCTCGTAGGGGTCGATTGGAGGAGACGATCCGACTGGGGGTTCTCGTGCAGTAGGGGCGACGTTGGCGTACGTCGGTATGAGGGGGAAGAAGAAGGTGTGCGGCTCTGGAAGAGGTCGACGAATGGAATAAGGCATCGAATGGGAGAGAGAAGGTTGTCGGGCTGGGGAAAAGACAGTGAAGGAAGGTTGTAACAGCGGTAGATCGAGGAGGACGCAGCGGTGAAAATGGCGCGGTTGTTGGGCGGTGAAAGAAACTTCGTGGCCGTAGGGGAGGAAGTATGCCTCTGATACCAAGTTTGTAACGTGCTTCTTTTCATGGGTTGTCGAGAGCAACGGGGTGGATGATACAAGGGGTATTAACCCTATAATTGACGGAAAAGATGAGAGAAGAAGATGAAACCCTAGAGAGGGTGGAGGAAGGAGAGAAGAAACCCTAAAGGGGGAGAGGGCTTAGCGAGAGAGATAGAAGCTCGAGAGAAGGGAAATTTTGATCTTGGATACCCTTACATGACCCCAAGGGCCCTATATATAGGCTCCGATGGCATAACCGTAAATGCCCAACATACATAAAATATTTAAAACACTTAACGCTACGACGGCTCTAATAACAACGACAACGACTCAATACAACAAGACTCAATACAACACGACTCAATACAGTGACTCGATACAATGGACTTGACTCAACATATATATAATATTAATAATAATATGATAATAAGATAACTGACAGAGGACCCGTAACACGATGTCTCTCTGGCATTGTGTTTTTAAATCATGATCTTCGTGTTTTTAAATTTCAATTAGTTCTCTTGTTTGTTGGTCAATTAACCAAGAAACTTGATTGTTTAATAACTTTTTCCTATTCTCCTAAATATTGATGATGTTCAGACCCACGATTTGATATCTTCTCCCTCTATTGTGCAACTTCACTATTTTGGTCTTCTTTTTATCCCTAGATTACAATGTTTGGATTCCTTTTTATTCCTAGTTTAGTAAGGAGAATTGAATTAAATGTGTGCCCTGTGAGTTGGGTATTAAAAGAGTATCTTATGCTCTCAATGTCAATACAACAACAACACTCAAGCCTTTATCCCACTATAGTGGGGTCAGCTATATGGATCCTTTGTCACCATTGTGCCCTATCTTTAGTCATAATCTCACTAATGGCTAAGTACATCATGTCTTTCCTTATAGTTTCATTCCAAGTCTTAATTGGTCTACCTCTCCCCCGTTTAACAAGCCTAGTGACTAAACTCTCATAACGCATTGGTGTGACGCCAAGGTGGGCCCTCTGGTGGGACTCCAGGGTGGCAGGCGGGTGTGACGTCTGTCCTGCATCAGTGTGTGTCCAAACCATCTTAGTCGAGCTTCTCGCATCTTCTCTGCAATTGGTGTCACTCTTGTCTTATCTCTGATACATTCATTCATAATTTTCCAGTCTCGTGTGTCCACACATCCACCTAAGCATTCTCATCTTTGCAACTCCCATTTTTCGCTCATGTACACAATTCATTGCTGAACACTCAGAACCATAGAGCATCGCTGGTCTAATTGCAGTATGGTAAAACTAGCCTTTAAGTTTTAAAGGTACTTTACGATCACATAAGATCCCTGACGCGCCTCTCCACTTCAACCAACCTGCTTGGATTCTATGTATCACATCTTTATCAACACGTCCATCTTTTTAAACTATCGATACAAGATGTTTAAAGCACTCACTGAGGGAAATATCTTGATCACCCAACTTAATAATGAAGTCATCTGTCCTTCTTGCATAACTAAATTAAAGCTCCATATAGTCCGTCTTTGCCCTACTCAACCTAAAATCTTTCTTTTCTAAAGTGTCTCGCCAAGATTCAATTTTCGCGTTTACACCCTCGCGCGTCTCATCGACCAAAATTATATCATCTGCAAACAATAAACACCAAGGTATTGCTTGTTGGATATGTCCGTTGAGCTCATCTAAGATAAGGGTAAAGAGATAAGGGCTTAAAGCTGAACCTTGATGTAAGCCAACAATGATAGGAAATTCTTGTGTTAATCCTCCAGATGTCCTCACCCTCGTCACTGAATTTGTATACATATCTTTGATTATGTCAATGTATGATACATTTACTCATCTATTTTCTAAGACTCTCCAGATCGATAAACAACATATGCAAATCTTGTTTTCTTTCACGATAGTTGTCAATGAGTCTCCTCAAGAGATGTATAACTTCCTTGGTCGACCGCCCTGGTGAATCCAAATTGATTCTCAGAGATGTTACTCTCTCGTCATACTCTTCCTTCTATTACGCATTTTCATAGTTTCGTGGTATGACTCATTGATTTAATTTCTCTTTTACACATTTTTGCATATCTCCTTTATACTTATAAAAAGGTAACAATATATTTTCTCTCAATTGGTCTGGTATTCTCTTTGACTTCAGTATCTTATTGAAGAAACATGTAAGCCACAAAATTCATTCTTTCCCTAAACATTTTCATACTTCAATGGGTATATCATCTGACCCAACCTATTATTGATGTCAATAAATGTGTGAAATATATCTTTGATGTTCACTGTGATATTTGAAATCTGTATCCTATTATTTTCCTGCGCGATGTAAGCATTTTGTTACCTTTATTGGTGTTATGTCTCAATGTTACTATGTGCTGAAGAAAAAATCTAAACTTTACAACATGTACTGCATATTTTGTGCTAAAATTAAAAATTCAGTTTGGAAGTCCATTAAAAATTACGTAGTGATAATGCTCATGAGTTCAAAATGTCTCTCCATCTTAATATTTATGAAGTCTGATAGCATTCTACTCTAAACATGTGCTCATACTCTACAAAAAAATGGAGTGGCAAAATGAAGCATCACCATCTACTTGAAGTTAGCTAAGTAATGATGTTTCACATGAATGTCCCAAAATATTTTGGGAAAATGTTATTCTTGCAGTTATCTCATCAACAAGACATTGTCTGCTATTCTTTAGAATGATGCATTGCCTTCCACATTTTTTCTAACAAAGTACTCATTTCTATACTTCTTACAATATTTGGAAGTACTTGCTTAGGCCTTAGGAGTAAGAAATTAGTTTACTGGCTATTCTAGAGCCTAAAGAGGATATAAGTGCTACAATCCATCCAATAAATGCTCTTTTGGGTGCAGGGATGCGACATTTTTTAGTATATTCCTTATCAAGATGTTTGACCATCTAACAAGATCATGAGCACTCTTCGGCTGAGAGTGTTCCCTCCACTAATAAATCTCTTCTGTCACGTATTACTGAAGAAACTAATGTATTTTGTTGACTCTGGTTATACATATATCCATCCTAATCCAACTCCTATAATGCGTACCTTCCAAAGATGGTTAAAGGAAATCCCTGATATTGTTTTCAGTAATGATACCCAATACTCTAATCTATGACCATAAATGTCACTGGTTAAAGGTTTTTATTATTTTGACTACCTTATTACTCTACGGAAATGGAAATATAAGAGATCTTGCAACAAGTATCATATTACAAATTATATTTCTTAAAACTCTTTGTACAGTCAATTTCATTTCTTTCTCACCAGAGTGTCATCTAGTACTACCCTCAAGAATTTGAAAAGTCATTTGCTCTGTCAAAGAGGAAAGATGCAATGAATGTAGAAATGCAGGCTTTAAAGGTAAGCAAGACTTGGGATCTTGTTCATTACCAAAAAGTAAATTTATGGTGGGAATGTGGGATACAAATGGATGTATGAAATTAATGTGGAACTATCTCTTGGTATAAGGCTCTGCTAGTAGCGAAAGGTTTCTGCTTGTGCAAAGATTAAATAACTTTGTGTATGGATTGAAGCAATTCTCTAGGACGTGGTTGGTCGTTTCATGTCAATTATGGTGTTATTAGTCTGAACAAGTGCAACGTTGGACTAAATGTGTTCTATAAGAACACTTAACATGGAAGTATCCGCCTAATGGTGTGTTTATGACATTGTCATAACAAGTGGTCACCTAAGCAAACGATTTTAAATTAAAGACTTAACTAGACATATGTGCCAAACCTTATCTGTGCAATATATCAATGTAATAAGGATTTGCTTATTTTTCTTTACTTTAACTGTGTAATATTTCAATGTACTCACTCTGTCTGTGAGAATTTGTTTTTGCTTTTGATGGACAAGTAGCTTTGGATTTGATATTAATCTTTAACAAAATGCTTTGATTAGGGTTTAATGCATAAATTCATGCCTGAACAAAAGCTGGTGCCATTTCCTTTACCAATCAACATACAAGCAAATCATTACAGAATGTTTACATATTATGAAAATAAAATAAAGTGCATGGTGTATTGGTGCTATTGATATACACACCCGGAACTTTTTGATGTCATTCCCATTTTTCGGCACATTACATGAATTGCTGCCCGTTCCTCTTTCAATAAATCGGGTTCAAATGTGTATACTGAAGATTATAAGAAGAAATAATGTTAGTGATATTGTCACAAAATCTAACTGTTGTCAGTAATTATATGATCAGAAATTTCAACCCCTACTATTTCCATTTCTACTACAAATCACTTCCTAAACACCCAACGATCGCATCCAGGATATACCAAGACACATAAACTACTCCAAACAGACAATCACTTCCAGCAGCAGTACAACCATAACGCAAAAAACCAGTCTGAACAGTAGAAGAGCGCGATTTGAACGGGTTTGCGGAGTCATGATAGTGTGTTGCAGGAGCTGCGAACCTTGATCATCGGAAGCGCGGAAATCCTCGAGGATTTTCCCAATTCGAACCCGGGAGGCTTCGGTGAGAAAACCCTGGTTCTGCTGCTTGCCCCTCCCCATCTTCTTGGGCCCCTTGTTCACCATCTGTACTCTTTCCTCGTACCAGTTTCGTCCGCTGCTTGGGGAGGATGGCGGGAGTCGCCCCTTCTCCCTCTTTTTAGATTCTTATCTGAAGTAGCAAAAACCTAGAAAATGAAGCTCACGTGCGTGTAAGACTCGTACCATGTGACGTACGCGAGGGGAATTCTTAGGTACTTCCCCGGATTTAGATCTAGGGCTTCTTTTTGGGGGGAAATTTTTGGCAAGGGACCGCAGTATGTTATCCTGCGACAATAAGTAGACCTTTTACGCCTGGGGCCCACGCTTTCGCCCTCTTCCCGGAGATCCACTTCCTATGTCCTCTCTTCGCCCTTTCAGACAACGAAACCACTCGGAGCTTCCTCCTTGCGCCTGGAGCTTCCTCTTCGCGCAGACTATCTTCTACTTTGGTAGGTCGTCTCAGCTTCTACGTCAAGTGCAGACGTCAGCTGCAATGCCCTAGCTTCTACGTCCACGAGCTTCGCCGGAAGGGAATCCCCTACCGAGCTAGGTGCGAAGTTCTTCCCAGTCTTCGTGGCACTTTAGCGAGCTTCCTCCAGCTCCTAGATCTTCTTCCCAGCTTTCTCCAGCCTACGGTAGAATCTTGTGTTTATTTACACTCTTATCCACAGTTTTTACTTACCCATCTGACCTTGTCCCCTCGGTAGCTACCATTTTCTCGAAGATTAACAACGACTATCGATGTCGTCCGAGAAAGTTGATGAAAATGTTGTTAATGTAAGTAAATCCGACTGGAAATTATTATTAATATCCAACTGTAATATTCTACTTCATTACAGTCGTATTTTCATAATATATTACGACTGTAATATTTCCTGAAATTCCAGTTGTATCTTGTTCTCTAATTCCACTTGTCTTACCTCATTTAACAGCAGGCCCAGGAGGACCCTGTTGTATTCCCCATTGTGCACTCGGAGGATGAGGCCTGGGCAATGTATTGTAATTATGCCCACACAACAGGATTTAGTGTTCGTAAACAACATCTGACATACTGGATTCATACAAGAATTATTAAAATGCGAGAATATACCTGCGCAAAAGCGGGTGTTAAGACATCAAGGCCTTCCCCCAAAAAGTATCGCAAATTAGAAACGCGCACTGGATGCCTTGCTTGCATTGTGTTTCACACTGATAAAAATGGCAAGAATTGGGCAGTAACGAAGTTCGTCGAAGAGCATAACCATCCACTAGCAACCGACAGTGAGAAGCATTTATTGAGGTCTAATCGAAGCATATCTGAAATGCAAGGTAACTTAATGAAGAATATGACCGGAGCCGGAATTAAAGCGGTGGATGCATATAATTTTCTTTCTGAAGAAGCTGGCGGTGTTGAAAATATTGGATTCAGTAAGTTTGATGCCTTCAACTTTGTTCAACGAGAAAGAAAAGCGTTAATAGAAAGCGGCGACGCATCAAACTTGCAGAAGATACTGAAACGCAAACAATTGGAAGACAATATGTTCTCGTATGAGGTACAAACTGATGAATTGAATAGGTTGACTAGTTTCTTCTGGATGGATGGACATAGCAAGATAGATTACGACTGCTTCGGCGATGTCCTTATATTTGACACGACGTATAGACTTAATAAATACAATCTTGCATGTGCGCCTTTCAATGCCGTGAACAATCATTGGCAGAATATTTTTGTTGGAGGTGCTTTCATAGCTGATGAAACCTTAGAATCATTTTGTTGGGTGTTCGAGACGTTTTTAAAATTCATTGGTGGGAAACAACCAATTTCTATTTTCACTGACCAAGATCAAGCCATGGTCGTAGCTCTTCAAAGGGTATTCACTACCAGTCGCCACCGTCTTTGTCAATGGCACATCTCGAAGAAAGCACCCTCAAAAGTCCCATGCTTCAACCAAGACAAAATTGTTCGGTCCTATTTTTATCAGTGCATGAGTAAGTGTGATGGCGAAGAAGAGTTTGAAAGATGTTGGAGTGAGATGGTGAGTAGAGGAAATTTGCAGGCTAACAAATGGTTGGCTGATTTATATACGGTCAAGAAGAAGTGGTCTACTGCCTTCAACAAAGATATCTTGGACCTCGGCATTTTGTCAACGCAAAGAAGCGAATCAGCTAACAATTGTTTGCATGGGAGTTCGAAGACTATGAGTACACTAGTTGAGTGTTTTATCGGTTTGGAGAAGCTTGTATTATCGTGGCGTAGAAACGAGCATGAGGAGGACTTTAAATGCAAGCATTGTGCTGTCACCGTGCGGTTCAGAAATTGTTATCTATTAAAACATTTGTCGAAGTTGTACACACGCAAGATTTATTCATTATTTGAGAAAACCTTTATGGAAGGGGTTGTTGAAGTGAGTATCGTAGATGAAACGAGATATGATGACCACCACATAGTATACGTGACAGCTTTAAGGGATGAAGAAGAAAAAAGATGGTTTGTTAGCTTTAACAGTGCAACCATGGATGCAGAATGTTCGTGCAGGGGTTTTGAGACTAAAGGTATATTATGTCAGCATATCATGAGAATATACAATATTCGAAATGTAAGGCAGATCAACCCCAAATATATAATTAAAAGATTTACCTGTGATGCGAAGATTGACATTTACCTACCCAATTACCCCTACCATGACCGAACACGATTCAAAAATGATATTTAGAAACCAATTGATGCGTTTTAGCTACGATTTAGCTAACCGGATTGAAAATTGCAAAATTGCAAAGGAACATGTTATAAGCGTCATGAAGGATTTGTCCAAGACAACCAATAATATGGTGGACTGCGATGAGATGCAGAAGAAGGGGTTCTTGGAGGAGAACGACACGAATTCCAAATGTGTTAAGGATCCGGCGGTGAAGAGGCCGAAAGGTGCTCCTAGTGCGCGCATGAAGGACCATTGGGAGAAAGCAACCAAAAAACCAGGTAAGCTTTTGTTTATGCATTTACTATCCAATTATGTTAGTTTTGTCTAAACTTGCCAAATTCACTATCCAATTGTAAGCAGGGAAGAGAACAAATGCGAAGAGAAATGTAAAGACACATATTTTTGTTGACAAATCTCCGAAGGTGAAGGAGTTCAAGTTCGTTGATGACTACACAAAGGAATCAACGTCTGTAACAAATGAACTTAACTTCGTTGATAGGTTCAGTAACGAGCAACCTTCTACTCAAACAGACAATCCATCCACCTTATTTTTTCCAGAAGATTTCGGCCTGGATATGTCATTTTGTTTTTCTGGTATATCGGATGTATTTAAACCTTGAGCAATGGTGTATGTAAACCGAACACCATTATAAACATATCTGTTATTTCAGTTCTGCATACAGGTTTACTAAAAACATATGTTACTAATCATCCATTAGTTAACAAAAGTCTTAAGAAATATCATCCATTAGCTTACAAAAGTCTTAAGAAAAGTTAGCACAAATTAACGGAGAGAATGTTTTAAAGATTGCAGCTGCAATTTCAGCCCTAAATTTCGGCATTTCATCCTGCCACCTCTGGAAACGATCCCAAGAGATCGTATTTGTAGATACAACAGTCTCCATGAACTTGATTACGAAAACACCGCAGTCATTCCCATTCTCCTGCATTGGTAAACCCGGGGCGTCCGTTATTGGCCAGCTAAGGAAATCAGGTGGCATTGCATCACTAATATCCTCATATAATGTTGATACCTACAAGAACGGAATAACAACAACAACATATTAGAGTGGCACAACATTATATCTTGATAAATTTTAAAATACAACTCAATGCAAACGTACATACCAATGCGGGCAATGCTGCACGATGTCGGCTAGTCAGGAGAGAGTCGTAGTACTCCCACCGACCCTCTCTGATATGACATACAAGCAAAGCCCAGTGACACTCAAAGTGACATGGCATTAATATTATCTCCGACGACTGAATGCTTGTGGCTGTTATATGACTAACAAGAGTTTTGGAGTTTTTAAAATTGCATCTCTTACAACTCTGCATTTGATTAGGTAAACGGGGTTTAAATCATTACGAATAAATTGTTTGAAGTGTGCAAAAAGTGCTTACAGCGTAGTCCGGAGACACGTATAAAAATGCCTTCATTTTTGACAATGCCCGCTTCCTATTTGCGCAAAGAACGAGTGCATAAGCATTCAAATGCGTATCCTCTAGCTATCCATCAGTCAATAGCTCATCGACTAATCGTCTAGTTAATAAAATGTTCCCACTTTGGAAAATAGTACTATTACTGTAATTTCAACATTATAAAAAGTTAGTGAGAGCAAATAAACATCAACAAAATTAAAGCCACCACACACCATAACATAACTACATTGTTAAGAGAGGCCGGAGTCTTTAGACCCTTCAAAGGAAAAAAGAAAAACAACTACAAGATATTTAACTAATGCATCAATTCTCCTACTCTCTAATGTAGGAGAAAACTCCTCAACGGCAAGCCTTTGTAGTTCATCAGTTATGTTCTTGTGAGTTAGGTCCAACAACGGTAGTCTAAAGAACTTCAGAACACGACCTTTGTTAGGTAGCCCCAATATCATCGCCACCTCATTCACTGTCAACGGTAGGTAATAATTTCCTATTAAGAATGCTTGCTTATCTTTATTGTAGCATCGCACAAGAAAATATAATAACGGAATATTTTGGGTGAGACTTGACACTTGAAAAAAAGGTAGCACTTTAGCATCGGCAAGTGCAGACTTTGACTCGGCTGTTAGGACATCCAACAACGGACGGGCATTGGATTTGAAGGTGGACACAGCACACCGGGAACTAAGATATTGGCTCCCAATCATTCTCAGGTCTGTAAAGAGTAGTAATAAAGAAGTAAAATGACTGTAAAATAAAAGACTGTAAAAGGACTATAAATAGCAGCTAACATTACAGTTGTAATAGGACTGTAAAACTAAAAAAATCTAGTGCTCAACCTATTAATAGTTCAACACTATAACACAACAACAATAGATCAGCACATTGACTAATAAAGCACTAAAATGACTGTAAAATAAGAGACATTGCAATAGAATAGAACTGGGAAGTGGTAAAATACAACTGTAAAAAGACTGTAAAAGGACTGTAAAAGGACTGTAAAATATCGGTAAAAAATGACTGTAAAAGAACTGTAAATAGCATCTAATAATACAGCTGTAAAAGAACCGTAACACTAAAAAAACACAGCTCTCAACCTATTAACAGTTCAACACTATAACACAACAACAATACATCCATAAAATGACATCCATATGGTACAAACGGCTGTGGTAACATACTACCAGACCACACGACCATGGCTCCGCAACAATAACTGCAGTAACATACTCCATGAGTGCAGTAACATACCATTTTTAGGGACTAAAAGACGAGAAGAAGAAGGTCGGTACAAAACGGATGTAAAAGGACTGTAAATAGCAGCTAACAATACAGCTGTAAAAGGACCGTAACACTAAAAAAACACTGATCTCAACCTATTAATAGTTCAACACTATAACATAGGGTTCAAACGGTTGTGGTAACATACTCCATGACTACACGACCATGGCTCCACAACAATAACTGCAGTAACATACCTTTTTAGGGCCTAAAAGACGAGAAGAAGAAGTGCGGTAAAATTCATACCTGCGGGAACGAGGGTTTAAGAACGGTAAATCGGAGGTTCGCCACTAACTTCCGCGGTGAACGTCGCGTAGAAGAAGATCGGGAGGGATTTCTCCAGGCTCTGGAAGGGATTAACAAGATCGACAGGGGTTTGAGAAGAGATCGGGAGGGGTTTCGCGTTTCGCCGTAGGGGGGAAAAATTTGCGATTTCGAAAGGGCGAATGCGTGGGCCCCAGGCGTAAAAGACCTATTTATTGTCACAGGATGGCATAGTGCGGGCCCTCACCAAAATATTCCCCTCTTTTTGGCGGGGTGAGAGCGGTCCTGTTCGTGAATTTCTTACCGCACCTAGAAAATTCCATGTATTTATGCTCAAAACTAGTTTATTTTCTTGGTAGCGGTCATAAATTTTGTTATGTCAGACATATATTCTATGATAATTGGGTTTTTGTCTAAATTCATCAGAGCAAATAAGTCACGCCAAACGAAGCCTAGGTCTAGGGCAGTGCGGTTGTCATGTGGAGAACTTTTTTCTTACAGCCAACACACAGATCTGTATGCGAGAGCAAATTCGATTGTAAAAAACAAGAATCTTGTTGTGCACCCGTAGATTTATAGGCACTTCTGGGGCGCGTTTAGAGGAGGCTCTGTTAAGGAGAAGTGGGGTTAGTGAGATCAAAAGTCCAACAAATGATCATGGGAGCGAGGAATTCGTCGCGCGCAACTCGCGCTTTATTGACGTCAAGCGCAGTCAAGACCGCACCCCAATATTGGGGTGCGATTAGCCCGCACCCCACTAGTAGGGTGCGGGTAGCCCGCGCCCCCCATAGTGGGGGGGTGCGGCCAAGCCGCGCCCCCCATAGTGGGGGGTGCGGACAACCCCCCCCCCCCCCCCCCCCCCCCCCCCGCCCCTGCCTTGCGGGGGATGCGGCCAAAATCGCACCCCCTCGGCGGGTGCGGTCGGAGCTCGTTTTCCCCTTGGGGATGCGGCTTCCCATTTTCTGAGTTCGTTGCACCCTCAGAACACTCTCGTGTCCGTTGCGCGCTCAGAACGCTTCCGCGCACGCTCAGAACGCTTCCACGTTCCTGACACGCGCGCAGTTAACCTTTCTTAATTTCTCAAATTGCAGGTCTCGTTCGTCGCCTTCATCACCTTCAACGAAACTGCCCGAAGGGGCGAGACGGTCATTTACGAAAAATGACGATCCATGTACTCCGAATCGGCAAATTTGATTCGCTCATCGGGTGGTTACGGTGGTTGCGACAGCAAAATTGCCGGACTACCCCTGCCCAAGGCTATAAACGGAGCTCAGAGCCTTCATTTCAAGACATCTTCCCTTCTGCACCCGAGAGAGCTCCGTTGAAGATTTTCTCTGAGTCCTCCTTCGGCGATCGAAGATCTCCCTCGGCCTTCGAAGATCTCTTCGTGGACTTTGAGATTTCCTTCGCTCTGGAAGACCATCTTCCTAGCGATTCGGGAATCCTTCGGGTCCTGAAAGGTGACGCAGCGATCTCACTTTCGTTCCCAAAAGAAGTACTTAGCTTTCCGAGAGGTGGACTGTCACCCTGGGAGTTCTCTCTCTCTCTACCGTTGTAATGTGCGCTTGAATTCTTAGTTTCCAATTGTAACCCCCAAGCATATAGTGGAATTTGGTCAGCACAGCTCCGACCGCGTGGTTTTTCACCCTTTCCGGGTTTTCCACGTTAAAAGTTATCGTGTCATTTATCGATTCATCCATTGACTATTTGCACGCTCGATTCACTTCCGAGCTAAGGTGGTTCAATTCAACCGGTCTACCAGAGCAGCTGAGCGACCCGCAATAGTTTGGCGCTGTCTGTGAGAACGATGTTCCCAAAGCTCCGCAAAGACAGGCAATACTTGCGCCGCAACAGCACTGGAAGGGCGCATGTGACAAATGAAAGAACGACAAACCGAGATGCTGATTCTCGTGAGAAATTTGGGGGCTCCTCGAGCTCCCGTTCAACCTCCAACGTTGAACATTCCGCCTCCTCCGACTCCAAATCATGCTCCGAATGAGGATGACACTCAGGAGGAAGATGTCTCAGAAGAGCTCTCTGATGTCGCAAGCTCTACTTATCCTGCTCCGCCGGCCAGAGGACCGGAAGCCGATCACCATCACCAACGTCAGGGAAGAGCTGTCCCTGGGCAAGTTGTAGGAAGAACCACTCGAGAAGAGATACGCGATATGATAATAGAAGAGTACGGTCGGGTGGGGCAATGCGCAGCTCTCGCTCGTCATCCCATGCACCACGGCTCCCCACTGTCGCCTCAGGTCTTGGCAGCTTGTCTCATCTAGTTCTGCATGGTTTCAAGCTTCCCAGCATCGAAACATTCGACATGATGTACGATCCATTAGAACATGTCAATCACTTCACTACAATCATGAGAATTTACAACGCCCTCGACCAGCTCCTCTGTCAGGTGTTCCCGACAACCATGAAAGGACAAGCGCGCACTTGGTTCCATTCCCTGCGAGATGGAGCCATCAACAGCTTCGTAGAAATGGCACAACATTTCATAGACCAGTTCATCGCCAATCGCAGGATTGTCCGAGACCCCTCCCATCTCTCAGAAATCCGCTAAAACGACGGAGAGACCATTAAGGATTTTTTTCGACGCTTCACTACCGAGACTTGGCAAATCCTGGGGGTCGACCCGAGCTTTTGCGGAGAGTTTTCCTTGGGGGTCTCCATTCACGTGGCTTTTACTCAGCTCTAATGAGGGAGATCGTACCAAGTTATTCCGACCTCGTTCACCGGGTGGAAGTTCAGATAGCGGCCGACGAGGCCATCGAAGCACACCGTCAGCAGTTTGAAAGCTGACAAAAGAGGAAAAGGGGGTCGGAGCAGGCCCCAGAGGATAAGAAGAACGTCGCGGTGAGGAGCACCGCAGCGATGAACGTCGTCGCGATACCCGAAAAGATTTAGGTCCGCGACCGCCCAGGGTCTACACCTCATTGAACACCACCATAACCAATGTGCTCTGCACCATCTAGAATAACCCGGAGCTCAACAGGCCAAGGGTGCCTGTCCCAAATCCGAGGAACAACCAGACGAGATATTATGAGTTCCATCGAAGAACTGGGCATACCACCGAAGAATGTTCTAGACTGAAAGATGAAATCGAGCGTCTCGTCCGCTAGGGACTCCTGGGAAAATTTTTGCAGGGTCAGGTTCCCAACCAGCCTCAGCCACCTAGGGAAATGAGGGAGCAGTCTCTCGCTCCCCGAGGCGCGGCATGGGTTAGGCTGATGTTGGGAGAAATCGAGACTATCGTTGGACCTCCCACCCTAGCCGCACAGATCCTCTCAATTTCCAAGTCTCCGAGGGACCACGAAGATAAGAAGCTTAAGCAGGACATTACAAGCACTTTCGGGGAAGAGGATCTGCAACGGTTACCACTACCGCATTAGGACCTACTCGTAATCAGCGTAGGAATTGGGGACCCATGCTTCAACGTTAAAAGGATATTGGTCGACAATGAAAGCTCGGTCGATGTCATATTCTTGTCCACTCTGCAAAGCATGAAACTCACAAAGGATCAGCTCAGCCCCGCGGTCGGGCCCGTCTACGGCTTCGATAATCGACATGTTCCAGTTCATTACATGATCACCCTTCCAGTCACATTGGGCAAATTCCCGAGGCAATCAACACACAACATCTAGTTCGTGGTGGTGGAGTCCACCTCTGCCTACAATGCCATCTTTGGAAGACCACTCCAATCCATATTTAGAGCAATTCCATCTATTCTGCATCTAGACATGAAGTTCCCGACTGCCACAGGGATAGGAGTCGTAAGAGGAAACCAAGAAGCAACACGAACGTGTTTCCTAAAGTAGGCCCGACCAATGGAAGCAACCACCCTCAATATTGACAACTTTGACTTATGGGTTGAGGCCACTCTACAACGTGGATCGCCCGTCGAAGGACTCGTAGAAGTACCACCCTCCCAGCAGGAACCGACCCGGACAGTTCAGGTCGGGTCCCTTCTGTCCGAGAAAGAGCGAGAAGAATACAATATCTTCCTTCGCGTTAATGAAGATATCTTCGCGTGTAGCCCGGAAGATATGCATGGGGTAGATCTTCGGGTTATCTTTCACTCTTTGAATATTAACCCTGCTTGCTGTCCAGTGATCTAGAAGAAGCGGAACTTCGCCCCAGAGTGGCTCAAGGCGATCGAAGAGGAGGCGGAGAAGCGCCCAGAAGCACGGTTCATCCGCGAAGCAAAATAGCCCACATGGCTAGCCAATGTGGTCATGATAAAGAAGGCATCAGGGAAGTGGCTGATATGCGTCGACTACATCAATCTAAATCAAGCATGCCCAAAAGATAGTTTCCCCTTCCAAGAATCAATCAGTTGGTCGATGCAACAACCGGACATGAGCTCCTCAGCTTCATGGATGCATACTCAGGCTACAACCAAATCATGATGAATCGGGAAGACGAGGAGCACACCGCATTCCGAACAGATAAATGAGTATACTGCTACAAAGTCATGTCTTTTGGCCTCAAGAACATCGGGGCAACCTACCAGAGGCTAATGAACAAAGTATTCATATACCTCATCGAAAGCACAATGGAGGTTTATGTGGACGACATGCTGGTAAAGAGCGTCCACCGTCGTGACCACTTAGAAGATCTAGAAGGGTGCTTTCAGCTCCTTCTCCATTTCCAAATGGCCAACAAATGTGCATTTGGTGTGACGGCAGAAAAGTTCTTGGGTTTCGTAGTGACCCATCGAGGGATCGAGGCAAACCTCGAAAAGATCAAGGCGCTGGGAGACATATCGCCACCCCGTTCTATCAAAGAAGCACAACGCTTAAATGGAGTAATTGCCGCTCTT
The DNA here is from genome assembly GCA_033032865.1 of Dactylorhiza incarnata. NCBI lineage: Eukaryota > Viridiplantae > Streptophyta > Magnoliopsida > Asparagales > Orchidaceae > Dactylorhiza > Dactylorhiza incarnata. Next base: position 1,353,156 of record JAWHQI010000394.1, read on the forward strand.
TCGCAGTTTCTGGCATGGACGGGAGATAAATATCTCTCTTTCTTCAAAATACTTCGAGGGGCACGTCACTCTGGGTTCCAGTGGACGGACGAATGTCAGAAGTCCTTCGAGCACCTCAAACAGTACCTGGCCTCACCCCCGCTTTTATCAAAGCTATCTCTGGAGAAGTCTTGTTCCTTTACCAAGCAATCTCCCCCACTGTCATCAGTTCGGTGCTAGTAAAAGACGAAGGAGGAGTCCAGCAGTCTGTTTATTACCTCAGCAAGGTCCTCACCGACATCGAAGTCAGATACTCGATGGTCGATAAAACGGCCTTCGCCCTCGTCTCTTCTGTAAGAAAGCTTTGGGCGGGCTCATACGATAAAAGGTGTTGACTCAGTTACCGTTGTGGGTCATCCTCCAGAAGCCGGAAGTATCCGGGAGATTAGTAAAGTGGTCAGTCGAGCTGAGCGAGTTCGATATCCACTTCCTACCATGGTCGTATATCAAATCCTAAGTACTCGCTGACTTCATCGTAGAAAATACTCTTCCTCCAGAGACCGCTCCCGTTAAAGATATCTCCACCTCTCGCTAGGCTCGCTACGTCGACGGGGCCTCTGCGCCCGAAGGAGCAGGAGCATGATTGCTCCTAATTAGTCCAGAGGGCATCACTCTAGAGTACGGTCTTAGGTTGAAATTCCCGGCAACCAACAACATCGCTGAATATGGGGCCCTAATCGTCGGGCTACGACTTGCCGTCGACTTCAAGACAGAGAACCTGACAATCTACATTGATTCGCAGTTGGTGGTCTCGCAAGTCGAGGGGAACTACGAGGCAAAGAACGACCAAATGACACAATATCTCATATTCGTGAGATCTCTTCTACAAAAAATACCATCGCACCAAATTTTGCACATCCCCAGGGAGCAGAATTCCAGAGCCGACACGCTCTCCAACTCGTGACCTCTCCTTCTAACTGTCAATCTCGGAGGCGCAGAATCGAAGACATCGTGACCCCCAACATTCACGGAGCATGAGAGATCGCCGAAATTAGCGAAGAAGGATCATCCTGGATGACACCCCTCTGAGCCTACATTGAACGTGGAGACCTGCCCAACGATCATTTAGAAGCACGACAGTTGCGAATACGAGACGCCTCGTACGTTATCATCGAAAGGGAGCTTTACAGGCGGGTCTTCTCAGGGCCCTACCTAAAGTGCCTTCCGGAAGCGGAGGCATAGTACACTGATAACTTCCTAAAAAGAAGTTATCTAGCCTTTTATTTTGACTTATTATTTTATTATAAATGGAATAAATGATCTAAACGAATATAAAATATAAATAAATTCATGTTTATTTCAATTATGGATCATTTGATTAAAATTATATGTTTTCTTATTAGAAATGCCGAAGAAATCGACTCGGAGAAGAAAAGCTGGACTTAAATATTTTTGCCGGTTCAAGTTGTTATAACATCCATTTTTGGATGCTACAATAAATCTGGCGGATTTTAAATTTGAATTCCGAATTTTGTGCCAAATTTAATTATGGAAGGATGCGTCTCTTGGGCTTGGGCTGCTCGTTTTAGGCAGGAAATAACCTCCAGCAAAGGGATATACGAAATTGGAGAGGAAGAAAAAGAGTTTTGGAGAGAAGAAGAACTAGGGTTGGCGAAAAACCCTAGTGGAGAAGAAGGAGACCAGACTGATTCTTCAACGGATTGTGCACATCTTTGAGTGGAATTACCTACATCACTTGACTCTCATAAGCATGTCTAGTAAGATCTTTCTTGTTTGGTTTCATCCCTTCATCATGAACTAATCTCATAGATCTTGCGTGTTGTTAGTACTTTGTTTGTTACGATGTTTTGATTTTAATTTCCTTATGGATGTTTGGAATATTATCTTTATTGAATTTATGATTTTACTCTTGGAATGTTTGGCTTAAGTTCATCTTTAATTTGCTTGGCAAGATTCGAGAGAGGAGTCAGGCTAGATGATTGCTTTATTTTATGCGGCAAGATTCGAGACAGGAGTTGCGTAAATCTTTAACCAAAATTTCCGTTTTTATACTGCACTGCGAGATTCGAGAGAGGAGCGGTGAAAGTATCATGAATTTCAATATAGCATAAAGGTAGAAAGAGATTTCAACTTTTGCTAGCAACATTGATTGTGTGCTTTATGATAGTCTTTTCCACCTAAGTTAGAGATAACTAGGGGAATTAAGAATATAGATTTCAGAGATCGAGAGATGATGACATCCACTTTTAAATCGTTGCAAGGGAATTGATCAAGCATTTCATAAATATTCATCATAAAAATCATCACCATAAGCAAAGGAAAACAATACACAAGATTATTTCTCCAACTGATATTTCTCCAATTAGTTTGAATAGAGTAATCTTAAGTAAGCGTTGTTTAGTTTTGTTATCATTATTAATTTTTTATTATTAAAAACTCACTTTAATTATTCAACTTGAATTTAAAGAAAAGGTAGAGCTAGTACTTGCGAGCACTAAATTAATCACTTCTCCGAGGGAACGATCTTTTATCACTTTATATTACTTGATTCGACACGTGCACTTACGTTAAAACGTAAATCTATTTTGTGCGTATCAAGTTTTTGGCGCCGTTGCCGGGGAAGTGCAACTATTTAGTGATTCTCTTCTTGCAATATTGGTAAATCCTGAATATTTAGAGCTCAAGTTTTTGTTGTTCTATTTGAACAATTAATTGTGAAGTTATCTTCTTTTTAATTCTCTTTTCATTGTTATATTAAAATTTCTATGCGGGTCTCCATAGTGGGTTTGTATTTGTACAGCTTGTTGACGCATCATTTTAATTTGTGAATCCACCCATACATCATCATGTTTTCTTATTCTCAATGTCGATGGTGCGGGTCTTATAATCATAATAGTGATGATTGTTATATAGGAGACCATGGTTATACGTCATATGACTCACCTTACAGAGCACCAATATCATATGATATGTCATATGTCGAGCCTAATTTTTATAATTATGCACCTTCACAACAATTATCGTTCCCTTATTTCAGCACGACCCCTCAAAGGCCGCAAAGAAGTGGGGAACAATGCATATTTTGTCATAGCACCGACCACGTATTAAAAGAGTGCGCTGCATTTCAACGTAAAAGGGAGGAGGAGAATGAACCGTACATTGAAATTAGTCTATATGATTATCCACCTTGTCTACGAGGGCTATTGCGGATTCTCTCCGTACACTTGACGTTCATTCTACCTCTTATGATCCATACACAGTACCACCTTGTCTACGGGGGAGTATTGCAGATTCTCCTTTCGATAATTTGTGCAATGACATGCTTGTGCCTCCTCTACACACGCAATCATCATCTCTTTTGGATTCACCTCACGAGGAACCAATTCACATGTTCTCTGATATTGCGACTGACGTAGTTCCTCCTTTGCATAAACTTTCTACACTCATTGTCATTGATCCTGCTTTAGCCATCCAGCAGTGTGAGGTTACAGAGATTGTAGTCGAGTCGCAAGAGTTTGACGATGTCATCTCATTGGTTGAGGAAGTATCCACTTCCTCACTTGTTGATGATGTCCATTTTGCTTGCGTGACTCCTATACCTTCTGATATCTCTTGCCCTGCTTTGGATGTCGACAGTAGTGTACAAGATTTGGAGCCTGTTGAGAGTGAGACCGGGACCACTCCCCCACTTTTTAATTACTTATGTCTTTCTTCTAATTTATTTCCTAAACCTCTTTCTCAATCTAAGCATATGCATGTTGATGAGATGAGTGAGGAGCAGATGTCCTGCTCCTCTTACTTTCTATTTCCCTTACCTATGAAGTTCATGTATTATTATTCAGGAGAGGGAGTAACTGTGTTATCTCCGTATCGGTATCCGTTACCGCAACGGATATTAAGGCAGTTACATGTTCACTTTATCTTTCACAGGCCAATAATCTAGAATATTTTCAAGGCCTGAATAAGTTATGCTGGGGAAACAATAAACCCAGTAGTTATCTTTCGTTTGCTGCATTTTGTGTTTTAATTTTCCTGTATTTTTATTCCTGCAATAATTAGGCGCTTGGTGGGAGGCAACCCATCCAATATGAAATATTTAAGATTTGTATGCTTATAGTTTAGTAAAAGATATGTGAGTGGAGGGAAGAAAGCCACAAGATGATGACCATCAAGGAATAAAAATACATACAAGTAGGCTGAAAATAATTGCAGGAATACAAATCTAAGTAAAAAAAAACGGTTAAGAAAAGGAAGAAATAAAAGTAGGCTGAAAATTTTTCTAAGTCAATTTCGTCTAAGGCTGTTACAACAACTGAAAATAATTGTTACGACAATGTCACAACTGCACAAAATTGTTACAACAACTGAAAATAATTGTTACAACATTGTCACTGCTGCACAAAATTGTTACAACAACTGAAAATAATTGTTACAACATTGTCACTGCTGCACAAAATTGTTACAACCCAGAAAATAAATTGTTATCACATTGCTCGCTTTGTGCAATTCCTCCAGGATTTCATGCGCAGGATGGGTTTGACGTTCGTTGAACCTGTTCTATATTACCCGCGGCTTGGTTCGACGTTCGTCGAACCCATTTCCAAATATATCAACGCACGATCGGCTAAGATTGGGCGTTCGTCGAACGATTTTTTTTATTAACCGCGGCGTGGTTCGACGTTCGTCGAACCCTATTAAAAGTTAACCGCTGACTTGGGTTACCTTTCCTCGACCCCATCACCGATAAAATCAAAAATCCATCCTAAAATATCCTTCATTCATCACGCGGCCGGCTAGGTTAGATTTTTGTCTCGGGCGATTCCGCTGAGAAGAAAGGCGGCCGACGGGCGATTCCGCTGAGACGAAAGACGGAGGAGAACATCGAAGAAGCAGGCGTTTTGCAAGTCGGCAAGAGGGTCATTGTTGCTCGACATCATGGTGCGTAGGCATCAGAATGAGGAAATGGCGCCGAACGAGGTAATACTCTGACCTTCTCCCTCATGCTAAGCAGTATCGTTTGTTAGATGTTGATTTCTCTTAGCCTCATTTTCGATTTAGGCTGAGTCTTCTAAGAAAAGAAAGAAAAGGGGCAAGGGAAAGAGTGAAACCCAGGAATCTGGAAAAATTTTGGCTGCCTATGAGTTATGCTTGATTACATTTTTAATTATAATTTGCAGCCCAATCTCTTATGCTATTAATTAGCCGATGCTTCTTAATGATTGGTATACTTTGGTGAATCCTTGATTGCTGCTTATTATGATTTAGTCCTGATGCTTGCTTGTTGTGATTTATGTTGTGATTTATGCTTGATTGATTGCTGCTTTACAACTAATTCTGATGATAGCTGGACTGTTTCCTAGCATAAGAAGTTTTTTTTTAATGGGGTTTGTTTTAGTCAAATTTGCACCACTCTCATATCTTATTATTGTTTATTATAAGATGCTTCTTAATGTTTGATGCAATTTAGTGAAGCCTGGGGCTTGCATTTTTCATATTATGATGGATGAGTTTCATAGCAACTATATTTTCTATTGATCTTCAATATTACGATGGTGCATGGTGGTTCCTATAATGATGATATTATGATAATGTTTGAGTTTCATCTTTATCTTTTTGACTATATATGTACTGCTTTAATATCTATACACTGTAGAAATTGTGAGTATGCAGGGTTGATTACTATGATTAAGTGTGGAGGTGGGAAGCACATGGGAGCATAAGCAAAAAGTCTTGAACATACACTCCAGCACATTCAATTCAATTCAGGGGAGTCCCCTAACTTGATTTTAAATTCTAAATTCTCCTTATTTTTGTGTTTTGCTCCGCTTCAAAAATTTGCATGATATAGTCTCTTTTCTAGGGACTAGCAAAGCCTAAGTGTGGAGGTGGGGGTAATATAACCCCTACCACTTGAGTGAAGATTAAATCATCCTTACATGAATTTTATGATCTTAATTCTTATTTTTATTAATCAACAAGTTACTTAAGTGTTCAATGATAATTAATTGGTATGGTTTATCAATCTTAGGAGTTCAATTCATGAATTTGATGTTAGTAAGAATTTTTTTGGATAATGCTCATTTAGGCAATTATTTCATGCACAAAATTTTTGTTTACGACCAAGGCAATTTTTGATATTGACTTCTGCAAATACTAGGATGGGGTGGGCAAGAACCGAGTTAACGATGTAAGTCAAGACTCGAGTTTAGGAAGTTAATCCATTTCGAGCATCCACTAAATACCAAGTCTTATCCTTACCACTTTGATATACACCATTCCATGCTTAAATTCCCTATGTTCCTACTAGTTGTATCTTAATAAGAAGCCATATATGGGTGTTTAATTAAAAAATGGTTAAATTTCATAGTGATATGTGGCCTAGGTATTTGTATACATACTTGGAATGATCCCAACTATGATATATAAAAAAAGAAGAAGTAAAAAAAAGAGCATCATAGTGATATGTGGCCTAGGCATGTACACATGTACTTGGAATGATCCCTACTATGAAAAGAAGAAGAAAAATATGTTGATAAACCCCATATTATGGTAAACTTGCTAAGAGTACTAACTAGGGAATGTCATTCCACTATCAAAGTTATCCATAAATTTCGAACCAAGCCAAAGTCATTCCGATATTCAATTAAACTACTAACTCATGTGGAGACTAAAATCAATAGCTTAGCATATTCTTATCCTTTCCAATAAATGCAGAGGTTCAATAAGAAATATTGCATGGGAGTAAATTTCTTTTTAGCACTCACCGCACTAAAATCTTATTTGAGCATTACCTTTTATTCAAGCTAATGGAGTTATGAATGGTTGAATTTTTATTGATTGTAGGCTTATCAATTGAGTAAAGCGAATTTCTATAGTATGCTTTGATTAATTTTTTTGCAAGGATGAGAGATCATTTGAATTTATGTTATGTTATTAGTTCTTCATTCAAGACATTAATTTGAATGATCTTTGCTAGGGACTAGCAAAAGTTTAAGTGTGGAAGTGTGATAACTTCCTAAAAAGAAGTTATCTAGCCTTTTATTTTGACTTATTATTTTATTATAAATAGAATAAATGATCTAAATGAATATAAAATATAAATAAATTCATGTTTATTTCAATTATGGATCATTTAATTAAAATTATATGTTTTCTTATTAGAAATGCCGAAGAAATTGACTCGGAGAAGAAAAGCTGGACTTAAATATTTTTGCCGGTTTAAGTTGTTATAACATCCATTTTTGGATGTTACAACAAATCTGGCGGATTTTAAATTTGAATTCCGAATTTTGTGCCAAATTTAATTATGGAAGGATGCGTCTCTTGGGCTTGGGCTGCTCGTTTTAGGCAGGAAATAACCTCCAGCAAAGGATATACGAACTTGGAGAGGAAGAAAAGGAGTTTTGGAGAGAAGAAGAACTAGGGTTGGCGAAAAACCTTAGTGGAGAAGAAGGAGACCGGACTGATTCTTCAACGGATTGTGCACATCTTTGAGTGGAATTTCCTTCATCACTTGACTCTCATAAGCATGTCTACTAAGATCTTTCTTGTTTGGTTTCATCCCTCCATCATGAACTAATCTCATAGATCTTGTGTGTTGTTAGTACTTTGTTTGTTATGATGTTTTGATTTTAATTTCCTTATGGATGTTTGGAATATTATCTTTATTGAATTTATGATTTTACTCTTGGAATGTTTGGCTTAAGTTCATCTTTAATTTACTTGGCAAGATTCGAGAGAGGAGTCAGGCTAGATGATTGCTTTATTTTATGCGACGAGATTCGAGAGAGGAGTTGCGTAAATCTTTAACCAAAATTTCCATTTTATACTGCACTGCGAGATTCGAGAGAGGAGCGGTGAAAGTATCATGAATTTCAATATAGCATAAAGGTAGAAAGAGATTTCATCTTTTGCTAGCAACATCGATTGTGTGCTTTATGATAGTCTTTTCCACCTAAGTTAGAGATAACTAGGGGAATTAAGAATATGGATTTCAGAGATCGAGAGATGATGACATCCACTTTTAAATCGTTGCAAGGTAATTAATCAAGCATTTCATAAAGATTCATCATAAAAATCATCACCATAAGCAAATGAAAACAATACACAAGATTATTTCTCCAACTGATCTTTCTCCAATTAGTTTGAATAGAGTAATCTTAAGTAAGCGTTGTTTAGTTTTGTTATCATTATTATTTTGTCATTATTAAAAACTCACTTTAATTATTCAACTTGAATTTAAAGAAAAGGTAGAGCTAGTACTTGCGAGCACTAAATTAATCACTTCTCCGAGGGAACGATCTTTTCTCACTTTATATTACTTGATTCGACACGTGCACTTGCGTTAAAACGTAAATCTATTTTGGGCGTATCATACACCTTACAAGAAGTTCATGACGGGATATATGGAGAGCACCTGGGTGCAAGAGCTCTGGTTCAAAAGATTCGGTGTCATGGTTTTTATTCACTACAACAAATTACACTTTTAGTAAAGACTAACAACGTTACAAAAGGTAACTAATATCGTTACGCAAAGTTTTTGTAACGAAATTTACTTTATGTGACGATCGTTACCTAAGGCTCGATGCTAGAAGTTCTTGTAACGAAATTTTGTTTGTCGTTACAAATTATTTATTTGTAACAAACATTACTTCCTCACAATAAGATGAGTTGTAGTAAGGAATATTTCGTTACAAATGTTTGACTTTTTCCCTACTAAAGAAATTATATTTATATATCAAATATATGAATATTTCTTACAAATGTTTGATTTCATTACAATTGTTATAACATAACAATAATTATTTCGTTACAATTGTTATATACCTTCCTTACCCAAAAAATTCATTTATATTATTAAATTGTCAATTCCTACTTTAGATGGGTAGGCATGATTTTATTATAAATATGAAATATTATTTAAAGTATAATATAGTTTTATATTATGTAATAATATTTAATATTCATTAATAACTTGTAATTAAAATATTTAATAATAGAAATCATTATAGGTTTTAAAAACTAATATACTTTTCATATTTAAAATTTCAATAATGTACGGGAAGGAAAAAATATGCCAAATTAATAAAAAGGAAACACATTACAAATATTAAATTTGAAATACTTGTAGTAGTTATATAGATAAAGTACAAGTTAAGTGTCATCTCATCTATAACAAAAACAATATTACATAACAACAATAAGTTCAAGATGTTTTACAAAACACATCAAATTCTACGCTTTCTGACTAATGCATCTTCTTCCATCACTTTTCGCTCCAAGCTCCAACTCCCTAGAAATAAAAGAGAGCAATTATTAAAGGAGGCAGCAACACTTTAAAGGGGACAAAAAGATAATATAAAGAGGATTCATGGGTGTGATGTGATCTAGTATATTAGCAGTTTTAATAAGAAATTGAAGAACACCGCTCACTGTAGTATAATACATTAGCATTTTATGATCTAGCACAACACACTCACTGCAGTACAACACACTCACTACACAACACAACTCACTGCACAACACAGCTCAACACTCACTGCACAACACACTCACTGCAGTACAACACACTCACTACACAACACAACTCACTGCACAACACAACTCAACACTCACTGCACAACACTACTCACTGCACAACACACTCACTGCACAACATAGCCCACCACTCTGTCACTGCACACCACACTCTCTGCCCGACACAGTCACTGCACAACATAACACTCATTGCACTGCAAATCGTTACACAATCACTGCACACTTACTACTCATTGCACAACATAACACTGCACAGCACATCGTACTAATCACTACACAACACAGCGAACTACTCACTCACAGCACATCACACTCACTACAAAACACTACACATTGGCAGCTGCAGTAATGCATGCAGCAAACTGGAACCTGCAGCAATGCAGCAAATTGGCAGCTGCAGTTTGATGCAGCAAACTGCTTGCTGCCAGTTTGCTGCAGTTGCGGCAAACTGCAGCTACAAGGGACACACTACACTACCCACTCCCAACACAATACACTCTGCACAAAACACTCACCGCACAAAAAATAACATGCACTTCACAACACTGCACTCAACGCAGCTGCACACACATCCCTCACAGTTGCATACACAACACAACTACACACAGAACACTCAGCACAACTGCAGTATACTACTGAAATTCTAGATTCTACATAAGTTCAACCAAATCAGAGAACTGAATAACTCCTCTTAATGCATTGCAGACTGAAATCCTAAGTGATGTTCCACATTCCCATTTTTTTGCATGTTCTAGTGCAATCCTAAGCAAACCCGCAACAAACCTGCTGCTATAGTTTGTTGCAGCTGCAGCAAACCCGCTGCTGCAGTTTGCTGCAGCTGAAGCATACCCGCTGCTGCAGTTTGTTGCAGCTGAAGCATACCCGCAGCTGCAGTTTGCTGCAGCTGCAGCAAACCCGCAGCAAACCTGCTGCTGTAGTTTGTTGCAGCTGCAGTTTGCTGCAGCTGCAGCAAACCCGCAGCAAACTTGTTGCTGTAGTTTGTTGCAGCTGCAGCAAACCCGCTGCTGCAGTTTGCTGCAGCTGAAGCATACCCGCTGCTGCAGTTTGCTGCAGCTGAAGCATACCCGCAGCTGCAGTTTGCTGCAGCTGCAGCAAACCTGCTGCTGTAGTTTGTTGTAGCTGCAGCAAACCCGCAGCTGCAGTTTGCTGCAGCTGAAGCATACCCGCAGCTGCAGTTTGCTGCAGCTGCAGCAAACCCGCAGCAATAATTTTATTTATAAAAAAGACATGGATTGGAACTATAAGGAAAGACATGATGTACTTAGGCATTAGTGACTATAAGAAACCATCAAACATAAACCAATGACTAGACCAAAATGAATTCAAATGCACCAAAAATAATAATAGAAGAAGAGATGAGGAGGCAAAGGAAGAAAGAGCTCACAGAGGTGGGTTTTTCAACCAAATAGCACCAAAAAGTCATCAAAGTTGGCCATATTTTTCCAAAACAGCAGTCAACATCTCCTTCAACTCATTCTGTCCTTCTTTTAAATCCGCTATTTCCGTATTGTGAGTTTGAATCAACGCTTCCTGCCTTTCAATAAGCTTTGTCTGGGATGCAATATGAGAGGTGGAATTGCGCAAATCTTCTTCTGCTGAATTTAACTTTCTTTCAACTGAGTGGACTCGTTAATTATTTTCTTCCTTTGTTTGGTAGGAACGACCCCATAGCCTAATCCTTTGTCATAACCAGACTTAGTTCCAAGTGCTTTTTTATAATTTCTCTCTCGGACATTAAGCTTTCACCGTCAGATTCAAGTGTTGATGCTCTCAGCCTTTCCATTTCAAGCTGTAAAATAATGTTACAATAGAAACATAAGTTATATATCACTGACAAACATCAATTCTCTCTACTAGTTTAAATTCTGACTTATATATGCTGCTTTAGCTTTCTCACTAACAAACACACCATTCTTCTTATGAGTGTTAGCAAAGTTCTCAACAGGACTTTGATTAACCTACATATGAACATAATATTAGAGAATATGAGGTAATAATCAAAATTCACTAATAATATCATTACATTACCATTTCCAATAGTCGTGAATGATAGGATTTGGAACCTTACGTATGAGTAAACGACATTTGTGACCTATTATCAGCGTTTGTTTTGGACCTTTTCTGTAATTATTCAAATTCACATATGAGTGCATGTACCGAAGCTTTTACTAATCACATATATATATATATTAAACAGGGTTTTGTTAATTACTAAAATTCACCTTAAAACTCTCACTGTCGAAGTAATCGCACAAGGCACACCACTTCTCGAGTGAGATCCAATCAAACGGGCTACAAACTCTTGGATTCTTTCCCAATGCAACATATTGTTTATAAATTGCAGATAATCTCCCTCTCCAATGCGTATAACTACGCTGAAACATCTCATCCATATAGCCTTTTACTAATTGATCTGTAGACCATCCCTTTATATCAAACCATTGCTACAAAGGAACAACATATATATTTAGTTATTCCAACCAAATTGAAAAAAATGTCATATACAAATTTACTTACATCTAATCCAGCATATACAGGAAGTATACGTTCATTTTCAATTTCGCTCCAGGGGGCCAAGAAATCCAATCCTGGACTATGTCTAATAACAACGCCTATCCCATTTGCTAGGTGATTTGCAAAACGACGTGGTTTCTTGAAGCCTTCGGGGAACTCAATCTCAAGCAATTTCTTATCCTAAAAAATGTATGTTATCATATAGTGTGATAATATGTAACTTTCAAGATAAATAAAACATACATTTTCTTCAATAGCTTTCTCGATAGATTTTCCTGTGCTCGCCCCACGACCTCTTTTTTTACTAGAGCTTGCATCTGCAAAATTAAACAAATTTAATAAATATATGGTTCTAGTAAATAATAAACATCAGTATGAAATATAATTAAGGAATGCTTACCAGTATTATCAGATATCTGTGGTGGACTTCCATCATCAAATTCACTAGCCGCAGCATCATCATGAAGATGATGTGATCCAAGAGATGATGGTTGTGCATTAGATAAAGGTGTGGTTGGTAGACTAGAGTAGACGATGGTGGTAGACTAGACGATGGTGGTAGACTAGACGATGGTGGTAGACTAGACGATGGTGGTAGACTAGACGATGGTGGAGTAGACGATGGTGGTAGACTAGACGATGGTGGTAGACTAGACGATGGTGGTAGAGTAGACGATGGTGGTAGAGTAGACGATGGTGGTAGAGTAGACATTTCAACAACAACATCATTTGTTGGTTCATCATTAACAAACAACGCTTTACTCCTTGTTACAGGGCGACGTAGAATGGCATTCTTCAGAGGCATTTTTCTGCAAAGTAAATAAGATACAAATGTTAAATAAGATACAAATGTTAAATATCACATTAGAATAATATTCAATCACAAATATGAAAAGTAAGAATTGGACTAGAGTTTCATCAAAATAGATAAGAAATAAACTTGACGCACCATGGCTCATCTTCATCACAATATTGCACAAGTGTTTCATCATCTTCATTTGTAGACTCATCTTCGTCAACGTTATCATTACTATGTTCCCTCTCGTCGCGGATTTTAGTTAGATCTTCTACATTTATAATATCAGGTTCTATATCTTCTCTTGCTAGAAATTGCAAGTTATGATCCTCAATAACATATATCAATTCATTATTAGAAGACTCATGTTGTTGAAAAGCCTCTCGAACCATAGACTCACCTATGCTATCATTCATTTCCTCCATTTCTAGGTCATCTTGTTCCTTAATATCCCAAAGGTGTCTATGACATACAAGCTATGCAATTTTCCAATGCTCACCTAGTTTTGTGTCATCGACATAGAACACTTGTTGCACTTGGTTTGGAAGAACGAACGGATCATCACTATACCAACGAGATCTTATATCAATGCTCACAAAATATTTATCTTTTTGCATAGACTTTTTCCCACCAGTGTTAAACCAGTCACACCAAAATAATACTACTTTATTTCCATGAAGATAGGTCAATTCAACTACTCTTGTCAATACTCCATAAAACTCAAGCATTTCATTTTGATGTTCCCCCTCAACAAGTAAACCACTATTTTGTGTGGTTCGACGATCATCTCGATCTTTTATATGAAATCGTACTCCATTAACAATACAATCAGAGTAGAATTTTGTTAAGTATGACTGTGGACCATTTGCCAATGCCCATAACTCTTTAGAAATGCCTCTAGGCTGTTCGTGATGCAATCTATTTATCTATACATGATAAACAAAAAAGTTGATTGGTTAAGTGAAATTTTAAATTAACAGTATAGGAGAATAATTTCGTTATTGGACCTTACATGAGCTTGAAACCAAGAATGAAACTGTTCTTCGTGAGTTTGGTCAATGTTCCTATCATTTGCCTTTTTTAGCTCCTTCATGTGTATACTATAAAAGACAATAAGTAACTTAAATTTAGATATAAAGTAAGAATAATGATAATGGTTTAATATCAATCTACTAGCTCCTACATGTTTCGAACCTTTTAAAAGCATCCACTTCGTTACAATTATTTAATATGAATTTATGAGCTGCATCTAGATCTTTTTTTGAAAGTGCATGACAACGACGGAGAGGTCCAAAGGGCCTCACTTTTAATGCAAACACAGACAATTCACACTCTTATTGATCTTCTGCTCCATCATCATTTCTTTTATCTTTGTTATACCTTGTTTCTATTTCATTTAGATACATTGACATAAATGTCAATGACTCTTTTACAATATATCCTTCCGCTATTGAACCCTCTGGACGAGCTTTATTGCGTGCATAGCCTTTAAGTGATTTTAGAAACCTGAAAAGACACTCAATAATAAGAACAACATATTTTTGGTTTATGCTATGTATGAAGATGATGTAAGAATGCATAAATAAATTTACCTTTCAATAGGGTACATCCAACGTGAATGAACTGGGCCAGCAATCTTTGCCTCCTTTGGAAGGTGAATAGCCAAGTGAACCATTACATCGAAAAAAGCTGGAGGAAATATTTTCTCCAATTTGCACAAAATAATTGGAATATTACTTTCCAATTTCTCGATATGCTCTACCTTTAGTGTTTTCGAGCATAAAATTTTAAAGAAATCCCCTAGCTCGTATAGTGCCTCAATGACATCTGGGCGTAGAAACCCACGAATACCAATAGGAATTAATCGTTGTAATAGAACATGGCAATCATGAGATTTAAGGCCATAAATCTTTCCAACTTTTACGCATCTCGAAATATTTGAAGCATAGCCATCCGGAAACTTGACATGTTTTAAAAAATTGCAAAATCTTTTTTTTTCATCCGAAGATAAATTGTAGCATGCTTGAGGTTTTATTATAGTACTTCCACTTCTAATCAAGTGCAACTCCTTCCTAATGTTAAGATCTCGCAAATCTTCTCGTGCTTTTTCTGTATCTTTATTTTTTCCATCAATGTTCATTAACGTGCCCAACACACTATCACAAATATTTTTTTCAACATGCATTACATCAATGTTGTGTCGTATCAAAAGCTTATGCCAGTATGGTAGTTCAAAGAAGATGCTTTTCTTCACCCAATTTCCTTCTTCAATGTTGCGTTTCCTCTTTCGTTTGCTTGGGTGTTTTCCAAATTTATCAAAATTATGTTCGAGTGTGCTCAAATTTGAAAGTAATTGTGCTCCACTCCACTCCAAGGGTTTTGAACGCATTTCTGACTTTCCATCGAACAATTTACTCTTTCGATATGGATGATCGTTATGATAACGACGATGTCCCATATAACATATCTTACTTCGAATCCTTTTAGAATCTGTACCATATAAACAAGATGGGCATGCCCCATATCCCTTTATGGTCCACCCAAATAAGTTACTAAGAGCTGGAAAGTCATTAATTGTCCACATAATTGCAGCATGCATTTTAAATGTTTGTTTAGCATATGTGTCGTATGTCTCAACGCCATTCCATAAATCTTTCAATTCTTCTATCAATGGTCTAAGATAAACATCAATATCTTTTCCAGGTGCACGTGGGCCAGGAATTAGCAATAACATCATAAAAAACTCATCTTTCATCCCTTTGTATAATGGCATATTATAAGGAATTAGCACAACCGGCCACATACTATAAGAAGTACTCATATTTCCAAATGGATTAAACCCATCAGTCGCCAATCCAAGTCTAACATTACGTGGATCTGCGGCAAAACTAGGATAGTTTGCATCAAAATTCTTCCATGCAGGTGAATCCACTGGATGACTTAAAGTACCTTCTATCTCTATATGTTTCTCAGTATGCCACCTCATGTAAGATGCAGTTTTAGAAGACATATAAATTCTTTGTAGTCTTGGTTTTAAGGGAAAATGCCACAAAACCTTTTGAGGAATCAATTTTCCTTTTCCATCGTTGTATTTCCAACGTGGTTCTTCACACACAGGACACGCATCTTTCTTCTCATTCTCCTTCCAAAATAGTGCACAATCATATTTACATGCATCAATCTTCTTGTACCCCAAACCTAAACCAGAAAGAAGTTTCCTAGTCCAATAAAGAGACGTTGGAATAAGATTACCTTCTGGCATCACATCTTTTAGTAATTCAAGAAGCATGTTTACCGATTTATCTGACATCTTGTTCATTACTTTGATATGAAGCAATTTAACAATGAATGATAACAAAGAATATTTTTTGCAACCTGGGTATAGTCCACGTCTGGCGTTACATAATAGACTTGAAAAAGAACCACTATTTTCTTCTGTAGTATTCTCAGGAAGTTCTACATCTCCAATCTCTTGTATCATATCTACTAAATCATCAATGACTTCAATATCATCATTTTCCTCGAAATTATTTCTAGGATTTTGAGAAGATTCACTACTGGCATCACATCTTTTAGTCATTTTAGTTTCTCCATGATGTATCTGATCTTTATAGTACTTATAAAACCCTTTCACATGCAAGTCTGCTTTAACTTCAATAAAACTCTCTGGTTTATTGTTTCGACATACATTGCATGGGCAAAGAATTTTATCTCCATAATAAATAGCGTTTTCCCGTGCAAACTCGAGAAATAAGTCCACACCTTCTGTATAAGTGGAACTAAACCTATCTTGTTCATAAATCCAATCTTTATCCATAACATGAAGCCGCCTAGAGGAGAAAAATATTTAAAATAGATCCATAACTTGAATTCAATCCACAAAAATCTAAAAAATATTTAAAATAGAAGTGATTCGAAATTATACCACTATATGGTGCAAGGGAAGAGTTGAAAATCCAAACTTGAGGCTTTCCCAAACAATGTCGGCAGAATGTGTGCTGTGATGGAAGAAGAAGATTAGAGATTAATTAGGTTATAAATTCATGAAAATGAAAAACATGGGGTAAGCAATAACTAGAGCTTTCACAACCGAGGAGTAGCCCAAGCCATCAGGTAATAGCTAGCTATCTAAAGAACTTGAAAGAGTGTTTGGGCTACTAAATCATCAATGGCTTCAATACCTTTATATATTGTTATAATATACTTCCAATAATCTCATACCAATATGTTGTAATATTATAACTGTGAAAAAAGCCTAGGTAAAAAAATGAGAATTACCTTGTTCAGTCAGAGATTGTAAGCAAAACAAAAAAGTGACAACACCTTCTCAACAGATATACCCAATTCCTTCAAAAAAATTTAATTTGAACAACTAAAAATGAGCATATACATATGTACTCTAGCTGTGTTTCATACTACATATTTAAGCAATGCCGACAGTCTACGAAATCCTAGCCGAGGAGCTCACGAGCCTTTCCAGCTCATGAGCCTTTCGTAGACTCACTGGTCCATCTCAAAACGGAAACCCTAGCCTCTACAAGGCATCTCTAATTAGCTGCTCAATTAGGGTACAGAAAAAGGGGGAAGAGGGAGGAGACTCACAGTGGAGGAAAGTAACCGAGGAGCTCACGAGCCTTTCCAGCCCCAACGATGAGAGAACCCTAGCGTAGATCAGTGGTTGAGCAGAATGGAAGCCCACCTCTCCATCCTGAAAAACGGGATGCCGGAGAATGAAATACGAGACGCCGAAGGGGTTATCGACGAGGAGTGGCGCCGATTCGCCGGTGGATTTGAAGAAGCTGCCAGTCGCGACTGAGGGTTTTGAGAATGGCGGATGGGGTCGATCAAGAGGCCGGGATCTTAGTATTGTTTTAGTAATTAATGTATTAATTAATTATTTTATTGGAGGGAAATTTCTCTCCAAATATTTCATGCATGCATGTATGATCTAATGAAATTTCCCTCCAATATTTCACATGATAAAATTTGAAGTTAGAAAATGAAACAATTTTTTTAATATCTGAGCGCGAGCTCGACTCGTAATCGAGCTCGAGCTCATCGAACTCGAGATGGACTCGTAATCGAGCTCGAGCTCAACGAACTCGATCTCGACTCAGAATCGAGCTTTTTTCAAGGTGGTTCGTTGAGCTTTCGAGCCACCGCAAGTCACCTTGCTTATAAATAATAATAATAATTGTAACGAAATAATTACATTTGTGCGTTCGTGCTTTTTTCAAAGTGTTTGTGTGTTTGTTTGTATGTGTTTGTATTGGTGTGTGTGTGTGTGCGTGTTTGTGTGTTTGTCTGTATGTGTTTGTGTTGGTGTGTGTGTGTGTTTGTGTGTTTGTCTGTATGTGTTTATGCATGCATGTGTACGTGTACGTGTATCTGTGTTTGTGTGTGTAGTGTATAGATGTTTATGCATATCTATATCTGTATGTATGCCTATGTCTGTGTCGTTTGTGTCGTCTGTGTATCTATGTGTGTTTGTGCATGCATGTTTGTGCATGTGTGTGTTTGTGTCTGTGTGTTTGTGTGTATGTGTCTGTCTGTATCTGTGTCTGTGTCTATGTCTGTCTGTCTGTGTCGGTGTCTGTATGTCTGTGTATGTGTTTGCATGCATGTGTGTCTGTGTTTGTGTCTTTGTTTGTGTGTCTATGTCTGTCTGTGTCATCTATTTATGTTGGTGTGTGTGTGTGTAGTGTCTGTATCTGTGTTTGTACGTGCACGTGTATCTGTGTTTGTGTGTGTAGTGTATCGGTGTTTATGCATATCTATATCTATCTGTATGCCTATGTCTGTGTCGTTTGTGTCGTATGTGTGTCTATGTGTGTTTGTGGATGTCTGTTTGTGTCTGTGTGTTTGTGTCTGTGTGTTTGTTGTTTTGTTTGTGTGTCTGTGTCTGTCTGTATATGTGTCTGTGTCTATGTCTGTGAGTGTGTGTGTGTGTGTCGGTGTCTGTGTGCTCGTGTATGTGTTTGCATGCATGTGTGTCTGTGTTTGTGTCTTTGTTTGTGTGTCTATGTCTGTCTGTGTCATCAATCTATGTCGGTGTGTGTGTGTCGGTGTCTGTGTTTGACTGTGTTGTCTGTGCCACTATGAGGTTACCCACGCCTCAATATATAGTACTACTGTCCCAATGTGACGACGCCCCTGCAGCTTGCAAACCCCGCGCGCGCGAAAATACTCATGCCGCAATAGTACCACTTATCGATATGACATGTATTTATGACTTTCTTTATATCTATTTTCATTAAACCACGTGTCTTTGCGTGCGTGCGGGGCCGTGCGTGTGGGGCCGTGCGCGTAGTTATTTTTAATCTAAAATTATGTTAATAAATTAATGTCAGATTTGCATTCATTTTTAAATTTAATGTTTCTTAGTTTTTGAATTTCTTTTTTCAAAATTTTATGGAGGGAAATTTTTCTTCGTATATATATTTCATTCATGTAAGAGAGAGGGGGAGAGAGAGGAAGAAAAACTTTTATAAAAACATTTTCCAAGTTTTATAAAAAACTTTATATAACTTTATATATCTTTAACTGCAATATATAAAGAAACTTTAAACTCATATGTATATGTTGCGGGCGAAGCCCGCCGTCGTCGGCCGAGTACTGTAGTATATGGGCGCACCCTGCTCGAATGCGGGCTCAGCCCGCTCAGACCGAGCGAGCACGGGCAAAGCCGCGCCCGTGCGGAGCTGCTCTTAAATTTTTGCACCTAAGATGAGTCACTCAATCTATTTACAAGTAAGAACATTAATCAAACAGCAACATTATATTTATTACAAGACATCCATGGATGATATATATACATATATATATATATATATATATTGTTGAATATTTCGTATATGTCCGCACGTGTCGAGACTGACCCAATAGGGACTCGCAGGTTTCGTGTCGTCCTAGGGCATCGCTCTACGCTGGAGGTACTATAAATACCCATGCCAGATCTCTGATGAGGTATTGTAGAATACTTTGAGCGGAGCCGCCCCAACATTCTCAAAGTAGTATTTGCGCTCTGCTAGGGTTTTCGTCGTCCGCTCTATTTTTTCGTTCTCGCGTGCAGCCGCCGGAAGGAAAACATCGCAGCCCTCGTTTTCTCTTGCTCTCCCGTGCGCCGCTCTGCAGATCGAGGAAGAGGAGAGAATTTCCTGTCGCACTTCAGTGCTCCCCGCTCCCCGTTCTCTGCGCCTCTCACGATCGCTGTTTCAATCGGAAGGGAGAAATCGATCGTCGATCCT
Organism: Dactylorhiza incarnata; assembly: GCA_033032865.1. Lineage (NCBI taxonomy): Eukaryota > Viridiplantae > Streptophyta > Magnoliopsida > Asparagales > Orchidaceae > Dactylorhiza > Dactylorhiza incarnata. Next base: position 1,373,271 of record JAWHQI010000394.1, read on the forward strand.
CCATCGCTGTTTGAAAGGAGGAACGATTGATCCTCTTCGTGGTCGCTGCTAGTCGCGGGAGAATAGCCCATTCCAGATCCAGCTTCTAAATAGCAGGAGCCGATCGAGAGGAGAAGGTTTGCTCTGTAACACCCCCATCCGTTAAGAAGCATATAGCAGAAGGTCCGGCCGGGGCCCCACGCCATATACTACAAAACAAACGGAACCGTCACTTAATTGAATAACAACGACATTATACCACGAAGCCTAACTCAGAGCATTCTATGCGGAAGTAAAAGAGAGAGAGACAGAATTATAAACCACAAGACCCGAACTCGGGTATGTCCACTTCTATTAACTTGAAATAAAATGTTTTACAACATACAAAAGAGGCACGACGGCCTTACAGTTTACCAACATCGGCGCGCAGGCCGGCCATACATGAAAACAGAAGAAAGGACAAAAGGCCTTCAAGGGCCGCAGCAGCGCAGGGGCTTCAGCCCGCCAAGTTCCCGCTCGGTCCAGCTCCTGTACAACAAGCCCACCAAAGACGGTGGCAAAAACAGGGCAACGGTCAGCTAAAGATGACCAAATTATAACGACCCCACCCCTTCAGGGGGGTGGCAGTTCTAAACGTCCCTGCAAAACAGTCTCAACAGCATATATATATATATAAGAGTGCGACTAGCAAAGCCCACAACATTTCATACATATGCAACAAACACAAACGTGGGAATGACATCCACGTCTCGTGCACTCAGGCACTCTTTGGTGTACTCCGCCTTCCACCACCATCCATTCTTGATGGCTTTGCCCTCCGAGGCTAAAGTCGGCGGCCCGAATACCAGGGCTCCCCTGTGCTTTAATTGTGAACTTACGCAGTCCGAAGACTCTTCTGCATCGCCTCCCGACATGCTATTCGAGCCTTACTAATCAGGTGCTGCAATGGTTTGGGTGCTGGTACGCCAAATGCCCGTTGTTCACACACTCGTTGTACGACACGAAATGCGGGTATGGCGTCCCCTCAGCCCAGGTATTCTCAATTAGCTGGCTCCACGGGCCGCTAAGTCATCCACCAGGACACCCTTACGGGTCGGGCATGCCGACCATAGGTCCCCTCAACAGGTGGGCACAACAAACATCACCAGACCCATGTCTGGGAGCTGTCGCCTGGGCGACAGTCACTGTCGCCTAGCGACAGTGGACAACATTCCACTTTTAGTTTCCAGCTGTGGGTGCTTCCCGGGGCACACCCCCAGGCGTTGCTGCGCATGCAGTAGCACTTCCACTGCTTTAGAACACCAAACAGTCACCAGAACCAATTCCGGGAGCTGTCGTCGGGGCGACAGTCACTGTCGCCTGGCGACGGTGAGCAGAACTCATTTTCTGCATCCAACTTCGGGTGCTTCCCGGGGCACACCCCCAGGCGTTGCTGCGCATGCAGTAGCACTCTCTAGTCCTACGAAGCAGGATAACAACACGGGGTTTTCCCCGAGCACGCACAATACCACAAGGCATCACCAATCCGGACGAACCGTCTCGGATGGGCTTCACACAGCGCGCCTACGTCCGTATTATGCACAGACTCTATATGTATGCAAGCTTTGACGGGGATAGCACAAATTGACCCGTCGGAGGCCACGACCTCTCCCTTTTGGGTAGGTGCCTCAACGATGCAGGGAAAGGACTAGGACATGTCCAAAAGGGGTTAGAAGAGTTCGTTACCCTTAAACGCCGCTTTGAGCCCATGACTCGATTTTTGGCACGGATGGAAAGGAGCGCCTTGCCCTCCTCTACGCGTAGCCACCAACGATGAAGGGATTGGATGAGTGTAGCTCCTCCAAACCCAAGCTCCAAGCTAGGGTTCACTATTCCTTCTTCTTCTCCAAGCTCTCCCTCTCTCTCTCTCTTTCTCTCTCCTCCTTAAACACTTAAGGAAATAATGAGAAAGAAGGGGGATTTCGGCCTTCTATGCTGCCACCGAGCCTCCCAAGCCAAAACCAGCCCCCAAAGTCAATAAGCAATCAATGCCCTTGATTTCGGCCATAAAGTCCAACTTTGAGCTGCCGCCCGGCGACAGGGCGACAGCGATAAGAACCGACATTGACCAGTCAACGCCGTCCGACAGCTCATGGCAGAACCTTCTCAACAGGGTGCTATCGCCCGGGCGACAGCCACTGTCGCCGGCGACAGCTCTGGATTCCAGAATTCTGAATTTTCTGATTTGGGGTCTTACAACCCTCCCCTCCTTAAAAAAAATTTCGTCCCGAAATTTGTAAAAACACGCATATATAAATATATATCAAAAAGTCTTTACACAAAGGGGAAAAAGAGATAAACATCACCGAAACAGCTCGGGGAACTCCTCCATCATGGTCTGCTCACGCTCACATGAGAGCTCCTCGCGACCACAGTTGTCCCAATGGACCTTTACCATACGGATCGCCCTGTTCCGCAACTGACGCACCTCAGCATCCTCGATGCTAACGGGCTTGACCGCCGTCTTAAGCCCACTATCCACGGGCACCTGATCCGCCGCGACCACCTGCGTAGGCTCCTGCACTGCCTTCCGCAACACGGAGATGTGGAATACATCGTGTAGCCCGCTCAGTTCCGCCGATAGCGCAAGCCTATAAGCCGCCTCGCCGACGCGCTCGATGATCTCAAAAGGTCCAAGGTATCTCGGACTCAGCTTTTTCAAGCGCCGAATCCTGGACACGCCCTTGAATGGCCTGATCTTCAAGTAAACCCAATCGCCAATGGCGAACTGGACGTCGCGGTGCTTCGCATTATAGTACTTCGCCTGCCTATCCTGCGCAACCAAAAGCCTCTCCCGGATCAAACGCACCGTCGAAGTCGCCTCTTCGACGTCTTTCCTCTTGAAGAACTTCGTCTCGCCCGTTTCCGCCCAAGCTAAGGGAGTGCGGCACTTCCTGCCATAGAGGGCCTCGAAAGGCGCCATCTGAATACTCGCCTGATAGCTGTTGTTGTACGCGAACTCAACAAGAAAGAGGTGATCTTCCCACCCCTTGCCAAAATCCAGGACGCACATCCGGAGCATGTCTTCCATCGTCCTGTTGGTACGCTCAGTTTGGCCATCCGTCTGAGGATGAAAGGCCGTGCTAAACTGTAGCTTCGTACCCAAAAGACGGTTGACTAGCCTCCAGTCGCTTGAAGTAAAGCGTCTATCACGATCACTGACGATGCTACGGGGCACACCGTGCAGTCGCACTATAGTATCAACATACAACTTTGCCAATTTCTCCACCGAGTCATCCCTCCGGTTGGGGATAAAGTGCGCCACCTTCGTCAGCCGGTCTACAACTACCCAGATGGCATCGTTCCCGCGCTGCGATCTCGGCAGCCCATGCACGAAATCCATGGAAATGTCATCAAACTTCCACTCCGGAACAGGCAATGACTGCAAAAAGCCACCGGGCTTCTGACATTCCGCCTTCACTAGCGCACAAGTGTGGCACTTGGCCACGTAGTGAGCAATGTCCCTCTTCATACCTGGCCACCAGAAAAGGACCTTCATGTCCTTTGTACATCTTCGTGCTCCCCGGATGAACTGAATACCTGGTACGATGCGCCTCGTACATCAACTCATCGCGCAGCTCACCCACCTTGGGGACGCACAAACGGTCGCCTCTCCACAGCAATCCGTCTCGAACATGAAACTGGGCATCCGACCCACCACCAGCATCCTCCGCGTAGCGCTTCAAACTCAGATCGAGTTCAACAGCCTGGTGGACTCTCTCTGCGAGGTCGTACTGCACCTCAAACCAACTCAAACAGGCACCGACACTGCACCTCTTCTCTATGCAAGAAATATCCAAGGCCTCCAGGTCACGTATCAGGTGCTCATCATGCATCTGAATCCAGTTGGCCTGCGCTGGAGCCCTGCGACTGAGTGCATCCGCAACAACATTCCCCTTCCCGGGAGTGTAGTGGATCTCGAAGGTGAAGTCCCCCAGGAACTCCATCCACCTTTGTTGCCGCATATTCAGCCCTTTCTGCGTTAGAAGGTACTTCAGGCTCTTATGGTCCGTGAAGATGTTGATCTTCAAGCCATACACATAATGCTGCCATAGCTTCAGGGCAAATATCACGGCCGCCAACTCCAAGTCGTGGACCGGATAGTTCCGCTCGTGCACCTTCAGCTGGCGAGAGCCATGCGCTATAACCTTGCCATGCTGCTGCAGAACGCAGCCAAGGCCACTCCCAGAAGCGTCGGTGTAGATCTCGTAGCCCTCCGTGCCGCAAGGCAAACATAAGATCGGAGCCGTCGTAAGCCGCCGCTTCAACTCCTCGAAAGCCTGTGCACACGCGGGCGTCCAAATGAACTCCTGCATCTTCCATGTCAGCGTCGTAAGAGGCAGCGCGATCCACGAGAAGTTCTCCACGAAGCGCCTGTAATAGCCGGCCAGCCCGAGAAAGCTACGGACCTCCGCTACAGTAGAAAGAACAGGCCACTCCCTAATGGCCGAAACCTTCACCGGATCTACCGCCACACCCGAACCACTAACCACATGGCCCAAGAACGCCACAGAAGGAAGCCAGAACTCGCACTTCGAGAACTTGGCATACAACTGGTTCCTCCTCAGAACCTCCAAAACTACTCGCAGGTGATCACCGTGCTCCTCCTCGGACTGAGAGTAGACTAGTATGTCATCCAGGAAGACAACCACAAACCGGTCGAGGTACTCTCGGAAAGTCCGGTGCATCAAGTCCATAAACACCGAAGGCGCATTAGACAGCCCAAACGGCATCACGGTGAACTCATACTGCCCGTACCTCGTACTGAAGGCAGTCTTCGGGATATCGCACTCCCTGATCCGCACCTGATAATAGCCGGACTTCAAGTCCAGCTTCGAGTATACTGTCGAACCAACGAGCTGGTCGAACAAATCATCTATCCTCGGAAGAGGATACTTGTTCTTCTCCGTCAGCTTGTTCAGCTCCTGATAATCGATGCAAAGCCGCAGGCTACCGTCCTTCTTTTTGACAAAGAGGACCGGTGCACTCCAAGGTGAGGAACTCGGACGCACGTAGCCCTGCTCAAGCAGCTCCTGCAACTGCAGCTTCAACTCCGCCAACTCTTTCGGAGCCATACGATACGGCGAGCGGGCCACATGCTTAGCGCCTGGCACCAAATCAATCGTGAAATCTATCTCCCGCTACGGTGGAGCACCGGGGAGCTCGCTCGGGAACGCATCGGGGAACTCTGCTACTACCGGAACATCTGCTAGGCTGGGCCTCGGCGTTGAAGCCTCCACAAGAGCAAAGAATAACTCTGCTCCCTGCCGCACTGCCTTGGACACCTGGAGAGCAGACATCAGCGTCTTGCTCGATCCACGCATGCCCGCAAAGACCGTCTCCCGATCGGCACTCTGCCCAAACCTCACCTCCTTGGTGGTGCAATCAATACACGTACGCTGTTCCGACAGCCAGTCCATACCGAAGATAACATCGAACTCAACCAGGGGGAGTAACGATACCTTCAGGTCATACTCCCGACTACCAACTAGAACCTTTACGCATCAACTCCTCTCCACACGCATCGAATATCCATTCGGCAGTAGGACCTCCAGTCCATCTGCAGAAGCAATCGACGGCGCACCAATACGTTGGACGAAGTCCGACGATAAGAAGGAGTGCGAAGCCCCAGTATCGAAAAGCGCTCTCGCAGGAATGCCTAAAACATTTACATAGCCTACGCCGCCAAACAGGGTTAGCATGAACATTAAAACAGGTGTATAAAACAGTAAAGACTGTATCTTAAATTGTACCTGTCATGACGTCCTTGGCTTTGATAGCCTCCTGCTGATCGAGACTAAAAACTCTGGGCTGCGGGGGAGCCATACGGGAAGCAGTGGACTCAGTTGCCTTCCCCTTCTCAGAATAAGCTGGCCCCGCCTTCTTCTCTGGCCTTGGAAGCCCACTGCGGCAATCCCGCGAGAAATGACCAGGCTTGCCACAAGTGAAACAAATAAGAGGGCCACGTCCAGATGATGCGCCCGAAGCAGAGGGAGCCGGCCCAAATACTCGAGCCTTCTTCCAGCGACTCAACCTCCGCAACTTCGTCGCACTCGGCGCTTTGCCCTCCGGCACTGCCTCGACCACAACCGCCTTGCCCTTTTCCCTGAGCATGTCCTGCTCAAGGGCTCGGGCTGAACCAACGAGGGTCGTGAAACCCTGCGTCAACGGCCCTGTCAGAAGATGCCGCAACTCAGTACGCAAACCTCCATAAAACCTGTTCACCCTTCTCTCCTCATCATCGAAAGAAGTTCCAGCATAGCGCCCGAGGCGGGTGAACTCATGCAAGTAGTCATCAACCAGTCTACCACCCTGTGTTAGGGCCAAGAACTGGTTCTCCATCGCGATCTGCTGCGACTGAGGCACATACCTTGCGAGGAAGATTCTCGAGAACTCTTCCATCGTCACATCAACCAGTTGCCTTCCCGCGAGCTGGCGCCTCTCAACCTCATCCCACCACCGCCTAGCTTCCTTTTCTAGCAAGAAAGAAGCAAAGGTCACCTTCTGCGCTTCCTCCGACTGTGTCGCTGTCAGAATTCGCTTCACATGCGACAACCAGTCTTCGGCCTCAGCTGGGGATTCAACCCCGGTAAACGGAGGAGGTCGAAATCCCAGAAAATGCTTCAGCTGCTGCTCAGGAGCACGCCTCACTGGGACTTGCTCCACTCTTAGTGGCTCAGGGGCCACCTCTTGCACTGGCGGTTGGCCTTGCCTTTCAGGCTGGCCATTCAACGCAGCTAGAACGGCTTCAGTAACTAGCCGAACCAACTCAGCAGACGGAGTTGTAGGGGCCTCAGCAGACCCACTACTCTCATGCACATCACGGGGACGCGACGGTCCCGCTGCACTTCGAGTGCCCTACACAAGTGCAACACACAGTTAGGCGACAGCACAGTCGCAACTAACAACAAAAGGAACACTCAGGTTCCAAAATCATGCAATTATTGTTGGTTTGTTGTTACATTTTATTCCTAAGTGGACATTTTTGGGTTTATTTTACGTCTCAACGGTAGCGCACACACGTGCTCACCACCCCTTAAAAGAATTCGTCCACGAATTCCTTAGAAGGATACGGAACCCTAGTAGCTGATACCAATTTGTAACACCCCCATCCGTTAAGAAGCATATAGCAGAAGGTCCGGCCGGGGCCCCACGCCATATACTACAAAACAAACGGAACCGTCACTTAATTGAATAACAACGACACTATACCACGAAGCCTAACTCAGAGCATTCTATGCGGAAGTAAAAGAGAGAGAGAGAGACAGAATTATAAACCACAAGACCCGAACTCGGGTATGTCCACTTCTATTAACTTGGAATAAAATGTTTTACAACATACAAAAGAGGCACGACGGCCTTACAGTTTACCAACATCGGCGCGCAAGCCGGCCATACATGAAAACAGAAGAAAGGACAAAAGGCCTTCAAGGGCCGCAGCAGCGCAGGGGCTTCAGCCCGCCAAGTTCCCACTCGGTCCAGCTCCTGTACAATAAGCCCACCAAAGACGGTGGCAAAAACAGGGCAACAGTCAGCTAAAGCTGACCAAATTATAACGACCCCACCCCTTCAGGGGGGTGGCAGTTCTAAACGTCCCTGCAAAACAGTCTCAACAACATATATATATATATAAGAGTGCGACTAGAAAAGCCCACAACATTTCATACATATGCAACGAACACAAACGTGGGAATGGCCTCCACGTCTCGTGCACTCAGGCACTCTTTGGTGTACTCCGCCTTCCACCACCATCCATTCTTGATGGCTTTGCCCTCCGAGGCTAAAGTCGGCGGCCCGAATACCAGGGCTCCCCCGTGCTTTAATTGTGAACTTACGCAGTCTGAAGACTCTTCCCCATCGCCTCCCGACATGCTATTCGAGCCTTACTAATCAGGTGCTGCAATGGTTCGGGTGCTGGTACGCCAAATGCCCGTTGTTCACACACTCGTTGTACGACACGAAATGCGGGTATGGCGTCCCCTCAGCCCAGGTATTCTCAATTAGCTAGCTCCACGGGCCGCTAAGTCATCCACCAGGACACCCTTACGGGTCGGGCATGCCGACCATAGGTCCCCTAAACAGGTGGGCACAACAAACATCACCAGACCCATGTCTGGGAGCTGTCGCCTGGGCGACAGTCACTGTCGCCTAGCGACAGTGGACAACATTCCACTTTTAGTTTCCAGCTGTGGGTGCTTCCCGGGGCACACCCCCAGGCGTTACTGCGCATGCAGTAACACTTCCACTGCCTTAGAACACCAAACAGTCACCAGAACCAATTCCGGGAGCTGTCGCCAGGGCGACAGTCACTGTCGCCTGGCGACAGTGAGCAGAACTCATTTTCTGCATCCAACTTCGGGTGCTTCCCGGGGCACACCCCCAGGCGTTGCTGCGCATGTAGTAGCACTCTCTAGTCCTACGAAGCAGGATAACAACACGGGGTTTTCCCCGAGCACGCACAATACCACAAGGCATCACCAATCCAGACGAACCGTCTCGGATGGGCTTCACACAGCGTGCCTACGTCCGTATTACGCACGGACTCTATATGTATGCAAGCTTTGACGGGGATAGCACAAATTGACCCGTCGGAGGCCACGACCTCTCCCTTTTGGGTAGGTGCCTCAACGATGTATGGGAAAGGACTAGGACATGTCCAAAAGGGGTTAGAAGAGTTCGTTACCCTTAAACGCCGCTTTGAGCCCATGGCTCGACTTTTGGCACGGATGGAAAGGAGCGCCTTGCCCTCCTCTACGCGTAGCCACCAACGATGAAGGGATTGGATGAGTGTAGCTCCTCCAAACCCAAGCTCCAAGCTAGGGTTCACTATTCCTTCTTCTTCTCCAAGCTCTCCCTCTCTCTCTCTTTCTCTCTCCTCCTTAAACACTTAAGGAAATAATGAGAAAGAAGGGGGATTTCAGCCTTCTATGTTGCCACCGAGCCTCCCAAGCCAAAACCAGCCCCCAAAGTCAATAAGCAATCAATGCCCTTGATTTCGGCCACAAAGTCCAACTTTGAGCTGTCGCCCTGGCGACAGTGATAAGATCCGACATTGACCAGTCAACGCCGTCCGACAGCTCATGGCAGAACCTTCTCAACAGGGTGCTATCGCCCGGGCGACAGCCACTGTCGCCGGCGACAGCTCTGGATTCCAGAATTCTGAATTTTCTGATTTGGGGTCTTACATGCTCTCTGCTCTTCGTCGGAATAAAGTCGAGGCACTGTTCGTCGTTTAGAGTGGAGAAGTTTGCGTTGCTCGCCCGGATTTCCTGGATCTAGTCGCCGATCAAGTTTTTCGTCAAGGAGTGATCCAGTTATCGCCGGGTCTTCTCTCGCCGGCAGTATTGGCGCTGGATTTCTGCCGCTAGAGCTTTGGTTTTCTCTCCCACTTTCGGTTCTGCAAATTTTATTTAAAAAGAAAGGGGAGGTGGTTTCTTTCTTGGTCCATCCAGAAAGGGAGGAAGTGATATTTTCCTTCACTTCCTGTGATCTGCAATCAATCACCAGAGAAAGCAGGATTTATCTTTTTGTTCATTCCTAGAAAAATCTTGCCGGTCAATAGTCAGCACACTCAAGCAAGCTGAAGTTTTTGGAGGTTTTCTCATTGCCTTTGTGCCGCTTGGAGAAGAACTCATATTTTTGGATTGGATCTGAAGTGACTTGATCGACTTCGTCCGGATCAGGTGATATTTTTCTGATTTACATTTTATCTGTTTAAAATGTCGAAGCGCAACACGTACGATTTAGTGAAATTGCAGTCGTTCGATCCCACTGAGTTCCATGGTTGGAAACTTCACGTTCAACTCGGCATGGAAGAACGGGAGATTTTCTACACGGTGCTTAGTGATTTTGCTACGACGACTGTAGATGTAGACGAACTGCTGTGGAAGAGAGACGAGGATTTCTGCAGGGATTACCTTCTAAATTCCCTGAATCCCCGCCTCGCAATGACGTACAGTGGATTCAAAAATGCTAAAGAGATCTGGGACCATTTGGACGCGCATTTCCAGAAACATGAAGGGTTGTCGAAAACTCTCCTCGCAGAGAAGTTTTTTAATTTCAAGCTGAATGCAAATTCGACAATCACTTCACAGTTGATCGAACTGGAAAATATGCGGAACAAGCTGCATGACGAGAAGTCTGAAATCTCCGATAATCTTTTTGTCGGTCTGATCATAAGCAAGCTGCCTCCTGAGTGGGCCACTTTCAAAACTGAGATGCATAAGCTAAAGGAGCAGATTGGGCTTGATGAACTCATGAGATTCATACATATTGAAGATCAAAATGTTGTCAGGAAATGCGCGGAACAGGTTAGTCAATCTTCTCAGATTGCTATGATGGGGAGAGGTCGCAGCAGCAGTGACTCGTCTGAGTGGTGGCTGGACTCTGGTGCTACCTGCCATGCTACAAATGATAGAGGTCTTCTTACTGAGGTGATCGTGGTAAAAGACACTGTGCAGAATTGCAATGGAGGAGAGACAGTAGTGTCTCATGCTGGGACTGCAGATCTGGTACTCTCGTCAGGTAAAATTCTAACTCTAAAGCATGTTAGAGTAGTTTCTTCTTTAACCAAGAATTTAATCTCTATGAGTTTGTTAGATAAGGCTGGAATGTGTTTTACAACCCTAAATGGTAGAATAACGTTAACTGTTAATTCACACTACTTCGGTTGTGCGTATCTAATAAATGGAATGTATAGACTTAGCTTAAACAATGACAGCATTCACCAAGTTAGTTCAACTTTAATTGATCCTAAGTTATTACACAATAGGCTTGGACATGTGAACTATAAGAAAATACGTGATCTAGCTAAGAGTCACAATATCCCTTTAGATTTGTCTATTCAATTTGATAGGTGTGAGGTCTGTGCACAAACAAAGATCACCAGAAAACCTTTTAAGTCGGTTTCTAGGAGCACACAACTTCTTGAGTTGATACATTCTGACCTCTGTGACTTCAGAAGTTATGTCACTAGAGGAGGAAAGAAGTATCTGATTACCTTCATAGACGATTATTCTAGATATTGTCATGTATACCTGTTGAAATCGAAAGATGAAGCATTCGAGACCTTTAAGATCTTCAAATCTAGAGTAGAAAATCAGTTGAATCTGAAAATTAAGAGATTTAGAAGTGATAGAGGAGGAGAGTACACCGCTACTGGATTCAGAGAATTTTGTGCCTCTGAGGGCATAATTCTAGAAACTACCGCTCCTTACTCACCCCAATCAAATGGTATTGCTGAGCATAAGAATAGGACGTTAACAGAGATGTTGAACTCTATGTTACTTACAGCTAGTTTGCCAACCTCTTTCTGGGGAGAAGCAGTCCTAACTGCAAAAGGCATTCTAAATAGGGTGCCTCACTCTAAGCTCACTTCTACACCTTATGAGCTGTGGCAAAATCACTCTTGTAATTTTGATACTCTTAAGACTTGGGGCTGTATTGCTTATGTGAGAATACAAGACCTAAAGAGACCTAAGGTGGGACCTAGGACTACAACCTGTGTGTACCTAGGTAGTGCAGAGGATAGTGCAGCTGATAGGTTTCTGGATCTATCCACTTCCACAGTGATAGAGTCTAGAGATGCTGTTTTCTTTGAAAATAAGTTTATCAAAGATCAAGGCTTTAATTTATCTGGGTCTACTGACTTGATTTCCGAATCTACGGTAGAACCTGAAGCTGGTCCCTCTGACACTGCTCCAGAACCTTCTGAGGTTGAACCTTTTCCTGTTAGAGTATCTTCAAGAGAGAGAATCCCTAAGGACTTTGGTGAGAACTTTGTTACCTACCACTTAGAGGATGATCCATTTTCCTTCCAGGAAGCAATGAGATCGAGAGATTCGTTAATGTGGGCAGAAGCCATAGATGTGAAATGGACTCGCTGCTGCAAAACAACACTTGGCATCTAGTTGACCTACCTAAAGGTGCAAAAGTCCTTGGATGCAAGTGGGTTTTGAAGAAGAAGATGAATAGTGACGGGACAATAGCTAGATTCAAAGCACGTCTGGTAGCTAAGGGCTATAAGCAACAAGGGGGAATAGACTACTTTGATGTTTATTCACCTGTGTGTCACCTGTCAACTATAAGAATTCTCTTAGCTTTAGCGTCTATCAAGAACTTCATAGTCCATCAGATGGATGTAAAGACAGCCTTCTTGAATGGAGAGCTAAATGAAGAAATCTATATGGCACAACCTGAAGGTTATGTCCAGAAAGATTTAAAGGATAAGGTGTGCAAATTGGATAAGTCAATCTATGGGCTCAAGCAAGCGCCTAAGATGTGGCACCTTAAATTTGACAAAGTGGTAAAGAGCTATGGGTTCCAATCCAGTTATTCTGATAAATGCCTTTATCATCGTTCTGTGTCGAATAAGACTGTCATCATATGTCTTTATGTGGATGATATGTTGATTTTGGGGTCGGATCTTTCTGCAGTGAGTGATATAAAATTCACTCTAGCAAAAGAATTTGATATGAAGGACCTTGGTCCTGTAGATACCCTTCTAGGTATGAAAGTTAGTAAAGATAAGCGTGGTTTTACCCTTAGTCAAGCTCATTACATTGAGCAACTACTTTCTACCTGGGGATATAAAGATTGTAGGCCTGTAGAGACACATTTTGATCACAATGTCAAATTGAGTCCAAATGTAGGGACCAGTGTTGATCAAGGAAAATATTCTAGTATAATCGGTAGTCTCATGTATGCCACAAGCTGTACGAGACCAGACATTGCTTTTTATGTGGGCATGCTGAGTCATTTTACCAGTAATCCAAGTAAAGAGCATTGGGATGTCTTAGATAGACTGATGAAATATCTGAAAGGAACCAAAGATCATGCTCTATGCTATACTGGTCACCCTCCTACAGTGGATGGATTTTCTGATGCCTCATGGTGTTCAGAAATTAGTAATAGTAAGTCCACAAGTGGATACATATTCACGTTGGGTGGAGCTGCTATAACCTGGAAATCCAAAAGACAGACTTGCATAGCTTTGTCGTCTATGGAAGCAGAATTGTTTGCCTTAGCTTCAGCTGGTGAAGAGGCAGACTGGATCAGAAATTTAATTCTGGATGTTCCCTTATCTAGATTACAAGTCAATTCTTTGAGCTTGTATTGTGATAATCAAGCAGCTGTCCAAGTCGTTAAAAATGCTCTCTACAATACTAAGAGGAGACATGTACGACTGAGATATGCTCTGTTGAATTATTTGAAGGAACAAGAAGTTATCACTTTGATTGATGTGCGATCGAAAGATAACTTAGCTGATACACTGACGAAAGGAATGCCTAAAGATCGATTGATCAAAACAGTGGAGGAAATGGGACTAAAGGCGATTTAGTTCAGCCTTAGTTTAATGTTTTGATGCTTTTCAGATCTTCCTTTGTCATTTAGTAGCATATTGTGTCTCGCTGATGCTCGTGGTTGCTGATCTTGAATCTGTTGAGTTGTTTCATTCCAATTTTGATGCTTATAACTCAACCTAGATTCTCTTTCTTACATGGGAAGAAAGTGTTATTCCAAATTTTGATAACACAATCTAACTGGGTTTGATTCTTCTCTTGTTAAATAGTGTCATTTCAAATTCTGATGATATCTGGTTTAACTTGAGGGGAACAGTGACTGTGTCATTCTAAACTGAAACACAAATATAGCTGAGTTGAGTAGAAGTCCATAATATCATCTCTTGTGAAATAGATAATGGATTCTAAACCTGGAACATAAATACTCTGTGTAGGTGTTCTCCTTGCTTAATCATGTAGTACTAAGTTCTTATAGTAGAACTAGATACTTGTAATTTTCAAATGTTTGAATTCATTTTGACATGAAATTCTCTGTTTGAAATTTACAGGAGATGGTGCAGATGGAGGAGCACTTGCTGATTGGGATCCTGAGAAGGACGACCTACTGGACATCTGAGGACGATGACAGTATCGAGTGTTTTACTTTATGTTCTTGGTTTCTTGTATCTCTACTTAGAGTTGTTGTTTCCTACTTTCATGTTCTATTTTGGACTATTATGCTTTGGTGACTAGTAGATATTTTGATCTGCTGGACTATGTGCTACAGTTTTATCCTTATGATTTGTGATGCTGCTTTGAATTTATTATGTTCTTATGCATGCATACAATCTCTTTTTTAGTCTAATTTTGTTTAACATGTTTGCGACACTGATGTGAATGATTCATGTGTGTTTGAACATTGCACTAACCACCTATATCGAAGTCGGGTCTACGACGGACATAGGAGGAGATTGTTGAATATTTCGTGTATGTCCGCACGTGTCGAGACTGACCCGATAGGGACTCGCAGGTTTCGTGTTGTCCTAGGGCATCGCTCTACGCTGGAGGTACTATAAATACCCATGCCAGATCTCTGATGAGGTATTGTAGAATACTTTGAGCAGAGCCGCCCCAACATATATTGCCTAAATCCTTCAGCGAAGGGAGAGAATTTTCTGTACGTGTAACATTCCTAAAGGATGGTACGGGACAGTATTTTTAGTTGAAATTGCGACTGTAACTATATTCATAGTTATATTTACAGTCGTAAAAACATATGTAATTTACAACTGTAACTGTATTAAAAAAATCACTTTTTAACACGTGTATTTTCAGACCGTAACATATATATATGAGATCTTAAAATGATCATAAAAATAATTAAATTAATATTCTGTATTTTTTTTTTTAAAACATTGTATTTTGACCTACAAAGGACGGTGCTACAAAAGCTCATAATTAATTGCAAAATGATTAGACGACTCTTGGACATATATACTCATGCTGTTATATCATTTCATGTCGCTCCTTTTTAAAAACATTTATTATTTTTAATGCTCTACGTACTTTGGGGAATTCATCTGATTAAACTCCATGATAATTAATGTTGAGCTAATTAAATATCCAGAATTAAATGCTCTTAAACTTGTTCCAAATCAGGCTGTATTATTATTATTATATGTTGTATAATATATATTATCAATATAAGATGATAATGACTCAATTGTTAATGCATTAAACCTTCGTCTAATCTTAGGCCGCACTTTTAATACTTTAAACCGGCCAATTCGTCAGATCACACAGTAACATATACGTCCTCACTATAAAACGCAGAATATTCATAGGAAATTAAGATTTATGATTAAAAAATCACGTTGAAAATAAGATATGTTGCGGCCAACTCGAGGCTCCTGCAAATCGGTGATAATAAATAAATAAAATTATTTTTTAGTAATAATATATTTCTATTTATATAAAAATTTAAAAGATACATTAAATATTTTTCATGTTACGATATTTAATTAATAGTCATCTCTCGCGCGCCCGTAGGACAAATGCATGCTTGGGTACGTACGTACTTACACCCAGTTGAAAATGCGTGCGCGTGAAAAAATGCGTAACTAGCTAGGCTAAAATGTGCCCGGGTGAGAAAAAGCATCATGACAAAAAAAAAGCGTCCGAAAAAATGTATTTTTGAAGAAAACGCTGATGAGCGAATTATAACTTGTACGCAAACAAAATTGTGCTCCCGAGCCAAAAAGTGTGCGCAGTCAAAAAAACACATGCCACAAGACAAAGAACGAACGCACAAGTGAAAAACACATGCACGGGCGAAAAAATACGCTCTAGGGCCTAAAATGCGTGCTCATGTTTTAAAATTTAATTAATATATTTATTGTAACAAAACTTTGGTTACCAAAAAATACTAATTGTAAGAAAATTCTAATGGTTACAAATACTTTCATGGTGTTGTCACAATTGCTACTTATTGTAAGGATATTTTACTATTTGTAACGTAAAACTAGTCTTGTTACAAATACCTGCTCTTATTGTAACAAAGATTTAGTTATTGTAACGAATCATAAAATACTTGTTACAAAAAGTTAAGCTTTTGTAACGATAACGAAATGTCGTTACTAAATATAGCTATTAGTAACAAATTTTTTCTTCGTTACAATTTAGTTCTTACTAAAAGTGTAATTTGTTGTAGTGATTGGTCGACAATGAAGAAGGACGCAGCCGAATTCGTTCAAAGGTGTAAAAGTTGTTAGCTTCAGGCAAACGTCCATCATCAACCCCCAGTAGCGCTTACGAAACTCCGAGGCGCCTGACCATTCGCTCAGTGATGGATAAATCTCCTCACTCCCCTCCTCAAAGCCTCCGTCCAGAGAAAGTTTATCATCGTGACTATTGATTACTTCATAAAGTGGGTAGAAGTTGAGCCCCTCGCCAAAATTACTGAAGAGAACGTCAAACAGTTCATGTGGAAGAATATCGCATGTCATTTTGGAATCCTAGCAAAAATCATTGCCGACAACGACACTCAATTCACGGGAAAATCGTTCATCAAGATGTGCGAAGACCTGAAGATTAATCTTCGACATACGGTCATAGCTCACCCACAAACAAACGGTCAAATTGAAGTAACAAATCACACCATTCTCAATGGACTCAATACCCGCATGCAGGAGGAAGGGGCAGTGGGTAGACGCACTTCTGAATGTTTTGTGGGCATACGGTACCACGGAAAAGACTAGGCCTGAAATTTAAAAACCAAAACCGCAAAAAACCGCAACACCGCACTGTTTTCGAACCGTACCGAACGGTGTGGTTGTGGTGCGGTTTTGATTATTGAAAAACCACATTGTTTGCGGTGCGGTTCGGTTTTGGCCTTGTCGAAACCGCATAAACCGCGCCGCACCGTATGATTATAAATATTTTATTTTATATCTTATAAGTTATAATTTTTTTACAAATTAATGTATATATCTAACAGTTCTTCCATCTTTGTTGTTCCGCATAGACATTTCTGGCTAGGTTTTTACATTTTTTTATAAATATTTTATAATCTTATAAAGTTATATTTCAGTTTTTACATTTTTTATATCTTATAAGTTCTCCATCTCTCATTTCTCCCGACTCCCGTTCTTTACTATTCCGCGAAAGCTAGGTCACGGACTAACGGAAGCCGGAAGGAGTGTCTTCTCCGACGCATCGGCTCGCGACTCCTACCTTCACGCGAGCGAGGGCGGCTCTACTCCGGCGACATCCCTACTCCGGTGACATCTCTTCTTCGACGGGCTCCAGATCTCACGACATCCCTTCTTTGGCGGGCTCCAGATCTCCCGTTCTCTGCCTCCTAGTTTTTTTCTCACGGATCACTCGTACCTGTTTCTACTTTCTTGTGCATATCATTATAAAAAAAATTCTACTATTTTACTTCAGTTTGGGACTCGAAAAAATTCACTTAAGGAGAAGAACTGTTTGGGAACTCGAAAAAGGGAAATTTATTAACTGTGTTTGCTTGCATTGTTATGATTATAGTTTTCTTTATGAAGTGATGTAGTCTAAAGTTCTCAGATTTGAATTCACAAAACAGTGTAGATGTATATAGATATTAATTGTTATGATTAAATTTATCTCACTTCTATCTCAAATTGCATTGTTATGATTATATTTATCAGCTGTGTGGATGTAGTCTAAAGTTCCCAGAACCTATTTTAATTTTTAACAATTATAACAAAACATAAGCAAAAAAACTGAAATCGTACCGCAAAAACCGACTCCAAACCGCACCAATGTCACACCGCACCGCACGGTTTGGATGCGGTGCGGTTTGTAAAGTCCAAAACCGACCCTCTTCGGTGCGGTTGCGGTTTGGGCTCAAACCGCACCAAACCGCACCAGTTTCAGGCCTAGAAAAGACCCCCACGGGGGAACCCCATATAATCTCTGCTACGGCATGGAAGCAATCATCCCCGCCGACATCGGCGTCCCCAGTAGTCACGTAAAAACCTTTGATCCTGAAAAGAACGACGAGCTGCTACGAGAAAACCTAGACTTGATTACAGAAGTCAGGGATACGACCGCCCAACGCATAGCTCACTACAAAAGGGGCGTGTCCCGACTTTACGATTGAGGGGTGAAGCCCAGGCCAATAAACGTTGGTGATCTTGTCCTACACAACATTGAGGCGACCGATAAAGGCCCGCAAGGAGACAAACTCTCGCCAACTTGAGAAAGACTGTATGTTGTCACTACAGACGTAAAGCCTCGGACGTACATGCTCAGAATAGCGGAAGGGAAGACCCTACCACGCACCTGGAATGCCCAGAACCTGCGCCGCTTTTATCAGTAATTTGAATTTTCCATCATGTAAAAAGCCGCGAGCTCAGACTCGTGCAAACTTATCTTCTATTATGTAAAAACCCGCGAGCTCAGACTCACGCAAACTTATTTTCTATTATGTAAAAAGCTACGAGGTCAGACTCGCGCAAACTTATCTTCTATTATGTAAAAAACCGCGAGCTCAGACACGCGCAAACTTATCTTCTATTATGTTTAAAGTCGCGAGCTTAGACTCGCGCAAACTTATCTTCTATTATGAAAAAAACCGCGAGCTCGGATTCGCGCAAACTAACTTTCCGCTATGAAAACTATGTTTTAACACCCACACATATGTTTGAGCAAAAATATTATGTAAATTTTCTCACTGTCGCAGTGAATCACAATGCCGTTAGGGTCTGTCCCTTGCTCGGATGTCAACGTTTTACAACACAGACACTTTTTATCGTTAACTTTGTGGCCCTGCCACTGGGACTTCGCACTGTCGCCAATCGAAGGTCAGCCATTTTCCCCTCAGTAAAGTCCCGACGTCGTAAGGGTCTGCCCCTCTTATGGCCGTCAACGGTTTGAACGAGTACGCTCTTCACCGGCTACTTTGGGGCCCTGCCCCTGGGACTTCGCACTGTCGCCAATCGAAGGTCCGCCCTTCTCCCCGCAGTAAGGTCTCGACGTCGTAAGGGTCTGCCCCTCTTACGGTCGCCAACGGTTTGAACGAATACGCTCTTCACCGGCTACTCTGGGGCCTTTCCCCTGGGACTTCGCACTGCCGCCGATTGAAGGTCCGCCCTTCTCCCCGCAGTAAGGTCTCGGCGTTGTAAGGGCCCTCCTCTCTTACGGTCGCCAACGGTTTGAACGAATACGCTCTTCACCGGCTACTCTGGGGACCTATCCCTGGGATTTCGCACTGTCGTCGATTGAATGCTCACCCTTCTCCCCACAGTAAGGTCCCAACGTAGTAAGGGCCTGCCCCTTTTACGGTCGTCCTCGGTTTGAACGCATACGCTTTTCACCAGCCACTCTGGGGCCCAGGGCCCCTGCCCCTGGGACTTCGCACTGTCGTCGATCGAAGGTCATCCCTTCACCCCGCAGTAAAGTCCTGACGTCGTAAGAGTTTGTCCCTCTTACGGTCGTCAACGGTTTGAACGCACGCACTCTTCACCGACTATCCCGGGGCCTGTCCCCCCAACCAACGTTTCGACAACAATCAGAACAACATGGTCACAAGACGGAAAGCGCCATCACAATGATGTATGTAGCAAGAAGTGCCTAATAGAACAGGAAGCAAAAACAACCTCACACTCACCCTCCAGCAACGTTACCGACCCAAGACGTCACGAAGATGACGATGATCAGAATTGTCGCAGAAACATCAAAACTTCCGAACTCCTCCACGCAGTAATCTAGACTCCGAAAGTTTGGGGGTTTATGATGTGCACCCGTAGATTTATAGGCACTTCTGGGGCGCGTTTAGATGAGGCTTCGTTAAGGAAAAGTGGGTTAGTGGGGTCAAAAGTCAAACACATGATCATGGGAGCGGGGAATACGCCGCGCGCAACTCGCGCTTTATTGACGCCAAGCGCAGTCAACACCGCACCCCACTATTGGCGCTCGAAGATCTCCCTCGGCCTTCGAAGATCTCCTTCGAGGCTTCGAAGATCTCCTTCGAGACTTCAAAGATCTCCTTCGTGAACTTGGAGATTTCCTTCGCTCCGGAAGACCATCTTCCTAAGCGATTCGGGAATCATTCAGGTCCCGAAAGGCTACTCAACGATCTCATTTTCGTTCCCAAAAGAAGAAGTACTTAACTTTCCGAGAGGTGCTCTGTCACCTTCAGAGTTCTCTCTCTCTACCGTTGTAACGAGTCGCGGCCTGTCGCGCTCGAATTCTTAGTTTCCAATTGTAACCCCCCAACATATAGTGGAATTTTGCTGGCACAACTCCGGTCGCGTAGTTTTTACCATTTCTAGGATTTCCACGTTAAAAGTCTTTGTGTCACTTATCAATTCATTCATTGATTATTTGCGCGCTCGGTTCGCTTCCGAGCTAAGGTGATTTTATTCGACCGGTCTACCAGAGCACCCGAGTGACCCACAACAGATCCAACGGTTGAAATCTTAATTGGAAAGTACAGTCGTAATTTTACGATCGGCAAAATACGACTGTAATTACCAATTTTGATTTCAACCGCTGGATCCTTGATTTTTACAGTCGGTTTGCTCTTGCACACAGAGCTGCGTGTGTCAGACGCACAATAATATTTGTCACGGTTGAGGGTTTTATTTTCATGGGAATGTGAAACCGGGTTTGTTTTCGCATCAAATGATAGAAAATAGTTTTGTTTGTTTAACCATAGCCTTTTCGGACATCATATTTTCTTCAAATGATAGAAAATACTTTTGTTTGTTTAACCGAAGCAACCTTGTTATTGACTTCATCGAATTCGCCGAGGTCAGTACATGTATCTTTATTCATCTTTATGTGTGTATAAATAAGGCGAAAAATGTTATCATATTCAATACAAATAAAATCTTTGATATACAACTAAAATCTCTCATATACATATAAAATCTCTTAGATACAACTAAATTTTCTTAGATATAACTAAAATCTCTCAGATACACTTAATCTCTCAGATACAACTAACATCACTCAGATACAACTAAAGTTCGTGAGATAAAACAGAACTATCTCAAATACAACGAAGTTCTCTCCACGCAATTAGTTTATCTCGGAAATAACCTCATTATCTAATAAATATACTCATCAAAAATCTCCACACTACGTGAAATAATCGCTCTTTGCATAACGCATGGACGTTGTGATGATGGCATTTAAGGTTATTGTTGAGGAGGAGATAGAGGAGACGAAGCGGAGAATAGCCTCCGATGGCTGAGAATGTTGAAGAGAAGAACCTTCAATGGCGAAGAGGAGATAAGAGTGAATGCGCAGTCCACCCACCGGAGAGAAAAAATTCACCGGCCTGGAAGAGGAGATATGAGAGAAAATAGAGATGTATCTCTGTTGCGCGTCACTCGACGCTCTGGTAGACCGATCGAATTGACCCACCTTAGCTCGAGAGCGAACCGAGCACGCAAATAGTCAATGAGAGAGTTAATAAATGACAAGAAAACTTTTTTATCATGGAAAACCCGAAAAAGGGTGAAAAACCACGCGGTCGGAGTCGTGCGGACCAAATTTCATTATCTGCTAGTTCGTTACAATTGAAAGTTGAGAACTCGAGCACGATAGGCTGTTGCTCGTTACAATTGTAATAGAGAGAAAACTTCAAGAGTGACAGACCATCGCTCGAGAGACTAAGTACTTTTTTAGGAATGAAAGTGAGATTCTCGAGTCGTCTTTTGGTGCTCAGAGGATTCCCAACTCGCTTAAGAAGATTGTCTTCCGAAGCGAAGAAAATCTTCAAAGGCTCAAAGGAGACCTTCGAAGGCTCGAAAGAGATCTTCAAGTGTCGATGGAGAACTCAGAGAAAATCTTCAAAGGAGCTCTCTCGGGCGTCGAAGACAAGGTATCTTGAAATGAGGCTCTGTGCTCCTTTTATAGCCTTGGGCAGTGTAACATCCCCCAAACAGCTAGACCCCTAGGTTGGTTTTGCCATGACTAGGTCATGAAAAAACCATAGGAAGAGCTCAAGACCTTGTAAACATAGGTGAGAAGGAGAAAACCCAAGTGGTCTGCAAATATCATTTTTCAGATATCAAGCCCAGGGTTGGATTTTAGGGCCCCACCTTGAACCTTGACCCCACCATAGCATCCATAAACCCTTAGGGGTCCTCTTGGAGCACCAAGGACCCATTGGAGTCAAATTAAGAGGTCAATTAGACCAAAGTTAACCTTAACCCTGAATTGGTCAAACTAACTCAATTAAGGTCAATTGGCCCCCACCATGCCAAATTGACCCTGCCCCTACCCTTATATGGGTACTAGGAGCCTAATGGACCAAAAAGCCCCATCATGGGACTTGCAATTTGACCAATTTACCCTTGCCCTAATTTAGGTCAAAATGATCTAATTTGCCCAAATTGGACCCAATCCACTTGGGCTAGACCCAATTAAGGAGAGTCTGCCAGGAGAGAGAAAGCCAATTTTGGAGGAGAGAGAAAGAAGGGGGAATTAATGGAGGAGAAGGAGAAACCCCCCCCCCCATCTGAGCAATTAGTGGCTCCATTCATCTCCCCTTGGGGAGAGGAGAAGTTTTCAACTTCTTCCCGGCCTAATTGATGGCCAATTTATCCCCCCTAAGTGTAACCGAAATCTCCACTTATGACCATTAATGGCAATCCGAGTAACTCTCCACCCTTAGCCTCAATCGACCCTTTTAACATCTTCAGAGGTAGGAGAGGAGCAAAACCCCCCTCTTTCCCGAAGAAATCGAGCACCAGGAGTAGGAATCGGCATGGCACTAAAA
Source organism: Dactylorhiza incarnata (assembly GCA_033032865.1). Taxonomy (NCBI): domain Eukaryota; kingdom Viridiplantae; phylum Streptophyta; class Magnoliopsida; order Asparagales; family Orchidaceae; genus Dactylorhiza; species Dactylorhiza incarnata. The sequence continues at coordinate 1,395,840 of JAWHQI010000394.1, forward strand.
GCTCCAGGTCGGCCATGGCTAATCGGATAACGACAAGGAATCACCACCCCACACAGGTCTGGTTCTTCTCCTCTCTCTCAGTGGATAGATCTTATCGAGTTGGCCGCAAGGATTGGGGCCAATTGGCCCCCAATCTGGTAGGCCGAGAGCTCCGTTTTTGGAGCTTAAATCCCGACCTAAATCCCTGTTCCGGCCACCTCCGGACGGCCAACCACCGTTAATCGCCGGCCACCACCTCGACGAAGGTGGTGGTGGCATTGGCCGGCCGGGGCGGCGCTTAGGTGGCCGGGAAAACAAGGAGGAATGCAGCCCGTGCGCGGTTGATCCCAGTTGTTGACTGGAGGAAGAAGACGACCTGATATCGTCCAAAGGTGCTTCAAGATCTGTGCAAGATCTTATATTAAATATTATACTGTTTACGTTATTTCATTTAATTCGTTGATCTGGAATAAAATTAGTCGAACGCAGCTTTGTTCAGATTACGTCGAACGCAGAGTTGTTCGGCTTTCGTCGAGCGCTATAAGAAATTAGTCGAACGGATTTGAGTTCGACGAACGGGAGTAGAAGTTCGTCGAACGAAGCTGTTAGTCGAACGCTGATATAAGTTAATTAGTCGAGCGCTGTTATCAAGTATATTAGTCGAACGAAATAACTTTCGTCGAACGCAGTTTGCTCTGCTTTCGTCGACCGCAGTTAGAATTTCGTCGAACGCAGAAATAGTTATATAATTAAATGTTTATATGATTTATGTCATATATTTTGTTGTACTTAGATTTAATTATTAAAAATACTTAGAGCCCTCTGATGAAAAAGTGGTCAACATCAAAGTTGTAGCCTTTGAAGTCTTTTGTATTTTAAAATTAATTTCACCCTAAAAGGAGTATTGTAGCTCCCTGTAGAGCCAAAATGGTGGGACTGGTCCCTAGTGTAGGACAGCCACCATTCCTTGAATAACTTTTTACTGGTAGTAGATAGTTCTTGATACTTTAAACCTAGGCTAACTAAATACACCCACACAACATACAAAAAGATGGGATTTTTAGGAGAACCTTTTTCTAAGGTTTTTGAAATGATTTCATAAATCATCTAATAATTAATTAGTGGGTTAAATGACCTCCAATGCCCTCCAAATTCTGGTGAGTGCTCCTTAGGGTTACTGTATGACCTTTGTAAAATTATCAGCCCAATTGGGACTGTTTTGTTTGAGTATATTGTAAACCCAAGTTAGGACAAATAGGGTCAAAGTTAGGGTATGGTTCTTATCTTGGGACTTTGTGGTCATATCTCCTCACCAAGAGGTGGAACCTTGCCCACTGGTTTAAGATCACCTAAAGTACCCCCATGAGTGGTTTGGGGTGGTGTGGAGGTGGTTAAGCCCTAGAACACTAGTTCTATTCCTAGGTGTGCATTTAGGACCTTGTGAAGGCCATGTGGTCAAAAGTTCCTTGATGGTTATGAAACTTGGTGGATAAGTTCATAGGATATAAATAGGCCCTGGGTAATTTTGTAAGAATTTTAGTAGCAATTATTCCCTTTGAATTAGGTCATAATCCCTTTAGAGAAATTTCTTATAAGAGATGATTACAGGATCAAAATGTCTTGGATGATGATGAAACTTGGGTAGTGTCTATGTTATCATGATATACACCTTTGGTAATTTTTGGGTATTTAATTGAATGATTTAATCAGTACTTCATTCACAAGGCACCTATTTTGATTTAGACTTAAGAAACATAATTGAGGGCCCAATACTCATTGTTAAATTGTGAAAATTGGTGATAGGTCATTTCAGAGCATTCGAAAGCTCTGTGAATTTTATAGAATTTTTGAAGACTTAAATCAGTAGGCTGCTTCACAATTTATTTAATTTGAGGTTTTCTTAAAGTATTTGTTTAAGTGAGAAAATGACTTCTTTAAATTCTGAATTTTAGTCAGTAGGCTTTTCTGATGAAAACAGGAGCTCAGTATTTTTTCCATAATTTTGGTGTAGATATTTTTGGTGGTTCCTTCACAAATTCACAAATTTGGATGGATGATAAATATTAATTATAGAGGAAAATTCTTACTGTAAAAATATGATATGTTGTATTTTACTGTTATTTAGTCATCATAGATTTATCATGATTTTTGGAGAGTCATATCATAAGAATTCCTTACACTTCATGTTCATTTTCATACTTGGCAAATGTTTGGAGAAATTAAAATAAATGCTAAATGATTAAGGAAAAATATGATTCTCTGGATTTAGTCTTATAACATCATGATAGACCTCCAGTAAATATTGAGTCAGTTGGATGAATAATTGGAGTACCTCTACTTATAAGCTTCATATAGTTAGTTGGTCTGCGTATAGTAAAAATGTGAAATTTGGATATTTAGGGGTCTACCGAGTGGAAGTGGCATGTAGTTGGTGTACATGGTCAGGATGAAGAGATTTAGGTCACCAAAAAGGAGTTATGTATTAAGAGTGCTTGGGATTGACGAATGATCGTCTTTCCCCTAGCGTGTCATAAAGCACTTAGGTTTAACTCGAGTGAAATGATAGGAGGGGTGTTCTTATGGGTAGATACCAACAACACTAAGTGTCTTGAGAAAGGGAACTTTGGGGTGTCATCCAATTACAGTTCCTAGTACCGTAGCGAGACCCTTATAGAGTAATCCTCGGGAAGTCCAAGATTAACCAAAAGTCGTAGGAGTAAGAAGTTGTTATATAAGATTAACTTAATAATACACACACCCACACCCCGTGGTTACGAGAGGTTGGTTGGTTTGGTTTTACGAGCGGTAGGGTCGGTGGTTGAAGCAGCGGACTAGTTAGTCCGGTGAGCTTGTGACTCAGTAGTGTTTGTTGGTACGGACGGGTCGGTCCGGCGAGCCGGTGGCTCGGAAGGTTATTGATGATGGGCGGGTTAGCTCGGGGAGCTTATGGCTCGGAGATAGATAGTAGATCATGTCTGCATGCGCACGAAGGTGGTGGGTCTTCGGTATTGGACGGTCGTTCACACCGACGTCAATACGTTGACTCGGCAAGTGTGGAATTTGCACTTAGCCTTGAAAGTCTGGTGGTCCAGCCAGTAAGAGTACGCAGATGCTCCGCGGTTTTGCGTTGAGGCGTACGATAGGTCTAGGTTAGGTAGTGTGAATACCAACCTAGAGGTGGGCGAGGCCCAACCCACCGCTTCCGTTTGCCACTACGGGAGTATCCTGGGAGTCTAGCTAGCTCCAAAAAGGTGGAACTAAAGGTCTATGCGCATAGAGTCGAAGTGTGTTAGTTGCACTTGTATGAACATAACATAAACCGCATACCTTGCATGTCATAGCATAAACATTGCATTTCAACCCCTACCCCTATCGTATAAGTCGGTTATGAGACTTCTTATACGATAGACCATGCTAAACGACCCCTTGGTCTATAGGTTTGTATGAGCATTCCTATAAATCAATGGTTACTTTTCTATTGTTATTGTCTTTACTTACTGCACTTTACTTAGTCTATACCTGTTCTTACTATGCTCTTTACTGCTTAGATTACTTATGTATATATGTGTAGTGGTAGAAACACTTCCTGTAGATTATGCCCCTGTCATCTGCTTTTTGATTATACCCCTTATTGTCATCCGCTTCATCCCTCCCGCACGGTGCCCATGAGCCATTGGGGGTGGGGTGGGGAACATAAGGCTTAGTCTTTTTGACTAACGGTCGGTGGACCATATCATTTTAGGGGATCGAGGAGACGCAGCAACATCAGAGGCCGGTGCAGACGGAGGCGGGCTAGTCTAGTACAGGAGCTCCAGTTTCAGGGTCTGTGAGTGATTAGTAGATAGCTTTCGCGAGTGATCTTGTAGTGTGGATATGATGTACAGGGCATGAGCCCTTTATTATTGTAGCCCTTGTTATCTTTTATTCAGTTATATAATGTGGACATTTATTTTTCATGTTGATTCTGTGGACTTGTCTTCTTTAATGCACTTTTCTTTGTGATCGATTTGGCCGACAGGATCGTTGTTTTGTAGTGGCGACCTTTCCGAGTGAAGGTGTCACCGCAAAGCGGCGGTTCTGGGCCTAAGACCCCGATGTTTGAAAAAAAAATGGGGTCTTACAGGCAGTGGTAACCTGGTAATTTCGGCGTTGTAACCACCGTAACCACCTGACTGGCGAATTACGCTGGTCGATTTGAAGCACACGGATCGCCATTTTTTGGATATTCCCGTCTTGCCCCCCGGGAAGTTTGATCAGCTTGGGCAGTTTGGGCAGCTTTGTTTATGGTGTTGAACGCAGTGAACTGGACCTGTAATCTAGGAAATCGTGAAAGGTTAACTGCAGTGCGCGTCGCGAACACGAAAGCGTTTTATGCGCGTAACGAACACGGAAACATCCAGAGCGCGCAATGAACGCGTGAACGTTCTGAGCACGCGATGAATGCAAAAACACCCAGCTTATTTTGCGGGCGGAAAGCCAAGGATGCGGTCGCGCGTAGCAAGAGAGCGTCTGCCTGAGACCGTGCCCCCCCAGAACGGGAAGGCGCACCCTCCTGACAATATGAGCGGGGTGCCGACCACGCCCCCTTAGTTGGGGTCGGGCTTTGCCGCACGCCCCTTGGTGGGGTGCGACTATGTGACTTCGGCCGCGCCCGGTGATCGCAAGGTGTGATCCCATTTCTGCCCATGCGTGCGACGCCTTGTGATCGCCGGGGCGGTTTTCTCTCCACTCATATTGTCATGGGGTTTAACTTGGCTCCATTTCCCATGGCAGGGCTTTCACTAATCACACCCCTCGGAGCTCCTTATGAATTCCTGGGTGCATATCAATGCCCCCTTCCCCCACAACCTTTGGGGTCCATTTTGTCGCTTGGGGGGAGTTCAAAGGTTTCACCACCTTCTTTGCGGTGTCTTGGATCTGAGGACCTCTGGGAGGAGGATCGTTTTGAAGTTGTCGAGGGTTGGCCTTTGCGTTTGTACTTTTTGTTTTTATTTCGTCGCATTGATCTTGTTGCTCCATTATTTTAGCAATTTTCTATGGGAGGACTGGCCCTAAGTTTGACGGTGAAGAGCATTAGTCTTCAAACCACTGGTAACCGTGTGAGGACATGCCCTTACGGTTACATGGAGAACAGACCCCAGAGTTGACGGTGAAGAGCGTTAGTTTACAAACCGCTGGTAACCGTTCGAGGGACAGACTCTTACAGTTACCAAGGGGAACGAGGCCCGGAGTTGATAGTGAAGAGAGTTAGTCTTCACACCGCTGATAACTATTCGAGGGACAAACCCTTACGATTTTTTGGGGGAACGGGCCCTAGAATTGACAGCGAAGAGCGTTAGTCTTCAAACCGCCGGTAATCGTTCGAGGGACAACCCCTTACGATTATAGGGGGAACAGACCCCGGAGTTGACAGTGAATAGTGTTAGTCTTCAAACCGCTAGTAACTGTTCGAGGGACAGACACTTACGGTTATAGGGGGACGAGCCCCGAAGTTGACGGTGAAAAGCATTAGCCTTCAAACCGTTGGTAACTGTTCGAGGGTCAGGCCTTACGGTTACAAGGGGAACGGGCCCCGTAGTTGACGGTGAAGAGCGTTATTCTTCAAACCACTGGTAACCGTTCGAGAGACATGCCCTTATAGTTACAGGGGGGACGAGCCCAGAGTTGACAGTGAAGAACGTTATTCTTCAAACCGTTGGTGACCATGCGAGGGACAGACCCTTACGCCCATATATTCTTTCGTGATAGTGAAAAAATATGACATCATTTTTGCTTAACACATGTTGATGTTGAAACATAGCTTCATTACATAAAGTTGGTATGTATGAGTGGGGGCTCGCGGTTTTTTACATAGCAAAAATAAAATTTTTGATAAAAATGGCGCAGGTTTTGCACGTTCCAAGTACGTGGTAGGGTCTTTCATTCTGCCGTTCTGAGCTTGTATGTCCCGGCTTCACGATTGTAGTGACAACGTACGGTCCCTCCCAAGCTGTTGAGAGTCGATGCTACGCAGGACGAGATCTCCGATATTGATTGATCTCGGTTTTACCCTGCGATCGTAGAGCCGGGCTACGTGCCTCTGGTAAACGACGATGCGTTGGGTGGCCGTGTTCCTGACTTCGGGGACTAAGTCAAGGTTTTCACGGAGCAGTTCGTCGTTCTTTTCGGGGTTGAAAGTCATTACCCGGATACTGGGAACGCCGATGTCGACGTGAATGACTACTTCTGTGCCGTAACAGAGATTGTACGGCGTTTCTCCTGTCGGAGTCCTTTCTGCGGTGCGGTATGCCAATAATACATTTGAGAGTACGTCTACCATTGCCCCCGTGCCTTCTGCAGGTGAGTCTTGAGCCCCTTAAGGATGGTGCGGTTTGTCACTTCGATATGACCGTTAGTTTGTGGATGGGATACAGTCGTATGATGGGGGTTGGTTTTCATATCCTCACACATTTTTGTGAATGACTTCCATGTGAATTGAGTGTCATTGTCGGCGACGATTACTACTGGGATTCCGAAGCGACAAACGATGTTTTTTCATACGAATTGCTTGGCGTTCTTTTCGGTGGTTTTGACGAGGGGTTCAACTTCTTCCCACTTAGTGAAGCAATCAATAGCCATGCTGATGAACTTCTTTTTACCAGATGCCATTACATGTCGTGAATTGAGGAGAGATACCATAGATAATGGATACGAATGGAATGAAGACTTTATCTGTAACATCCCTGATCTGCAAATAGAATATAACATGGGTCCGGCCGGGACCCCACGACATATAATATCCACAAAATCTAGAACGTTAATAATTGATACAAGAAAACATGCTAATAAAACTCAGAGTAAACAGAAACGGAAGCTAACCACAAGCCCAAAACAAAGGGGCCAGAATGTCCACATCAACAAGGAAAACAGTACTGAAGTGACACGGCCTTAAGGCCTTACATGGCTTTCAAAAGAGGTACAGACAAACCAAAGGGGCTACATGAAAGACCCCAAAATAGAGAGAGGACCCTAGCCAGCTCCTCAGCAACCCATGGGCTCCGGCCCACTACACACCACTGCGAGCTCCGCCACCTGAAAACAAGAACAAACAGGCGGTGCAACGAAGGTCAGCATGGGGCTGACCAACACAACGTAACGACTCCTCCCCCCGTCCATCCTAGCGGACTCCGGGGCGAGTATATCGCTCTCCTGCAAGTACGTACGCACACCAAAATATGCAAACAAGGAACAAAGGACCAAGAGTCAGGGGACACACTAAGCACCACCTTTCAAACTGCCACGCACGTGCTATGAACACACTGAAAGCGTACGATCTAAACTTCAACGCCCAGTAAAACAGTACGACCGCAACTCGGTCAATCGTAGTGATAGAAGGGACCAAACCTACAACTGCTCCATAGCATGGATAGAGGACTGGTTTGGGATGAACGACCTACAACTACTCCTTTGTGAGGTGGCAGAGGACTGGTTAGAAAATATACGACCTACAACTGCCTTTGACGTGGCAGAGGGCTGGTTAGAAGACATACGACCTACAACTGCCTTTTTGACGCGGCAGAGGGCTGGTAAAAAATATACGACCTACAACTGCCATTTCGAGATGGCAGAGGACTGATCAAAGGAAGTGCAATCTACGCACTGACGGGGATCCACCCGTCCAACAAAACCACACAAAACATCGTTCTACCGGGCCCAACACAGGCCCGCCTAGGAACGGGGCATTCACGAATAAAGCCCATGAATTCCTACAACACTACGACGAATAACACGAGACATTCCCGTTCGCGTGCCAAGGGCTAATCGCAATGCACATCACAGAAACATCACCGATCCGGGCTTGCCGCCACGGGTAGGCTTCACACAGCATGCCTAAATCCAGACTCGCGCGTCGGATCACTAATGCACATTTATGTCGGGGACGGACACAATCGACCCGGGGGTTCGCAATGAACCGAGGGAAACACACCGCGTCCAAATGGAGGCGGGTGGCCCTCCTAAGCAAAGTAAAAGCAACAAAACTACACCGGGGTCGCAATCCCACGCCCTGGCGGAGTCCCCGCTCTCCACCGCACAGCGGGAGAGGGACTCTACGTGCAGCTCACACAAACATACGTCGGGGTCGCAATCCCACGCCCTGACGGAGTCCCCGTCCTCAACCGAAACGGCATGAGGGGACTCTCATTGCACGAAACATATTCACAAGCACAAACTACAGAAAATACGGTCCTAAGACCGGGGGAAGAAATCGTTACCCTTGTAGAGCGTTGTAGGCATCACGGAGACGGTAACCGCTGCCCTACCACGGATCTAGCCTCGACTCGGCTCCACACACGGTTCTCGCAAGAGATCTTTTCTAGAGCCACAGTCAAGCGCCAAAATAGCAAGCCGTAGACGAAGAAGGGTAGACACAACCTCCTACTCCTCAAAAGTTGTAGGTGGCAGAAAGGGGTTCCGACGGCTTGCAGCTTCCTGCGATGGGAACCCTCGGCGGCGCTCCAGTCGGCGCGAGCAGCACACCAGGCGTGAGCAGCTCTCCGCAAATGGAGAGAGTGAGATTGAGAGAGAGAGGGAGTCGGGGTCCTCCTCCTTCTTCCAGTCGCACCCGAGAGAAAACGGCGCTCGACTTCGACTCCTCCAGGCGACGATGGGTCGGCGTACGAGTTCTCCTCTTTCCAATCGCACCCGAGAGAGTGAGAGGGAGATCGGGAGAGGAAGGGGGAGTTCTGCGGCAGCCCTAGATGAAAGGGCGAGAAGGAGATCGGGAGAGGAAGGGGATCGACTTCCTGTGTGGCGGCCTGTGCAAAAACGAGGGAGAGAGGGATGGATCGGGAGAGGGGGTTTAGGTTTTAAGGGTTATGTTAGATTTGCTAACCGCACCCCTAAAGCTGCTAACCGCACCCCACTCGGCTGTTCGCACACCAAACTCTCTATTTGCACCCCAAAACTCCTAATCGCAGACCACACCCCAAATTTGCTAAATATCCAAATATTGGGGGCGTTACATTATCGAATCTATTGTTCTATGAAAAGCAATTCATCCAAGGGCAGACCTACATGAGGCCGAGTGCGGACAGCCGCCCACGCTAAATAAAAAAAAAATAACTAAGAATGTTACTTTAGATATTTTTTTTGTTCTTATAGTCCTATATATATTATATATAATATTTATTTAAAAATAGGCAATAAATTAGTCTTGCCAATAATAGTTTACTAGTTTTTGACCTCATGTTAATGTTATTAAAATTTGGTGAGAGAACTTCATGAGTTCAAATCCTAGTAATACCAAAATTTTGATATCTTTGTCAAAATGCAATATTTAGACAATAAAAATCATTAAAAATATAAATAAAGAAATATATTGTTAAAAAATTCTTTAAAATGTAATTTTTTTAATATTTATGCATTGTAAAAAAAGGTTTAAAAAATATAGACATACTTTCTATATACAAAATTTATTTAATTATGAAAATAATATAAAAAAGTTGACATTAATATACTGTAAACATATATATATTTTTTATATTTGGTAATTAAAATTTTTAAATGAATCAGCACTCCGCTCACACAGAAATTTTTTCTTGCGTCCGCCAATAAATTCATCGACACTACAAATGGCGTTCTCTAGGAGGAGATTCAACGACGTTATTGGAATGATGACATGATTTTGAAAGCATTGAGATAAATGGATCTAGGGCCGGTCATGCATTGCGGATTTGCGGCAAAGGCGATCACATTCCCCTAATCGCAATCAGTAAAAATCCATGTTTTCCCTTATGGTCCGTTCGGCGCGCAGGTAATTGCTTTCTGGAATTGGCTTTGGCCAGAAAACCAATATCTGCAGGAATTGGTTTTTTGCAGAAAACCAATTCTGCTGTTCGGTCGCAGGAAGGAATTCAGTCAACAGAATTGGAATTGATGTCTGTAAGCTGTTCGGCTGTACGATGGAATTGGCTTTCTGGAATTGAAATTTTTAAAATTAAATTTTTTTTAAATTGAAGTAGTAAATTAAAATACCAATAATAATTGAAGTTCAAAATTATAAAATAGTTCTACTGCATAACCATAGTCCATAAATAAAAATACAGAAATAGCATAAAGTCAACAATCTAGTGATCAAACTGCATCCGCAGCCATGTGCCTCGCAGACATAACCTTTTGAGCGGAGAATATCACAAAGCTCATTGAAAGGTGCCTTACCCATGCGTAAATGGCTAAAGCAGTTCACCTCATGTCCATCATATAACCGTTTTAATAAGATATTACGTAGAGCGTCTTTGTCTATAACATCTACCGGGTGTCTGGGAATGCAGTCCATAACAACAACAGCTGCGCCATAAGCCGCTGCAACTGCTGACTTTATAATAATATCTAACTTACGTTTTTTTTTCCAACTCTACATGATCCATGACAGGCCTAAAATAATTCACATGATACAAAATCATTATAACAAGGTTGTATAAAATCATAACAATTAAATGGAATAAACAAGCACATGATACAATTTTATAAACAAGTTCGTGGCTACAATGGCAGATGACAGATCTACCAAATAGAATGCTATTATATATATATATATATAACTGCTAACAAGGTTGTATAAAATCCTCTTTTTGAGAAAGTAATACAATCTACCAAATGACAAGATCTGGAAAAATGGAGAAAATCTGAAATCTAGCAATGGAATCAAGCAATGACAAGATCTGAAACAAAATCGGAGACAAAAATCTTCTAATCTGAAATCGCAGATGCAAGTTAAAAAATCTGAAATCTGAAATACAGGTGCAAGTTTAAAAATACAAAATCTAGCAGACGGCTAAAAAATTCAAAAACTTCTAATCTGAAATACAGGTGCAAGTTTAAAAATCTGAAATCTAGCAAATTGCAAGATTAACCAAGCAGACGATCATCAATGAAGAGCCGGAAGCCATTAATGACGGAGAAAAGCTCAGAATAGCGGCCATAAACTGAAGGAGGGAATCGGAAAACTAATTAAAAAACAAGAAAGAAGAGAAATCTTACCCGTCGAAGAGAAGATCGGAGGAAGACCTAGCCAAAATCGGAGCAGATCTGGAAAAATCGGAGCAGATCTGTAAAAAAATAAAAATAAGGAGATGGAGAGGAAGAGGAGGAAGAGGAAGAAGAAGAAGAGGAAGAAGAAGAAGGGATCCGAAACCTAACCTGTAGATGGAGGCCGCCTGGAGGAAAAACGGGAGCTTCTTTTCTATCGGGCGACACAAACAGGAGAGAAAACTGGGAAAACCGGCGTGAGGAGATGAGTTTTGCGGGCTTTTGTTTTTAGGTTTACGCTAAAACCGACGGCTTTTAATTTCAATGCCAATATCTGAAAACTTAGGAAGCGCCGAACAGGAGTATTGGCTTTCTGGAACCCAAAGCCAATTCCAGAAAGCCAATACCTGCGCGCCGAACGGACCATTAGATTTTTGAATGCGTGCAAATATCGTTCGTGCAGATCTCAAAACCCCACAGTGCAGTCTTGCCCCCAACCAAATCAGCCCTTTCGTTCAAAGTTCACTTGGATTCCAATTCTACCGGAACCGGCATCACGAGGGAATTGTAATTTCCTAAGTCAAAATAAAACTCCAATTCTAATTTCGCCCACAAATCGATGGCCAACGAGGGCTTAAGAGTTTTAGGATAGTGGATGGGGGGCCCCCGTGTCCCGCGCGATAGTACCCGCCCCACGGTGGCGTGTTTCGCCCGCCTGGCGGGCTTATTTTAATATCTTGGTTTAATTTATTTTTTTAATAAATTTATTTTTTTTAAATTATCCCAGTTTTTTGTATTTTTTAATATTTTTTTACCATTTTTTAAAATTATTTATAAGGTATTTTATTATAATTTTTTGAAAAACTCTACGCAGGCGGTCTGCGAATAACCAATCGGCGCAAAACTGTTTGACTATTCGTAGATTACGATGGTCTACGAATATCCAACCAACACAAAACTGAAAGTCTATTCGCAGACACCTACGAATGGATATGATCATTTGGATCTTTACCCGACGACTCGTATTCATTTGTCGATCATGTTACGCCATAATGTGATATTTTTATATATTAGTATAGATTTAGCAACTTGCAAGGAGCAATTTTCCGTGCGCATAAGCCACAGTGGTCTATCGTCTACATGAAAATCTGACTCTCTTTTCTGCAGATATTGATTTTCTGGCTAAAATCAATTCCAAAAAAGTCATTACCTGCACGCCAAACGGACCATTACTTTATTTGGAGTTCAAAATCCGCCTGCATTTTCACACAAAATCTACAATATAGAATCGACTAAATTTATTCACGCATAGTAGATCACCGTCCGTATAAAAATTACTCATTTGCAAAGGCTCTGCCACACAGACTTCACGATATTTTTTTAAAGAACTATTAAATACTGGCTATCTGCACGCCTAAACCCTAAATCCCAAGTTCCTATTTTCTAACTCCGAACCCTTCAGTACGCGCAGGCCAGCCGAACGAAAGCGAGTTCGCTTCCCGATTCCGCCGCTCTCCGTCCGCTCGATCTTTCCTTTGCGCCGCCGGAAACCATCTCCAGCCACCAGAATCTCTCGTTCGCCGTCGTAATCACCTGCTGGACACGGTATGGGTTCGCCATTCTCGGCAAAAGCATTACTGCAGTTTTGTAATGGATGATTGAGTTATTTTATGTCTCTATATTTCATTATTTTGGTAGTGTTCTTCTGATACGCACTATTTATCGTTGGATTTGAATTTGTAATAGCCGTTGTATTAACCGTTCCCTCCTTCGTGTAATTGTTCCCTCCTTCGCTTAACTGCTGCAACTGCTCCGTAGAAGGTCTATATAAGCCGATGTGTTGTACCGTGTATGTCTATGTTGATGAATATGAAGTTATTGTGTGTTTATCCTGTTCTTCCCCTGTTTCTAAATTGTTAGTGGTGCGCCATTAACTTTTCTTCCTCTTGAATCTCTGCAATCAGTGGTGTGCTGCTGCTGTCTTCCTCCTTTAATTCCACTGCAATACTAATTAGGTTCGTATCAATTGGTATCAGAGGAGTTCGCTCTTCCGGCCGCCGTCGTTGCGATGAAGATAACCGAGGACCGCCTCTATGCCCTCTTCCTGGAGGCTCTCGAGCGTCTAGATGCTCAATTCCGGGAATCCATGGTTCTTCTCCGCAAGACGATGGAAAAGTCGAAAGAGCAAATCGACCACCTATCCAATAGGTTTGATGCGCTCCTGATATAACACCGCCGCCCACACCGCTGCCGCCGTAGTCTGCCTGCATAATTCTCTTTCAGCCACCACTAATGATCAGGGGACCACATCAAAAGACCACCCCTGCATTTGTTCTAAAGGCCCTTCATTTGCCTTCTTTTGAAGTGCCAACTGACCAAAGTCACAAGGATATCAGTATATGGATATCGGGACCATCCTTTGCTCTTCTCCTGGCGCCATCATCTCCGACGAGGCTGGTTTTTGATCCCGGAGGATGCCGACAAGATTTTAGCTTTGTTAGATCCTTGAGGGCAAGGATCTCAAAAGGAGGGTGTATTGATACGTACTGTTTATCGTTGGATTTGAATTTGTAATAGCCGTTTTATTAACTGTTCCCTCCTTCGTGTAACTATTCCCTCCTTCGCTTAACTGCTGCAACTGCTCCGTAGAAGGCCTATATATAAGCTGATGTGTTGTACTTCCTTATGTTCCGGCTTAATTTCTAGCTTAAATTCCTTTATCGTGCTTGCTTTCCTTTTCATAACACTAAAACGCTAATGTTTCAGCCAGCTGAGGATCGCCGGAGAGAGATGACTTCCCTTTGGAATCGTGAAGGAGTGTAGCTAGAAAGCCTCGATGCTCTGATTGTAGTCGCAAGCTCTAGATCTATGTTCCTGCTCTAGGGTAAAACCTAGATCTACATGGCAAAATGAAATTTCCATGGGAAAAACCTAGAACTACAACAACCGCAAGCTCCAAGGCAAAACGAAGAAAGAAAAAGGAAATTTACCTGTGCCGGACAGAGACGATCGACGACGGAGAGGGAGGAGTCACACGCCGTGTATGGAGGGCTCGCCGGAGAAGAGGTGGCGAGCGATGAGTCGCGTGCGAGAGAGGATTCGCGGGGGTGGGGGGGGGAGTGGGAGTGGGTGGGTGGGTGGGGGGGGGGGGGGGCAGAGCGGCGGATTGCGAGCGAAGTCGCGCTGTGCAGGAATTGCGAAAGAGGAGTCACGTTGTGCGGGAATCACAAAATCAGAGGTCCTGAGGTCGTAAATGGGAGTCACAGATTTGCCATACATGGAATTCTTATGGGAATTCAATATAATTTCGATTCTCACGCAATTTTTGGGCTGCCGAACGACGGAATTGGAATTGACAATTGAATTCCAATTCCAAATCTCCAATTCCGGCCAAACGAACGGAGCCTAATAGTTATTTTTACTAAGTGATGATACTTAGTGAGAGGTTGCACCGGTTATCAGGTTCTTTCACATGGTGTGATCTTACATTGAATATTTGTAGGCAAGCGCTAGTGTACATGATCGTCCTTCCCCTGATGGTGCAGAGGTCCAGAGAGGCGATTTGGGCAGTATGTTAACCTTGCTTCTTTAGTTAGGCAGAGCAAGTTAAAACTCACTCAGAGAATCTTCAACAACCAATCCCAACACACTTGTACTGTTCATTATTTTGGCATCATGTGCTTTAATGACGCAAATTCCATCTGAAGTCTACGCAATGTTGAACACTTTAGACATTTATTGCTTGGCTTCGTTCTTGAATTCTGTCTCCCTTCTTTTTGATCTTCACGAGACTATGAATATATTGAATTTATGTAAGGCTTTTCCCCCTCAAATAATTGAAGATAATAGGACGTGTTGAATCATCGATCATAATATTCCTCCTCAATTTCAGTAGCTCTTCCAACTCTAATCTCGTCATATGCTTCTGTTTCAATGTATATTGTGGTGGTTAAACCTCCTAAGCTTCCACAGAAGAGACAAAGGTTGGCAAAGGTACATGTGTCTCCCTATGGGGCAAGGTATCCCCAATGCGATTTAGGATTCTTGGTTTATATTCCACCCTGAAATTAAAACCCAAGGGCGTGCTAACATACCTCTGTTACGATGTCATGGTGTGCTCAAACATTGCACAACTTGATACAACCAAAACAAAAGAGTATAAATAAAATGTTACTAAAAATAAACTTGTAGGTTAAATGCACAAAACATATGATTTAAGTCAATGCTCGGAAGATTGCATCAACAACCTTCATCTCCAATTTCAGGATATATCAACTTCTTCATTATCCTTCATCTCTTGTTTGCAGACTTCGTCTCCAGTTTTAGGGTACGATGGTGCTCTCTTACCGTGTTGATGACTTGATTATTCATCTAGATCACATCTCTACGAATTGTGATTATTTAATCACCCATCAATAACTTGACTGTCAGGTAGTAAGATGAAGGCATGCTTGGAAATCATCCAACTATGGTCACCCAAAGATCACATTATAGGTGCTTGGGGCGTCGTCAATGATGATGTCCAGCATCTTCATGCAGTGTGCATGTTTTCTCTTCTCCCTAGGCCACTAGAAGAGGGATGACCTCTTAAGTCTTCTTTCTCTCCCCAATGAATTATACATTTGGTCTTCAACATGCCTTACCTTTGGAACTAAAGGTCCCTCTTTTAAAGGTGGGACTGAGATTCATGCAAGAATTCCTTATCTTTATTTTAGAACATGTTTTTTTTTCTTAAATAAGTCTTCTTTAGCTTCTAAGTAAATATATGTCTATCTCTTTTGTCGAGAACTACAAATTCTCCGACTACCGAGATGTTGTGTTGAGGCATCGTGTATAGTTAGTCATTTTTGCCCAGTGACCACCTTGTGTGAGAGCTCTTCGATGATGATTGGAACGTAGCTTATAAATTGATGTTTTCTGGCAGCCTGAAGATTTTCAACATCTTTCACATTTTGAATCTTAAGAGGTTTACTAGATACTCCACTCGACCTCTTTCATTGCCTCAAACCATAGATGGACAAGTTACTTCAAGACCGGTTAACAGAATTCACTTGCTACTTCACAATGAAGAGAGATTCTTGTTCAATGGGAGGGCATCTTGAAGTAAGAAGAACTTGCAAATCCTTTGAGACATTCAAGAGTACTTATCCTTCATTCAACCTTGACGACAACTCAATGTCGAGGAGGGGAATATTGTTACAGATGTGCTTTGGTGCAAGACTTATCGAAGGAAGCATCCCAATTGAAATGAATATGGGTGGACGCGGAAGATGGAATTTAATTTCAATTTTCATATAGTTTTATTTCTTTCCTTTTTTGCTTATTGTGGATTGCTTTTAAATTCAGTTTTGAGCTTAAGTTGATTCGGCTCATTGTTTTAATCAGCTAGGTTTAGCTCTTGAACTTGTAAATTAATTTGTTTTGTGTAATTTTCTTGTGCTCTAGCTGCCTCCTCTCATCTCTCTGTTTTCCTCACAATGGGTTCTGCCTAGGGTAAGGAGTGTCTGAACCTAGACTCCTTCCCTAGTCGACCCTTCCTCTTGCATTCTTCCATTTCACCTCTCATCTTCCACACTACTGCCGAGCAGCTCTAGGCCTCTCAGTGAAAACTCTTTTCCACCACTTATAAGAATCATGGTTTTGGGAAGAGAACACGGATTCTTGCCATCATTCCTTTTCCTCAAATCATCTCCACTAGAGCCCAGACGAGAGACTGTAACACTTGCTCAACGGTGTGTATCTCCTTGCATCACATCCACCTAATTTAAAATCCAATAAAATTCCAACTCTTTTCCTTTAGCCCCGCCCTCCTCTCTTGTTCGCTATTGTGCTAACCACTGCAATCAAATACCCCGTGATTCCTTGGATCTGTGTTGATCAGCCCTTCTCATGATAATTGTACTCTGAACTAGTGAGTTGGGGTCCATATCTCTGTTCCCTTTTTCATTATGACCATTTGGAAATTTAATAACTGGATCTCTAGTTTTTGACACCTAAAAATAGGTTCTTGACAGATATATTCAGATTCTTTGCATATATTTTCCTATCATTTGGAGCTAACTTTATTCATGACTGTTATTATTTGCTCAGTATTTTAGTAATGGATTTATGATGGCCTTTCTTCAGGATTTTGGTTGAAGATGCTAGTGTTATTCGAAACTCCGGCAGGCTTTGCCCTCTTCAAAGTATTAGATGAAGGGAAACTATCTAAAGTCGAGGTTTTGATTCATCATGTTTTTTCATTTTGTTTGCTTTTCTCTCCTGTAGTTGCGCTTTTTCCTCACTTTTGGTTCTTGTTTTCTTGAATATTGAAATTGATTTCAGGATCTGTGGAAAGATTTTGCAAACTCAGACTTAGCTCGACAGGTGCTTTGCCCTTACTACTTCCTGCAATTTTGGGCTGTTATTACACAACGTCTCTAGTCCTCGTGATATGAAACAATGTTTTATTTAGCATTCTGAATCTTGCTTTTTGTGGATCTCTTTTTGTTCTCATTAGGTTGTTAAGCTGAAAGCTTTCAATAAATTTGAGAATACAGCCGATGCCTTGTCTGCAGCAACTTTACTAATAGATAGCAAACCAAGCAAAGGCCTTCGCAAGTTTTTGCGGACTCATTGTGAAGGTGAAACCCTTGCAGTTGGAGATTCCAAACTTGGAAATGCTATTAAAGAAAAACTGGTATGGCCATATTTTCTTTGTGATTTTTAAATTTATAGCGTTTGTAATATTAAATGTTTATGATCTTATTTATATTATCAGAACATAGAGTGTATCCACAACAATGCTGTAATGGAGCTAATGAGGGGATTAAGAAGTCAGTTAACAGAGCTCATTTCCGGTCTTGGTGTGCAAGATCTTGGTCCCATGAGCTTGGGCTTGTCACATAGCCTTTCTAGATACAAATTGAAATTCAGTCCTGATAAGGTGGTTTAATACACTATTTTTCTTTCCTGTAATCTCATTATCCTTTTGTAGTTACATTTTTTCTCATCAGTGTGTTTTGTGCAGTATCATGGGATTACAACTTTGCAAGAATCATTCATTAAGATTTTAAGGATTTTAATTTTTAATTCATGTCATGTACTATTATTCTATGTCATCTATCTGACCAGCATATTGCATTTTCTAGGTTGACACGATGATTATTCAGGCAATAGGTTTGCTGGATGATTTAGACAAGGAGCTAAATACTTATGCAATGAGAGTCCGAGAATGGTATGGTTGGCATTTCCCTGAGCTTGCTAAAGTTGTACAAGATAATATTCAATATGCTAAAGTGGTGAAGCTGATGGGAAACCGCACGAATGCAGTAAATCTTGATTTCTCAGAGGTCTGTTTTCCACGACCCTCACATGTGAAATTCTGTGCTAATTGTTAATATGTGAGGAAGTATATTTGAACTTCAGGTGCATGCATCATTATGATAAATATTGTTCTGTTCTATATGCCCATCCAAATACTTTTTCCGACATTTTACTGCTCATAATTGTAATGCTTTGGAAATGAACTGAATTATACAGGTTTTACAAGAAGAAGTTGAAGCAGAGCTAAAAGAAGCAGCTGTTATATCCATGGGGACTGAAGTTAGTGATCTTGACCTGACAAATATAAAAGAATTATGTGACCAAGTTTTGTCTCTTTCAGAATATAGAGCGCAGTTGTATGATTATCTTAGAAGTAGAATGAATACCATTGCTCCAAATCTGACTGCCCTTGTTGGTGAACTTGTTGGAGCTCGCCTTATTGCTCATGGTGGAAGTTTATTAAATTTAGCAAAGCAACCTGGGAGCACTGTACAGATTCTAGGTGCAGAAAAGGTAATTATCGCTCCTATATTCTCGAGGACTCTTATTTTTTCATGCTGCATTAATATTGTGGTTAATATACTTATTTTAGTTAATATGAACTAATTTAAGCCTTGTGATTTTTTGTGTGCTTGGTTTGTTTATGAACTTGATTAAAACCCTCTCAATGATAGTTTACTACTAAGGTTATGTTGTGGGCCCGGGCGAAAGATTGAGCCACTAGGAGATCTTCTTACCTCTTGGTCCATGATGATTCCTAATGATGAAATAGGTGTCTATTGCGGCAACCGACTAAATGGAGCACTTCCCTTGCGAGGGAGATGAGCATCAGGGGTCTCAACCGATTCTTCTCATGAGATTAGGAGAAATAAATGACTTTCAATTTCTTTTCATTTCTATAATCTTAAATATTTCTATTGAATAAAATAGACTTTTCAAATAATATCACACACAATGAAATTTCAACAAAGAGGAATATATCAAATAAAGTGCCACAATTAGAAAACTAGCTTACAACACTGGGTTGGAAACTTTCTCCATCGCATGCTTATCGTGCTTGATTCTTTTCTTGTATGCTTGTCCCCAATTTCGAGCCAATCAATGTTGTTATGAACTCTTCCCATGGTTTCCATTCGACTTCTGCTTCAGTTTAACCTTTTGATGGAGGCCGTTGACCCACACATGTATTCCCACAGGAGGCGTTGATTCGCTACCCGTTCGGACGATCCCAGCGCGCAAATGCGTCCGAACGGTCGTTTCAAGTCATTTTCTTGTATTTATTTTTCTATTTTGAGTTGCATTTGACACAAGATCGGTTCGGACGTTATGAGCCATCCGATTTGGGTGCCGAAGCTTATTCTTGATATTTATAGGAGGCGCAGGGCAACGACAAAAGCATCGTGGTTTTGCTTCTATCTTGGAACCGTCGATGTCCCCTTCTCTCTGTGCGACGCTGAGGGGACCTTGATGCGACTCCAAGGTTGGTTTCGTCTTTGTCGTCTTCCTTTCCCCCGCCGACCGCCTACTTCTACGCATGTGACTCCACCGCTGCTTGCACGCCACAACTGCGACCCCTACTTCCACAAGCCACTTCCCGCCACTCCCTCCAACCGCAATCCATGAGTCCCCCCCACACGTAATCGCCCACAACTCCTCCGATAGCAGCCTGGCGACTCCGTCACATTCTACGACTAATTCCATCATCGACAACCCAAAGCTTCCTATTCTCGTCGCCAAGCCTCATTATAGGAACGCTTCCAGCTCCTGTTTTCCCCATCTAGCCCTCTGATCAACCATCCACAACCTTTCAACCACCCTCAAAAGCAACGCCACCCCATTTCCCCTACGGTCAGATCCCTCACCCCCATTTTTCTACTATACTGCAGCCATACTCCCTACTCGACACCTCCTTAACTCTCTACTCAACAGTCCTCTACCTTGGTTGAAGCTAGCAGTTCTCATATCTTCATCATCACTACATTTCGCTGCCCCATGCGCACGTAAGTCGTAGTTTGGTGTTATTATTTTCTATTTTTGAGTGTTTGGACTATATCTTGTTGGATGCAATATTTTATGTTTTTGGTCTTCGTGAAATGATCTGACTTGCAGGACGTATTCAACGCACGTTTAAAATAATTGTGTCTCATTTGTGTATGGGCTAACATTTACTTTCCAATTGAATTTTCTGTGAACAATTGTGCAGCTGATTACGTTTTATTTTAATTAATTGCTTGTTATGAATTTAAATCGAACTTTCAATTGCATTTACACCCACATTAGGGTTTGTCGGTAGGTGCACCACATTTCACATAGGGCTGCATATTAGGGCATACAACATTTTCAACCTACCCCTGCATCACCTTCCCATTGCATTAGAATTTCCTTCACTCATCGAATTAAACAGGAACAAAGGAGGCGTGCTTAGCTTTTGAAAGATGCGCCCATCCTTGATTTGGGGCATCGGGGTCATAGTCACCAGAGGATTTCCCATGTAAGGATTTAGGCCGGATATGTGGAAAACGTCATGGATCTTGACGCCATCAGAAAGTACTAGACGTTGCCACCGTACCAATTTGTTCAATAATTTTGTAACGCCTATAGAATTTAAGCTACTCTTTGATTTTGAAAGCTACCTATATGGGCACAATCTCAACCACACAGTATCCTACGTCAAATTGTAACACCCTATGGTGATTTACAGTACTTCATGCAATTTTGTGCTTGTAGAGAGTGTTCTCGA
Source organism: Dactylorhiza incarnata (assembly GCA_033032865.1). Lineage (NCBI taxonomy): Eukaryota > Viridiplantae > Streptophyta > Magnoliopsida > Asparagales > Orchidaceae > Dactylorhiza > Dactylorhiza incarnata. Next base: position 1,416,871 of record JAWHQI010000394.1, read on the forward strand.
GTTGTATGATATTTCATGTTATAACAGTAGCCAACCGACCTAATCTTTGGGTTTATTATTTGTGAAGCATCGAGGAAAATAAGCCCTTCTTAACTGTTCACTCTGGATGTGTTTTCTCTTGTAGGATCTGAGATCCTATTGTTGATAGGATTTTTTTATCCTTCTATTTCTGTAAGCATGGTCCCAAATGGAGCTATGATCGGTTTGAATAAAGCACACAAAATCCCTGTCTTCCTCACGATGAGACAAAGCATATGCAACCTTGTAGAGTGTGCCTACACGATACTCTACATTGAAATCAAAACCCGACAATTTGTGGTCCTAATGTTGTTGTTACGAAGTTAACTAGACTTTGTTCCAAAAGTTATTTGAGGTTGAAATGATCTATGCAGATTAGGAACCTTCTCTCTTGGAGATATGACCACCAATGTTGAACTACCTTGATTAATCCAATCGGTTCCCGCTCATAAGCTAGAAGTTTAAATTAATTTGTTGCTGAGGAAGACCACCGAGGCTCCTTGTTGTAGGAAGACCTCAATGTTTTTTCTCGAAATGTCACATTCCACCTAAACTTTCTTGTCGAGTTGGGTAGTTGTAAGACAAATGCTTTTTTTAATACTATTTGTAACTCTTTGAAGGTATTCCCATCAATTTCAGACCACTAATTTCAGACCAGTGGAACCAAGAAGGTTGGTTAGGATGTTGCAACTTCCTTAATTCCCGGTGGATCTTTTGTAACACCTCATGAAAACAAAGCCTCAAAAGACCTTGCTTTCCTGGGTTTGGACCACTTTTTTGCAACATTCATCTTGCTGGGACAATATATACTTCTTCTCCTTACATTATGTGGCCCAAATAATTCACTCGGTCCGTCCTAAAAGAGCACTTTTGTTGTTTGAGGAAGAGGTGATTGATTTTGACCAAGTCCAACTCAATGCGAACATGTTGTAGGTGTTCCACCCACATCTTACTCCATATCGGGATGCCAATAAAGAAAGTCAAATCAAATATTCTAAGAAAGAACATATTTCCTCGTTCATCAGGGATTAGAAGGTGGATGGGGGTGTTAGTCAGCCCAAAGGGTATGACTAAGAATTTGCCGTGCCCATGGTGTGTTCTGAAGGATGCCTTTTCTATGTCTAGTGGGTGCATATTGATCTAATGATAATCGGAGCGGAGATTTTGTTTTGTCAGCCCGAAGGGTATGACTAAGAATTTGGCGTGCCCATGGTGCGTTCTGAAGGATGCCTTTTATATGTCTAGTGGGTGCATACTGATCTAGTGATAATCAGAGCGGAGATTTTGTTTTGTGCAAGCCTTTGCTTCATGGAGTTGGAAATTTATCAATGATTGTTTTGACATTTTGCCGACAGAAGCCCACACAGAACCTCAAAGTACCTTCCTTCTTTTTGACCAAGAGAACCTGAGGAAGAGAATGATGATTAACTGGTTCTGATAATCCGTTGTTGTAGCATTTTCTCACATGGGTGTTTAACTGTCTTTTTTGTAGAAATGGGTAACAGCAAGGTGTTACGCCAAGCGACATGACACGCTTCCACGGGCATCAGTACAGGCGCAGGCTAAAGGAGGCTCAGACAAAAGAGCGGGCTGAACCATCCGGTTCAGCCCCACTTCAATAAAACAGCAACATGGGGGCTGAACCGACTTGGTTCAGCCCCTATTGGCGCCGGCCGGCCCCTGGGGACCGGGAGGAGTATTTAAACCTGGTCCCCCTTGATGTGAGGATTATTGAAGACTTATTTTCAGGTTCCTCTCTTCTCCAGCCCTAATTTCTTATAGCCGTCATCTTCTCTACCTCTATCTTTCTCTCTAGATCTCTCTTCCTCTTCTAGTTCGTATCATTTGGTATCAGAGCAGCCGCTCCTCGGCCATGGTGACACGCTCCGAAGCGGAACTCGCCCGCATCGCCACGATTGAGGAAAATTATGTAGGGTTGACGGATACCGTCAACGCCTTGGAAGATCGTTTGAAGAAGACAACAGATCAACTGGAGGAACGTCTGGATCAGCGTTTAGAAGAGATCAAGGGCCTCCTCATGCAAAATCTGAGAGGAAAAACTCAAATCCCAGACGGATTCGAAGCCGAGGCGTCCTATCTCCCTTCGGCGGCATCGAACGGCACCGGAATCACTAGCGGGGCAAGCGGAGGGCAGCAAGGAGGCGGATCGACCTCGACAGGAGGAGCCCTGACGGGATCGGGCTCGACGGAAGTCGATCCCGTCCGGATCGGGCTTACGCACGTCCGATCGGCGTACGATGGCAGCGGGGTCCCATGGGCTCCCTCGGCGACCTTATGAGGTCGTCCACGGCCGGCCAGAGGGCTGGCGGCAGCCGGAGCCACCGGCGCACGGGATCAACCCAGCCGACCCCCAAGCGGCCTGGATCGGCCCTGGGACGCAGCTGGGGTCTTCCTGGCGAGCTTTGGGGCAGGGGGCGGCTCCCTTTCGACCTACGGGGGCGAATGCAGTCCCAATCGGAGGTGTGGCGGGTATCGTGCCACTACCGCGGCCTCCGGGAGGTCCGCCGGGCTATGTAAATGGAAATCCTTGGGCAGGAGGGCAACAAGGAGGCCACGGGTTGAACCCGGGACGGCCAGGGAACGTCGTCGCTCCAGCACCACCATATCATCCAGCACCGGCAGAACACCGCCCATATATGCAGCCCAACTTGACACGAATGAACTTCCCTAAGTTCAAAGGAGGTGACGCCCTTGAGTGGATCCAGAAAGCTGAACTTTTTTTCAAATACCAAGAGATTCCGGCGGGGCAGTGAGTTCAGTTGGCATCTTTCCACCTGGAAGAGAACGCCTATCAGTGGACAAAATGGTTTCTGAGGGGACGCGACTATGCACCCTGGGAGGAGTTTGTGGAGTCCTTCTCCGCTCGCTTCGGTCCTTTGGAGTGCGAAGATGTTGAAGCCATGTTGCAGAAATTGCGGCAAAAAGGGACCGTCACGGTGTACCGGACAGAGTTTGAACGGTTGGCCAATCGGGTCAATTGAGAGGAGAAAACGATGCTGAGCTGCTTTGTATCAGGATTGAAGGATCACCTGAGAGATGAAGTGCACGCGTACATGCCACACACTTTGAGCCATGCTATCAGTCTGGCGAGGATTCAGGAGGAGCGCTATAATCGTCAGAAGAGCCGAGCCACAGTGAAAGCTCCCGCTACTCCTATGACGGGTCGTAGGGATCTCCCTCCCGGAATGCGGCCTACCGTGACGAAGCTTACTTGGGCGGAGATGCAGGCGCGGAAGGATAAGGGGCTTTGTTTTAACTGCGATGAAAAGTACACACAGGGGCATGCATGTCAGAAGGTGCAGGTATTCATGCTCCGCCAGGAGGACGAGGACGATGAGGGTCTCAGTGCCGAGTTGGAGGAGAGCCTAGATTTGACGGACTTTGGCGTGTCTATCCAGGCCATGGAAGGTTGCACCGCCCCGCTCACTTTGCGTATGGCGGGGAGGGTGGGTCACGCAAGGGTCACTATTCTGGTGGACAGCGGCAGCACACACAACTTCATCCACCCAGCGATGGCCCAGAAGGCAGGTTATGCGATCGACCGTGACGCGGCCTTCCAGGTTATGGTGGCAGACGGGAGCAAGCTTCAATGTGAAGGTGTCATCAAAGGAGCAGAGCTACAGATCCAAGGTTACTGTGGTCAGACGGATGTGTACTTACTTCCGATTCGGGGCTCTGATATGGTGCTGGGGGTACAGTGGCTGCGTCAGCTACGGCGGGTGACGTTTGACTGGGAGCAGATGTCTATGGAGTTCCATCAGACGGGGACCGATTATTGTTTGGGCGGCATTAGAGCGACCCCAATCAAGGAGATTACACTCCACAGCTTGGAGCGGCTGGGAGAGCAGGAGAGACCGATGGCCGTTGTCATGGGGGTCATAACAACACCGGCGGCCCCGACGGAGGCGCCCCCGCAGCTACAGAAAGTTTTGCAGCAGTATTCCGATATATTCCAGGAGCCACGTGGCCTCCCACCTCGACGGCTCCGCGACCACCAGATACAGCTAAAGACAGGGACGGAGCCAACAAACATTCGGCCTTACCGTTACCCTCACATACAGAAGGCGGAAATCGAAAGAAGTGTCAAGGAGATGTTGTCAGCCGGGATCATCAGGCCCAGTACTAGTTCGTTCTCTTCTCCGATCATTCTGGTCAAGAAGAAGGACGAGACTTGGAGATTTTGTGTGAATTACCGAGGACTGAACGCCTCCACCGTCAACGATAAATTCCCTATTCCAGTGATTGAAGAACTCCTAGACGAGTTGCATGGCGCCGCTTTATTCACCAAGCTGGACTTACGGTCCGGCTACCATCAGATTCGCATGCACGCCGAGGATGTCCACAAGACGGCGTTTCACACCCATGATGGGCATTACGAGTTTCTCGTGATGCCTTTCGGCCTCACGAACGCGCCGTCCACCTTCCAGGCCGTCATGAATGCGATATTCTCTTCCTCTTCTAGTTCGTATCACAAGGTCAGACTACAGCCGATGCAGTCCAGGTAACTGAAAAATTCTATGAACTTGTGGTCTTGGTGGGGGGATGTCATTCCAGTTCATTGAAGATGTTGGTGTAATCCTTCAATAGATTCTCCATAGCCATGGAGAGAGAGAGAGAGAGAGAGAGAGAGAGAGAGAGAGAGAGAGAGAGAGAGAGAAAGAGAGAGGAATTGCCTTGAAGATAGTGTGCCCATGTTACAGAACATTGAGTGAGACCCTTCCAGGTGACCTTATTTCCCAACTGGAATTTATTCATTTTAAAAGAGGTGAAGTTCGACCCAATGGATCTCAATGTACGTAGCCAGTTAACTCCCAATACCACATGATGCCCCCCTAATGGGATTACATAAAGCTTTATATAGAAATCTTGAGACGCCTGTAAGTAAACTCCCAAGCAAAATTTTGAACTGTAAAACTTTTCTTCATTCTCTACTGTGACCTGCATCCCTTATTGTAGTTAGATAGGGAGTGCCAGTTGTGTGGCTGCATGCTCGCTAATGAAGTTGTGAATACTACCCGTATCCATCAAAATTAAAATGGTCTTGTTACCGATCATAGCCACCGATCATAGCCTTGATCCTATGATGGCATGGAAGAATATTTGAGATATTTGAGGCCCTTCCACTTCTTCTTTATCGCCTTCATTATCTATCTATAACTAAAGCCATTTCTTACAATGGTATTCTTATATAACTCATGACAGCTGAAACACAACCCTTTGACACATTGATTGGCCTTAGCCTCCCGTGGGAATTCATTCCAGTTTATTGAAGATGGTGTAATCCTCCAATAGATTCTCCATAGCATCGAGAGAGCAGAGAGAGAGCGAGCATCGAGAGAGAGAGAGAGAGCAGAGAGAGCAGAGAGAGAGATGAATTTCCTTGAAAGCAGTGTGCCCACGGTATAGAACATTGAGTGAGACCCTTCCAGGTGGCCTTGTTTCCCAATTGTAATTTCATTGTAAATGAGGTGAAGTTCCACCCAATGGATCTCAATGTACGTAGCTAGTTAACTCCCAATACCACATCATACCCCGCTAATGGGATTACATAAAGCTTTATATAGAAATCTTGAGACACATGTAACTAAACTCCCAAGCAAATTTCTGAACTGTGACCCTTTTCTTCATTATCTATTGTGACATGCATCCCTTATTGTGGTCAGATAGAGTGCCACTTGTGTGGCTGCATGCTCGTGTTATGGTGCCAGTCGGGACGAACCATGGTGGGGCCACACATACTAGCACCGCCTTCATGCGACAGACGCATGATCATTATCTTTATTTTGGGTGTTTGCACTTTTTATTTATGCTTTTTGTTGCGTAATATTTTATTGTATTGATTTACATATTTCGTACCACGTGTAGTAAGCCCAAGTGGAGGCATGCACTTTGGTTTGGACCAACTATATAGTTCGGTTGGGTGTGCTGGGAAAGATATCAAAATATCAATCTTCTAATCTCTCTCTCTCTTACTCTCTCGCTAACCCCTTTTCCCCTCTCTTGGTTCCCTTTACCCGCTCGCCCTAGCCGCCTGTTCGCCCCTCTCCAAGCCGCCGCATCTCAACCTCTCACCCTCCACCATAGTAGCTTCACCCGGTTCCAGGAAGGGACAAGCAAATCCCTAGTGGTCTCTCTCTCTCTCTCTCTCGATCTTTCACGCGGTCTCAGTCGGGAGCCCATAACATTTTTGTATCTGAACCAAACAACGCCCTTCACTCCACTTTCGCTACCCACAACCTACAGCGCTTGCCGCACCGCACCCTGCAGCGCTTGCCGCACCACACCCCTCCATCAGATTGTGGAGATGTTCCAGACCATGCTCTACAACAAAAATGCCAAAATGGATGCTGTCAACGCTAGCTTGGACGCCATTCAAGGGCCTCCACTCCAGTCCACAATGCCCACTTGTGATTCCCCATCGTCTAGCAGGTTGGATTCCGCCTCCTTCGGCCGAACGACTTTGGGATTCCGCGCTCGGTTCGCATGGACTTCCCCATCTATGAAGGCCGCAACGACCACTCGTGTGGCTTACACGTTACGACATTTTCTTCTTTAATCAGTGGACCCCAGAGGAAGATCGCCTCAGGGTGGCCTCTTTCCATGTAATGGCACCGGCCCAACTATGGTTTACGCAACTCATGCGCGAACGACCACACTTAACTTGGGAGGACTTCAAAGTCACTTGCACGTTGCCTTTCAGACCACCATTGTGGGGCAATTCGCTTGGTGACCACATCGCCATCAAGCAAACCGACTCCATCGACGCTTACTTGGTGCGCTTTTAGATTTTGCTCACCCGAGCTCCCCCAGTCCTTCCAGAACAACAAGTTCTCATTTTTACAGCCAGCTTACATGAACCTCGCTCAGGCCTATGAACGACGTCTTCTCCTGGATCGTCCACCACCGGGCCGCCGCGACGTGCCTTTGACCGCTCGAAGTGGCTGTTTTATCGGACCACCAGAACCCAAGCCGGCTCTCTGTTATGCCCCCGAACGCGCTGCGGTTCTTGGGACATAAATACACTCGACGACCGAAGGAGACCACGCAGAGCAATGGGAATGAACCAACCGGTTCACCCCCCAATCAGTAAAAAGAGCCAAGAGGTGCTGAATGATAGGAACTACTAGGGCAAACTAGAAAAAGTAGAGACTAGAGAGGAAGAAGACGGCTAGGGTTTGCTAGAAAAGAAAAATACCTGGAATAATTCTGCATGCCTCCAAAAGAGGGGGGAGATGGGTATTTATGTGAACCCTCTCCCCCTAGGGCCGGCCGGCCCCAAGTGAGGGCTGAACCGGTTCGGTTCAGCCCTCCTTCTCTTATTTAATTAATTGCGGGCTGAACCGGATGGTTCAGCCCGGTCTTTTCCCGGCGCTCCTTTTGGTCTTCGGGCGTACTTGAATCCACGAAAGCACATGTCGTCCGGGGGCATAACACTCCCCTCCCCTTCAAGAGGCAGCTTGTCCTCAAGCTGAAAGTCTGGAAAGAACTCCCGGAACTCCAGTAAATCCACCCAAGTGTTGTGGGCCTCAGACAGATCCTTCCACTGGACCAGAACCTCTGAACGGTATTCCGTGCCATGTTTCTTCCAGTGGAACAACAATATATCCTCGGGACTGGGGCGTAGCTCGCCCGTCGTAGTAGCCTCGGGAAGGAAGGGAGTCACAGTGACCGCCGCTCCCAGCTTCTTCTTCAGCAGCGACACATGCAACGTGGGATGAATTCTGGACCCTTCAGGAAGAGCGAGAGTGTAAGCAACCGGTCCCACCCGATGGGTGATGCGGAACGGGCCATAGAACCGGGGAGCTAACTTCTGATTGGCCCGGCGAGCAACTGAAAGCTGTCTGTATGGTTGAAGACGGAGAAAGACCTCGTCCCCTACCTGAAACGTCCGCTCCGTCCGGTGCTTGTCAGCCTGTAACTTCATCCGGTCCTGAGCGGAACGGAGATTTTCCCGCAGGAGGACCAAGGTCTGATCTCTGTTCCGTAGAGCTCGATCCACGGCAGGAAGAGCAGTGCTACCCGGCTCGTATGACCGAAGAGAGGGTGGTGGTCGCCCGTAGACAACCTCGAACGGAGTGATCCTGCTGGCGGTGTGAAACGAAGTATTGTAGCAATACTCCGCCCAATGTAACCATCGTGTCCAAGAACGGGGCTCATCCATGACGAAACATCGGAGGTATGTCTCGACCCCCCGATTGAGGACCTCGGTCTGGCCATCTGTCTGCGGATGATGCGCTGTGCTCATGCGCAACCGGGTCCCCTGTAGCCGAAACAGCTCCTGCCAGAAATTGCTAATGAAAACCGGGTCACGATCGGAGATGATCGAACTCGGAAGACCATGTAGACGCACCACCTCCCGGGCAAATAGATCGGCAACGGTCTCCGCGGAGTACGGGTGGCTGAGGGTGAGAAAGTGACCGTATTTGGACAGTTTGTCCACTACGACCAAGATCACTGTCTTGCCCTGAGAGCGGGGCAACCCGTCGATGAAGTCCATCGAGACCGTCTCCCAAATGTGCTGAGGAATTTCCAAGGGCGTTAGCAGCCCTGCAGGTGAGGACGTCTCATATTTCTGTCGCTGGCACACGTCACACTGCTGTACGAAACGCTGAGCATCCCGGCGTAGTCCCTTCCAAAAAACATTGGCCCGCAGCCGTTGTAGGGTACGGAGCACCCCCGCATGGCCTCCAGTCGGGGACGAGTGGAACTCCTGTAACATAATCTCCTTCCAGGTAGACGAGGCGGGAATGACCACCCTCCCGTGGTAGTACAAGTGTCCCCCAACAAGTTGGTAACCCGGAGGGGTGGGATGGCCCTGGGACAAGGCCTCCACAATCGGTTGGAGCTCTGGGTCCGCGGCGACCTCCTTCTGAATGTCATCCAGGGACTCAATTAGTGGCCCCGAAAGGTGGAAAATGATGCTCTCCGGTAGGCGGGACAGAGCGTCGGCCACCAAGTTCTCTTTGCCCTGCTTGTACACGATCTCATAATCATACCCCAACAACTTGGTCAGCCACTTCTGTTGGAGAGGGGGATGCCAGCCTCTGATCCAAGAAGTGCTTCAGGCTCTGGTGATCAGTGCGAACTTTAAAATGATGGCCCAGCAGGTATGGGCGCCATAGCGTTACGGCATGTAAGATTGCCAACATCTCTTTCTCGTACGTGGAGAGGCCCAGGGTCCGAGGTGCCAAGGCCTTGCTGAAATAAGCCAACGGCCTCCCCTCCTGCATCAAAACCGCTCCAATGCCAACTCCGGAGGCATCCGTCTCCAAGACGAACTCCTTGGTGAAATCTGGCAGGGCGAGCACCGGTGTGGTCGTCATGGCCTCCTTGAGAGCGGAGAAGGCCCGCTCGGCTTCATCATGCCAGGTAAAGGACTCCTTGTGGAGGAGCTGGGTAAGAGGGCGTGCCAGCTTACCATAGTCCTTCACAAACCTCCGGTAGTAACCAGTCAGGCCCAGGAAGCCTCGTAGCGCCCGTACTGTAGTGGGCCGCGGCCACTCCACCATGCTCTCGATCTTCTTTGGGTCCGCCCTGACCCCCTGGGCCGAAACCAGATGACCCAAGTACTCCACCTCTGGTTGCCCAAACGAGCACTTCGACAGCTTGGCGTAGAACTGATGCTGCCGCAGGATAGTAAAAACCTGCGCCACGTGCTCGATGTGCTCCTCCCACGTCCGATTGTAGAGCAGGATATCATCAAAGAAAATGAGCACCGATCGCCGAAGAAGCGCCCGAAAGGTCTCATTCATCACCGCCTGGAAGGTCGATGGGGCATTGGAGAGCCCAAAGGGCATCACCAAGAACTCATAATGCCCATCGTGCGTGCGAAACGCGGTCTTGTGGATGTCTTCCGTCTTCATACGTATCTGGTGATAGCCGGACCGAAGGTCCAGCTTGGTAAACAAGCTCGCCCCATGCAACTCGTCCAAAAGCTCCTCGATCATCGGAATCGGGAACTTATCCTTGATCGTGGAATCATTCAAGTTGCGGTAATCCACGCAGAAACGCCAGGAACCGTCCTTCTTCTTCACCAAGATGATAGGAGAGGAGAAGGCGCTGGTGCTCGGCCGTATGATGCCGGTCGCCAACATCTCCTTCACACTCCTCTCGATCTCAGCCTTCTGGATGTACGGGTACCGGTAGGGCCCGACGTTTGGGGGAGCAGCCCCTTCTTTCAACTGTATGCCATGATCCCTGAATCTGGCCGGCGGAAGGCCCCGAGGCTCCCGGAACACATCCTCGAACTGGGACAACAGTGTCTGTATCTCCTCTGGAATGTCTGGGAGGGTTTGACCCGACGTCTCTACCCCCACCACCATGGCCATCGGAGAGCCCTGCTCCTCCAACAGCTGTAAGCTCCTCACAGAAATCTCCTTCAGAGGGGAGGACCGAATGCCCTGCAAGCAGTAGTCCTTCCCTTGCTGGGTGAACTCTATCGTCAGCCGCACCCAGTCGGTGGTCACCCTCTGTAACTGCCGCAACCACTGGACTCCCAACACCATGTCCGAGCCTCTGATCGGAAGCAAATACATGTATGTATGGCACAAGTAGCTCTGCACGCGGATTTCCACCCCCTTCATCACGCCCTCGCATTTCAGCTTGCTTCCATCCGCTACCATCACCTGGAACGCCGCTTCTCTATCAATCGCATGCCCCACCTTCGAAGCGACGGCCGGATTGATGAAATTGTGGGTGCTCCCACTGTCCACCAAAATGGTCACACGCTCCTTACCGATCCGGCCTGTGAAACGGAGAGTCACCGGGGCTGATCCCCCCTGCATGGCCTGTATAGAGACTCCAAACTCTGTCAGGTCGAGTGCCTCAACGTCGACACTCTCCAGTAGATCCTCCTCCTCATCCTCCTCTCGCAGCATAAACACTTGAATTTTCTGGCAGTTGTGTCCCCTTGTGTATTTCTCATCACAATTAAAGCACAGGCCCTTCTCCTTCCGAGCCTGCATCTCCGGCCAGGTCAACTTAGTCACCGTGGGACGAGTGGGAGGTAGCTGATCTTTTCGTCCCGCTGCGGGCGCCGCGGGTGGCCGGGTCGCCGTCCGGTTCCGCTGCCTGTTGTAACGTTCCTCTTGTATCCGCGCGATGCTAATAGCGTGACTCAGGCTGCGCGGCAAGTACGCGTGCACCTCGTCGCGTAAGTAGTCCTTCAGACCCGAGATGAAACAGCTCAACAACGTCTGCTCTCCCCAGGTGACCCGGTTGGCCAGCTTCTCGAACTCCGTCCGATACTCCGTGACTGTGCCCCGTTGGCGGAGTTTCTGTAGGCTGGCCTCCACGTCCTCGTACTCCAGTGGTCCGAATCTAACCGAGAAAGCCTCTATGAACTCGGCCCAGGGAGCGTGGGCGCGCCCCCGCAAAAACCACTGTGTCCACTGGTATGCGTCCTCCTTAAGATGGAAGGCCGCCAACTGTACCCACTGAGCCGCTGGAACCTCCTGATATCTGAAGAATAGCTCGGCCTTCTGGATCCACTCGAGCGCGTCGCCTCCCCGGAACTTCGGAAAGTTCATCCGAGTCAGCTTGGGTTGCATGTAAGGTCGCTGAAATGCCCCACCCAAACCGCCTCCATTTTGACCCAACGGTCCGTGTTGCTCATGATCTCCTTGATGTCCTCCGTGATTCCACCTGGAGGTCTCCCCGGCCCCATGTTGGCCGGTCCATATCCTCCGTTCGGAGCGTTCGCTGGTTGGGGAGGAAAAAATTCCGTTGCGCCTTCGAGAGGAACCACATTCGCCCCGGTAGGACGAAACAGCCCAAATCCTTGGTGTTGCGGCCTCCAAGGTTGTCCTGCGTGCTGTCCGGGTCCAAACGGAGCTCCTCCAACCTGTCCGGAGCCCCCCCATGTCGCAGCAGGCCGCCGGGTCCCTGCAGGGGCTGTTCGAAACCCCATTGGGCCGCTGCACCTCCGCCGACCCCCCACTGGGCTGCTGCCCCTCCGCCGACACCCCAGGAGCCTCCTGCGGCCTCCGTCGGCCTGCTGGAGCCAAACCGGAGTGGCTCCGGTATCTCCCGACCTCCTGGGTCTCTGCCGCACAGCCCCGCTGCGTCCGAATGCCCGCCTGGACGGAATGGGACCCCGCCTCCCCGAGCGGCATCGATCGGGTCTCCTGCGCCCGATCCGGAGCCGGACGCTCCAGACGACAGTCCCCCGCCAATTCTCGCTCCCGTGCTGCCCTCATTTGGCGTATTGGCTGCCCCGGTGTCGGATCTATCGCCGTTCGCCGCCTTTCCCTTCAGATTTTGCAAAAGGAGAGAGTTCAACTCCTCCATCCTCGTCTCGAGGCGTTCCTCCAGATTTTGTTGCGAGTTCTTCACGCTTGCTTCGATCGCCGCTACGGAATCCGTCAAGGTGACGTAGTTCTCCTCGATGGAGGCCAAGCGTGCCATTTCCGCCTCCGTACGGGTCACCATGGTCGCAGGAAGGAGGCTCTGATACCAAATGATAGGAACTACTAGGGCAAACTAGAAAAAGTAGAGACTAGAGAGGAAGAAGACGGCTAGGGTTTGCTAGAAAAGAAAAATACCTGGAATAATTCTGCATGCCTCCAAAAGAGTGGGGAGATGGGTATTTATGTGAACCCTCTCCCCCTAGGGCCGGCCGGCCCCAAGTGAGGGCTGAACCGGTTCGGTTCAGCCCTCCTTCTCTTATTTAATTAATTGCGGGCTGAACCGGATGGTTCAGCCCGGTCTTTTCCCGGCGCTCCTTTTGGTCTTCGGGCGTACTTGAATCCACGAAAGCGCATGTCGTCCGGGGGCATAACACTGAACCACTCAGTTCAGCCCCAATTGGGAGGGGGCCGACCGACCCCCTCTTACCACGGGTTATTTATAACCCCAGGGCTCTCTTTGTGGGGGCATGCAAGTTATTATCAGGTATTCCTCCTCCTCCTCTCAAACCCTAATTTCTCTTCCTATCTCTCTTCCAATTCCCATACTCTTCTTCTTCGTTCATAACAATTGGTATCCAAGCATCTTTCCTGCGACCATGGTTAACACCTGCTTGCACGAAGAGGCCGGCCGACTAGCAATCCTAGAAGAGAACTACGTCGGCTTGACGGACACGGTAGCGACCATCGAAGAAAGGATGAAGACATCAACGAAACAATTAGAGGAACAGATGGACGCACACATGGAGGAGATCAAGACCCTCGTGCAGAATCTGAAAGGGAAAGCTTCGACCAATGAAGGATTGGAGGCGAAAGCCTCAGATCCACCTCCGACGCAACATCCGCCCCCGTGGACGGGCGAAATAACCCAACAACATGCGTACGGGGTCACACAGGTGGTATCTGCGATAGGAGGACCCGACGCAACATGCGGCCTGGGTCTTCCAACGTTGGCGTGGGTCGAACCTGGAACAAGTTGCACGGCTCCCTGGCGATCACCCGAGCCAGCAACGGGGGCATCCGCCCTGGGCGGCACGGCGATGGGATGGAGTGAGGTCGGGATGGGCCGGACGACCACTTGGCTGATTCCGGAGCACGCATCAGGGCATATTCGACCTACCGGTACTCCGAGTGCTACGATTGGAGGTGTTGCTGGACTTTTACCCCTTCCACGAGCCGTCGGATCGCCTACGGGCTACGGAAATGGCGAGCAGTGGCACATGCGTCCACCATCGTCCGACATCTACGGAGGAGGACAACCCAATGGCGGCGGGCAAGGAAGGGAACGATTTCTTCCGGCCGTAGCCCAAGGGGGAATGCATTTTCCGGGACCCCAAGGACCGCACCCTTGGAGCAGCAGAGGGTAGCGAGGTACAGACAGGAACTGGGGGGTACGGGCAGGCGAATCAGAGGACATACATGCCACCGAAGAGGACTCGCATGAATTTCCCCAAGTTCAGAGGAGGAGATGCGTTGGAGTGGGTGCAGAAAGCGGAGCTGTTTTTTAATTATCAGGACATTCCCGAGCAATGGGTGCAGCTAACAGCTTTTCACCTGGAAGATGACGCCTACCAGTGGACACAGTGGTTCCTGAGGGGCCGTGATTACGCACCTTGGACTGAGTTCGTAGAGGAATTTGCAGCCCGATTTGGCCCTCTAGAGTATGAAGACGTCGAGGCCATGTTATAGAAGCTACGAGCCTACGACAGAAGGGAACGGTGATGGAATACCGCACAAAGTTTGAGAGGCTGGCCAACAGGGTCCGCTGGGAGGAGAAAACACTGCTGAGCTGTTTCGTCTCTGGTCTGAAGGATCACATGAGGGATGAGGTCCATGCCTATATGCCCCGCAGCTTGAGTCACGCCATCAGTCTGGCACGAATATAGGAGGAGCGCTTCAACGGGCAGAGGAACCGCAACACCGTAAGAGCTGCTACAACCCCGACACCTGCTAGAAGAGACCCCCCGGCGACCGGCCGACCGACTGTGACAAGACCGACCTGGCCTGAGCTGCAGTCAAGGAAGGAGAAAGACTTATGCTTCAACTGTGATGAAAAGTACGCTCTTGGGCACAAGTGTCAAAAGATCCAAGTTTACATGCTGAGAGAAGAGGGGGAGGAAGAGGACGCTTCCGAGGCAGAGATGGAGGACGAGTTGGACCTGACGGAGTTCAGAGTATCTATACAGGCGATGGAAGGGTGCCCTGCTCCTTTCACCATGCGCATTTTCGGGAGAGTGGCCCAGGAGAGGGTGATGGTTCTTATTGATAGTGGGAGCACCCACAATTTCATCAACCCTGTGGTAGTAATGAAGGGCCACACAGTTGGTCGGGGGCCCGCCTTCCAGGTCATGGTGGCTGATGGGAGTAAGTTGAGGTGTGATGCGAGGGGTTGAGCTACGGATGCAGGGCTACATATGCCACAAATATATACCTTCTGCCGATCAGGGGTTCCGAAATGTTCCTCGATGTTCAGTGGCTGAGTTAGTTGAGGAGAGTCACCTTGGATTGGGATCAAATGACGATGGAGTTTGCTCAGCAGGGGAAGGAGTACTGCCTGCATGGCCTCAAATCCTCCCCCTGAAGGAGATTTCAGTCAGGAGTCTGGAGCAGCTGGAGGAACAGGGAAGTACGATGACAATGATCATGGGGCTCGCATCATCCCGCAACATACGCCAGAGATACCGGAACGTATGCAGGCTTTACTATCCTAGTACAAAGATGTTTTTCAGGAGCTACATACCCTCCCTCCACCAAGGTTCCGTGACCACCAGATTCAACTCAAGACGGGGACGGAACCCACCAACATCATACCCTATCGTTACCCACACATACAGAAGGCCGAGATTGAGCGCAATGTCCAAGATATGCTGGTGTCCGGTATTATTTGTCCCAGCACCAGCTCCTTCTCTTCACCCATCATCCTGGTAAAGAAGAAGGATGGATCATGGAGGTTTTGCGTGGATTACCGGAGTCTGAATAGCTCGACCACCAAGGATAAGTTTTCTATTCCTATAATTGAGGAGCTGCTAGATGAGCTGCATGGGGCGTGTCTCTTCACCAAGTTGGACCTGCGGTCTGGCTATCACCAGATTCGGATGCGGGAGGAGGACATCCACAAGACGGCTTTTCAGACGCATGACGGCCATTACGAGTTTCTCGTGATGCCTTTCGGGTTATCAAACGCCCCATCCATGTTCCAAGCCGTGATGAACGAGATTTTTCGGCCTCTCTTACGCCTTTCCGTACTGATATTCTTCGACGACATCCTCATTTACAGTAGCAGTTGGGAGGAACATTTGACACACGTGGAGCAAGTCCTCACTATGTTGCGTCAGCATCAACTGTATGCCAAACGGTCTAAATGCTCCTTTGGCTAGGAAGAGGTCGAGTATCTGGGGCACTTGGTTTCAGCACAAGGTGTGCGAGCTGACCCGAAAAAGATTGAGAGTATGGTGACATGGCCCCGTCCTACTACACTCCGGGACTTGAGGGGATTCTTGCGGCTCACCGGTTACTACCGACGGTTCGTGAGGGATTACGGAAAAATTGCGAGACCTCTCACTCTGTTACTACAGAAGGATGCATTCCTATGACAGGAGGCAGAAACGGCCTTCCAGGCTCTGAAGGGTGCGCTATGGCGACCACACCGGTCCTAGCTCTCCCAGATTTCAGCAAAGAGTTCGTGTTGGCGACAGACGCTTCGGGTGTAGGGATCAGAGCGGTATTGATGCAGGAGGGGCGACCCCTGGCTTTCTTCAGCAAAGCCTTAGCCCCAAGGACATTGGTGCTGTCTACTTATGAAAAGGAGATGTTAGCCATCTTACACGCCGTGACAATGTGGAGACCGTACTTGCGGGGAAGTCACTTCAAGGTCCGCACGGATCATCAGAGTCTGAAGCACTTCTTGGAGCAGCGGCTGGCTTCTCCCCTCCAGTAGAAGTGGCTGACTAAATTACTGGGCTATGACTATGAGATCATTTACAAGCAAGGGAAGGAAAACGTGGTCGCCGATGCTCTGTCACGGCTTCCGGAGAGCACTCTCACCCATATCTCGGGTCCTCTGATCGACTCACTGGATGAGATACAAGGGGAGGTACTCCAAGACCCCGAGCTTCGGGCCATCGTGGATGCTATCCAACAGGGGCAGACCACACCACCGGGATTTCACTTATAAGGCGGGCGACTTTACTATCAAGGCAAGGTAGTCATTCTTTCCACTTCGACCTGGCGGATGGTCATGGTGCACGAGTTCCATTCCTCGCCGACCGGAGGTCATGCCGGAGTGCTTCACACTCTACATCGATTACGGGCAATTGTCTTTTGGAAGGGTCTATGCCGGGATGTTCAGAAGTTTGTCCGCCAGTGTGAGATCTGCTAGCGTCAGAAGTATGAAACGACTTCTCATGCGGGGTTGCTTACGCTACTGGAGATTACACATCACATTTGGGACACGATCTCCATGGACTTTATCGACGACCTGCCTAAATCTCAGGGCAAATTCGTCATTTTGGTTGTGGTTGACAACCTCTCGAAATACGGGCACTTCCTGGCATTGAGCCATCCTTACACCAGAGAGTCTGTCGCCGAATTATTTGTTCGGGAGATTGTTCGACTTCACGGTGTGCCCCGAGCCATCATTTCAGACAGGGATCCTGTATTCTTGAGCAACTTCTGGCTAGAGCTCTTTCGGCTGCAAGGTACAAGGTTGCGCATGAGCACGACCAACCACCCCCAAATGGATGGACAAACGGAGGTTCTCATCCGGGGAGTAGAAACGTACCTACGGTGTTTCGTGATGGATGAGCTGCGCACATGGACCCGTTGGTTGCATTGGGCCGAATACTGCTACAGCACCTCTTATCATACAATCAGTAAGCTCACTCCTTTTGAGGTCGTCTATGGCTGTCTTCCACCCACGCTGGGTACTTATGAGCCAGACAGCACGACTCTTCCCGTCGTAGATCGGACGCTGCGGGATTGGGATCACTCCTTGGCTCTGTTACGCGACAACCTTTTGACAGCTCAAGACCGCATGAAGGTACATGCAGATCGACATCGAACTGAACGGGAATTCGCAGTGGGGGATGAGGTCTTTCTCAAGCTCCAACCATACCGACAACTATCCGTCTCCCAGCGAGCAAACCAAAAATTGGCACCAAGGTACTATGGTCCTTTCCGCGTTATCCAGAGGGTTGGTCCGGTGGCATATATCTTGGCACTTCTTGAAGGGTCCCGCATACATCCTACCTTCCATGTGTCCCTGCTTAAGAAGAAGATTGCTGACGCAGTTCAGACGAGTCCACTCCTACCAGAGGCGACCACAACGGGAGAGCTGCGTCCCTTACCGGAGGAAATTTTGCTGACTAAATTGAAGAAACGCGGCGTGGAGTACCGTCCTGAAATCCTTGTTAAATGGAAAAATCTGACTAAGGCACACAACACATGAGTTGATCTATTGGAGTTTCATGAGCTATTTTCGGATTTCCACCTTGAGGACAAGCTGGTGCTTGATGGGGAGGGGAATGTTATGCCCCCGAACGCGCTGCGGCTCTCGGGACATAAATACACTCGACGACCGAAGGAGACCACGCGGAGCAATGGGGCTGAACCAACCTGTTCAGCCCCCAATCAGTAAAAAGAGCCAAGAGGGGCTGAACCACTCGGTTCAGCCCCTATTGGGAGGGGGCCGACCGGCCCCCTCTTGCCCCAGACTATTTATAACCCCGGGGCTCTCTTTGTGGGGGCATGCAAGTTATTATCAGGTATTCCTCCTCCTCTCAAACCCTAATTTCTCTTCCTATCAATCTCCCAATCCCCTACTCTTCTTCTTCGTTCATAACACTCTCGAGGAGGAAGTCCCCCGCCCCCCGTCCCCGCCCACCTTTCCACTGTCATCTATCCCAAACAGAAATGTCGGAACATCACGCGAAGGGCTTGTGTTTCAATTGTGATAAGCCTTTCACACCGGGCCACCGGTGCAAGCAACTATTTTGGCTTGAAGTGGACGACCCCTCAGACGACGACGATGGGGAGGATGATTTGGGTGTACCCCGACCATCCCTTCATGCTATTGCGGACACCCGGGAGGGCCGGATGGTCCAGATGTTGCAATTGGTGGCGAAATCCTCACCCTCATGGATTCGGGCAGCACACACAACTTCATTAGACAAGACGGGGCGTCTCGTCTGCACTTCCCGATTTCCCCCCGCAGTCGTGTGCATGGGGCCATGGCTAATGGGAACCACATGTCGTGCCCCGGTGTGTCGCCGTTTTCCTCTCACAGTGGACGACTATCACTCTTCGGCGGATTTATTTGTTGTGGACTTGCACGACTTCGAATTGGTTTTGGGCGTCCGTTGGCTACGCACAATGGGGCTGCTCACATGGGACTTCGATCGTCTCACCATGTCTTGGTACTCGGGCTCCCGCTTGGTGGAATGGCAGGGTCCCGATCCATGCCCATCTCCCTCGTCGTTTTTGGTGTATACTTCACCACTGGGCGCCTCACCAATGGATGACATTAGCCACCCCTCCGATCTGAGGGATCTCCTCCACACGTTCAAGAGCATCTTTCTTCCCTTGGAGGACCTTCCGCTCTGTAGCGGCCAGGATCATCACTTCTGTCTCCTTCCAGGGACGGCCCCGATCGTCGTGCGCCCTTACCGCTATCCCTTCCATCAAAAGGATGAAATCGAGAGACAATGTGAACTCATGCTTCAGCAAGGGCTGATCCGTGTCTCACCCTTCTCCTCCCCGGTCTTTTTGGTGCATAAGAAGGACGGCTTGTGACGTCTATATGTGGATTACCGGCCTTTGAATGGCCACACCGTCAAAGATAAATTTTCGATTCTGGCGGTGGAAGAGCTTTTGGACGAGTTGCATGGAGCGTGTTTTTTCTCTAAACTCGATGTGTCTTTGGGTTATCACCAAGTCCGTATTGCAGCAAAAGCGTGGAGAAGACGGCGTTTCGCACCCACCATGACCATTTTGAATTTCTGGTCATGTCGTTCGGTCTTACAAACGCACCCTCCACTTTCGAAGCTTTGATTAATGAGGTATTCCAACCACTCCTCCGTAAATCTGTGCTTGTTTTCTTTAACGACATTTTAGTCTGCAACAAGTCACGGGAGGAACACCTGCAACACCTTTATACCGTCCTTCAGTTAATTCAGACTCACCGTTTAGTTCTCAAGCTATCCAAGTGCTCCTTCGACAAGGGATGCGTTGCCTATTTGGGCCGCGTGGTGCACGGGCAAGGGGTTTCAGTTGATCCTGAGAAGCTTCAAGGGGTGGCGGCATATGCCCGAGAGCCTTGTGTCGGATCGTGACAAGGTTTTCACCAGCAACTTTTTGAAGGAGCTCTTCGCCTTGAGCGGCACCAAGCTATCTTTTTCATCAGCCTACCACCTACGGTCCGATGGGCAAACGGAGGTTGTCAATCACACCGTGAAGATGTATCTGCGTTGCATTACCGGCGAGTGGCTGCGGGACTGGCCGTGGTGCCTACCTTGGATTGAATATTGCTATAACACCTATCACACTACCCTCCAAACTACGCCGTTTCGCCTCATCTATGGCCGGGTCCCTCCTCGCCTTTTGTCGTATACGTGCGTCACCGCCTCTTTGGGGTCCGTTGATCGCGAGTTGATGGATCGCGACGAGTTCTTACTAGCTGCCCGGGAACGTCTTCTACATGCTCAGAACCGCATGGAAGTTGCCTACAGTCGCGGCCACTGCGAGCTCTCCTTCACTATCGACGATTGGGCATGGGTCCGTCGTCGACCATTCTGCCAAATTTCAGCCACCAAGCCATCTTCCAACAAGCTGGGACCCAAATTTTTTAGGCCCTTCCAAATCACTCGTTGCATTGGAGATGCCACCTATCAACTTCACCTTCCTCCGGGCCCGCACATGCATGATGTCTTTCATGTGTCCCAAGTCAAGCCGTTCGTGGGCTCTCCCCCGACCTCGCCCTTGGTGGACATTTTGACGCAGCTTGAGGACAAGCTGCCTCTCGATGGGGGTGGTGCTGTTATGGTGCCAGTCAAGACGAACCCACAGTGGTGCCGCTTGTACCAGCGCCGCCTTCATGCGACAGTGCCTCTCGATGGGGGTGGTGATGTTATGGTGCCAGTCGAGACGAACCCACGGTGGGGCCGCATGTACCAGCGACGCCTTCATGCGACGGACGCATGATCATTATCTTTATTTTGGGTGTTCGTACTTTTACTTATGCTTCTTAATATTTTATCGTATTGCTTTGCATATTTTGTCCCAGGTGTACTAAGCCCAAGTGGGGGGCATGCACTTTGGTTTAGACCAACTATATGGTTCGGTTGGATATGTTGGGAAAGATATCAAATATCAATCTTCTAATATCTCTCTCTTACTCTCTATCTCTCTCTAACCCCTTTTCCCCTCTCTCGGTTCTCTTCACCTGCTCGCCCTAGCCGCCTGTTCGCCCCTCTCCAAGCCGCCACATCTCAACCTCTCCCCCCCACCATAGCTCCGTCCGGTTCCAGGAAGGGGCAAGCAAATCCCCAGTGGTCTCTCTCTCTCTCTCACGCGGTCTCAGTCGGGAGCCCATAACAGATCGCTAATGAAGTAGCGAATACTATCCGTATCCATCAAAATTAAAATGGGCTGGTCGCAGATCACAGCCTTGATCCTGCGATGGCATGCAAGGATATTTGAGGCCCTTCCACTTCTTCTTTATCGTTTTCATTATCTATCTTTAACCAAAACAATTTCTTGCAATGATGTTCGTATATGTATGACTCGTGACAGTTGAAACACAACCCTATGACACATTGATTAGCCTATTCTAATGTGGGAATTTTGTGATTAAAGTGGGTTTTCAAGTTTACTCATCTATAGGGATCCCTCCGACAGCCTTGTTTTGTTCCAGATAGGTGGGTGCTCCTCTTGTACTTTGCCATGTTCATCTTCCTCCGACGACTTTATCCATTTGAAAGTGGCGGTTGTAGATCCAAGCCAAGGTTATTTATTGCATTATCTAATCTGGGGATTTTCAAATTCTACATTGAGTCACAGTAATTCTTGTTGTCTGTCAGACAATTGTGGCTCATGCTAGGAACCAGAAATTTTTCTAGGTATCATTTTTTCTGACGCATGGCAGATTTAATCATTGTTATCTCTTATGTTTGGTTCTTCAATTGCTAGTCTTGATTATTTTTTATGAAGCGTTTTGTTTTGACAGGCAGAGAACTTAATCTGTATTTTTCTTTTTCCCCGCTTAGTAGATTTATTCTCACAGAGGAAAATTTAACAAGATGATTAGCCACTTAGGTTTGGTAAGGTGTACCTAGTTTGCATTGTGCTATTCTATCATCATCATCATCAAGACATCAATAGCCTATTCCCAACTTCATAGGTTTGGCTATATGAACTCTTATTTTTCCCTTGGCCCCTTTGGGGTGCTGCCGGAGATGTTAAACCACTCAAATTTTATTGAATTTCCATCTTATCTTGCAACAATAGAAGTAATAACTTGTTGTCTGAAGGATTGGAAAAATGCTTGTCCAGTTAGGCTATGTTCATTTGGACTGAATTGAATCCTTGAATTGGAGTTGGAGGGATCAATTTCAACTCCATTTGTTTCAACTCCATTTGTTCGATGATAAAATAACGAAGCAATTGGAAACCATACCAAACTCCACAAAATTCATTTAATGGCAATCTCAACACCTTCCCGATGACATCAGAATTGGTCATGAATTGAAATAGATCCCAATTCCAATTCCGTCTGAACAATTGGAGTCTTAAAATTTTTTTACTAGAAAAGATTATGAATTTATTTACTTATTTCGAATATATACTGGTTAATTTGGACAAAAAAGAAATGAATCGGGTTCTGCTAAATGCATCTTGAAGTGTCGGCTAACAACTTTCCTACACATTCATGATTAAAGGAGAAAAATAACAAAAATATGTGTACAGATCAGTCATTAATTTTTCTGAGAAAAGAGAACTCTTCAATATGCTCTCATTGAACTCCGCACTATTATTCTATTATGTTATGATCCGTGTTTATCATCAAATAATTTGCTGATAGTGTTATAGATTTCTACTAGATTTGTTATTTGTGTTTGCCACTTTTTCAAATCCTTAAGAAAACCTTTATTATGTGTACATGATTCTAATCATCACTTTGACAGGCCTTGTTTAGAGCCCTGAAGGCAAAACATGCCACCCCAAAATATGGGCTCATCTTCCATGCATCATTAGTTGGCCAAGCAGCTCCGAAACTCAAGGGTAAGATCTCTCGCTCTCTTGCCGCTAAGGCTGCACTTGCCATTCGATATGATGCCCTTAGCGAAGGCCAAGATAACTCAATGGGTCTTGAGAATCGATTAAAGGTATGTATATGAATTATCTATGCAGATTTTCAGCAATTGTGCGTCCATATTCATTTGTCATTGTATTGTTCCTTAACAGCTTGAAACCCGCCTAAGGGTTCTCGAGGGAAGAGAACTGGGCCATTCTGCTGGTTCGACGAGAGGAAAGCCTAAGATTGAGGTTTATGACAAAGACAGAAAGAAGGGTGCTGGAGCTTTGATAACTCCTGCAAAGGTATTGATAACATACACGCTTAAATTGTTGACATTACTCTTCTAAAGTTAAAATTAGAAATGACAATTGTTTTTTTATGAGTCTGATTTGTCAAGTTTTACAACTCTACAACTTGCTTGCTAGAGAATGTTGCTTACATCATTCTTGTTACTAATATTTTTTCCCTTACACTAAAGGTTGAACCTGAAGCAATGAAAAGATCCAGCATATATAAACCCAATAAAGTGAAGATAATAAAGTAGACTAAAAGGGTGTGAATCAAAAGAGTTGAATAGAATGTTAGAGAGTGTCGGAGCATGGAAGATGTAGATACTCGTTCCCGAGTAACAATCTCAACCAAGGTTGTTACTTGGTGGGAGTCTAGTTCATGAAACCAGACTTTCTTCTGATTGAATTGCCCTATGGTTGATCGATCGTTTTTTTTATCGAATCATGTCGATGTCTGACCCTGGGCTGTTACTGTCAGATTTTTCTCTAATTATAAAACCCTAAACCCTTCTGAAATATTTTTTAATGAAAAATGATGATTTGCTCTTTGGATGCTTCCACACTAGCAAGAATTGTAGAAAATCATGTCATAACATGAGTTCCTATTTCTTATTTAAATCCAGTGAAATCATTTTATAAAAGTTTAATGAACTACTGATTCTATTTAAATCCAGTGAAATCATTTTATAAAAGTTTAATGAACTACTGATTCTATTTAAATCTATTTTAACCAAATTTCTCCATTAGTTTACAATGATCTTCTCTTTTCTATTCTCATTGGCATATTGTTTATGTTGCAGACATATAATCCTTCATCGGATTTAGTACTTGGGCTAACCAGAGAATCAAATACAGAAATGCTGGTGGATAGACAAGAGAAAACCGACTTGAAAAAGAGAAAGCACGCTGACTTAGAGCCAACGCCTGCTGTAGATGTGGAAGTTGTGGGTCTGGAAGGTAATGAGGGAGGCAAAAGAAGAAAAAAGAAGAAGGCTACCGAGGAAGAGAGCAAAATTGTGCAAAATGTCGATGAGGGTGCTTTGGTAGCAGAAGAAGCACCGAAGAAGAAAAAGAAAAAGAAGGCGGACTCTGAGAACAATGATGATAATGAGGGCGCTAAGGTAGAGGACGGGCAGGAGAAAAAGAAAAAGAAGAAGGAAAAGAAAGCTGAAGCCAGGTTGGAGAATGATGATCAGAAATTTGGAGAAGACGGCGCCGTGGAACCACCCGTCAAGGAGAAAAAGAAAAAGGGAAGAAAGCACTCTGAAGAAGATGAAGCCGCACAAGTAGATTCCGAGAAGTTCGGCAAGAAAAAGAATAAAAAAAAGTTGTAGTAGTCCGAGCGACTTTCTTGTAAAAGTATGGTTAACTTTAATTTGAACTCAGCATTTTCATTTTTGCTGCTTTTGTTTTGCATTTCTTATTTATGTAGGCAACAAGTTGACCGTTGGGTTCTGCTTGTGGATTTATTAGAAGAGATTTGAATATTGCACGTTGATTCGGGTCTTGTTCTGTTCTGTTGCTACATGTTGTTTTAGTTGGTTCTATATTATGTAGATTTTACTACACTTTGGCACAGCTGGTTTTAAATTGAAGCAGCTAGGGTTTCAGCTCTATTCTCATATCCCAGATACTTCTGGTTCGATATTTTTTTAGAACGAATATCTTTGGTGCTTGATGATTGTCTAGTTCAGGTTAGGGTTCGAGGTGACCGTTTTTCTCCCTCATTTCCTTGCATGGAGATTATCTATATTTGAAATCAATTGTAGGGGTTCATTTCACGATCTAGATCAATCTTAGTTTATGCTACGATAAGAGTTTGTTATCAAGGAAAATCATTATTTTTGCAAATCATGGTTAGTATGTTGATAATCAAGATTTGAAGAGAGCTATTTTTGGTTTGTTTTCAATATTGTTAAATCCATCGGCCTCCGCCTTTTCTCCGACTTCGCCATCGCCAGTCTCGCCGTCTCCCACCTCTCTTCCACACGCCCAACAACACTCAAGCCTTTATCCCACCATAGTGGGGTCGGCTATATGGATCCTTTGTTGCCATTGCGCCCTATCTTTATTCCACACCCCCCAACACCTGGAAAAATTTTTAGGAGTGTTTCTCCCACCTAGTTTTAGGTGGGAGAAACAATATAGCCGCACGATCTGATATCTTACGACGGATTTGTTGATGTATCTGGGGATGGCTTGGGATGGGTAGGGAAATGGACTGTCCATCATTGAATTGTTTGGTAACCGTCAAATAAATTGTTTCGTAACCCTCCAATTCTCATCGCCATCGCTCAAAATGTCATTTTTGGCTTTTTTGACATTGCACCCACCCCCTCTGTTTCCCACCCTCCATAGCTAGAGAGATATTTAGGTACGGGTAACCGACATTTTTTTGTTTGCGAAAATATATGGTCGTATTTGTGTAATACTGTAGTATTGAAAAATGATTGTATTTTAGACCAATCATGCGCAAAAATTCGTGCTGACGGAAATATACGGTGAGCTCGAGTGTCGCGCACTATGATCTAAGGTCACCAACATTTTTTTTCACACAACCAACTGTCACGGCTTAATCTCTACGGGGTTAGCCTCTGGAGTTTTCTAGGAAAATTTAGGAGCATGTTAAGTATTTTGTACATTGTATTTTAGAGAAGTGTAAAAGCATTATTGACGAGCGTGAAAAAGAGATAAGACCGCACATAATATTGTCAAAGGAACAAGTCCGTGACACAATGCTCCCATTCCCACCACGGAAGAAACAAATAGGCCAAAAGACATTTTTTTGTTAATCCTCGTCTCTCTCTCTCATACACATATGCTCGTAAAACCCCATGCTTCTCGCCCGAATGCTCTTCGCGCTTACTTCTCCGCCGCCATGTCCTCTTACTCCTCCGGCGGAGGCCGCCGCCCCAAGAAAAAGATATACCATCGCGTCCCCGACCTCGACAAGGCCATGGATCTTCAAAAGAAGCCCTCTGTCCTCATGCGCCTCCGTTCCATCATCTGCGCACAGAAATCGGGTTCCCTCCTCCTCCGCGACCTAGAGAAGGAGGTCGGCTTCGTCAAGAAATGGAACTTCCTCTCCATCATCGAGAAGCATCCCTCGGTTTTCAAAGTCTTGGGCGGCGGCGCCGCACGCTCTCCCATTTCCGTCCGCCTCACCGATAAAGCTGAACGCATATCTTCCGACGAGGCCCGTGCCCGGCAGTTGATGGAACCCATCTTAGTACGGCACCTCAGCAAACTCCTCATGATGTCTCTCGATTGCCGGATCCCTCTGGAAAAGATCGTATTAATCCAATCCGATCTGGGCTTGCCGGAAAACTTCAGGGAATGCTTGATTCCCAAGTACCCGGAAATCTTCTCCGTCAAAATCGTTAACGGCTTAGAGTATCTCAATCTCGAGAGATGGGATTCCACTCTGGCCGTCACTGCCCGGGAAGAAAGTTTGGATGTTACTATATTGGAACCGGAATCCAAGAAGCCACTACGGAGAGATGGAAATTTTCCAGGACCTCACGCGTTTAAGATGAAATATGCCCCAGGGTTTAGGCCCAATGTGAGTTATCTCGAGGAAGTGCACAAATGGCAGAAAATGGCATTTCCTTCGCCATATTTGAGTGCCAGGAGGATCGATCCTGTGACGCCGCAAGCCAGGAAGAGGGCTGTTGCGGTGCTTCATGAGCTTCTGAGCCTGACAATGGAGAAACGACTGTCTTCACATAAGCTGGATTCCTTCCACAATGAATACCAGCTTCCCTGTAAACTGCTACTGTGCTTGGTCAAGAACCATGGGGTTTTCTACATCACTAACAAGGGGGCAAGGAGTACTGTGATCCTTAAAGAAGCTTATGATGGCTGCCATTTGGCAGTCAAGTGTCCTCTGTTGCAGTTTCGAGATAAGTTTGTATCCCTCATTGGAAGGCCTTGTCCTAATTTGAATAATCAGATAGCTGTTTAATGGTTTCTTAAAACATCATCACCATCATCATCAAAATTATCTCAACTATGTGGTTTGATTTGTGAGTGTTCATTCTCCATTCATTCTTAATGTGTGTTGATGTAGGGCACTTAATGTTTTTATCCCAACATATAAGATGCATGAAATTGATCTTCAGTTTGATTCAGAAGTACATTCCTAAAAGTTATCAAGCATAATGTTATGATTTGTCATTAGAATGGTCTTTAGAAGTTAAATGATAATATTGTTATTATTTTCTATTTTATTTAATGCAAACAGTTGATATAAAACGTTAGGTAACTAAAATTAAAATGTAAAACATAAATAAATATCTAATGGGTCAAAAGTAATTCACTAACACTAAATTTGTAGCAGAAAAAGAGTTGTAGATGAGAGAAAAGAGGAGGAAATTCATATAGTGCCCTTCGTGGTGAAAGGCTCTTGTTGTTGTTGCATGGAATAGAATGCCATGCATAAGAAAGTTCTCTCTTGCTAAACACTTTCAACTTTGACATTAGCTCAAAGTGAAAGATGACATATTTTCATTCATAATCTTTGTACCAAAAGAAGTTGAAATGATTTCATATTTATAAAGTAAATACGGGAGATTAACATACACCAAAATCTTTGTGGCATTGCTTCACAAGATCCCATGTACGCCAACACTCCCGGTGTATGCATCTCACCCGCTCCATGGTTGAAGCATGCCTCCAAGTCCTTGAGAGATCACTCCCCGCTCTTGCCTACTGGATATTTTGCACTTAATAGGGATTTGTGCTCCTGCACTTACAAATAATTAATTTTAGTTTCAATGTATATACTTTAATGTTTTTTGTTTCAATACAACAACAATAACAACACTGAAGCCTTTATCCCACTATAATGGGGCCGACTATATGGGTCCTTTGTCGCCATTGTACCATATATTTTTAGTCATAGGCTTTATTTGGCGCGGCGGTGGCGGTCGGAGTCTCTATTGGTCTACCCCTTCCCCGTTTAACATGTCTAGTGACTAAACTCTCACAACGCCTAACATGTGATTCGAATGGTCTCCTTTGTACCTGTCCAAACAATCTTAGTCGAGCTTCTCGCATCTTCTTTGCAATTGGTGCCACTTCTGTCTTATCCCTGTTACATTCATTCGTAATTTTATCCAGTCTCGTGTGTCCACACATCCACCTAAGAATTCTCATGTCCGCAACTCCCATTTTTTGCTCATGTACATAATTCACTGCCTAACACTCAGAACCGTAAAGCATCGTTGGTCTAATTGGAGTACGACAAAACTTGCTTTTATGTTTTAATGGTACTTTACGATCACATAAGATCCCAGACGCGTCTTTCCACTTCAACCAACCGCTTGGATTCTATGTATCACATCATTATCTACACTTCCATCTTTTTGAACTATCGATCCAAGATATTTAAAGCACTCACTGCGAAAAACATCTTGATTATCCAACTTAATAACAAAGTCATCCGTCCTTCTTGCACTGCTAAATTTAAGCTCCATATACTCCATCTCTGCCCTGCTCAACCTAAAATCCTTCTTTTCTAAAGTGTCTCGCCAAGATTCAAGTTTCACGTTTACACCTTCGCGCGTCTCATCTAAAAATTTAGCTTTCTCACTCACCCATCTAGTCTCTTGCAGACATAAAATATTTATCCTTCTCTTCATCATCGTATCCACTATTTTCATCGCTTTTCCCGTTAGCGTACCTATATTTCAACTTCCAAACCTAAGTCCGTCATAAATCCTACGATATACTTTCATATGATGTCTAATATGTGAGGACATTTGTCTATTTAACACTACACCCAAGTCCTCTTGGAGGTGCAACGGTCCTTGCCAAGATGCCGCATTCGGACCATACGACGCTTAATCTTGCATATTTAACACTATACCCAATTCCTGGTGATGTTGCGGTCCTTGCCAAGACGCCGCATTCAGACCATACGACGCGCTCCTTAGGGGGAATAACCTAACTTTTGCACAATTTCTCAAATGATCCATATTCATAAGGGTGAGTAAATTTTACATTGACCGTCTACCTAACACAATCCTTACCATTTTTCATCCTGGCTTGGGACCGGCACAGGCTCATAAAATTATGTACATATAAGGTCCATACAAGCAAAGCATCTTACTATTTTAAGTATGAATTGTAAGATTGGACTGCATATTATGATTGTTGAAACCAGAGAACTGGATTCGACGTTCGCAACGGGTATGCAACTGACCCTTACTTCACCTGAGCTAGAACGCGTGACCGGTCGCTGAGAGTCGAAGGACCTTGCACCGAAGAAGACTTGAAGCCCAAAACAGACCCCTTGAGTTGCAGCGAGGAGGTCCCACCACAAACCCGGAAGATCAAAGAGAGCTTCACCTCCCAAGCCAATGCTGAGCCTGGACACCCTGGAGAGCACTAAGGAGCACCTGACTGTCGACCTTAGCTGACAGAGGGCTGGAGTGCTTGCTCACAAGTAACACGCGAGAGAGAGAAGAAGAGAGATCCCTCCCAAGGTGCCCATGGGGGGTCCATTTATAGACTTCCTGAATTTGTGCTGCAGATAGCCAAGTTCCGCTATCCGCAGCTCAACTCCGAATCCAAACCAAAGGTCGCGACCGAGACAAGAAGGGGGGGGGGGAGTGGGACTCAAGAGGCCCCCCCTTGCCGGGGCAGGGTGAGCGGACCGAGTGGTCCACCACCTGAACTGGGTGAGTGGACCTCACGGTCCACCTAGCTAACCCGGCCACTCGCCCCCCCATTTGAGCGAGTAGACCAGTGGTCCACTCGCCCAGAGCCTTGGGCGAGTGGACCACGGGTTCAATCGTCCAAATCGGGAAGTGGACCTGCTCCTCCCGGACGTTGCTTCGTGGTTTCGGTCGGTCTCGATTGCCTCCAATCGGTCGTTCCACTTGTCACGACCACTTTCACTATCCACCATGGTCTCAATGAATTACGGGTTATACACAATCCCCACTTTTTTCGGGTTCGACACGAGCCCGAAAAAACAATGGATCACCCGTGGTTCAGAGAGACGGACGTTGAGAACGTGGTGGTTGAACTCTTTAAAGACGGTTCATTCTGAACTAAGCGCAAAAATGACAAACCTTTCTCCACTTAACAACCCTCTCGTGAATCGAGCTCAATTGGAGGTGGAGAAAACTCAACACCTCTGGTCGAGCTGAACTCAACATGAGGTGAAGGAATTTCAACACCTCTAGTCGAGCTGAACTCAACTTGAGGTGGAGGGAACTCGACACCTCTAGTCGAGCCGAGCTCAACTTTAGGTGGAGGAAGCTCAACAACTCTAGTCGAGCTGAACTCAACTTGAGGTGGAGGAAACTCGACACCTCTAGTCGAGCCGAGCTCAACTTTAGGTGGAAGAAGCTCAACACCTCTAGTCGAGCTAAACTCAACCTGAGGTGGAGGGAACTCAACACCTCTAGTCGAGCCGAGCTCAGCTTTAGGTGGAGGAAGCTCAACATCTCTAGTCGAGCTGAACTCAACTTGAGGTGGAGCGAACTCGACACTTCTAGTCGAGCCGAGCTCAACTTTAGGTGGAAGAAGCTCAACACCTCTAGTCGAGCTGAACTCAACCTGAGGTGGAGGGAACTCGTGTGTCTAGTCGAGCCGAGCTCAACTTTAGGTGGAGGAAGCTCAACACCTCTAGTCGAGCTGAACTCAACCTGAGATGAAAGAAACTCAACACCTCTAGTCGAGCTGAACTCAACCTGAGGTGGAGGGAACTCGACACCTCATGTCGAGCCGAGCTCAACTTTAGGTGGAGGAAGCTCAACTTTAGGTGGAGGAAGCTCAACACCTTTAATCGAGCTGAACTCAACCTGAGGTGGAAAAAACTCAACACCTCTAGTCGAGCTGAACTCAACCTGAGGTGGAGGGAACCCAACACCTCTAGTCGAGCCAAGCTCAACTTTAGGTGGAGGAAGCTCAACACCTTTAGTCGAGCTGAACTCAACCTGAGGTAAAAGAAGCTCAACACCTCTAGTCGAGCTGAACTCAACCTGAGGTGGAGGGAACTCAATACTTCTAGTCGAACCGAGCTCAACTTTAGGTGGAGGAAGCTCAACACCTCTAGTCGAGCTGAACTCAACCTAAGGTGGAAGAAGCTCACACCTCTAGTCGAGCTAAACTCAACCTGAGGTGGAGGGAACTCGACACCTCTAGTCGAGCCGAGCTCAACTTTAGGTGGAGTAAGCTCAACACCTCTAGTCGAGCTGAATTCAACCTGAGGTGGAGGGAACTCGACACCTCTAGTCGAGTCGAGCTCAACTTTAGGTGGATGAAACTCAACCTAGTAGAGCTGAACTCAACCTGAGGTGAAAAAAGCTCAACACCTCTAGTCAAGCTGAACTCAACCTGAGGTGGAGGGAACTCGACACCTCTAGTCGAGCCGAGCTCAACTTTAGGTGGAGGGAGCTCAGCACCTCTAGTCTAGCTGAACTCAACCTGAGGTGGAAGAAGCTCAACACCTCTAGTCGAGCTAAACTCAACCTGAGGTAGAGGGAACTCGCCACCTCTAGTCGAGCCGAGCTCAACTTTAGGTGGAGGAAGCTCAATACCTCTAGTCGAGCTGAACTCAACCTGAGGTGGAAGAAGCTCTGCTCAGCACCTCTAGTCGAGTTGAACTGAGGGAACTCGACACCTTTAGTCGAGCCGAGCTCAACTTTAGGTGGAGGAAGCTCAACACCTCTAGTCGAGCTGAACTCAACCTAAGATGGAGGGAACTCGACACCTCTAGTCGAGCTGAGCTCAACTTTAGGTGGAGGAAGCTCAACACCTCTAGTCGAGCTGAACTCAACCTGAGGTGGAAGAAGCTCAACACCTCTAGTCGAGCTGAACTCAACCTGAGGTGGAGGGAACTCGACATCTCTAGTCGAGCCGAGCTCAACTTTAGGTGGAGGGAGCTCAACATCTCTAGTCGAGCTGAACTCAACCTGAGGTGGAGAGAACTCGACACCTCTAGTCGAGCCGAGCTCAACTTTAGGTGGAGGAAGCCCAACACCTCTAGTCGAGCTGAACTCAACCTGAGGTGGAGGGAACTCGACATTTTCAGTCGAGCTGAACTCATCCTGAGGTGGAGGGACTTGCAAGAGCCCGTGCACCGATCTCTCTTCTCGGGGAGTTAACCAACATCTGCCTCTCCGAGTGAGCCTCCCTGCTGCCGACATCACCAAGCCCAGTCAGCGGTTTCTAGTCGGGGTCTTACCTAAGGTGCTACATCTAAATATTTTTCATTCATCATGAAGAGGTTACATGCCTATTACAACACGCCTTCTTGCGCCTACTCGGCCACATGCATCTCGACCATCTCTTTCATCACCTCTTCCACTTCCTATGCCTTTTTCTTCCATGCGATCGTGTTGACCACCGTGACGTAGCACTGCCGCTCCACCTTGGGGTTTCCCCTGACCCGGATCTGGACTCCTCCAGTGCTATATTTCAAGCACTGGTGGTAGGAGGAGGGTACGCACTTGAAGGCGCTGATGAGGGGACGCCCAAAAATGGTGTTGTAGCTGCTCGACGCGTCCATGATGACGAACTGACAGTTCTTCGACGTGCCCCCAAAGTGACGAGGAGCTCGACTCCTCCCTCCACTTCCTTCCTTTCTCCGGAGAATTCGAAGAGCGGTCCATCCGAGGCTAGCACTCACTTCACCTCCACCTTCATCTCGCCGAAGGCCTTCTTGAAGACCAAGTTCACCGAGCTCCCATTGTCGATCAGGATCCGGGAGACCATGAAGATCTCGATCGCCGCTTGGATGACAAGCGCGTCGCAGAACGGATCTTCATGGGCTGACATGTCTTGGGTCGAGAAGGTGATCTTCTCGCCCGGGGGCGGGGCTCGGGACGTCGAAGCGACGCTTCGACGGTAGATGGTATGGAGGCTCCCCTTCCGGGTGGCCTCTATCTATGCCCACTCCTCCGTGGATCACCCCGATCCCGCCCAGGGTCCCCAAGTCGGCCCTTTCCTCGCACGGGTCTTCTTCTTCTTCTTTCCTTCTTCCTCCTTCTCTTTCTCCTGATCCTTCCAGGCAGAGCTGTCTCCCATCTATTGGGGCTCTTCTTCCTTCTCTTATCTCCAGAAATTCCGGGCAGGCGGCTGTCGCGAGACCTTTCTGCTGATGGAAGTCACAATATGGCAGTGCCAATCCCCCTGCTCCCTTCCCTGCGCGACTCCTCTTCTTACCTCCTCTTCTTCGGCCAATCGCCATGGCCTGCAGGTGTTGGGGTTGCAATGACCTTGGGTTCGGTCACCACCCCGTTGGGTTGAACCGTCCCTGCCCCCCCTGAAAGTTCCTCCCTCTTGGAAATGGCCTTTTCCTTGGCCCTGAGGGGGTCCTCCTGGCGGCCTCCGGATTGGTCGGGCGACTGGTGGTTGAAACCTCCAGCCTTGCTCCTGGCCAACGGGGGGGTCCCTGGTGCCCCTGACTTCTCACTCTCTCCTTCCTCCTTCCTCCTCCGTCCACTTGGCCAACCTTGCCACGAACTCCTGGTTGGTGGCCTCGCTCTCGATTTCTCGAGCAACCCGCTCCATCAGTCCCTCGAAAGACAGAGGGTCCCGAGCCAGGCCCATCCTGAACAACCCCTGTTGTAGCCCGATGGTAAAGGCTAGCTGAAGGGTGTTCCCGGGCATCTCGTGGACGAGGAGGACTTCTTCCTGGAATCGATCCATGTAGCTCCCTAGCGTTTCCCCTGGCTTCTGTCGAATCAAGAACAACGCCTCCGCCCCTTCCTCTTCTTCGAGGTGGAGAACCTCAACAAGAAGCTCCGACGCAGGTCCTCGATGCTGTAGATGGTACCTGATGGGAGCTGGTGGAACCAGTCTCTTGTCTTTCCCTTGAAAGAGATGGCGAAGAGTCTGCACTTGAAGACGTCCGTCCTCTGCCTGATCGAGACGACGTCTTCAAACCACTGGAGATGCTGGAGATGATCATCCTTGCCAGTGTAGTAAGACATGACAGGTTCACTGAACCCGTCTGGAACGGGAGCTGAGATAATCAGCTCGCAAAAGGGATTCTCCCAACCTCCTCACCGGGGTAGCTGATCCCAGGCGAGCTGTTGAAGAGCACTCGCGCTTGGAGGCTCAAGCCTTCCTCCTAGGCTGGCTTCTTCCTTGGTCGACGTGCTTGCTCTGTTTCCTCCAGAAACGGCGAGGCGAGCACGGGTGCCGGTGGTGTCGAGCACTCGCCCTGAGAGGGGAGTGCGACCCGCAAGAGATCCAGGATCGACTTCCTGAACTCTTTGAAGTCACTCTTTTTCATGTACTCGCTGGGAGGGGGCGAGTTCCCTGGCTCGTCGCTTCCAGTCATGAGACTTGCTCAGAACTTTCCGAACTAGCTGCTTCTACGCTCACCACACCAGAATGTTGAAACCAGAGAACTGGATTCGACGTTCGCAACGGGTATGCAGCTGACCCTTACTTCACCTGAGCTAGAACGCGTGACCGGTCGCCGAGAGTCGAAGGACCTTGCGCCGAAGAAGACTTGAAACCCAAAACAGACCCCTTGAGCTGCAGCGAGGAGGTCCCACCACAAACCCGGAAGATCAAAGAGAGTTTCCCCGCCCAAGCCAATGCTGAGCCTGGGCACCCTGGAGAGCACTAAGGAGCACCTGACTGTCGACCTTAGCTGACAGAGGGCTGGAGTGCTTGCTCACAAGTAACACGCGAGGGAGAGAAGAAGAGAGATCCCTCCCAAGGTGCCCATGAGGGTCTATTTATAGACTTCCTGAATTTGGGTTGCGGATAGCTAAGTTCCGCTATCCGCGGCTCAACTCCGAATCCAAACCAAAGGTCGCGACCGAGACAAGAGAGGGCGGGGGGGGGGGGGGGGGGGGGGGGGAGTGGGACTCAAGACGTTCACTCCCCCCTTGCCGGGGGCAGGGTGAGCGGAATGAGTGGTCCACCACCTGAACTTGGTGAGTGGACCTCACGGTTCACCCAGCTGCCAGTCGCCCGGGGCGAGTGGACCATAAATCCACTCGCCCCCCCTCCATTCGGGCGAGTGGACCACAGGTTCACTCGTCCAAGTCGGGAAGTGGACCTGCGGTCCACTTCCCTCCTCCCGGACATTGCTTCTTGGTTTCGGTCGGTCTCGATTGCCTCCAATCGGTCGTCCCACTTGTCCCGGCCACTTTCACTATCCACCATGGTCTCGACGAATTACGGGTTATACAATGATGTTTCAATCTTGCACCTTTGTTGGGATATGGATCACATGTGTGTGCCATATGTGATGTTTTTCTTAAAACAAGTTTAACTACTTGCCACGCTCCTGGTTACACTCCTCTACTCCTATTTGTGGGCTTATGTCATAAGTGATGGTTTTCTTAAAAGCTGAGAGTGAGAACATGGAAAGTATGCATTTGATTTGGAGTGTTCTTTACACAGAAGTTATAAATACGCAGTGCATTTGACTTTCAGTTTTTTAAAGACTGAATTTAGTTATGTATTTTGGAGGAATTGCGAGAATTGATTGAAGTCATGCCCAAGACACCACATTTTGGAGCATTTCTACCAATTCCTTCGTGGGTATGCCCATGAAATCCTTGATCAAGCCCTTCAAATCATCTCCGCCTGTCAAATCCTGTCAAATTATTGCTTTACTTATGGATAAGTTTGCACCCTGCATCTTTGCCATGTTTTTCATTGTGGTCCCCATTACGACATTCCGTTCTTACTCAAGATAGCATATAGTCATTTTCGGACAATGAAATTTTTTCTCCCAAAAGATCCAAATACGTTATCTATGTTAATATTCACTTTTAGGATGTATTTAGAATTTGTTTATGGAGTAGGAGTTTTGTTATTTTGGATGCATTTGTTTATGTATTTTTAGATTTGTTTAAGTTTTTTTAGAGAAATGTCATAAAGATTTTGAATTGCAAGTTTTCTATATGATGAAACTTGCACGTTTGTTGAGAATATTTTTCTCAAATATTTAAAAATACATCTTTGTCCAAGCCAGGTATTTTTGTCGAGTTACCAATCCCTTCGTGTCTACTCGCTCAACGAGAATACATTACTTGGGCAGAGATTATGTATTTAAGTGTTTTAGTGATGTTTTTTTCCCAACAAACATGAAGACTTCATTATATAGAAAATTTGCAGTTGTATTTATAACATTTCCCTAACAAAGCTTAAACAAATCTCAAAATATATGAACAAATACATTAAGAATAACAAAGCTTTTCCTCCAAAAACAAATCTCCAAATACATCTTAAAATGAACATTAACACAGACGACATATTTGGATCTTTTGTGAGAAAAATTTTCATTGCCCGAAAAATGATTATATGCTATTTTGAGTAAAGAAGGAAATGATGTAATGGGCAACCACAATGGATACTATGGCGAATATGCAGGGCGTAAACTTGTGCATCAGTAAAGCAAAAAACTAGACAGAGAATTTGAAAGACAGAAAGATGGATTTGAAGGGTTTGATCGAGGTCCGAGGGTTTCATGGGCATACACACAAAAGAATTGTAGAAACACTTCAAAATGCGGTGTCCTGGAAGGCTGGAACGTGGAATTCATCTGTCCTCTCAATTCCTGCTACAAAATTCATATCCAAAAAAGAAAAAGAGTTCACGCTTAAAAAAATTGAAATCTAATGCCTACTTTCCCATTCTCATTTCCCGTAGCATTAAGGCTTACCACAGACCCGCAAATAGGAGTATCACCACTAGTCTATCTTTTTCAAGAAAAACAACACATCTGTCACACAAACGCGATCCACATCCCAAAATAAGTGTAAGATCGAAGCATCATGATATGTGGTCCAATCGTATAATTCTTACTTAAACTAGTATATGTAAACATGTTCGTTTATATAGACCTTGTACATACATATTGTTAAACAAAAATGTTAAAACTTATGCACCCAAATTAAAACAAATTGGTTGTAGGTCACGTGCACGAAATCATTATGAAGGCCCTGTTTGGGAGAGCGTTTGCAGAGCGGTGGCGGTTGTGAACGTAGTTACAAAAACATTGACAATGTTTGGATAGATGCAGTCATGAATGCTAGTATTCAAAAATGATGTTTTAGGCCAAAAGGCCACCACAATTATGTAGGTGTGGTCAAGCTTTAGTGGCCATAAATGCCCAAACCCTAGAAACGGGAATTTTGGTCTAAGAAAGCTGTTAGAAAAGTTTTAAACACGCATAAACCTCCCCCCACAGTGTTTACTAACACAATTTCACACCGCCACCACTCAAACGACACACGTGTCTCAAACAGGGTTTAAGTGCCCAAAACTACATGAGTTTTCAAATGTGAGATTATATGCTCAAATGCCCCAGATGTGTTTTTTTAATCGGGTGTTGGTGTTAGTTATTAGGCATAACTTGCTCTAATACCATATTAGAACCTATGCAATCAAACTAATATCAATTGGTCTTAGGTTGGATGCTTAGATTCTAATTGAGTTTTCTTAACCCCCCAAAATTAGCTCAAATGGTGAGGTATTCAGTATTCACTTCTTACACTTATAAACAAACATCCAACATCTCCCACAGACAATGTGAGACTACCATACTATCTCTCCCTCAAACATCGGGTAGTAGGTTAGAGGCAATCAACTTGATTTCTCGTGTATTACTGGGTGCATATGTTGAATCATGGTCTTTAATATTAGTGTTGGATACCATTGGGCCTTCTCAATCCAAAAGCAAGCTTTGCAATTTTTTCCTTACACCTTTAAACAAGCATCCAACTGTTTCTATAGGTGGTGTGAGACTAACTTAACAACAATAGAACATCCTCCCACTAAATATTGAGGCTTCAAAATTTACTTTGTTATGTCATCATCTTTGATATAGTTTTTATTCTTACCAATGATCTTATTATCATAAATCTCTCTATATATATGACCTAATTTTTATTACTTCTATTTACTTCTTTTCCTATTTTTCTAACAGTATTAACATCTAGGTTAACCAGCTCATTTATAGGATTGCAATAAAATTCAAGTTTAATGGGTTGATAATGCATACTTTTTAAAATTTCAAATATTC
This sequence comes from Dactylorhiza incarnata, assembly GCA_033032865.1. Lineage (NCBI taxonomy): Eukaryota > Viridiplantae > Streptophyta > Magnoliopsida > Asparagales > Orchidaceae > Dactylorhiza > Dactylorhiza incarnata. The sequence goes on from JAWHQI010000394.1 coordinate 1,454,905, forward strand.
CTTCAATTTCATTCTTATCTTCCCTCTTTAATCTTTTTTTATATATGAACTTAGCAAATTGTCTTTAATTAAAATTTTCATCTTTTTATTAATCTGTCAACTAACACAGATACTGCACTACAAGAAAATTGTTTCTAGTGACACAATATTTGTGACGAAATATATTTTGTCACTAAAGGTGTATCTATTGTGACGAAATTAAATTTTGATCATTAAATTATTTTTTGTATAATTAGTGACTGTACAAAAAATTTGGTCACTAAATCATTATATTTAGTGACATAATTAAAATTTAGCAAATTATTTTTACTCATTAAATAGTTAATTAGTGAAAAATAAATTAGTCACTAATTGCATATAAAAATTTACATCCAAAATTTTCAAGTTCCCCACTATTTGGGGCAAAAAAAAGTTAATCCCACAAATAAAACCCCTCAGCGATCGCAAGGCTAGACCATCGATCATCTCCAAGATCGTCCGACCATTCTGATTAGTCACTAATTTCTTATCCTATTCTACTAACAGTCACATTCATCAATTGACAAATAAATGGGAATTCTCCAATCCACCAAAATATGAAATTAGGGTAAAGCATAAATTATATCAAATGAGAATATCCAATACAAAGTATGATTAAATCCCAAATAAACATTCACATTAGACTTACAATCATCAAAATGAAGAAAGCTTAAGAAAGAGAAAAGGTGAAGGTCAAGGATAGCACCACGAATACGGAGCGAACAAGGAGACTATTTCTCGAAATGGGAAGACCTCGAGATGTTAATCCGACTCTCCAGGCAAACCTTGGCCATTGTGTGGGGTAAGGGATGTAGATGTCACCTCCTAATGACCCGTCTTCTCCTCAAGTAGTCCAAAACTCCACGTACGCACCGATCCTCTAATAGCCTTCTGCCTTCTTAGATTTTATCCATGAAGCATGGGTTGGAGGTGGAAGGAAGTTTCTCCCTCTGAAAATCATGTGGAAACACTTTGGGGGCGTGAAAACGACTGTGAAAAATGGAGGGATCTCGTCAAATGACCTAAAACCTCATATTTATAGACATGAAAAATGAACGGGCACGCTCCGTGCACTATTATGCGCACGTGCGTGCGCACTGAACTGCAGAAATGAAGAAGATGATCTGCGAATGGCCGTGCACGAACAAAACGCACGCCCAGTGGCAGAACTCTGAAATTTAATGAAATGAATGTGCACAACCAAAACGGTGTGCCCACGGGCGTGCGTGAAGAAAACGCACGCCCAACAGAATTGAGAGCATCAAGTGCGCACGGGCAATGAACAGTCTTCACACGGGCGTGTGTGAGTAAAACGCATGCCCACTGACCAAACTCAAAATTTTTTGCCCAGGTCGATGAATTGATCAACAGTGCACACACGTGTGTGCACAAAAAGGCGCACGTGCATGCGTGAAGAAATTTGCATATAACCTCCCTTATAACTATGTAAAAGTCACACATGTAATTCACATGAAAATGCCCAGATTTCAATAGACATTTATAAGAGAAAATATGCATTAAATTATACTAAAGGTAGGGTAAAAGATTATGAAAACAATGTGAATTATAGGGGGAAAACGCAATATAAATTAGAGGTATCAAATACCCGCAAACTTACTCGTTTGTTTGTCGTCTCTTCTGCGCGTGTCTGTCTTCCCGCAAACAGTCTCCCGCACGTCCGTTTTTTTCCCGTCCTCCGCGTCCGCCTTTCCACATCTTTCACGCGTCTCTCCCACAAACAGTCGCCCGCCTCCAGCAGGGGCTCTTTCACAACCCTTTCTCTCTTCTCCAGTGACTGTCCGACGCCATTTTCTCCATGCGGTGAAGTTCCTGCTCCTTTCCGGCGCTGTTTGCTCTTCCAGTCGTTGCATGGAGTGGATTTCTCTTCCTCTCCTCTTCCGGATTCGTGTTTGCTCGGTGTAATCCGCCGGTCTTGGATGCCCTAACTACTCTTGGGTGGTCTCTAGATTTTTATTTTTGAGCCACAATGTCAAGCAATATTGATTCTCACGCTCCCTCATCCGCGGACCCGCGGTTGTTCCTCCAATCAGCTCTCTTTGTTGGAGCCATGATCACAATACTGCTCAGATTACTACCATTCACATGGATGATTCCAATTACCTTTCACGGTCTTGTTCAATCACCCTGGTGATCATGAGTAGTCGCCTGTAACATCTTGAATTCGATGAGGGCGGTCCGATGAGGGCGATTAGTGCTTTAGGAGCAGAGAAGCTCAGGTAAAGTCCTGGCAGGCTTCTAGGATGGCTGAGGAAGTTTATGCAATCTACTTCGGATTTGCAGAAGGCCAGTTAGAAATAGCTGATGTATCTATGGTCGGAGACAATCCAGACATTTTCCACAAAATTTACTAGGGTTGCCGCCACATCAGGAGATTAACTTCTATTTTGTGCTGATACCAGCAACATGAATAGTCTCCCGGACCCCAAACCACATGACACCAAAAGATTTATGGGAGTTTTGAGTTCATCTTTAGGAACTAGTGGAAGTTGGGTTTGTCCACCTCAGCTCATCTCCATGTGGAGTCCCGGTCCTTTTTGTCAAGAAGATGGACTGGACTCTTCGGTTATGCATTGACTACATCGAGCTCAATAGATTTACAGTGTGGAACACTTATCTGCTACCCCATATCGACAAGATCTTCAACCAATTGAGAGGAGCTGACACCTTCTTAAAATTGGACCTTCAATACAAATACTATCAATTGAGGATCCAAGATGAGGAAATCCCCAGACCACATTCAATTTCTGATATGGGCATTACGAGTTCACCGTGATGTCATTCTCCCTCACCAATGCAACTTCAACATTCAAGAGTCTTACAAATCAGGTATTCAAACTGTATCATCTTCATCGATGACATATGAGTTTACTCCAAGTACGAGGAGGCACACAGTACTCATATGCGACTGGTTTTAGAGAAAATGCAGGTCTACTAGCTCTATGCAAAGTTTACCAAATGTGAGTTTTGGCTCAAGGAAGTCAACCTCCTGTCTCATACCATTAGTGTTGTAGGAGTGGTTGTGGACCCCACCAAGATATTAGTATTACGGGATTGTCCTGCTCTGAGGACACTAGCATATATAAAGAGTTTCCTCAAACTAGTGGGCTTTTGAAATATTGCCCTTCCACTGACATCACTGATGAAGAAGAAGGCTCCATTCGTTTGGACACCAGAGTGCGAGGCGGCGTCTACTGAGCTCAAGGACCACCTGAAATAAGCCCCCATCTTGACCATACCCTTGTCGAAGGATACATTATATATACATAGTGGGACATAGGAGGATTATCGATTTTGGGACGAGTTACTCCATTTCCACCACAGATTGTACATTCCAACAGTTGGAAGAATCAGAGAGGACATATTGCGAGAGGACCATTGCATGAAGTACTCGTTGCACCCATGCACCATGAAGATGTATACAAATCTAAGGAGGATGCTCTATTGTCCAGGCATGAAGAAGGATGTAACAGGATTCATGACGCATTGGGAAGCCTGTCAGATGGTCAAGGTAGAGTGTAGGAGCTCAGATTGGATGCTACCACTACCTGTGCTAGAGTGGAAATTCATGGATATATTCATGGATTTTGTACATGGGCTACCTCGCTTCCAGTCCGGGAATGAGTAATGACAAAGTTTGGGAAAAGTGACGAAGGTAGCATGGCTCACCTCGGACCATCAAGGAGACCATTTGAATGTATTGGTCATATTATTTGTGGAGCGGATAGTTTGGTATCACAAAGTGACAAAGACAATAAATTCTAATCGATATGGCCGATTCACATATCATGAGTGGAAGAAAGTGCAAGCATACCTAGGTACAAATATATCCTTCAGCATGGCATTTTATACTTAGACTGGCGGCCAGATGGAGCGAACAAATCAAACTATGAAGGATTTACTCTCTTTGTGCATTATAGATCACAATGAGAGATTAATATTGCTCGTAGAGTTCTTCTACAATAACAGACACTATGCCAGCATTGTCATGACTCCCCAGGAAGCTCTCTATGGCAGAAAGCGTTGAAAAATGAGTTCTGCATCTTTTTGTTTGAGAATAACAAATCATATCTTGTATTGGATCTACTTTACTTGTATTTATATTGTGCATGCTCTACAGGTAAAATAGAGAGAAGAACATTGGATTACGATTGGGACAATGAATTGGAGTTTTGGACTAAATTGCCTTCTACCGTACAATGATAGGTCTTACCGCCGACGATAGCTTTTATTCCAGAATGACATCTGACAAGGAGAAATTCAAAAGGGACTTGGTGGGAGCAAGCAACTTATTAAGTAAGGACTTACCACGTGGCAATAGGGCTATCGTGTGGTGGTAACCTTAAGGCAACCCCGACAATCTTAGGATGATTGGGAAGCCAAATGAAGCAGGGGGGTCTCGTTTTGGCGCGCTGGAATATCAAGGTACCGCCTGTTGATAGGTTTATCATGCTGCAATAAAAGATGTCTAAAATATCAAACTCAGCTTCCAAATTAGGATGACAGGAGCGGGAAATTTAATTAATAATCTATTTCCCCAGCGATAGGTACTTTGATAGTGGATGACATTCAGTTAATTAGTAGCAGAGAGTAAGAACCCCATCTCCTTACTGCCCTTTTGGAACATTTTTATCAAACAACATTGCTCTTGTGGTTTCTAAGAGGTGATGATTTTTTACATTCAACCCTCCATTCAGGCAGGGGTATAAGCACATGATGTCTGTCATGAATTGTGTGATTGAAAGAGCAGTGTTATATTATGGGGGCATTATCACTCCACAAAATTGTAATATTTTTTCTGAATTGAGTTTTAATTTTAACACACAACATATTCATAAGGAACAACCAAGTGCAACAAGAGTAAGCATTGGCAAATATAACAAAATACCAAAATACCCTTTAGGAGGTGGCGGGACCAGGTCCACACACATCTCTGTGAACTAAATCAAAACATTCAAACCAGAGCATGTTCTCAAGGAACATATTGTTGACGCTTGGAAAATCCTGGCCCCAAAATTCGGATCAATGCAGCCTGAGGCTACTTGCCCAGCGGTTCAGCGAGAAGGTTTGGTTAGCCACTACGAGTGAAACGGAGAGATAAAGGACACAACCCCAGGTGCTGCGGCAGGGAGGTTTCACCACGTACCCAGAAGCTCAAAAGAGTCTTCTCCTCCAAAACCACGAATGACCGAGCTTGGTACTAGGCAGACACTTGTTAGGGAAGATTCTCCTTTGTAAAAGGGGGGGGGGGGGGTGCAACTCTGATTTTGACAAGTGTCATTCCTGGTACCCCTGGGGGTCTATTTATAGACAAATCCAAAAGGGGGGGGGGGGGCAGATGACTATCCCTGACCCCCTAGAGTTGGGTTTTTAGACAAGGTAATAGGTTGGTGAGTAGGTAAGGGACTCAGACCTAACTGGCGAGTTGGTTGGCTAAGTCGCTCATAGGCGAGTAGGGCCGAACTCACGACCTCCTCGCCTGGCCGGGTAGGTGAACGCCGGGCAGGTCTTACCTACTCGTCTTGTGCGAGTAAGTACCTTCCCGCCCAACCGAAACTCTTGATCTTCCTTCGTTCAACGGACTCCGAGAGCCTGCGTTCGACGAACTCTTGGCCTTTCCTCCTCGTCATGGGGCGAGCAAGTACCTGCTCGCACAGCCAAGTCTCTTGATCCCTTGATCTTCTGGATTGTTGACTTCTGTCTTGACCTTTTGACCTTGACCTCCGCCTACGTGGCCTTGAGACGGGTCCACCCTCGGAGAATGAGGGTTGTACACAATCCCCGCTCTTTGCGAGCAACATAGTTGGTTGGAAAGAATCATCCAATCCTTATTCGACGAGCTTCTTCTGGCGGGAAAATTACCTACTCGGCAGGCCTGGGACCCCCGGAAGTCTATAAATAGAGGGGGGTGGTCCTTCCTTGGCACGCCACTTTTTTAGAATTGACGAGATGCTGTCTGCCGAGCAGATGATCGCGAAGGCCGAGCTGTTGATGAAGTTGATGAAGAAGAAGAAAAGCCCTGGTGCCCGTAAGAGAAAAAGGGGATCCTCCGATCGTCGCCTTAGCCCCTTGGGCGAGGAAATCCCTCAGGCGAATCCGGCGACCTCCGCGCCCGGGCCTTCCCTCGCGCCATCAACAAGTGAGAGATTGGGGGACGAAGTTCCTCGATCTACTGCTGAGGAGGAACCCCTAAACGTTAACCCGGACCCTCCCCGAGAAGGTAAGCGCCTTCTCGAGATACCGCGATTCTTGTGCGAACTCTTTCTTGATGCCGACGCTCCTTTGCAGGTGGGCCCTCAGCGGAGGTGAACACACAGACGTCCCCGCTTGACGGGCGAGCAGGTGCTGAGCATCTACCGCCTCCACCGGTCCTTCCCGCAGGGATCGTCCCCGGGCGGGAACCTCTTCGGCCGCCATCCCCCATTCCTGAGCGCGTGACGGGCGGAAACCAGATACTGCTAAGGAATTCCAGGGTCACCATTGCTGGAGGAAGGGGAGAGGGAGGGTCTTCCTCGGTGGTGCCTACGGCTCAGCTTCCTCGGCGCCCTGATGCTGTGCCGTCGTCTCGTAATGGTCGGGGTGGTCGCTCCGTGGGCCGACACACTCCTAGGCGCTCACCTTCCCCTCGCAGATCTCCTCGGCGGAGGCTCAGTCCTCGCCGAACACTGTCTCCTCGTCGGGTTGTGTCTCCTCCTCGCCGGGACGCTCCTCGGCGGTCACCCTCTCCTCCTCGTCATCAACCGAGGGCAGCACCTGTGCGGGCAGGTATGAGCATCGCATCGCGCTGTCTTTTTGGGGTTCTTTTTACTAACTCGCTATTTTCCAGCCCGCGCCACGTCTCCGGGGTCAGCCTTTATTGAGGCGCTTGGGTTTCCTACTCGCGAGTATAGGACGAAGATGGCGTCCGCCTACCTCGACTTGGAGATGAAGGTAGAAAGGTTGCTGGCCTACGAGGTTCATCGGCGAGTAACCTCGCTTGAAGGACGGGTCTCGAATATTGAAGGATTCGAGCATCGGCTTGAGGCGGCAGAAGGGAAGCACTATCTCGTCATCGAGCTAGAGTGGCGGATGCTGAGCCTGGAACAACGCTACGACGCGTTGAAGACGGACGTGCGCGGCCTGCGGGCGAGTATCGGGTCTCTTGGGACACTAAATCGCATGGAAGAGCACATTCGGCTTGGCGAGGAACATCTGGCGAGAGCGAACGAGCAGATGGCCTTCGCGCGTCAATTGGGTGTCATCGGGCGGCAAGGTGCTACCTCGGACAGACGCGGCGACCCTCTCGTTAATTAGCTTCGTTTGCTAATTTGTATTTGAAGAACATTATTCTGCGAGTATTGTAATAATCTCGAACTGCCTATGTGCTGTGACTTTGAACCATATTGCTTGATCGCATTTGTGCTGACTTCGTCTTCTGTAGGGTTTTCTTGTGTTTTTGTAGATCGTCGCCTAGACACGAGAAGGGTGGTCAACACCCCGTGCATATAGTAGTTTGTGCGACTTTGATGTAGGCGAGTAGGTAGAAACCTCGCACCTACTTACGTCGCGATTCCCCCCTCCCCTGTTGCCGATTTCTATAAATAGGGGGGTAGGGGTCCAAAATCGGCGCGCTTTCTCGAACTTCTTTAATTGCCTTTCCTTCTTCCTGCTCGCTGCGATGACGCCTTCTTTGGAAGCTGAGACTCGCCGCTTGACTTATGCCGATAATTTTATTGCGCATAAGTTCAAGAAACCCGTTACTCGCGCGGACGATCTGGAGAGATTCGTCCATCAACACCTCGCGCAAGGCTTCCGGGTTGGCCTTCCCACTCCCCACGAGCGGATCAACACCTTCTCGGAGGGCAAGCTCGCCTTCTCCCTTTCGCACTTCGAGGTCGGCCTGCGCCTTCCTCTGTGGCCCGAGTTCTGCCAGATCCTCCGGTACTACGGCTGGGTCCCCGCCCAGATCAACACGAATGGGGTCGCGATGATCATCGGCTACCTCTGCTTCCTTCGCAGCGAGAAGATCGCTTTCCACTTGGACGTCTTCCGAAAGATCTTCTATATGGGAGCGACCAAGGATGGGGTGATTTTCTTCGGCAGCCATCACTGCAAGGTGGTTGGGACTTCGAACAAGGTCCACCGTTGGAGCGAGAAGTTCATTTTCGTAACCGGTGACTTCTCGCATATACCAAATCGCCCTCAGCAAACACCGGCCGCGACGCTCTCCACTCCAGCGCTCAGAGGTCAACGCGAGGAACTCTTCCGTGCCCTGAAGAACAAAAAACTCGACATCGAGTTCTGGCACCGGAACGTGGACCATCTCGCCTTCGTGCATCCTGGCGAGGGTAACATTCTTTAATCGCCGCTAAAAAGTGATTTTACCTTTGCTTCTTTGTCTAACGCCTGTCTTCAGGTTGTCGGCATCTTCCATCCACGGCTCTTCCTGTGGGGGGTCAGACCCCACCTCCTCTATCTCCCACGGTCGATCCAGCGACAATGCAACATGGCGAGGAGGAGGAAGGCGAGCAGGGATCTCCTTTCTTGGAGATTCCTCCTGGGGTTGGCGACGCGGGCGAGATTCTTCGCGCGGCGGGATGGCCGGCCGAAGGCGAACCACCGGCGATCAAGAAAAGGAAGAGGAAGGAGGTTGCCCGGCGCGTGGCGGAGGAGCGGGCTCGCGAGGAGGAAGACATCGTCCCTGAGAACCATCCCAATTTTGGGCAGGGTTCGCTGAATAGGGGCTTGGATGGTGAGCCGCTGATCACCTGGAGCCGGGAGCGCAGCGAGGTGTCCTTAAGCACTCGCCTGCCTTCGTGGAGCGAGGATGAGGTCCCGAACGACGATGCCTTCAGCGTCTTGTTCGGACTTTATGGTCGTGATGATGCGAAGGTTCTGCAGGAGGCTTCTCCTCGTTTTCTCGCGGACCAGGGATCGCGGGCAATGTTACGCGCTTCAGAGTTGTTCCATCAGACCGCGCGGAACCTTCTCGGCTCCGAAGTGGAGCTCACACTTCATCGGAAGCTCACGATGGAGGCCGAGAAGCGTAAGGACGAGGCTTTAAGGCGCGCCAAAGTGGCCGAGGATAAAGCCGAATCCAGCCGGAGCTTCGAGGTGGTCTTGGTACTTCACGCGAGCTAAGATCGGAACCTACTCTGCTTTCTACACAACTTCTAACCTGTCCTTCTCGCATCTGCAGGAAGAGCAGTTGGTGGCAGCGGAGACGATCTCCAAGCTTGAGTGCGAACTGCGGGCGAGCCAGGTCTTGCCGGAGGCAACGCAGGTTCGTAACGCTGAGTTGGAGTCGAGGATGGCCGCACTTTCCTTCTCGGAAGCCGGACCTTCCCGCCGACCTTCTGGATCGTTCATGACGTCGCAGGAGCTTTCGTCTCTTCGGCGGGAGATCGCCCTAGCCGCCGGGGACCTGGTCTTCGCGAAACTTTCAGTGGCCGGCTTGCTGGTTCCTGGGGCGGAGAGCTTGACGACGGAGGAGCTTCTGTCGGACATCCTGAATGCTAGCGAGGAGGAGGACGACGAGGAAGGGAATGAGTCGGATTCGGCCGACTATGCTCCCTCGCCTAAGTGAACTTTTTGTTATTTAACAATTTTGATGCTTCTCACGGCTCTGCGAGCATATTTTTTGGTAGATAGCATTTCTTTTGATAGTAATATTTACTTCTTTCGTGAATCTTTTTCGTGCTGTTGCGATGCCGCTAGGCTCATATGCTCGCTTGTGCATGTTTACTTGTCTTTCTCGTCAGGACGACTTAGGATGAGATCGGATTCGCCGACTATCTATCTTTCTCGCTTCTTCGCCCCGCTTGTCCATATCTCGGATACTCGCCAAAACCAGCTACTCGCACTCAACCCTGCGAGTTGGTTTCCTACTCGCAAGCTGACTGCCGAGAAGGGGTCGTTAGATAGGAAAAGACGGTCGGGGCTTCCAAGGGGATTCATATTCCCGATAACCTCCCTCTTAGTGCGATACTGGTGCTATTGAAGAGAACGACTTAGGAGGGAATGACTGTCGGGGAGGTTCCAAAGGAGTGCCTTCCCAGGGAACACAACATCCCAAGGTCTTCATTCCGCTGCTCTTGTTGATGCTGTTGAAGACGTCGACATAGTAGGGAATGACTGTCGGGGAGGTTCCAAAGGAGTGCCTTCCCAGGGAACACAACATCCCAAGGTCTTCATTCCGCTGCTCTTGTTGATGCTGTTGAAGACGTCGACATAGTAGGGAATGACTGTCGGGGAGGTTCCAGAGGAGCACCTTCCAAGGGAACACAACATCCCAAGGTCTCCATCCCACTTGGATGCTGAATGCCGACCCAACCTGTTTCCTGTTGCTTCAACAATTCAATGGGGAGTTAAGCACACTTAAGCACATTAACTCATACGATCGGAGGAAATAATCAGAAACGAATCACTTTGTTACGGGCTCTCAGCCCTCGAGGGTGCACAACACCTTTATTCAAGGGTCCCCTGATCGGTTAAGTCGATCATCTCTTCGTTGAATTGGGAGGTCGGCGTCCAGACTGTTGGATCTTAGCAAGCTCCAACACAGACTTTTTCCTGATAATCTCCTCAGTCGGATAAGAAATGCAGTCGGTGGGAACCGCGACCAACGTGCAAGGGGGGAGCTGATCTCGACCGTCATTGCAGAGACTTGGACTTAAGGGAACGCACAACCGAGGCACTGTCCCATCATCCGCTCTGGGTTTTACGAGAATCAAGTCGGAGACCCGTTTCCCAACCTGCCGTGGAGATCGACTGCACCTGCTTTCTTTTTTAAGACTTGCTATTATGAAAAATTTCCCTCATCCCTTGTTTCGGGGGGTTTTATTTTTAAGCAATCAATTTACAGGAGAGAAGGGTATACATCCCTGCTTAGGGATAAAATCTCTTTAGATCATCGCCGCTCCATGTATTCCCCAAGAGCTCTCCTTCCTGATTCTGTAAGCGATACCCTCCTGTTGCAAGTGCTTCGTGGATGATGAAAGGTCCCTCCCAATTAGGGTTGAGCTTTCCCACGACTGCCGATCTCCCAGCTGCGTCCACTTTCTTCAGGACTAGGTCACCCACTTGGAAGTGTTTGAGGCGAACGTGCTTGTCGAAGTGTCTTGCCATGCGACGCTTGATCTCCTCCTGCCTTGCCGAGGCTAGATCTCGGAGCTCTTCGATGTAGTCGAGGGACAGCTTCTGGGCTTCCTCATTCTCTAGTCGTCATTCCTCATCTCCGTCTTCTGCCGCAATCACCCTAGGACTTCTGACCTCGAACTCTACTGGGATGAGAGCTTCGGACCCGTGAGAGAGTTTGAACGGGGTTTCCCCTGTGGCCGAGCTAGGAGTGGTTCTCAAAGCCCACAACACCGAGGGGAGCTGTTCCGCCCAATTACCTCTTAGGTTCTCGACTTTCTTCTTTAGTAGGTTGATGATTAACTTGTTGGCGGCCTCCACTTGTCCATTGCTCCTGGGATGATGTACTGACGCGAACCGGAGATCAGTTCCGAGCTGTCTGCAAAAATCCTCCAGCTCCAAACTGGCGAACTGAGGACCGTTGTCAGTGACGATAGCGAGGGGAATCCCGAATCTGCAGGCGATTTCTCCCCAGATGAAGTTCTTCACGACTTGAGAGGTGGTCTTGGCCAAAGCCTTGGCCTCGATCCACTTGGAGAAGTAGTCGATCATGACGAGGACGAACTTCCTCTGGCCGCTAGCTGAAGGAAAGGAACCTATCAAATCTATTCCCCAGATAGCGAATGGCCACGGGGCGGTGATCGAACGAAGATGATGGGTCGGCTGCAGATGAAGGGGGGCGAACAGTTGACACTTCAGGCACTTTTTCGAGAAGACTTCTGCATCCTTGCGGATAGTGGGCCAGAAGTAGCCATGTCTCAGGATCCTTTGCTCCAAAGTGCGAGTCCCAGAATGGCTTCCGCACTCTCCCGAGTGAATCTCCTCCAACACTCGGGGTACTTCGTCTTCAGAGACACATCTAGCCAGAGGGCCCGAGATGGTCTTGCGATATAACTCCCCATCCTGTAATAGGTAGTACGCCGCCTTGTACCGAAACCTTCTTTGATCCCCTTCCTCCGCAGGAAGTTGCCCAGAGCTCAGGAAGGAAATGAACGGATCCATCCACGAAGGACGCCGGTCGATTTCCATCATCTCTCCCTCCTCAATGGATGGTCGAAACAACTCCGTGATAGTCCCTCCTGCTCTTGGCCCGTACTTGGCCAGACGATCCGCTGCCGAGTTCTCCTCTCTCGGTACGTGCTCGACGAAGAATGATTGGAAGCTTCCAATCAATCCTTTCACCTTCATGAGGTACTTTTGCAGAATGGTGTCGCGCACTTCGAACTCTCCCCGAATCTAAGACGCAACTACCATTGAATCGGTGAAAGCCATGACGTCTTGGATGCCCAGCTCCTTTACGAGGCGCAAGCCTGCTACGATGGCTTCGTACTCGGCTTGATTGTTCGTCACGGGGAAGAGGATCTCGACCGCTTGCTCGATCCTAGTTCCCTGTGGGCTGACAAGAACGATGCCTACCCCCACAGAGCTCTTGCCTGAGGCTCCGTCCACGAACATCTTCCAAGGGATGGGAGTAGAAGCCTCCTCTCCCGGTTCTGCTTCCACCGAGAAGTCGGCTAAGAAATCTGCTACCGCTTGTGCTTTGATCGCCACCCGGGGCGAGAAGGAAATGTCGAACTCACTGAGTTCTACCGACCATTTCGCCAGCCTCCCTGAATGCTCCAGCCCTTCCAAGATATTTCGGAGAGGATGGTCAGTCACTACCCGGATGGAGTGAGCTTGGAAATAAGGCCGAAGCTTTCGCGCCGACACCACCAAGGCGAATGCGAGCTTCTCCAAGATTGGATATTTCAACTCCGCCTTCTTGAGTACCTAGCTAACATAGTAAATCGGGAGCTGCTTCTTTCCTTCTTCTCGGACCAGCACGGAACTTACCGCTTCCACCCCTACTCCCAAGTAAATGAGTAGGTCTTCCCCTTCTTTCGGGCTCTGAAGGAGAGGTGTCCGAGTCAACTGCTCCTTCAGCCTACCGATCGCCTTTTCGCACTCGTCGGACCATGCGAAGTTCTCGCTCTTGCGGAGCGTCTTGAAAAAGAGAGAGCACTTCTCTCCCGCCTTGGACAGAAAGCGGCTGAGACCTGCCAACCTTCCTGTCAGCCTTTGAACTTCTTTCATGGTCTTCGGCGAGGCCATCTCTAGGATTGCCTTAACCTTGTCAGGGTTCGGCTCTACTCCTCCCGGGGTGATGAGGTGCCCCAGAAACTTTCCCCTTCCAGCTCCGAACACGCACTTCGCCGGATTGAGCCTCATCTTGAACTTTCTCAGCGTTGCAAAGGTCTCCACCAGATCTGTTATATGCTTCGTGACGCTCTTGCTCTTGATCAAGAGGTCGTCCACATACACCTCCAGGTTCCTCCCCTTCTGCTCTTTGAAGACAAGGTCCATCATCCGCTGGTAGGTTGCTCCTGCATTTTTTAGCCCAAAGGGCATCATTTTATAGCTATAGCACCCATCCCCAGTGATGAAGGAAACATCGCGGCAATCAGGGGGATACATCCGGATCTGGTGGTATCCCGAAAATGCATCAAGAAAACTCATTACAGGGAAACCGACGGCTGAATCAACCAGCGCGTCGATTCGAGGCAATGGATAACAATCCTTGGGGCAGCTTTTATTTAATAAAGAGAAGTCCACACACATCCTCCAGCTGTCCACAGCTTTCTTAACCATTACAACATTGGAGTCCCAGCCTGGATACTGGATCTCCGACACAAAACCTGCGTCCAGCAACTTCTTCACCTCTCACGGATAGGTCCGGCCAACACGGTGACACTGGACCTCTTCTTCTGGCGGACGGGCTTCACCGCGGGGTCGAGATTGAGGTGGTGGCAGGCAACCTATGGGTCGATCCCGGGCATCTCAGCAGCACTCCAGGCGAAGATGTCAACGTTATCCTGCAGGCACGTTGCCATCTCCACCTTCTCGGTGACCTTCAGCGATCCCCCGATCTTCAACAGCCCCGATACTCCCGCTGCGGAGAGTACCTCGATTTCTTCCACCTCCTCGGACGCCTCCAGCCGGGCCGTGCCTCTAGTTACCCTCTCGAACTCCTCCGCGTCAGCCATCCAGCTGATGGTGCTAACCGAGCTGAGGTAGCACTCGCGGGCGGCTCTTGGATCGCTCCTGATCCTCACCTGGACGTCCCCTTGGCAATACTTGAGGCACTGATGGTAGGAGGATGGGACGGCCTTGAAGGTGTTGAGAAGTGGCCTCCCGAAGATGGCCTTGTAGCAGCTCGGGGCGTCCACGATGACGAAACGACACTGGAGAGGGGTGCCCCCGAGTGTTACAAGGAGATCTACTCCTCCTTCCACCTCCTGCTTCTCTCCGGAGAAGCCAAAAAGGGGACCATCCGGCGCCCGGACCCTTCCCGCGCCGACGCCCAGCCCGTCAAACGTCTTCTTGAAGATGACGTTTACGGAGCTACCGTTATCGATCAAGATTCGATCAACGGTAAAATCTTCTACGGCGGCTTGGATCACGAGGGCGTCATGAAAGGGGTTCTCATTCCCTAATATGTCTTCTTCGGAGAAGGTGATCTCCTCCAACGGGGGCGGTGCCTGCGAGGTCGAAGCGACGCTCCTTCGATAGATCTGATGGAGACTTCCCTTGCGGGAAGCTCCTATCCCCGCACCCCCGTGGATCACCCCTACTTCTCTGCCTCCTGGGGCCACCTCCCCTCGACCTCCTTGGTCGATTCGATCCTCGTTCCTCCTTCGACCGACGGCTTGAACGGCCTGCGGTTCGACCGGGGCTTCTATCCTCCGCTGCTCCCCTTCTACCTCTCCTGCTGCCAGCCTTCTCCTGGCTTCCCAAAAGTCCGGGCAGGCCATCGTGCCATGCCCTTCCACCTGGTGGAGGTCACAGTAGAGGGGAACCTCCTCTACCTGCGGCCTCCTCTGCTTCCTATTCTTCCGACCCTGCCGATTGCCGCGCCTGGCAACCGCCATTGCTTCCTCCCTTCTCTCCTGACGCCCCTCTGGCTTGTCGATGCGCCTTCTCTCCGGGGATCTCCTTCCCCGATCCTGACGCTGAGGTCCCCTGGCCGGCTTCCACGGTGGCCGGTTAGCAGGGACTTGGTAGCGTCTTTCCTCCTCCCGACGCTCCGGAGCCACGATGAGCCTCCTCTCATCGTTCCTTCTTGGCTCCTCCCTCCTGGGTTCTCTTTCTCTTCTTTCTTCCCTGCCTCTTCCCTCCGGCTTCCGCTTTTCCGCCCTCCTGGGCTCTTCCTTCTTCCTCTTCTCGGGGGGACTTTCTTCTTCTTCCTCCTCCTCATCTTCCTTGGTCACTCGGGTGAGCCTGGCTAGGAAGCCGTGGTTGGAAGCCTCACCTTGGACGAACTGGTTGGCCCTTTCGATGAGATTAGCGTAAGAGTAGGGAGGATTCCTACCGATCTCCAACTTAAAGAGGCCTTCGCGAAGGCCGAAGGTTAGGGCCAACCGCAGGGTGCGACCATCCACCTCCTGGATGAGTAGCACCTCTTCCTGGAAGCGGTCGATATAGTCCCCCAACGTTTCTTTTGCTCCCTGGGTCAGATGGAAAAGGGCCGTAGCCTCCTTCTTCAACTTCTTTGCCGTGGCGAACCGCATGTTCAGCCCCCGACAAAGGTCTTCAAAACAGTAGATGGAGCCTTCCGGCAACTGGTGGAACCAGTCCCTTGCCTTCCCTCGGAGGGAAATCGCGAACAGCCTACATTTGAAGGCGTCCAACATGGTCTGAAGGGAGACGACATCCTCAAACCACTGGATATGACAGATAGGGCCCTCTCTCCCCGAGTAGTAATTCATCGAGGGATCTCTGAACCCCTCTGGCACTGGCGCGACGAGGATCTCCTCACAGAAGGGGCTCCTCCCTCCAATTTGGCGACGATCTTCATCTGGCCGAGTATCTCCCCCATACTCGCTGGCCTGCCGAGTATTGTAGTATCTCGCCTTCTCCTCCTCCTCGCGGAACCGAGTTCCGCCAGCTCCTTGCGACGCCTGTAGACCAAACTGCGACTTCCTTGGTCGCTCGACCTCCTCGGCGTGTTCCTTTCCTGCTCGCTGGGGGCGAGCACCTTCCTCGGACGGACCCGGGCGATGAGGCGAGGTCGTCGTTCCTTCCATGCGAGGTAGAAGAGCTGCTCGCATGGAGCCTTCTACCCTTCACGCAAATTCCTCGAAGACAGCCAACGATACGAACTCGCCACCTCGGGCCGAGTTTCCCGCCACATCCTCGTGGTCGCTAACTGTTACCATCTCACTTTTCTACCAGACTTTCTTCCTCTGGCCGCGATCCACGCTCACCGCACCAAAGTGTTGACGCCTGGAAAATCCTGGCCCCAAAATTCGGATCAATGCAGCCTGAGGCTACTTGCCCAGCGGTTCAGCGAGAAGGTTTGGTTAGCCACTACGAGTGAAACGGAGAGATAAAGGACACAACCCCAGGTGCTGCGGCAGGGAGGTCCCACCACGTACCCAGAAGCTCAAAATAGTCTTCTCCTCCAAAACCACGAATGACCGAGCTTGGTACTAGGTAGGCACTTGTTAGGGAAGATTCTCCTTTGTAAAGGGGGGGGGGTGCAGCTCTGATTTTGACAAGTGCCATTCCTGGTACCCCTGTGGGTCTATTTATAGACAAATCCAAAGGGAGGGGGGGGGGGGGGGGGGGGGGCAGATGACTATCCCTGACCCCCTAGAGTTGGTTTTTTAGACAAGGTAATAGGTTGGCGAGTAGGTAAGGGACTCAGACCTAACTGGCGAGTTGGTTGGCTAAGTCGCTCATAGGCGAGTAGGGCCGAACTCACGACCTCCTCGCCTGGCCGGGTAGGTGAACGCCGGGCAGGTCTTACCTACTCGTCTTGTGCGAGTAAGTACCTTCCTGCCCAACCGAAACTCTTGATCTTCCTTCGTTCAACGGACTCCGAGAGCCTGCGTTCGACGAACTCTTGGCCTTTCCTCCTCGTCATGGGGCGAGCAAGTACCTGCTCGCACAGCCAAGTCTCTTGATCCCTTGATCTTCTGGATTGTTGACTTCTGTCTTGACCTTTTGACCTTGACCTCCGCCTACGTGGCCTTGAGACGGGCCCACCCTCGGAGAATGAGGGTTGTACACATATGATACCGTCTATGTTCTCCAACTCACAAGACTCTCACTCCAAAATAGAAACTCTTCACAATACATTTGCTTTATTCTAGACAAGGACGGAAGTCGAAGCCTGTTGTGCAATTGAATCAACTGCTTAAGGAATTATGGGAGGATATTCAGGCTCCGTCTGGCGTGGCTTTTTTGCTCCGGTGAGTTTGGACAAAAGCGCCACCGCCATAGAATGTATGTTTGGCATGACAACGGTTATGCCCGCCATTAAAAAAGAAAACTAGTTTTGAACATAAAAGTGGCTGAGTTCCTTAGGTGAGGTCGGGCGTTCAAGAACGACGGTTTCGTGACCGCCACCGTCGCGCAAAACGGAGCTTCAATTTCATTTGTGTACGTGATTGTTTTTCAATTTCATATTAATAATGATTATTTAAACTCGGCAGCATAACAGTTGATTAATATCCGACAGGTCTATCATAATTATATAATAATTTTGAAGTGATTTTATTGTATGTGATTACAAGCATATGATTATCATGCAGGCTTATTATTGTACTTGGAAAGTTTTTTTTCTTCAAAAATTATTGTGTTTTAGTTTGTCTTATCTTCTCCACACGATCTGTGCGTTTGCTTTTATTTACATGTCAGAATCATGAAGTCTTATACATTTGTAGTCGGCAAGGATCGAATGTATCTGAACATGAATTGTCTATGACTATCTTTTAATGATGCTAGTTTTATATGGACTGAGGAACCTTCAGTATTTGTTGTTGTTTCTACAGACCACGACGCGTATTTGGTTTTTGTATCAGTATTTCTACTCGTAGAATGCTACCGATGCTTCAACAAGATGAAGATATCTTCTGCCTTCAAGCGATTTTATGATCCAATATATTGCATTGCTTGACTTTTCGGAGAGTTTCACCACTTTCTGTACTCTCAGGAGGAGAGATCTTCCTGCCCCCAATGGAAGTGATCAACAATTAGCATGGTATGATTGTTCCACAAGCAGAATTTTCCATAAGCCAACCCCAAGCAGTAAAATTATGCAACAATAAACTGAACAAGACTGGCTTTCATCTCTTTTTTGTCCTCTTATCATGGATAGGGGTTTCTGTACGCGCTTCGCACTATGAGCTTGGTGCGTGGGCTTTTTTTCCTGCAAAATTACAGTTGTAACGTAAGTTACAGTTGTAAAAAAAACGGTATGATGTTTTTTTTAAACTAATGTACAACTATATTTTTGCTGCAAAAGTAAGTGTAAAAATAATGTTCATTACAACTGTAAACTTACGTTACAACTATAATTTTGCAGGAAAAAAAGGTCCACGCACCATGCTCATGGTGCAAAGCGTGTACAAAAAATTTAGTCCTTATCATGGCCCAATTTTGTTTGATTTGTTGGCCTATATTTTCTGTACGCGCTTCTTCGCACCCTATGTTTGGTGTGTGGACCTTTTTTCCTGCAAAATTACAGTTTTAACGTAAGTTACAGTTGTAAAAAAACTGTAAGGTGTCTTTTTTTTAACGAATGTACGAGTTTATTTTTGCTGCAAAATAAGTGTAAAAATACAGTTCATTACAAATGTAACTTATGCTACAACTGTAATTTTGAAGGAAAAAAAGGTCCACACACCATGCTCATGATGCGAAGAGCGTACAGAAAATTCTCTCGATTTGTTGAATGTAAAAAGATCATGGTTTATAGGGCTATATTCATTTATATGTAAGACCTTATGTCTGAGTTCCTTGGTTTATTAAGGAACTTTTGAAGTTGTGATGATTCCAATGATGAATTTCAACTGGCTTTGCTTTTACTTTACAATAATTTTCTGGCTGAGTTTTCAACAACTCATTGTTTACTAACTGCACTTGTTTCATCACTCAAACCTTAATTATGATCAGCCTAGAGTTGGAGTCATCTTTAAGAGCTCCATTTAGGATCCGCATAGATGTGGTGGTCGTGAACGTAGTGATCGTGAACTGTGGTTTGTGAACACCCGGCCTCACCCTTGGAGCCTCTTCCGCGTTCATGTTCAAAATGTTTTTTTTGTGGTCGTGGTATCAACCGTTGTCACATCAAATGGTGTAAAATGACTGCGAAGTTTTTGCCCGACTGCACCGAAGCAAAAATGCTATACCAAATGGACCCTTGCAAATAGAGGAAAGTTAAGTAATGGTATTGGAGATTTCAATAGCCTGTGGCATAGATGCAGCTGGTGGGGCTTTCACTTCAAAGGAAATAGTGGCCTAGTTGGTTAAAAGAAGCTCATTGTTGGTTAAAGAAGCAACCTGATTGACATGCCAGCCTGACTTAAGACTTCTCCAATCATTAAGCTGAAGATCATAGACCCAAATGGTTGCCTTAACATACCCATTGCCCAAAAGAGACTGTATTGTAACTGACAGCGCAGTTAAGTCGCTTGAAACCGTCATGGTGAGTGACCTGCACTTGAGCTTTAATCGGTCATGGTGGAAGCAATCAAGACTCATCGGAGCCACTAACCGCACAGATATATGTGATCCCGACCAAACCATTAGCTATATACCACTATTGGACTGGTTACATGCTACAAAGTAGAAACTTCAACGATCGCGTGCGAGAAAATGAGAACAAAGACAGGTTCCATTCACTGAAAATAACACATGATATAATCTGGAGCAAGCTCTGACCAAGCTCAAGGCGGTTTGGTCATCCAAGAACTCTCTCCGAATGAGAGCCAAAACGAACTAATACATCCAAGTTAATATAATTAATTAAGGGGATAATCATTAATTAATATTAACCAATTAAATTCGTACTAATTAATAACAAATTATTTTATTCCAGCAAGTTTATCATGTCGGCTTCCATACGCGGGCTCCGGTGATTGCGACGAGTGGTGGCTCCTTCGACAAATGCGCGAGGGTATCATTACATCAAACGACCATTTTAATTGATCGTAAAGCATCTTAAATTCTCACAATATTGTGTGATGGAGAGTTCGTAGACCACCTCTCACAGTTGAGAGTATGGATTCAACAATATTTGTGCACTTTTGCAGATACTTAACTTTGTAAGTGCTTCAGAAACATTTAACCCTAATGTAGGGTTAATTGCCGAGACTTTTCCCTCGACTTTGCATTATTGTTGGATCTTCCCCGTGCTTTTGAAATTACAAAAACCTCCTCTCTGACTTTGCAACGTTACAACCAACGAGGAGAGTTCCCAGTAATTAACGATGTCGGATGTCGGAGGCACGTCAGTTTAGGTTTTTCATGTCGATTTTAATATGTCGGGAGATATATCGATGATATTTTATATATCGGATTTTAATATTTAATTATTTATATACATAATTATATATTTATTTTTATATTAATATATTAACAATTTAACATTTATTGAATTTCTAAACCTACCAAACTAGTATAAACATTTTATGTTATGCGGGTAATAACAATATAACACGGTGAAGAAGGTCAGAGGAAGCAGGAAGTCAAGAAGTCGTCGACGATGATGGAAGATAATGAACCTTCAGTATAAAAACCAAAGGTCGAGCAGAATCAAAGTCAATGACAGGCGGTCAAAGGGAAGAAAGTCAGAGGAAACATGAAGATATTCGAGAGGTAGAGCACAGAACATTCCAAACAACGAAACGATTTTGTTTTGTTGTCTATTAAACCATAGACGCTAAATAAAATAATTTAAAAAATTATGCCAATATACTGTTGAGATATATTGCCCGATATATTGGTAATACATCGGTCCATAACTGATATATCGGCGGACATATTCCAAAATGATATTTTGCAAAACAATATAGTAAACATGCCGTTTGCTAGTGAGACTTTTATGTCGGCCGCTATGTCAGTCATGTCGGATGATATCCACAACACTATAAATATAATGATATTTCAATTTCATCATTTTATAATGATTCTAGATTCATTACAAAGAGTAAAAATGTAACACACTCGGTAGAGTTATTACAAATAGTAAAAATTACAATATCATAAAATAATGTGACATATTTTATCAATTTCCATCTATATTTCTAAAGGATAGGTCACACCTTACAGTGTGTAGAGTCGTTACAGAGGGTAAAAATGAATATCATTAAATAATTTGGCTGTTTTATCATTTTCCATCCATATTTCCAACGGAATGGGCATTTTTGTAAATTGTGGAAACTTAAATGAGAGGTAAGTGTAATTTCGAAAGATAGAGGGGTGCAACTTGTAATTATGCAAACTCTCGTCCCGGTAATTAACCATATATATATATATATATGATATGGTATCCTAGGCTTATATTAAGGTGTAGGGTACCCTACAACATGAAATTACGATTTTATCCCTAAATTTATTGAAAAAGAAATGTCACATGACCCAATTTTTAATCTCACAAACTGTCAATGATGAGAATTGAACCCAGGTTTTCACTATGTCAAGCAAAGATGACAACCATCACACCATATGATTTTTGTTGAACAACATTGAACTAGGTTTTATATATACGTATATAAATATAGATCGCCCCCACCGAATATCGCCGCCCGCTCGGCCCCCGTGCCCCGTTACTTGTGTATATATATATATATTATATTCATATGTGATGTATAGTTGATAATTAACCTTGGGAAGTTCATCTCATACATTAAAAAAAGAGTGAAAAACTTGGAAATTGTAGCCAGATTTGTCAGTAAAGAAAGGAAAAAAAAATCATCAGTTGGTGCATGCCTTATAATGTAGTAATATAATAGAGGTCTGTGGTGGGGCTCTCATTTGCTGCTTCCTGCTTCAGAAATCAGGCATTGCATGTGGAGGTGGAATTGCTTCATGCCAAAATGCATTTGATTTCAACCAGATTCTGCCAAGTGACCAGCCATCATTAATAGTGGCTAAAGCTGAGAACAAAAGTTCCTTTTGGTGGATGCATTAATGAATTGTTTTTCTCTTCTTTCTTTATGCTCTTATAGTCACAATCACATGCAATCCTGAAGCAATCCTTGAGGACAAAGGCATCACCTGGGAGTTGGTTCATAGACATCTACTTGGAAGGCAATTGTGAGCTCTTTTAGCATCACATTAATGTTTTTTTCTGGGTCATTTACTGGGTCCTCCCTCTAATTTCATGTAATTATAATAACCTCCTATCTATCTTTCAAAATTACCAAAAAATCCCCCCAAGTTTACATTGCTAACATACCCTGGAATGGTCTTCCAGGGGCAGTTTTTGTACATGTATGCTAACAATGTAAGCTTGAACCTCTAAGTTTACATGGGTAGTTTTTTTTTTCTGGGTCCTACCTCTAACTTCATGTAATTAATTATAAGAACTTCCTATCTATCTTTCAAAATTACCAAAAAACCCTCTAAGTTTACATTGCTAGCATACCCCTGAATGGTCTTCCAAGGGGTAGTCTTAGTACATGTATGAGGGGATTTTTGTCTTCAAGTGGTAGCTTTTGTACATGTATGTTAACAATGTAAGCTAGAACCTCTAAGTTTACATGGGTAGTTTTTTTTTTCTAGGTCATTTACTGGGTCCTACCTCTAACTTCATGTAATTAATTATATGAACCTCCTATCTATCTTTCAAAATTACCAAAAAACCCCTCTAAGTTTACATTGCTAGCATACCCCTGACTGGTCTTCCAGGGGGTAGTCTTAGTACATGTATGAGGGGATTTTTGTCTTCAAGTGGTAGTTTTTGTACATGTATGTTAACAATGTAAGCTAAAACCTCTATGTTTACATGGGTAGTTTTTGTACATGTATGTTAATTTTTTTTCTATGTCATTTACTGGGTCCTCCCCTCTAATTTCATGTAATTATAAGAACCTCCTATCTATCTTTCAAAATTACCAAAAAATCCCTCTAAGTTTACATTGCTAACATACCCCTGAATGGTCTTCTAGGGGCAGTTTTTGTACATGTATGTTGACAATGTAAGCTAGAGCCTCTAAGTTTACATGGGCAATTTTTGTACATGTATGCTAATTTTTTTTTCTTTGTCAATTACTGTGTCCTCCCTCTTACTTCATGTAATTATAAGAACCTCCTATCTGTCTTTCAAAATTACCAAAAAATCCCCTCAAGTTTACATTGCTAACATACCCCTGAATGGTCTTCCAGGGGTAGTTTTAGTACATGTATGTTAACAATGTAAGCTAGAGAGGATGCTTTGGTAGTTTTTGAGAGATGGAGGGGAGATTCATGTAATTATGCAAAGTTATATTTTATTTTTCATTTACTTGCTTCTATTACCAAGTTTATAGTTGCTTTCATGCCCAGCTTTAATATTCTTCCATTATTGATCGGCAAGCACATGCCGTCCACCTGTCACACTCATTTTTCTTGTGACTTCATTGTTAGGTCTACATTTCTGTCCTGTTCTTGATCATAACTCCTCTCCCCAGCACTCAGAAGAACTCTTTCTACAATATGGCCCCCACATTTTGAATTGCTGGAGATCTGAATTGACCCTTTAATGGTGCACACACAAGTAACATATTTCAGGAATTGAGTAATTCTATCCTGCCATGATTGAGCAACAGTCATTTTGCAATTATGTATTACAGTGTAAGGATGGGGCTGTGGATCCTCTTAGAGTTACAGCAGCAACTATGGAGCAGTAACTGATAGGAAGAGCCAAACACGAGGGGACCGAATCCCGTGGGCGTGGGTCGCCCACATTGTATTTCTACACAATATATATTGGGTCATGTTATATGCAGGCCAAACTAAAAACCTATAGGAACCCGTGAACCCGTTCAGGAATTGTCATGCAATGTAACCATTTTCAAATTGCATGGCCTGCGCATAGCCAAAGCGGGAATGCATATAGTTATTGCCTATATATATTTCGCATATCCAGTGTGACGCCGAACCGTGTTTTCTCCAGCACTTCGAATCATCATCCACGACTACCTCTCAAGAAGAAGCTTTTTCAACATCATCGAGCATCATGCGGCAAGAGCACGCTCGACCATCTGGCGTGTGACAGTTAGTCGGCTCTTGAACCTTGAACGCAGCCAAGACCCATGTGAACCTCGAACCACATGAATATTCTTGATCCCGACCGAACCATCAGGGGCAAAATTGGGCGATATGCACTGTTGTTTAAACTTATGTTCTTCCATTATTGATATGCACTGTTGTTTTTATGGGCATGTTGTAGCATATAGAGGAAATCAGCACCTGGGGTATTTTGGTTTGAAGGAGCTAACAATTTTATAACAGATAATTGTAACCCTGGTAAATAGAAAAGAAAAAAAAAGGAATTTTATTGTGTGATTAAGGTGTCTCAAATGTCACATGAAACAAAAGCTCAAACTTTCAATAAATCAAATAAAGAAAGAGCATGTGAAAAACCAAATTTGACTGTTTAATGTGAAATGCATGGTGCAGGTAAAAGTTGAGAGGACTCAAATTCCACCTTTGATACTATGTTAAACCACGCTTTGATACTATATTAAACCACCGCACCCATTTTCCATTCCAAAACCCGGGTCAAAGATGGGAGAGGCGGGGGCCCTGTTATAAGCACGAGTGGACCGTCTGACGGTGTGGGACTAATCTCGACACGCCCCCTCAGCGTGAACCACGCTTTGATACCATGTTAAACCACTGCACTCATTTTCCATTCCAAAACCCGGGTCAAAGATAGGAGAGGCGGGGCCCCTATTATAAGCACGAGTGGACCGTTTGGGTAGGCGGTGTGAGACTAATCTCGACATGCCTTTTTTGGTTAATGTTGGACCGTCCAACACACCCCTCAGCGTGAACCACGCTTTGATACCATGTTAAACCGCCTCACTCATTTTCCATTCCAAAACCCGGGTCAAAGATGGGAGAGGCGGGGGGCCTATTATAAGCACGAGTGAGCCGTCTGGATAGACGGTGTGACCTGCAATTATGCAAATTTACAGAGGACGACAACCGACCCTAAATGATTATAATGAGCATTGATTGTTAGTAACAATTGCATGACTTCTTCCATCAAAAATAGGAAGGGAGGGGGAAAACCATCCATTTGTCAGGTTTGATTGTGACCCAAAACCACTCTCCTTTTACCCTCTGATGTGAATATTTATCCTCCACAGTTCTTAATTGCAGGCAGTTTATCTTGTTCTCTTCTTCTCCAGCTGAGTCCAGAACATATCAGAAAGAGACAAAGGAGGAAAACAGAAGCAGCTGGGAAATTTTCATTTTCATATTTTTTTTTGGTTTCTTGTATTAGAGCTATTATACTAATTAATGCTGTTCCTTTGTCCTTTTCCTCAGCTTGCATACATATTTGAGGATTGGTTCCACTGCCCAGCCAAGTGGTAAGCTTCAATATTAAAACATTCAGAATAAGAAATAGTTATAAAAACTTTCCCTAGAGGTTAGCATATATAATTACTGGTTCCATCCCTTTTGTAAGTTTACATTTCATAACATTCATGCACAAAAATACCTCATTGGAGTAAATTTTGTGCATGGATGTTATGAAATATACTCTTATAGGGCGGCTTTTCGTAATTTCAAAAGTAAGAGGGGTGCAACCTGTAATTTAGTAAACTTAGAGGGGAGGTGCCGGTAAATGTCCCTTCAAAATAATTAGGTGATTGTTATCCGCAACCCAATTTTTGGGTAGTGTCGCACCCCAATGTTAACCGCAACCCAGAAATTATAAAAAATTTAGGCTGTTGTTAAAGGCAAACCAGAAATGGCTATTGGCAAACCAATTTCTATGAGTTATTACCCGGCTTTTGAAAATACGCTTTGTACATGCATTTTTAAAAAAAGTGTTCAACACGAAAATTGTAGATTTCGTCGAGATCTACAACTTTCGTGTTGAACACTTTTCCTAAAAAATGCATGTACAAGGTGTATTTTATTGTTATTTTCAAAAATTCACTATAGTAACGATCAGGGCGATTGTAGGGCCTTGTGCATGCATTTTTAGGAAAAGTGTTCAACACTAAAGTTGTAGATCTCGGCGAGATCTACAATTTTCGTGTTGAACACTTTTCCTAAAAATGCATGTACAAAGCGTATTTTCAAAAGCCGCGTAATAACTCATAAAAATTGGTTTGCCAATAGCCATTTCTGGTTTGCCTTTAACAATGCCCAAAATTTAACGGCAACCCGATATTTGACTTGCCACACCCCGTTGTTACCCGAGAAAGGGGGCGTCGGTGAGCTTTAACGAGAGGAAAGAGGAACCGAAGGGGATACGCGAGGGGTTGGGCACGACTTAGGACGGGATACGTGAGGGGTTAAGGTTTTAAGTTTTGGGTTGCGGTTAAACACAAAAAAATGAGGTGTTTTTTAAAATTTTGGGTTGCGGATAGTCAAAGACGGGTTGCGGTTAACAATCGCCAATAATTATAGTTTATGGGTTCCGAGTAGGTTCCGGCCTACCGTTCATCTCCGGCTTTATGAAAGAGAAGCTTCCTCTATAGTGTAACATTGGAGCTTCGTGTAACGCACCAAAGATCACCGTGTGGGATACACTATTAGAGTATCGTTTTCTGCAAGCACGATTTTTTAAGTGTGATTGATCGAAAATACGTCCATATTTCAATATGATCGTATTGCGTCAGTATTTTCGCAAAAAATCTTCATCGTAAGATCACGGATCGTAGGGTTGTATGTTATCCCGCACAACGGGAACCGTGCGTTACCCGTACCTAAGTATCTCTCGAGAATGGGAGAGAGAGAGTTATATATGCACATGGTGAAATGACGAAAATACCCCCCAACCAACTCACCACGGAATTGGATCGGCAGAAGGACGGACCGTAATCGCCCGGCTTCACATCTCTAGCACATATATTAAGGAATTAAAGACAAATTCATCATTTTTACAGTAAACAATGCAATGTTTGGCTTGGATTATTCTGTGTCATGAACTTCATTGATAACCATGAATGACTTTTGGCTGTAGAGCTGTGCTGCCTTTTGCTTGTCAGCATCCTCCTAGGATCATAAGATAGTTTAGATGGATAAAATGGCTGGTCTTCTTCCATGCCGCGGAATGCTT
Source organism: Dactylorhiza incarnata (assembly GCA_033032865.1). Lineage (NCBI taxonomy): Eukaryota > Viridiplantae > Streptophyta > Magnoliopsida > Asparagales > Orchidaceae > Dactylorhiza > Dactylorhiza incarnata. Next base: position 1,482,107 of record JAWHQI010000394.1, read on the forward strand.
CGGCGGTGCTTTCTTCGGGGCGTGTTTTTGTTCATGCGTGTTTTGAAATGTAAACTCAAAGGAGATATTTTTGCAATTTCAAAAGGTAGAGTGGTGCAACTTGTAATTTTGCAATCTCATTGTTTATATATACATATATAGAAATGAAATGCACATGCATCTACTAATGTAAGTTAAGAAAAATATTTAGTGTAACATTCATTATACTAATTTTGCATCACTTTATGATTATATATTTGCAAGCTTCACAAAAACACGGGCGGTGCTCGTGCACTTTAGAGCAACCGGGCACGGGTGAAACTTCATTCACTACTACTAGTATGTATGTATGTATATATATAGAAATAATTACCCGTACCTCCCATGTAAGTTAGCATAATTACTGAGAGCACCCCTCTTATTTTCGAAATTACAAAAACCTCCCTTGAACTTTTAATTTCATAACATCATGATAAAAAATTTTGGATTTTTTTTAATGAAATTGTATCACGGATGAGGTTTTTTGTAATGAAATTAAAACTTCAAGGGAAGTTTTTGTAATTATGCTAACTTATAGGGGAGTTTTTTGTAATTTCAAAAATAAGAGGGGTGCTCTTAGTAATTTAGCAAAGTTAGAGGGGAGGTCCCGGTAATGATATATAGTTAGTTGTCGAGGTAACATATGTGACTTCAATGCAAGAAACACGTTACAAAAGGACATAAACATGATATCCAAATCTAGAACTCCTCGGAATCAGCCCTGGAGAAATAAAAAAAATTCTCTAGCATGTGAGTGCGTATGTTGGGTCGAGGAGATCGCTTACGATATTCTTTTCTACTCTTATTTTTCCTCTTATGAACCTTACACTCACCATTGTACACATCATATGCACCTACCTCAGGTTCCATTATGCATGCTTGCTCTTTAGACCCCTCATTGTTGGGACTAGCCTTCGCCTTTAGTCCAACAACTTTTGAATCGCAATTGATCACATGTTGCTCCTCTTCCCTATGAGCAGCCCAATTCGATGTGCGCTCTGGTAACTGAACAAGAATAGGAGATGCGTGGTACGTAGTAGAATGAGACCTTTATGATTTATATTTTAACTTAAGAGAATCGGTGATCATAACTCCCAAAATACTATCTTCAATCGTCATGGTGTTATTTTCATTATGGTCAACTATAGGAGTATCCTTTGAGATACTAGCATGCGTCGAACCTTGATTCACTCTGCCCACCACATCATTGATAACACATTCCTCTACAATCTGAGAATCCCCAACAACACGTACGATATTTGGATGAGAGAGGGGGGCAACCTACCCAATTGCTCAATACCACAGAGCAGAAGATGCCTGAGCAGGTGCCACAGAAGTCTTGGGGGATAGTGAGCCATTTTGTTTTTCTTACATTCTCCAATGATATGACCTTGAAATAATTGGAGCAGTATATGATGTTTCTTTCAAAAGTGACGGGGAAGGAGCGAGTAACCTGCAAGCAATATAGTGCATGAGTGCTTAAGGTAAGACCATTGAAGAATGTAAGAATAACAAATTAGTTAACAATTTCGTCACTACTTTTGTGGCACTTGCTTTGATGCCTTCTGCTCTACGATTGCTGAAATTACCGTTGATGTCCCTACCCAATCTGATTATTTTTGTTGGGGATGCTCTGAATGTGAAGGATGGTGCTCCCAATGACGTGGTGATGGACGGTTTGGCCGCGATGAATGGTACTTCACATGCTAATATTACAGAGACTATTCTAATAACATGCATAAATAATCATTACACCATGAGGATTGAAGATAGTGTTTCAGGAGTTATGACCTCAGATTCTCCCATGAAACCTATATTACAAAGGTCCCACTCTACTCCTTATCATGTGTCTCCTATTCGTGTTCAGTTAGTAGATGCTACATCGAATTTGACTGCTTATAACGAGTAGGAAGAGTAGTGGGTGGATATGGCTCTTGGAAACCACAATACCACAACCTTTGAGCTGGATGTGAAGGTAATTTTTGATAATAAAAAGTCTGAAGATCATACATGCATAGCTGAACCTGAAGGTGAAGTATACGATGAATAAAAGGCGAATGGAAGGTTCAAAAGAGAAAAAAAGCTAGAAAATTAATTATCATAAGCTTTCGTCTCCTCGATCCAGCTGTCTCTCTCATTGGTCTGATAAATATCTTGATTTCTCTAGCGTTGATTCAGCGAAATTCTAGCTCTTGATATCATCTTTGTCATTTTGTAATGAGGTTCTTTCTTGATAGTTGTGTGTTGTTTCAACAGTTGGCTTTGTTTTGTTGTATATTTACTATTTTATCAATCAATAAATAAAATTTATATTAAAAAAGATGGTGTATGGGTGTTCTCCCGTGAGGCCCTGACAGTACCATTGATCAATCACACTTATGGTAAAAAGTGTGAAGCGATGACAATATCACAACTTCACTCAAAATCTTCGTTGCATAGTGTTTGACGGTATTAGTATCGTCGCTCGTATATACATATATAAATTTATTACATATATATTTTCTCATAAAAATTATTTTGTGTAGTTGTTAAAGTGTTGATCAAACATTCTTGATCTAAAGTTTAAGCCATGTCTTTGTTAAAATATCAATTTGATATTTCTAATATATTAATGTTTAAATAATTAATTTAATTTTTATTACAAAAAATATTTGCTTTAAAAATAAATTCAACAACTATGATTTGTTTGATAGTGTAATGATAAACATTCTCTTAAAAAAATATAATATATAGTATATATATACACAATTTGTTTTGTTTGTGTGTTGAATTTCTTGTATTGTTACTTTTTTTAATGAAAGATTGCGACAATTTTTAGGGTTTATTAAGTTCTTGAACTTTCAAATTCTTGCAAAAGACAAGCATGGGTGAATTATAAACTCCAGAGCATGCAAGAGGCAGTAAAGTTTTATGGTGAATGATTCAACATTAAGAAATTAAGGCTCTACTTGAGAATTCGTTGGCGTCCAGGCTCTTGTTCGTCGGTAATGGAGCTCCTTTTGGAACTGGGAATCGAGTTCCAAGCTTTGATTCAAAAGGAGGCTAGCGGAAAATGGAATATTGTCTATGTTTGGAGTAGCTTTTTCTACTCAGAAAGTTCTATTCGAACACAAAAAACTGTTTTTTTATTGTTTGAATGAGTAGCTTTTTCAAAAGATCTTTTCAAAAAAGCTGTTTTAGAGGCTTTTTGAGAAGCTGTTTTAGAGGCTTTTTGCCCGGGAGGCCGTTTTTTTCCCGGACGACCATTTTCGCTCGGATGCGTGCGTTTACGCCCTGGCGCGCGTTTTCACAAACATTATATTTCAATATTTTTGTTTACCAAACAGATTTCAAACAGTTGTTCTATCAAACAGTTTAAATGAAAAAACTATATTCGATTAACACTTAAGAACAAACTCTCTAAACAGTATACATCTTTCTCATGAACGCTTTTCAAACAACTCTATTTGATCAGCAGCTTTCTGATCAACATAAGTTGTCCTAAACAGAGCTATTGTCGCACAGGAGTTTGAACGGTTTCCTAAACGGCGCCTAGCTCTTTGGTTGCAAATGGAGTCTGATGCACCGGAGCCAAAAAGGTCTCCCAAACAGAGCCTATGTAAGAAATTAATTATGGAAATAAATTCTCCAATATAATTTGGAATCATTTAGTCTTATAATATAATGTTTATGGAAATCAGTGATAATGATATTTTCATTAAAATAAACTATAGTACTAATCTTAGCTTATTTGCTATTACATTTTTAAATGTTATCAAGGCTTGGATGTAATTTAAAGAGTAGTGGGTTTGTGATGTGGATTTTACAATTTGGTCAAATAATCATCATAAAAAAAGATATTTAAATGTTCTAACATAATGTGAATGATTCCATTTCTTGTGAAAGTATAATGTCTTTAATCTTTTGATTTCGACGGGCCGGCCGGGGCAGGAGCGGATTTAGCATTAGTGATGTCACAGAGCGGGCGAGCTGGGGGGTCCCAAAGATTCGACAAACAACTCCGCCGAGTAGCTCTGTCGAAATGGTTTGTGAAATCCGTGGGCGCAACACATTTTTCTCAGAGATGTTAGGCTGTCTGGTCATAAACTCTGTAATAACATGATCAATTCTATCTCAAAGTCGAAAATAGTGCATGTAAAAATATCTACAAATAGTTTTTTTTTTCTCCTTTATTAGTTACAATAAATATGTGAAGTATTTATTTTATTTTATTGCATGCTTGTCAAGGCAACCCTTCACTATAAGTACCCGTTGAAATAAAGAACAAATTTGTTGGAATATTCGTTCTGCATCTCTCAGGTTTGATAATGTTGCGCCCAACTCGAGGCTTCTGCAGACTGATCTAAATTGCACCGTCTTAGCCCGGGAATAGTCAATGAGAATGAGATGGCTGGCAAATGTCTTTTTTTTTTTAACATGAAAAACCTCAAAGAGGTGAAAAATCACGTGGTCGGAGCTGTGCCGACCAAGCTTCACTATTCTTGGCTGTACAATGCTTTTGAGAGAAGGCGAGGGCGACATGCGCTCCTCGTTACAATTGCTGGGGGAGAGACAGAGATGTGCTGGGAGGGGTGACATGTCACCGCTCGCATAGCTAAGTCTTTTATTGCTTGATGTAGCGGAAAGTACTGCACTCTGGGCGCTTCGATGTCTTCTACTGATGCTCGGAAGCTGACCGGGAGCGCTCTGCGTGTCTCGGTGTCTGCGGCTTGTCTCCTGGAGTGTGCAGAGAAATTTGGAGCGGTGGACTTGTTGTTCTCCGGAAGGCTTGCTGCAGGGTTGAGGGTGTTGTGAGTGTTGAGTGCGTTGTATGCGGATTGCTTGCTGTGGTGCGCGGAACATGTTTTGTCACTGTGCGCTCGAAGGAGGTCGGAGGAAGAAGACCTTCGAAGGATCTTCAAGGCACTCGAGGATCTTCGAAGGAGTCTTCGAAGACGAAGGAGATCTTCAAGGGTCCTTGAGGAGCTTTCACGGGTGGTTATGGTGTCACTGTGCGTAGGAGGCGGAGGCAGAGGAGGAGAAGATGGAAATGGAGACCCGGGGGTCCTATTTATAGGCTTCCCGGGTGGTTATGGTGGTTACATGGTTATCCGCAGGCCATAACCATTTTATGTTCTATTCGCAGACCAGAACCTTATATTTTATGTAGTACATATTTTTAGGAGAATTATTGTGCGCACACTGATTATTATTTTTGGCAATGCACACCCGCCCCATGATGGGTGGTTACGAATTGGTTACCTGTAGATCAGACTGTGGGGATCGCGTGATGGCTATCCGATGGTGGAGGGTCAGTCGGCGGGGGTGGTCAGCGACGAGACCCCGACGGCGAGAGGCCGGCCGGGGAGGAGGGAGCGGTGGCCGGCCGGGAAGCCTGCCGCTGGCCTTGGCGACCTCGGGCGTGTGATCGCGAGGTGTGGCGGTGGCTGGCCGGGAGGCCGGCCGCGGCGTGTGTGTGGTCGCTATGCACGACGGAGGCCAGCTGCGGGCACTCGCTTCCGTGTTTGTGCGGCCGCGGGACGCGGCTGCTGCCAGCTGGGAAACTGACCGCGGGTCCTCGCGGCCTCATGCATGTGGTTGTGAGGTGTGGCGCCGGCCGGCCAGGAGGCCGGAAGCGGACTCTCGCGGCCGCGTGGGTGCGGCCGCGGGGCGCGGAGGCGGTTGGCAGCATGCCCTTGCGGCCGCGAGGCGCGGCGGCGGCCGGCCGCTGGCCTTTGCGGCCGCGGGGCACAGTGGCGGCCGACCGCTGACGGTTGGCATGACGACGGTTGCCGTGACGGCGATTAGCGCGCGGATCACGCGCGCGGCAATTGGGGGCGATTTTCCTTCATGACCCCTACTAAGTTAGTGGGAGACATGAGAATTAAGGCTATTTGCAGCCCAGAATTCCTATAAATGGAGGATCCTATCAGATAACAACAAATCCCAAGTTGTATTAATTATACATGTTTTGGGTATAGTTTGTAGGTTTACAGGTGTTAAGTCATACACGAACTCCAATCTATGTGAGTTACCGCTGACACTATCCTTTGTCGACAAAACGATATATCGTCTAGAAGGAGCTTGTCGTCCTGAAAGCCTTTGTCGCTTGGAGAGAAGATATCGTCGAGACAACACATGAAGACCTACCGACGGGCGCTAGACGTAACGCCGAGCGCTAGCCATATCGACTAGAAGGCTGATATCAACGTGAAGATTTATATCGACTAGACAACGCATACCGTTGAGACTCTCATCCGAACGCCGGCGATAGCGATATCGCCGGGCGCTAGTATATCGTCTTGAAGAGTAGAGGATCGTCTTGACATTGCTTGTCGACTGAAAGGGCATATCAAAGAGACTAGGCCTCTCTACTACCGCCACGCGCTACTGCTAACGCGTTGTGCTATCTGGAAATTCTTGCCAGCGATCCGAGTACTCAACGCGGTAATTTGGTGGACTACAGAAGGAAATATATATTACTACCGCCTCGCGGTAGCTCATACTGCTTCATGGTAACCAAGGTTTGCAAGGAAAGAGCCACCACCTTCCTTATCTGCTGAAGACCAGCTGTGCACACGCCTAATCAAGTACGCCTACCGCGCCACACTTGCACTGTCGCTCAGTGCTAACAAACGACTACAAGGAAAGCTTTGCCGTCTTCCTTACATGGAGCATGACAGTTGGGAGATATCGCGGGTACAGAGCCTACCGCCACGCGGTAACCTTACCGTTGGCAGTAGCTTACTTAAACTCAGTATAAAAACGATTTTTTTTTCTTGAGTCTGAGACACACGAAGTAGGGTTTCTAATCCGTCTTAGGGGCAAGAATTGAAGCCACCGACTTAAGAGAAGGAAAGAGAGAAAGTGCACTCTCTGGTTCAAAGAAGAACAACTCCGGTAGAGCGCATACGAGAACGACAATCTGAAGACGATCGAGCGGCCGAGGAACGAGAATTACAAGCTCCGATCGGTCACCATCTCCGGAGAACAATTTTTTGAGGCAGCACTTGTTATACTTTGATTATTTTCTCTCTTGTATTTTTATCTTTTAATAATTTTGTGTGTGGAGGAAAATCGACTAGGGAGGTCGTCGGATTCCAGGGAGGATTCCGTACGTAAATCATCCGTGAGGGCGTCTAGACCGGGGAGGTCTAGCAAGGTCTCGAAGACCTTCGGGGAGAAGGGAGAGAGCCAACCGGTCCTCAGGGGGAGGGTCGGTATAGAAACCAAAAGGAATTTATATTCATCGCCTTCAATCTCTTGCGTCATAGAGATCTAGTTTTGTAATTGTAAACATAACCTTAAGATTATAATGAATTTGATATATTGGTTTTGATTTACAATTGCATGTGACTATTACTGATTCCTGACGTTTGTGTCGTGCATACTCTGAAACGTTCTTCTGTTCACCAAGAATACGATTTCTGTTGATAATAACAGAAAACGCATAAACTTTTTAAAAACGTATTCCTGCTGCAGATTTTTTGTAAAAACCTTCATTAAATAACTGAAAACTTTATTCACCCTTCCTAAGGTTGGCCACAGATCCAACAAAATTCATCTTTAGAAATCTAAAAACACCATCCTAAACGTTTGTGCGCTTCTTGTTAACGAGGTTATGACATCATGCCTAACTCGTGCGCGTGTCGCTAGCTCTTAGCGATTGAAGTATACTCTCGCTACATCCGGTCTTGTAAATCTGCCCGTTCGCTTGGGATACACTTTTATTTCGCTAGGTAATAACGTTTGTGTAAACTAGTTTCTTACCGCTGAATAAACGGATTTGGTTGTTTTTCATCTGATTGTTTTTTGTCCATATTTATTAAATAAGATCCAAATATATAATTATTAAAATAAAAAAGTATAATAACTTAAAAAATAAAATAAAATAAAATAACTTTAATTATGTCAGGAGGGAGGTGGGAGAGAAAGTGCTTTATGCTTGTGAATTATGTTTGGGAATCTGATCTCCATCTTTTTCCTACCATTATTATGCCTCTTGCATAAATGAGTTGCATGCATTATTTTAGAGCAATGTTACAAGCACACCAATATACACTATTAACACACCAAAAATATATTTTCTCTCTTTTTCTATATGATAAAGCACGTAGGGTTAGAATTTATAACGCATTGATTTAAATGTGTTAATATAGTTTGGCTGTCAATAACAAAAATTGATACGCTTTTAACATTGTTCTTATTTTATTTTAAATAGTTATTCCTTGGTTTAAATGATTAAAAAAAGGGTAATGTATATTACTTTATAAGAAATATATATACAAAAAATTTATAGATTCTATGAAGATAGATAAAGGTATTACTTTCTTTAATCATTAGAAAGATAAAATCACTCGTAGTTGGGGGTGTATAACGATTCGATTTGGTTCAGTTTTTGAAAAAAGTATATTGCAAATCGAACACCCTTACATGATTCCAAAAATTTGGAGCCGATTTATTTTCAATGGTTTAAAAAATAGAAACAAAAATACAATCTAACTGAATATCTATACTAATATATAAAGAAATTCCCTTATCGGTGTAATGTCCAGCCAATTAATATCGACCGTTCGATAAGGAGAGAGAGAGAGAGACAGAGGAGAGAGAGTGGGGTCCACAATTAAGAGAGAGAGGGAGGAGAAAGTGGGCGGCATCTTTGAATTGGAGAGAGAAAGAGAGAGAAATAAATAAGGAGAGAGAAAGAGAGAGGGAGAGAGGGGAGAGAGGGGGTGGGGCCCACAATTAAGAGAGAGAGAGATGGATGAGAAAGAGAGAGACGGAATTGGAAAGAGAAATAGAGAGAGATAAATAGAAAAAAATACAAAATATTTTATAATATCTAAATATTTTAAAAATAAAATAAAGTATTTTAATTTTTAAAATTTATAAAAATAAATGAAAAAAGGAAAAAAAATATAACTGGGTGCGTGCCGGGGGCGGACAGGGTACTGTCACGCGGGGCACGAGGGGCTCCCCATGCACTGTCACTCATAAATATACATAGTTATTCTAATTAAAGATGGTAAAGTACATTTAGCACCTTGATAATTTGTAAAATAAATAAATCATTTTGAATCAAAGCGCTCATCTTGTGAGTGATCACTACTTGAATGACTTTCCCTACATATTTAAAAAAGAGTGCAAGGCATAATAATTCTTATTAACTTAAGAAGACTTTTGATATAATTTAAATAAGATCAATAATGGCTTTTCCCACAGCCACCGCAGTCCCAAACACATATAGTGCTAATTATTTTGTTATTTTAAATCCAATGTGCCTACGGTTATATATTTTAAGATAATTGTTATGTGCAAATCAGTTTTAGATACGTGCAAATCAATTTCTATGAGTTATTATGCTCCTTTTAAAAATACGTCTTGTACATGCATTTTTAGGAAAAGTGTTTAACATGAAAATTGTAGATCTAGTCGAGATCTACAACTTTCGTGTTGAACACTTTTCCTAAAAATGCATGTACAATGCGGATTTTCAAAAAATTCGCTATAGTTACGATCAGAACGGCAATACGTCTTGTACGTGCATTTTTAGGACAAGTGTTCAACACGAAAGTTGTAGATCTCGACGAGTTCTACAATTTTGTGTTGAACACTTTTCCTAAAAATGCATGTACAAGAAGTATTTTCAAAAGGCGCGTAATAACTCATAGAAATTGGTTTGCACGTATCCAAAATTGATTTGCACATAACAATTACCTATTTTAACTACTATATACAAGAAGTTGTCTTTGGTGCAACATTCAAAATTATCAAATATAGCCTCATTCTTGTACTCCAATGACTTAACATATATTATAAAAAAAATGAAAATTCATAAAATATAATAGCTATTTGTGTAATTACACTATATCCCTATAATAAAAATAACGATGGAAATTCATAAAATACAAAAAAAAATTAGTAGACCTCCTATGGTAGGTAATCATTAGACCTCTTAGAACTATTTTAAAATAAATTTTTTTGTTAAAATATAAATGTTTTTGAAAAAAAATTTATAAAATATTAATTAAATTTTTTGTGCGATCATTTTGAGTACTCATATGTATATGTTGTGGGCGCAAGAGCGGGCGAAGCCCGCCGTCCTGGCCGGGTACTGTCTCGCTTTGCAGTAGGGGCGGAGCCCCGTGCCTGCCACTTGATTAAAGTTTCATTGTTTTCATCTAATGAATTAACATATATTATAATCAATTAAAATAAAAAATAAAATACAATGTTAATTTAAGTAATTATATCTTATTCTTAAATTAAAAGTATGGATGAAAATCTATAAAATTGAAAAAGATTTTAGTAGAGCTCTCATACCTACTATACTGGCCTATCATTAGTGATGGGTTCCCCCTCTATTTATGGAAAAACCCGTAACCACCGCACACCGGATCCCATTTCCGCACATTAAATCCCATTACGGCGCGGCGGATCCCGAAACCACCGCACGCCGAATCCCACCTTCGCTCACCGGATCCCACTCCCGCGCGGCGGATCCAAACCACCACCCACCGATCCAAACCACCTCGCGCGGGATCCCAACCGCCCCGCGCGAGATCGCAACCGCCGCCAACCGCCGCCAGCCGGCCGCCGCCAATTGCCGGCCGGTCGCCGCCAACGGCCGGACGGCCGCCGCCCGCCGCCGGCCACCGCCCCCTTCGTGGCCGGCGGCCATGGCCGGCCACCCATGGCCGGCCACTGTCGTCGCCGCCCTTCGCTCTCCACCGCCGGATCTCTCCAGGCCCCCGCGGCCCTCCGATCATCCCACGCGATCACGGCCATTCGATCGTCACAAACGATCTCGGCCCTCCATGTGGTGGTTATCCGCAATAACCACCGTAACTTCCACCCCCCAAGCCTATAAATAGACCCGCAAGGGTCTTCATTTAGAGCCGGGCTCTCATTCTCTCCTTCTCTCTCTCTTCATTTCCTCCTCTCCCCAGAGCTTCTCTCTCTACATCCCGCCACTTCTCTTCTACTAACTGACAGGTTCCTCCTACGAGCGCCTCTCCCGAGGGAAGAAGTGCACCACGGTCCAAGGCGAGCGCTCCAAGCCGAGCAGCAAAGTCAAGGCGCTCCGCGAAGTGCTCACCCAGGAAGCGCACAACCGCACCAGACGCGCAGCAGGGCGCTCAACTCCTACGCGGTGGCCTGTCACCCATGGAGTCTTCTCTCTCTCCCCCCCACAATTGTAACGAGGCGCGGCCTGTCGCCCTCGCATTCTCAAAGAAAGCATTGTAACAGCCTAATATAGTGGATTTCGGCCAGCACCGCCCTGGCCACGTGGTTTTTCACCCTTTGGAGGGTTTTCCACGCTAAAGATCTGTGTGTACAATTTTCGGCATTTAATCTCTGCAACATTCTGACTGTGTGCGCACTCGACCGCCCGGGCTAAGACGGACCGAATCTGAACCGGTCTACCGAGGGCGTTGAGAAGCCGCAACAGTTTGGCGCCGTCTGTGGGAACGTGTTCCCTAAACTCTGCAAAGGCTCTCTGAAGACAGTATTCGCCTCACGACAATACTCGTGACTAATAGCGATGGCAAGACGAAGTGCTCGCACCGCTAACGGCTCCATTCCTGAAGGACGCGTTGATCCCGCTCCGTCTCATTCACTCATCAACGCGCCTCCCGTCGAAGAAGTCCCTCTAGCACCCGTCGCCGCGCTAGAAGGGCGCATGCGTCAGATGGAAGAGCAGCAAACTGAAATGCTAACTCTTCTCAGAAACCTAGAAGCCCCACGAGGTCCTGCTCCACCTGTCGCTCCAGTCATCCCGCCCCCTTGGTCCCTAATCATGCTCCCTTAGGGGAGGCCGCCCAAGAAGGAGAAACGTACGAAGAAGAATACTCGGATGCTGCTAGCTCCGCGCATCCGGCCCGCCCCGGCAGGGGCGCCAGGGAAGAACCCCCTCACCATCGGCAAGGAGGAGAAGGAGCCAATCAAGCCATAAGAGTACCCACTCGCGAGGAAATCCGCGATGTGATCGCCGAAGAGTACGGACAAGTCAGACGCCGGGGCATCTTTGCCCGCCGCCCTCCGCATCACGGCTCCCCCCTGACACAGCAAATCCTAATCCATCCAGTTTCGCACGGTTTCAAGCTTCCTAACATCGAAACGTTTGACGGGACGGATGATCCACTGGAACACATCAACCATTTCACCACCATCATGAGGATCTACAACGCTGCTGATCAGCTCCTCTGTCAAGTGTTCCCGGCAACACTCAAGGGACAAGCACGCACTTGGTTTCACTCTCTACGGGAAGGGTCCATCAACAACTTCACCGAGTTGGCCCGACTGTTTGCAGATCAGTTCGTTGCCAACCGGAGAATCGTTCGAGATCCCTCTCATCTTTCAGGGATCCGCCAGAACGAGGGAGAGACCCTGAAGGATTTCTTCCGTCGCTTCACCGCTGAGGCACGACAAATCCCAGGGGTTGATCCCGAGCTTCTGCGCGGCGTCTTCCTAGGAGGGCTCCGCCCAAGCGGCTTCTATTCCGCTCTAATGAGGGAGACAGTTCGAGAATATCCGGACCTCGTGCACCGAGTGGAAGCGCAGATAGCGGCAGATGAGGCAATTGAAGCGCACCGTCGGCAGTTCGAGGGGAGCTCGAAGAGGAAGAAAGAGGAGTTGTTGCCGCAGACAGTTCCTAACAAGAAGCGCCATGACAACCCCAGCCGAGACTAAGGATCTCACCAGCATCAGGACTACACTCCCCTGAACACTAGCAGGACTAACATTCTCCTCGCCATCCGTGATAGCAACGCGCTCTGCAGGCCCGAGCCACTTGCGCCGAGTAGAGGAAACCAGTCGCAATATTGCGACTTCCATCGCGGGCATGGGCACAGTACTGAAGGTTGCAACCGATTGAAGGAGGAAATCGAGCGTCTTGTCCAACAAGGCCTCCTCGGAAGGTTTCTATTAAACCAAGTCCCGAACCAGCACGGACCACAGGCTGATAATCCAGTAGAGAACAACATCGTACCCCGACGTGGATGAGCCATAGATACCGGACATGGGAACCTTCCCCTAGTAGAGCGCACACAGCCCGCGTCTCATCTATCTTTAACTTCTATTTACTGCTTTTTCCAGTTTTCTGCTTTTAAAAAAAACAGTAAGCCGCAAGGTTGTACTTGTGCGCATGTATCCATTGTGTACTTAAAATTACAACGGCCATTTATTGTCGCTATCAGTAATGCGAATCATCTAAAGTAAAACTACAAAAGTTAAGGCCACGATCTTCTCTACTAACGCCGAGCAGCAAACTCGTCAACGTGGTAAAAAGAAGAGGCCTCTCGCGAGGGGAGGATAAGCGTCGACTACAACAATCTAAACTAGGTCTGCCCAAAAAGACCACCTCGCCTCCGCGCTGCTTGGGCACCTCGCCTCCGCGCTGCTTGGGCACCGCGCCTCCGCGCTGCATGGGCACCCCGCCTCCGCGCTGCTTGGGCACCCCGCCTCCGCGCTGCTTGGGCACCCCGCCTCCGCGCTGCTTGGGCACCCCGCCTCCGCGCTGCTTGGGCACCCCGCCTCCGCGCTGCTTGGGCACCCCGCCTCCGCGCTGCTTGGGCACCCCGCCTCTGCGCCACTTTTCCTAAAAATGCATGTACAAGGCGGATTTTCAAAAAATTCGCTATAGTTACGATCAGGGCGGCAATACGTCTTGTACGTGCATTTTTAGGAGAAGTGTTCAACACGAAAGTTGTAGATCTCGACGAGTTCTACAGTTTTGTGTTGAACACTTTTCCTAAAAATGCATGTACAAGAAGTATTTTCAAAAGGCGCGTAATAACTCATAGAAATTGGTTTGCACGTGTTGAAACCTGCAACAAGTCTCTTGAGTTCGGACCCACTGGGGGTGTAGCCGATGCTCACTTCTCCCTCACTAGACTCTCTTGACGGTGGATGTGAGAATATGAATAGACCCAAGGCTGAAGCGAGGAGGTCCCGCCACACACCCGGAAGATCTCAGAGAGCTTCCCCTCCCAAACCAGAGCTCAACCGGGCACCTTGGAGGGCACTAGCAGCCGACCAAAAACTAGCCTGGAGGAGAGGATTCTCTAAAATCGGATCTCCTCCAAGGTGCCCTTAAGGGTCTATTTATAGATTTTTCTAGGCTGATCTGCAAATAACATGAATCCGCCTTTTAATTTTACTAACAGCACCCTAAACTGGTCTGCTAACAGCCTAATTCCGCTGTTCCGAAGGGCTATTTGCAGCCCACCAGGGGTATTAGGGTCATTTCTCCCTCAAATCATCCTGGGCGAGTGGTCCGTGAGGGCACCACTCGCTGGGCACCCGCCTTGTTGGGCGAGTGCCCGCGCTTCCGGGCGAGTGGTCCGTGAGAGCACCACTCGCCTGACTCATTCTCTTCTGCACCTTACCCCCACCAAACCGGGATACTTCCTCCTCCTAGCCGGGGTGAATGATCGGGCTGACCCAGGTCTCGCCATTTAGCTTGAGGGGTCCACTCGGCGAATACGGGTTGTACACAATCACCGCTCTTTGCGAGTGGTTACTACGCTCGGAAAGAACAGTCCAACCCTGTATTCGGTGAGTGCTTGCTGACTGGACTTTCACAAGATTCTGTGGGTCCCACCGTTGTCCTATATATATCTCTTCATGTCAGAACTTCCTGGAGCGTTGACAACCCTTGATTCGGAGCTTCTTCCCTCTCTTAGTCCTGCACCGACATCAATGTCTTCTCACAAGCCTTCCGCGAGACCCCTCTCGCGGGAGATGATCGAGCGTCTGGCCGCGGCCCAAGCTGTAACTGCCCCCAAGGCAGCCAAATTTGCTCCCTGGCTTTTGTCTAAACGGGATCTGAACGCCCCCTACGTCTCGCGTCGAGCCAAGGCGATTCGACTGAATCGTCAGAGAGGCGAGACTGCCTCGGAATCTCCTGCGGGCACCCCACCGGTGAACACTCCGCCGGCGGATACCCTTCCGGCGAGGAATCCTCCGGACCCCGGGACGCAGGTATGAGGATTCCTCTCGTCCCTCTGTTTAGTTCCTCCCCTTACCTTGCCTCTGCTCTGACCATTCGCAGGGGATTTCGATGCCCGAGACCGGCCACGGGGCCATCTCGAGCAGTGTCGCGGTGCCACCTCCCCCGGACGAGAGGCCTCCAGATCGGGACCTTGCTCCTCCACCTCCTCCGGGCGAGACATCATTGCAGTCCGGTAAGTTGTAACCCCTTTTAGATTCATCCTTCATGCTGCTCGCTGCTGACCACTGTTTTTTGTAGCCCTCGACCCCAACCTTTCGCTGCGGAACTCTATTCCTCCGAGTTCCCCTGTTCGACCGAACCCCTCCGTGCTTGCGGATGAGCCGAGGGTGTCCCCCCAGAAGGGATCCGGTCAGCAGGGCCGCGCGGATGATCCTGCGGATGCTCCAGCTCCTACCTCACAGCCCTACCGTCCTGGAAAGGGAAAGGTCCTACCTCCCGCCGGGCTGTTTGGAACGCACCTCCATTCGTCTCGTCCTTCAGGTCACCAGGACCCCACCCCAGGTCAGTTCACTCACCCGCCCCTATCACACTCGCACATTTTACCACTACTGACCTAGTCGTGATTTCGCAGGCTATCGGGAAGCCTCCCCCTTTGACTCCTACTACGAGGGGGGAGAGGGGATGCTCTCGCCTCTCCCTTCCCCTGGGGATCTCGCTGACTTTCTGGGCGACTCCTCGGATCACGCGACCCTGAAGGATCGGATCTCGGAGGTCTTGGGGAAGCTCATCCACATCCAGCGAAATGTTGCCGGCCAGGTGGACGACGTGCGGCTGAGAGTCGCGCGTGAGTTAAAGGACCTCCAGCGGGACTACTCACGCATTCTCACAACGGTGGAGCGCCTGGGGGGTGAAGGAGGGGAGTTGTCTCCTGAAAGACATGTCGTGCGAGCCCGGGACCAACTCCAACTGGCTTCCCATGAGATCACCAACATGCTCGCATATTTTCGTCCGCGAATGCCCCTGGAAGCTGGGTCGCGAAAGCGAGGTCGGTGGGTCTGGGAGGAGTATTGAGGCAGTCTTCATTCGCCCTTCTTGCAATTTTTCTGCTTTCTGTAGCGCGGATGCTGAACTTTTATTTCTGTTTGTAATAATCTTACGTCCTGTGTTTTGCGAATGCTCTATTCTTTTGTCTTTTATTTCCTATATCTTGCTTGGGTATTGCCGAATGTTTTATTATTGCCGAATGCTTTCTTAACCTCTTTCGCGTAGTCGATGAGCGAATAGCCAAAGGGCACTTGTTATTACTGGGCGAGAGGGGTCGGCCCGGGTTCCGAGGCGTCGGGAAGGCGCGACTGCTATCTGCACACCCGTTACCTCGAAAGCCCAAACGCCGTTTAGCCCCTCTATAAATAGGCTTTTCAACCACCGTATTAAATACCTTACCATCCGCTCCTTCTCTTTCCTCGCGCTAGCACTCGCGCTTCTCTCTTCTCTGCTGCCTTCTTATCCTTCGTCATTCGCGTCATGGGTGGTGATGCGGAAGGCAGAGCCAGGTGCGCCAGCGCGTTCGTCAACCACACCTTCGATTCATGTGACCTCTCCGACGAGGCTTACCTGACTGTGGTCGCGGATTACATCCCGCCTGGGTTCGAGGCGCGAAAGCCCAGGCCGGACGAGCGTCTAAACTCCATCTCGCCCTGTGCTCTCGCGATCCCGCTAGAGCACTTCGAGGTGGGGTTTCGCCTTCCCATCTGGCCGGAACTCCGCCAGACCTTCAGATATTATGGAGTCGTGCCCGGCCAGCTCAACCCCAACTCCATCGCCATGCTGGTCGGGTACGCGAGCTATCTGCGAGAAGAAGGGATCGAGTTCTCGCTCCCCGTCTTCCACAAGCTCTACACCTTTCGCTGCACCAACGACATCTCATTCTTCTCGGGTCTGAACCCGCTCAAGCATTACGGGCTCCCGAATAAGAACCACGACTGGGTTCGGCGCTTCCTCTTCGTCAGCGGGAACCTGGGAAATACACTTCTCGCTCCGGTGCAGGAGGAGGAGTCAACCTTCCGCCCCCCGACCCTAGGGGGGCACGAGGCCAAACTCCACCAATACATCTTGGAGCACGGGATGGACCTCGTCTATCTCCGGCGAAACGTCAACTCGCTCCCGCTCATTCCGCAGGGCGAGGGTAAGCTTTTGGGACTTCGTTCGTTTCGATCTTGTGACTCTTATATCATTCGCTAAATCATTCGCAATATTATGCAGGCGTGCGTAGCTTCCCCCTGCATCCGCCGCGTCCCGCTGGGGCTTCCGTGTCCTTCGCACAGGCTGCAGCGGATGCCTGTCGGGAGGAACCCTCCTCCTCCAAGCCTAGCGGAAAGAAGCGGAAACCTGGGGCGATGACCTCCTCTTCTTCCAAGAAATCAAAGAATCCCCCCTCCGCCAAGGGGAAGGGGGTCTTGGACGAGGCCCTAGGGGAGAGTGCTCAGACTCAGACCCCGGGGGCGGGTGCGCCAGGCGAGACCACCCTTCACGTGGGATCGTCGTTGCCGCCGCCTCCACTGCCCAGGGACCACCGGAACTTCCCCAGCGGCGAGAAGTACGTGGACCCCTCAGGGGCTCCCCTGGTAAAGTGGGACAGGAACGCCAACAGGGTCTCGCTCTCCACCCTTCATCCATCGTGGATAGAGAGCGACCTCGCGAGTGGTGAGGCCTATGCCATCGCGTATGCCCTCTACGGTCGGGAGGATGCTGAAGTCTATGATGCCGAGACGACTCAGGTCCTCGCCCATGAGACCGCCAGGGCCATGCTGCGGGCGCTCGAGCTCGCGCATATGTCTTCGCGCCGGAGCATCAAACTGGCGCGGAGCTTGGTGGAGGTTGAGGAGTCCAGGGCCGTCATTTCTGCCGAGGCGCGGGAACTCAGGACGAAGCTGGTAGCTGCGGAAACCCTTCTCGCCAGCCGCCCCGTTGCGGAGGTATATATTTTCTTCCTCACCGCGAGTGGCCTGTTGCCGATTGATGTACTTTCTTCTTACCACCTTTATTATTATTCTTAGGACACCACCGTTGCCGAGATGCTTCGTGCTCGGGTGGCTGGCCTTGAAGACGAAGTCCGGCTGGCCAAGGCCGAGGCCCAACGGTCGCGAGAAGCCGAGGTCTCGACACTCGCCTTGGGGAGTGGGGGGCACTTCTACCCCCACCACGAGCTGGAGCAATTGATGCAGGAGAACGCCCAGAGCGCCGTGAAGCATGCGCTGCAGGTGTTGCGGCAGGCTGGGTACCTGAAGGATGAGGCCGAATGCCTCTCTGCCCGACAGGTCGTCCCCGAGCTCTTCATCTCGATCCCCTTCCCGGAAGATGAGGATGGCGAGCCGCGAGAAGACGCCCTCCTACCGGATTCGGGCGAGAGCGATAGATCTTCTGGCGAGAAGCCTGCCGGCCCCTGAGATGGACCCTGTGTTTTTTGCCGTCTTTTACTTAAAATCTTTTGAATGTAATCATGAACGGGGCGAGTGCCCTTGAAAGATATGTATATTGATCACGATTTTTCTGCTCTCCATTTTTGTGCTATCTCCACTTTTTTCTCATTCGCCGCTAAATCTCGCTAGGCTCGCTAGGACGTTAATTCTTTCTCATTCGCCGCTATATCTCGCTAGGCTCATTAGGACGTTTAAACTGTAGTGCGACTGTCTCGTCCACCTAGCGAATGCTCGAGGGTGACCTGGGCGTGTCACCCCCCCTTCGCTTCCCGCTGCCTGCCCCACTCGCACTTTCTTACCATTCGCCCAAACCGGGGTTTCGCTTAGGTAGTCATGAAAGTGAAGTGAGGTCATCTCTCCTGTGCGTGGTTAATGCGAGTGCTCTTGAGGTCACTCTTTGAGAATTTTGAACCTGACACCGAGTGAGCCTTCGGACCTGCCAGCTAGATGAGAGCCTAGACAGCGGGTCTGCTCGGGGCCTTTTCTTCTTTCACATAGAACCTGCCTCCGAGTGAGCCTTCGGACCTGCCAGCTAGATGAGAGCCTGGACAGCGGGTCTGCCCGGGGCCTTCTTTTCTTTAACGTAGAACCTGCCTCCGAGTGAGCCTTCGGATCTGCCAGCTAGATGAGAGCCTGGACAGCGGGTTTGCTCGGGGTCACTTTCTCAACACCTTGAAACCTGCCACCGAGTGAGTCTTCGGACCTGCCAGCTAGATGAGAGCCTGGACAGCGGGTCTGCTCGGGGCCTTCTTTTCTTTAACGTAGAACCTGCCTCCGAGTGAGCCTTCGGACCTGCCAGCTAGATGAGAGCCTGGACAGCGGGTCTGCTCGGGGCCTTCTTTTCTTTAACATAGAACCTACCACCGAGTGAGCCTTCGGACCTGCCAGCTAGATGAGAGCCTGGACAGCGGGTCTGCTCGGGGCCTTTTCTTCTTTCACATAGAACCTGCCTCCGAGTGAGCCTTCGGACCTGCCAGCTTGATGAGAGCCTGGACAGCGGGTCTGCTCGGGGCCTTCTTTTCTTTAACGTAGAACCTGCCTCCGAGTGAGCCTTCGGACCTGCCAGCTAGATGAGAGCCTGGACAGCGGGTCTACTCGGGGCCTTCTTTTCTTTAACGTAGAACCTGCCTCCGAGTGAGCCTTCGGACCTGCCAGCTAGATGAGAGCCTGGACAGCGGGTCTGCTCGGGGCCTTCTTTTCTTTAACGTAGAACCTGCCACCGAGTGAGCCTTCGGACCTGCCAGCTAGATGAGAGCCTGGACAGCGGGTCTGCTCTGGGCCATTTTTGGAGCTTTTGAAGTTTTTCCTACAAGCTGCAATATCAATCTCAAACACATGTTAAACAAAAGATTCTTATTTCAAAACATTTTCATTACATAGTTTCAGGGATAAAAACGTTTAAGATCGTCACCACTCCAGGTGTGGCTGAGAGGTTGGCCCTCCACATTCTGAAGGCGATACCCCCCAGACCTTAGTGCCTCTTCCACGACATAGGGGCCTTCCCAGTTGGGGTTGAGCTTTCCCACCGCGGCGGATCTTCCGGCCGCGTCGACCTTCTTGAGCACCAGATCTCCCTTCTCGAACTGCTTGACCCTGACGTGCTTATCGAAATATTTGGCCATCCGTCGCTTGACCTCTTCTTGGCGAATGGCTGCCAGGTCCCGAGCTTCTTCGATGAGGTCGAGGGAGAGCTGCAACTCCATCTCATTTTCGGCTCTCCAACTTTCCTCTCTGCTTGCGGCGGCCTTTACCCGTGGTGTCATAACTTTGAATTATATGGGGATGACGGCCTCGCAGCCGTGAGAGAGCTTGAAAGGGGTCTCTCCTGTGGCGGTGTTGGGGGTAGTTCTTAGGGCCCACAAGACCGATGGAAGTTGTTCTACCCAATTGCCCTTCAGATTTTCGACCTTCTTCTTGAGCAGGTTCATGATGACCTTGTTTGCCGCCTCCACCTGCCCGTTGCTCCTGGGATGGTGAACGGATGCAAACCTGAGGTCTATCCCCAGCTGGCCACAGAAGCTGATGAATTCCTCGCTTGCGAACTGCGGACCATTATCCGTGACTATGGCCTGTGGAAGCCCATGTCGACAAATGATCTCCCCCCATACGAAGTTGCGGATTACCTGGGAGGTGACCTTAGCCAACGCCTTGACCTCCAACCACTTTGAGAAGTAGTCAATCATTACTAGGAGAAACCTTCTCTGCCCACTAGCCTGGGGGAAGGGTCCTACCAGATCCATCCCCCATATGGCGAATGGCCAGGGTGCCGTGATACTCTTTAGCCTCTGAGCTGGCACGAGCTGAAGCGGGGCGAACATTTGGCACTTCTGGCACCTCTTGGCGAAGGCTGCCGCGTCTTTACTTAGGGTCGGCCAGAAGTACCCCTGCCTCACTATTCTTGCCTCCAACATCCTGCTCCCCGAGTGGCTGTCGCACTCGCCGGAGTGGACTTCTTCCAAGATCTTTGGGACCTCCTCCTCTGAAACGCATCGGGCCAGGTGGCCCGAGAGGGTCTTTCGATACAAGTCCCCCTCGTGGAGCACGTAGTAGGCGGACTTATATCGGAAGCGCCTCTGGTCCGGGACCTCCTCTGGAAACTTTCCTGTTGCAAGGAAGGTGACGAAGGGATCCTTCCAGGAGGGCCGTTGCTCTACTTCCATGAGTTCTCCCTCTTCAATCGAAGGGCGGAATAGGTACGTCAGGGTTCCCCCGGCCCGAGGACCGGATTTGGCCAACCGATCCGCCGGGGTGCTCTCCTCCCGCGGGACGTGCTGGATGAAGAAAGTTTTGAACGTTCCTACGAGACCTCTCACTTTGGCCAAGTACCTTATGAGCGCAGGCTCCCTCATTTCGAACTCCCCCTGATCTGGGAGGCTATTACCATGGAGTCGGTGAGGACCTCCACGTCATGGACACCGAGCTCTTGGGCCAACCGTAGACCGGCGATCACCGCCTCATACTCCGCCTGGTTGTTGGTGATTGGGAAGTGTATCACTAGTGTCTGCTCGATCTTTACCCCTTGGGGACTCTCCAGCACCACCCCTCCTCCGAGTGAATTCTTGCCCGAAGCCCCGTCCACCAGCAGCTTCCACGGAACGTGACGAGGGGCTCCATCTTCCTTCATCTCGGCCACATAATCTGCCATGAAATCAGCCACCACCTGTGCCTTCATGGATAGGCGAGGGACGAAGACAATGTTGAATTCACTTAGCTCTATCGACCATTTTGCGAGCCTTCCCGAATGTTCCACTCCTTCAAAGATCTGGCGGAGAGGGTGGTCCGTCACCACTTGAATTGAATGGGCTTGGAAGTATGGCCTGAGCTTCCTTGCTGCGACGACCAGAGCAAATGCCAACTTCTCCAAAATCGGGTATCTGAGCTCTGCTTCCCTCAGGACCCTGCTCACGTAGTAGACGGGCAGCTGCTTCTTGCCTTCCTCCCGAACCAGGACGGAGCTTACGGCCTCTGTCCCGACCCCGAGATATAGATATAGATCCTCCCCTTCTTTGGGACCTTGGAGCAGTGGAGCCTTGGTGAGTTGGATTTTCAAGGACTGGAAGGCCTCCTCGCATTCTTTTGTCCATTCAAACTTCTGGTTACCTCGTAATGTTTTGAAGAAGGGGGAGCATTTCTCCCCGGCTCGGGAGAGAAACCTGCTCAGCCCCGCGAGCCTTCCGGTCAAGCGCTGAACTTCCTTGGTGTTCCGCGGCGACCCCAGCTCCATTATGGCCTTCACCTTGTCCGGGTTAGGTTCTACCCCCCAAGGGGTGAGAAGATGCCCCAGGAATTTCCCCTTACTGGCCCCAAACACACACTTCAGGGGGTTCAGGCGCATCTTGTACTTGCGTAGGGTGGCGAAGGTCTCCTCGAGGTCCTGGATGTGAGAGTTCACGCACTTGCTCTTCAGCATAAGGTCATCCACGTAGACCTCCAGGTTCCTTCCCCTTTGCTCCCCAAATACCCGGTCCATCATCTTCTGGTAGGTTGCTCCTGCATTTTTCAACCCGAAGGGCATCATCTTATAGCAGTAGCATCCCTCCCTGGTGATGAACGAGACGTCTTTGACGTCTGGGGGGTGCATCCTGATCTGGTGATAACCTGAAAAAGCATCCAAAAAACTCATCACAGAAAAACCGACGGCTGATTCAACCAGCTCGTCGATCCGAGGCAGGGGATAACAATCCTTAGGGCAGGCCTTATTTAACAAGGAAAAATCCACACACATACGCCAGCGGCCATCGGCCTTTTTTACCATTACGACGTTGGAGACCCAGCCTGCGTAATGGATCTCCGATACAAAACCTGCTTCGAGGAGTTTTGCCACCTCCTCGCGGATGGGTCCCTCGAGCTTGCTGGCGAAGGTCCTTCTCTTCTGCCGGATGGGACGGGCTTCTGGATCGAGGTTGAGACGATGGCAAGCCACGTCCGCCTCGATGCCTGGCATATCAGCTGCGCTCCATGCGAAGACATCCACGTTCCTCTGGATGCACTCCAGCATCTTCACCCTATCCTCCGGGCCGAGACCCCCGCTGATCCACACCTCTTTCACCCTCCCTTCCTGGGTGAGGACCTCCATCTCCACCACCTCTTCTGCCGCCTCGAGCCGGGCTGGCTCTTCCCATTGGCCCTTTGCTTTTCGCCCTTCTATCCGGGCCTCTTCCTCTATGACTCCTTCCGCCTCTGCCGGCACGACCTCCTGCTCCTCGCGAGCGACCTCCATCGGCTCGACCTCCTGCTCCTCATGAGCGACCTCCATCAGCTCGACCTCCTGCTCCTCGCGAGCGACCTCCATCGGCTCGACCTCCTGCTCCTCGCGAGCGACCTCCATATTCTCTTCTCGGGCATTGCCCTCTCCCCCTACTTCTCTCTTCTCCACTTCTTCTCCTGGCCCCTCCGGCCTCGCCATCTCCTCATCCATCTTCTTAGCATCCGCCATCCAAGAGATGGTGTTGACGGCAGTCACATAGCACTGCCTCGCCACCTTAGCATCTCCTCGGACGCGGACCTGGACCCCTCCACTATGGAGCTTTAAGCACTGATGGTACGATGAGGGCACGCACCGGAAGGCGCTGATGAGGGGGCGTCCAAAAATGGCGTTATAGCTGCTCGGAGCGTCCACAATGACGAACCGACAGTTTCTTGGGACTCCTCCTAGCGTCACCTGGAGACCGACACCTCCCTCGACCTCCTTCCGCTCTCCTGAGAAACCAAATAGCGGTCCGTCGGAGGCCTGCACCCTCTTCTTTTCTACCTCCATTGCATCGAAGACCTTCTTGAAGATCACGTTCACTGAGCTCCCGTTATCCACCAGGATCTGGGAGACCGTGAAATTTTCAATCGCCGTCTGAATCACCAGAGCGTCGCAGAACGGATCCTCATAATCTGGCATGTCTTCCGAGGAGAAGGTGAGCTTCTCCGAGAGGAGTGGGGTCTGGGAAGTCGACGCGACGTCCCTTCGGAACATTGCATGGAAGCTCCTCTTGCGAGAGGCCTCTATCCCAACCTCTCCATGAATCACTCTGATTCCCCCCTGGTTCCTGTATCTGCCCTGTCCTCGCATCGGTCTTCTTCCGCCTCCGGGAGCATTTCCTCGATCCTGGCCTGCTGCCGCCGTGGCTGACCTCTCTCTCTCATCTCCAAAAATTCTGGGCAGGTGGCGGTCGCGTGACCTTCTTCCTGATGAAAGTCACAATAGGGCAACGCCACCCTGCCCCCTCTCCCTGCTCTTCCTCTTCCTCCTCTTGCTCCTCTGCCTCTTCTTCCCCGGCCTACTGCCATAGCTTGCTCCCTTGGGGGTGAGGGGGTCTGGGACCCTGCCTCCACCCCAGATTCATTCCTCCCGCTTCTCTTCCTTGGTATCCCTCTTCCTGACCTCTCGCCGGTCCTTCCTGGTGCCTCCAGCCCAACCTGTTGTTGGGCTCCTGATTCCTCCAATTCCGAGGCGGTCTTTCGAACCCGTGACCCCTGGGTTCATCCCGCCTTCTTCCTTCTTGCTGCCTCACCTCGGGCTCGCTCATTTTTGCCAATCTCCTGTAGAACTCTGAGTTGGCCGCCTCCCCTTCAATCTCTTCTGCTGCTCGCTCCATCAATTCTTCAAAGGATGAAGGAGGTCTTCTTTTCAGGTCCATCTTGAAGAACCCTACGATGAACGCCATCTGGAGGGCGAATCCCGGCACCTCCTGCACGAGGTGTATCTCCTCCTGGAACCTATCCACGTAATGTCCCAGGGACTCTCCCTCCCTCTGCCTGATCTTGAAGAGAGCCTCCGCATCCTTCTTCCTCTTTTTTGACGTCGAGAAGCGCAGCCGAAAGCCTCGGCGCAGGTCATCAAACGTGTAGATGGAACCCGTGGAAAGCTGGTGGAACCAGTCCCTTGTTTTCTCCTTCAGGGTGGTTGCGAAGAGTCGGCATTGAAAAGCATCCGACATGGGAAGGATCGATGTCATGTCCTCAAACCACTGCAGGTGCACGACTGGATCCTCCTTGCCGGTGTAGTAGGACATCTCCGGCCCACGAAACCCCTCTGGCACTGGGGCCGAGAGGATCATCTCGCAAAAGGGGCTCCCTTCCCCTGTTCAGCGAATGGTCTTCTCGCGCGGACCCAGCTCGCACACCTCAGCACTCGCCAGACTGCTGAACAGCTGCCGCCCCGGGAGATCTCGCGCACTTCCTTCTGCTGGCACCTCCTTCCCCGGCCGCTGCCCTGGTGCGTTCTTGCCGATCTACAGGGGCGGAACCACGGGGACTGCCGGGGTCTCGCACTCGCTCCTTGCTGCGAGAACTGTCTGCAGAACTTCTCGCTTGAACTTCTCAAACATCTCCAGCCACTCTCCTGTCGCGGGTGGCTGCGAGTGGCCTGAGTCAGAACCATTCCCGCCATCTCCTGTCATCGAACCTAACTCAAGATTTTCATTCACAAGCTACGGTCCACGCTCACCGCACCAAAAATGTTGAAACCTGCAACAAGTCTCTTGAGTTCGGACCCACTGGGGGTGTAGCCGATGCTTACTTCTCCCTCACTAGACTCTCTTGACGGTGGATGTGAGAATATGAATAGACCCAAGGCTGAAGCGAGGAGGTCCAACCACACACCCGGAAGATCTCAGAGAGCTTCCCCTCCCAAACCAGAGCTCAACCGGGCACCTTGGAGGGCACTAGCAGCCGACCAAAAACTAGCCTGGCGGAGAGGATTCTCTAAAATCGGATCTCCTCCAAGGTGCCCTTATGGGTCTATTTATAGATTTTTCTAGGCTGGTCTGCAAATAACATGAATCCGTCTTTTAATTTTACTAACAGCACCCCAAACTGGTCTGCTAACAGCCTAATTCCGCTGTTCCGAAGGGCTATTTGCAGCCCACCAGAGGTATTAGGGTCATTTCTCCCTCAAATCATCCTGGGCGAGTGGTCCGTGAGGGCACCACTCGCTGGGCACCCGCCTTGTTGGGCGAGTGCCCGCGCTTCCGGGCGAGTGGTCCGTGAGAGCACCACTCGCCTGGCTCCTTCTCTTCTGCACCTTACCCCCACCAAACCGGGATACTTCCTCCTCCTAGCCGGGGCGAATGATCGGGCTGACCCAGGTCTCGCCATTTAGCTTGAGGGGTCCACTCGGCGAATACGGGTTGTACAGCACGTATCCAAAATTGATTTGCACATAACAATTACCTATTTTAACTACTATATACAAGAAGTTGTCTTTGGTGCAACATTCAAAATTATCAAATATAGCCTCATTCTTGTACTCCAATGACTTAACATATATTATGAAAAAAATAAAAATTCATAAAATATAATAGCTATTTGTGTAATTACACTATATCCCTATAATAAAAATAACGATGGAAATTCATAAAATACAAAAAAAAAATTAGTAGACCTCCTATGATAGGTAATCATTAGACCTCTTAGAACTATTTTAAAATAAATTTTTTTGTTAAAATATAAATGTTTTTGAAAAAAAATTTATAAAATATTAATTAAATTTTTTGTGCGATCATTTTGAGTACTCATATGTATATGTTGTGGGCGCAAGAGCGGGCGAAGCCCGCCGTCCTGGCCGGGTACTGTCTCGCTTTGCAGTAGGGGCGGAGCCCCGTGCCTGCCACTTGATTAAAGTTTCATTGTTTTCATCTAATGAATTAACATATATTATAATCAATTAAAATAAAAAATAAAATACAATGTTAATTTAAGTAATTATATCTTATTCTTAAATTAAAAGTATGGATGAAAATCTATAAAATTGAAAAAGATTTTAGTAGAGCTCTCATACCTACTATACTGGCCTATCATTAGTGATGGGTTCCCCCTCTATTTATGGAAAAACCCGTAACCACCGCACACCGGATCCCATTTCCGCACATTAAATCTCATTACGGCGCGGCGGATCCCGAAACCACCGCACGCCGAATCCCACCTTCGCTCACCGGATCCCACTCCCGCGCGGCGGATCCAAACCACCACCCACCGATCCAAACCACCTCGCGCGGGATCCCAACCGCCCCGCGCGAGATCGCAACCGCCGCCAACCGCCGCCAACCACCGGCCGGCCGCCGCCGGCCGACCACCGCCGCCGGCCGGCCGCCGCCAGCCGGCCGCCGCCAATTGCCGGCCGGTCGCCGCCAACGGCCGGACGGCCGCCGCCCGCCGCCGGCCACCGCCCCCTTCGTGGCCGGCGGCCATGGCCGGCCACCCATGGCCGGCCACTGTCGTCGCCGCCCTTCGCTCTCCACCGCCGGATCTCTCCAGGCCCCCGCGGCCCTCCGATCATCCCACGCGATCACGGCCATTCAATCGTCACAAACGATCTCGGCCCTCCATGTGGTGGTTATCCGCAATAACCACCGTAACTTCCACCCCCCAAGCCTATAAATAGACCCGCAAGGGTCTTCATTTAGAGCCGGGCTCTCATTCTCTCCTTCTCTCTCTCTTCATTTCCTCCTCTCCCCAGAGCTTCTCTCTCTACATCCCGCCACTTCTCTTCTACTAACTGACAGGTTCCTCCTACGAGCGCCTCTCCCGAGGGAAGAAGTGCACCACGGTCCAAGGCGAGCGCTCCAAGCCGAGCAGCAAAGTCAAGGCGCTCCGCGAAGTGCTCACCCAGGAAGCGCACAACCGCACCAGACGCGCAGCAGGGCGCTCAACTCCTACGCGGTGGCCTGTCACCCATGGAGTCTTCTCTCTCTCTCCCCCACAATTGTAACGAGGCGCGGCCTGTCGCCCTCGCATTCTCAAAGAAAGCATTGTAACAGCCTAATATAGTGGATTTCGGCCAGCACCGCCCTGGCCACGTGGTTTTTCACCCTTTGGAGGGTTTTCCACGCTAAAGATCTGTGTGTACAATTTTCGGCATTTAATCTCTGCAACATTCTGACTGTGTGCGCACTCGACCGCCCGGGCTAAGACGGACCGAATCTGAACCGGTCTACCGAGGGCGTTGAGAAGCCGCAACAATTAGGCATATCAACTTCATTAGAGTTGATTTGGAAAATAACGATGAAAACTAATTAATTTAATTTATAAAAATAACGATAGAAAATAATAATAATAGGTGAATATAATGATTTTTTTTATAACAAAAATTGAAAAAACAGTGTACGACTATTTTTTGCATTAATTAATTAATTAATAATACGTTTATTTTAAACTGTATTAAATAATTGATTTGGGCGGAGCCCGTGCTTATTATGGTCGAGGTACTGTCACAATTGTGGTACTGTCCCAAATTGATCGTAAGGGCGGATTGGCGGAGCCCGTGTCTGTCACTCGATATTATATATATATAATATATATTGTAATTGTATAATAAATATTTGTATTATTAGTTCTCCGCATTTGTCTCGTCTTATATCAACGATCAACTGACGTCATACTTGTTTATCGTTAACTAGAACTTTCAGTCTTAATTAAAATACTCGATAGTGATAGCTCAGTTCGTTGAAGTCCAGCGCAAAGTTAATTAACAGTAATTACTCCTAATTAATATGCTAATCACGATGAAACACGCGTCATTACCATATTTTAGGGGGGTAAAATCCAAGGAGATTAATTTCCACGCGCTTTTAATATACCTTTCAATAGCATTATATATATATATAATAATAATTAGAGGGAAAAAAACTAAAAAAGCCTAGCCTCGTTAGTAATTAAGCTAAATTTGACCGTTTTTTTAAATATTTTATTAATTTAAAATCAAGATAGGATTTTCAATAATTTAATAAAGGTCTGACCCATTAGGGTTGATTATGTCATATCGACCTCTAATGGGTCGTACATGATCCGAGTTGGTGATTTGTGGTAGCCCAAACCTCAAATGATCAAGTCAAAGTTGATTGACACCGAATTCAATCGGTTAAACGAGTGGAGTTAACCCGTTTGATTCAATCGAGCCCCTGATGATGCTAATCAGATCCCACAGGATCATAGTAGGCAGATTGTGTCAAAATAGGTCGATTGGTCGAGGCCTTCGGAGTAGGGCCCAGATATTAACTAAACAAATTTACTATGTAATGAATCATAATTAAGTGATCTAGCTAAAGTTGTTCGGTTTTGTTGTTTCTCGTCATCAATTGGGCTTAATGAGTCAAATTGACTCATTAATTTGATCAATTAAACTCATTTGACTTTCTTATGGTCCAAATATTGTACTCCGGCTGAACACATAATAGGATCGTTGTAAAATATAATGACCCGATTAAATTGATTAGTATTTAGGGTTAGCTTGAGCTCAAAAAAGAGACGAATTCGATTGTCGTCTAAGATAGTCAGATGGGTTGAGTTGACCCCATCGAGTCATCTCTATCATGTTTGATAAAATTAGCTTAAGTTGACCACTACATGGGTCAAGACCTTCAGAGTTGACTCTTCTCGTGTCCCCTATGACCAATCCAATCAGACCGACTCATTTTAAGATTCACCGGTCATTAATTGGGCTCTACCATGCAACCATGTGACGATCATTAAAGACTTATTGAGTCGTGAAATGGTCGATTGACCCATTTTATCACCCTGCCGCAAAATGACTCAATCTAGGTCAATTAGGCCCATTGGTTTAGTTAGGTGACTCGATTGATCTAAATCGTATTTTGGGTGCACTGCACAACAACGTTTATGTTTTTACATTTCATTTTTGCCTATCTTAGAAGTTGGGAGATTCTTCATTCATAGTCCATATATATTTTAGATCCCTCAACATTAGATGTTAAAGCCCTACCTTCAAAAAAAATGAAATTTCGCTATGAAATCTAAAGCTCACACCACATTTCAAAAGATTCCATAAAGAGAGAAGTTCAAATCCACTTTTCCCTACCTTTAACCAGCTGACTGTGGGAGACAGTGCCCCGAGTGATACCACACTTTTTTTAGAATTGTTAGCGACACTTCTAATTATTAATTGCACTGCAGAAATGTTAAAAGCACCGCACATAATTCCTTTGGTAAAGTGTTGGAATCACAGAACTACAACATGTTTCAAAATTGGAAAGCCAGACATCTGTTTAACCATCCTGACCTAGGTCTTACAACTGGGTTGATCATATCATCAGGAAAGCTTCATGAATGATAATTAATTAATTAATTAAATCGACGGAAGGGAACAAACACTACTAGAAATTTGACTTTTAGTGACGGAAATTTTCGTCACTAAAGATTATATTTTGGTCAGTAAAGACAATTAGTGACCAATTTCAGCCCGTCACAAGACGGTCACGATTGCCCCGCCACTAAATGTAAGTAGTGACCAAAAAGATTTTCGTCACTAATTGTATCTATTTAGTGGCCTATAACAGGATCGAGAAGGTCGCCGACGACAATTAGGTTTTTTAGGAGGAGCGTTTTAGGGTGCGCGCATTTATGATAAAATTCGGCGCGACTTGCGAAATTAGAGGTGCGTATAACAATTCCCTTTCTAAATTTATTATAATATATTGATACTATAATAATCTTGTAGTTAACCAGTTATCTAGTTTGGATTATCTGGAAAGTTGGGTCCAATAATTTAAAATAAATAAACCACCACTAATTGTCTCACAAAAAATAACATATATTACTAAAATATTATTTTGCTGACTTTTGAATTATTGGCCTGAAGAGTGTCATTTCTCTGGACTAAATCAGAGTCAAATTATGTGTTTAATTTAAATATGCTGGTATAGTTTGGATTAATATATACTTTTTGTACTTGAATTAATTACATCTATATATATTATATTTAAAAAAGATGTAACTTTTTTTAATATGATCATATATATCATCAAACTCATAAGAATCGTCTGATCTTCTTGATCATCATTATAAATAATATAGCTGCCTATATTAATAATCATTATTAAAACACCATTATGACATCATATATAAAATGTCCAAATTGGTCGACCCTACATGCGTACATGTAGGGCGTACGACCCTCGTTATCATATCTGGGGCAGCAAGCTCCTTACTAGCACCGTGCCAACGGCCTTATCGAAAAGATCGAGACTTCTAGCTAGGACTACTGCAATCTTTACAAAACTTTATTTGATGTTCGCTTTGAATGAATTTTTATTCGCTACAAGCTCTTAAAATTATTGCAGTCAGTTTCATCATCAAAATTTCAACACATACATGATATTTTAAGACATATCGAGCGCTGCTCAATAAACATTTTGACGAAAAATTCTAGTCTTCATTCATTATTAATCTTTTTTTTTTACATTAAATGATTAATTTTATAATTATGCTTAATTAGATGAGATAATTATCCTCTTACTTAAACAATATATGCTTATTTTCTGACCATTTCTATAAATTTTGTGTAAAGCTAGCATGCAATAAATTCATATTCAAACAAATCATGATCAACACCCATTTGATACAATAATCTTCAATATCTTTTGACATGAATTCCTCAAATTTTGCATATCCATAATTTTGTAATTTGACTTTGTATCACCATTACAATACAAAATTCATTCATTATTTTATATAAAATGTATAATATAGTAAACTCTTGTGTTTGTAAAGAAACATGTGGGGGAAGAAAGACCAATTCTTGTAGATAAAAAATCTAATGAGAAAAACACAGAGGGATAATTGTATAGGGATTAGAAGTGAGATGAGAGAGAAGAGTATATATATTACTATTCATTCTATCTAGGTAAATGTACAAATAATATTACATGAGAAATATTAAACATCAACAACTACAGAGAGTATTACATTCAGAAGATAAAACATTAATCACAATTCAAAGTTTATTATATAAAATAGTAAACTTCTGCGTACTTATGGATTGTATAGGGATTAGAGGTGAGATAAGAGAGAAGAGTATTGAGATATTACTATTCATTCTCAATATTGACAGACATGGGGTTCCGCCCCTACGGCCAATCACGACAGTACCTCGACCCTAACATGTACGTGGCTTCCGCCCCCTATCAATTAATTAATAAAAACTTACAAAATAAACACACGTACACTATCAATTAATAAATGCGAAAAATTTATTAAACATCATTTTTCAATTTTTAATACAAAATATCACCTTAATGCATATATTGACATGCATATATGTTAAATCAACTTTAATAAAATTGATAGTTTAATGGTACGAAAAGATTGCTGACATGTCTAATGATACTATATTATAGCATCTCTATGAGCTCTACTAAAAACTTTTTCTATTTTATCAATTCTCATCATTATTTTTAATTTAGGAATATGATGTAATTACATAAATGAACATTATACTTTTTTTTTTGAAATATATTATAATATATGTTAAGTCATTAGAGTAAAATAATAAGACTATATGTGGCAATTTTGAATGTTGCATCAAAGCCAACTTTTTTCTTATAATATAGTTATATATATATATATATATATATATATATATAGAGAGAGAGAGAGAGAGAGAGAGAGTTCTAAGTAATTATATTACTTGCAATTATTTTTTTAATTGTCACATTATATAGTGGGGATTAAACCGGGCCAACTGAATTGTTAAAATATCAATTTTAAATTTTTCTTTAGCGACATTAATGATTTTTTATATGATTAGTACCTCCTATTTTTTAATTATCTTGATTTTTTTGATATTATAATTGTAGTAAAAAAAATTGATATAGTATTTTAGTTATGAAGCCCAATGAGAACAAGTTCAAGGCACAAGTGGAGTCCATAAGTAACAGCAAAGCTCTACTGTAAATGTCCTTCTTAACATATTAGAAATGATGGGGATTGGGAAAAATAGTTAAAAAAATATTTTGGAAATTTGGCTATTGTAAAAGAAAGACTATTATATATATATATATACGAGCATCTTCGCACGGGCTAAGCCCGTGCTCGATGCTCTCGGGTGGCCTTCGGCCGCATCTACGCGGGCTTCGCCCGCCTCCGGCCACCGGCGGGATTCGCCCGCCCCCGGCGACCTTCGGCCGCCCCCGGCGCATATGAGTACTCCAAATGACACCCTCTCCCCACATCATCCCCGCGTCTCTCGCGCCTTGTGCGACCGTCTCCTCCTCCACCGCTCAGGCCACACCTTCCACTTCCTCGGCGCCGTTTAGCATTGAGTTTGAAAAAGTGTTTGGGTGTCTTCAGGCAGCCTTTGACCATCTTTTCACGTGATTGCTTTGCGAAATTCTGAAGTTTAGATTTAAGGTCTTTTTTAATGAAATGAAAGTTGAAATTATTTCTAAACATATTGTACATAAATAAAAGCTTATACACATTAATAGTAGCAAACATATGAGTAAATAGTTCAGGTTCATTTATTGATTGACGACATGTATGTACGATACTATAAATACTCATGTATGAGTAATACAAAATTCACAGTCGCAATTCGGATATAAAGACTTATGTCGTTCTTCACACTCTTGAATTCCATTGAAAATCTTTAACCATAGTTTCGCGCGCTCATCCGGAGGAAGGCGTCGTGGTGCACTTGTTGTTGGTTCTGTTGCCTAACAGAAGGTAGTTATTTTTCAGGACACAAATAA
This sequence comes from Dactylorhiza incarnata, assembly GCA_033032865.1. Lineage (NCBI taxonomy): Eukaryota > Viridiplantae > Streptophyta > Magnoliopsida > Asparagales > Orchidaceae > Dactylorhiza > Dactylorhiza incarnata. Next base: position 1,515,514 of record JAWHQI010000394.1, read on the forward strand.
TAGAAGCATTTGAAAATGTTTGAATATTCATATACAATGATTATCGATGTGGTCACCTGAGTTTGATAATTGTTTGTAGTGATGCCATGGAAATCACCCGACCGTGAGCAAATGATTGTAGGGTTTGTGTACACCTGAAACGAAACAGAGTTTTATTTAAATTGCGTGTTCATATAAGCGTTATAAAATGTGTAGAGTGTTTGACAAATTAAGTGTATATTTACTAATGGTTTGGGATTTACCGGAGCAGTAATTGTAGTAATGTGATGGTCGGCACGGGACGCCTTCCTTGAATTTCTCGGTCTTGGGAACCACTGCAATAATATACAATTTGTCACATGATAAATTTTTTTTTTGAGGTAGTTGTTGTGTAATGCGTAAAATGTGTACAATGTATGCTAGCGATTGCAAAGGTTCAATTAATATTTGGTAGTGTACCTTGTCAAGATCATCTCGAGTAATATTGTGTTGCACGTGGTATCTGTTCTGATAATTTAAAAACAATATTCATTACGGATTTGTCATAAAAATACTACTATGTCTGCAATAAATATTGTTGAACAATTGATATATTATGTGAATGTAAAGAATATGTAAAACTTAATATTTACCAATGCCTTGTCTTTTGATGATTGTTTGCGTCCTTAATGTTATGATTATCTTGTGGTGCCATCTTCAAATAGTCATGATAGAAATAATCATTATATTGTACATTTGATTAGTACAATTGAGTTGTGGATAAATAAATAATGATAAATTTGAATGGAACAAAGGTGAAAGTATAACATGTAACAAAAATTTGTAATAAAAAACTATCTTGTGTAGCAAAGGTATACCTTCAATCGTTACTGGTTGTTGCTGTCTTAGTTGTCTGAAGATTTCTTTGTAAACAACATTCATTGTGTAGGTACCATCATGAGTATGTAGTTTTCCTTTGTGCACTAAAGCTTTTGTTTTTTTTCGAGAGGTGCCTCGTGATAGAGCTACATATAATTGTCCATGACTGAATACATTGTTTGGTAGATATATTCCGACATGTTCAAATGTTTGTCCTTGTGATTTATTTATCGTAAGCGTAAAGCTTAGTCGTACTGGAAATTGTTTACGGGTTAATTCAAATGGTAATTTAATATCTTCAGTAGTTTTCAATGGGATTCGTGGCAAGAAGACAAAGTGTCCTTCAAATTGACCTGTTAGAATCTCTGCTTCGATGACATTTCTTGCGAAATGACAACAAATAAGTCTTGTACCATTGCAAAGTCCAATTTTTGGATCTATATTTCTGAGTAACATAATGGGTGCTCCAATTTTTAACTGTAACTTATGAGGTGGTAAATTACCTGGTGTCAACGTATTTAAAAATTCAGGCTGATACATATTGGTCATATCATCGACAGAATCATAGGAGTAGTATATAACATCTTCACCCGGGAATTGTTGTAAAGTAGTATCGTTAAGGATATTCACTTGCTCATTTAAAGGTGTCAGTAAAGCTCTATCTCGCATGTACTTTTTATCTCCGACATGCAAATGCAAATTTGGGAATGTAGCATATATTAAATCATTCATGCCCTTTTCACCTTCCCATAATATTACCATTGGTTCAGGTATTCTAATCATTTCATCTTCTATTGTTGGTTCTGTACCATTTCCTACTCTCAACAAATATTTGCAAAAACCAATATCTATTTTTGCACGCATATTTTCGGTTAGAGTTTATATCTTTACATGCCTCCATAAATATGATTGCACAATACTTGCATTAACAATTTGTGCCCTGGTTCCGTTGAGAACAACAGGTAGTACTTGACGAAAATCGCCACCCAAAATGATAATCTTTCCTCTGAATGGTTTGTTTACATTAGTTGCGTCACGAAATGAACGATCAACTGCTTCGAATGCCTTTTTATCTGCCATTGGTGCTTCATCCCATATTATTGCTGATGATCTTCTAATAAGTTCAGCTAAGTTTGATTGTTTGGTAAAACCGCAGTATGACTGGTTATGCAATTTAACAGGTATATGAAATTTTGAGTGTGCAGTTTGTCCGCCTGGCAGTAGAGTTGCGGCAATACCTGAAGTAGCCGTAGCTAATATGATGTATCCTTCTTGTCTAAAAGTCGCAAGAATTGCACGGTAGAGATATGTTTTTCCAGTCCCACCAGGTCCATCAATGAAGAAGAAGTCCTCTGTTTTGTTTTTTATTGCTTCATATATTGTATTGTAAGCATCTAACTGTCCTTCATTAAGTGATGTAATCGAATTAAGGTCCTCGCTTGTGATTGGCAGTGATAACTCGGCCTGAAGAAGATTGGAGAGACTGTTGAACTGGTTGAATGATTCATTCATTGTTGGTAAATCGAACTCTTTAATTGAACGTTTATGCTGTTGAAGAATACTATTGAGTTCGTGTAAGAGCTTATTCCTAACGTAGAACTCATTAGTAGTGCTGGAACTTGGGTAATCTTCAATCATGCTTCTGTAATTTGTTAGTCAAAGACTGTTAACATCAACTGGTTCACAAAATATCAAAATTGTGGCAAACAACCTTCGTAAAGCAGATGGCATTTTGAAAAGCCGAGCTTCAGTTAAACATTCTCGAATACTATTATCTTGTTCAAGTAAACCATAGTTTTCTGCAACATTTTTAAAAGTGGTACATGAAATTCCATTAACAGTCAATAAATCATTGAATGATGTAGGACCTGGAATATGATTTAATAACATACGTAAATAATATTTCTCACTGTCAGCAAACGAAACAGAGTAAATTCTACCAACAACTTTTCTTTTTCGTACTCTTCTTCTCCAGTATTTTTGTTGTTTGAACCAGCGGTAATATTTCGGAAAATCTTTGTATAAATATAGGTTATGCTCTCGTTGTTCATTGTATACATTGAAATATTCTGTCAACATTGTTTTCGCATTTCTGTTGTCCATCAATATTGATGAAATCGATTGTGCAGCATGGAATTGTACCTGATGTTGATTTGGTAGATGTATCTGTAATCGTTCTACTGATGGATAAATTTGACTCATTTGAAACTTGAACATTCTCCATAGTGATTCAGGAGGGCATAACCACCTTCCGTTAATGTAATTGTTAATTTCGTCATGATCTCTATCAGGTTGCAGCTGGAACGACACCTGATCTGGACCTTTGTATACATATTTGTATAAATATTTTATGCTTTTGATACTGCTACAGATTTCAACATTTATATGACAGTTATACTTTAAAAGTAACCACGGGTTATATGGCACAACCCATCTATTGTCCACGTTGAAATTTGTGTTTCTGCCTAAAGTTATCTGTCTGTTGTCGTACCTTCTTTTATATATTGGATAAGCATCATTCCCTTGCATTGTCGTCTCTGAATATTGTTTAGGAAAACATTTGCTGCAAATATTGTGCTTCATACATTTAGCATGTGTATTGTAAGGTCCACATGGTCCATGAATCATGTGCTTTAGTACAGCATCATACAATACAGGTTCTTGATTTCGATATGGTATTTCTGCTCGTACAATTGCATCATATTCATCAGGGGAGCTTAATTTGTAAGCTGAATCTAGTAAAACTAACATGTGCACATGCGGCAGTCCTCGTTTCTGAAACTCAATGACATGAACATGTGCAACAACTTTTCCAAGTACACCTCTTTTGAATATATCTTTCTTGAGCTCTTCATATTTTGAACGAAATACTCTAGTTATGATATCTGGACGGTCGTACGGAGATTGTCCTTCCAGTAGATGTTCATTGATCTCTTTCCATTCTGGATTACATGTCATTGTTATGAATAAGTCTGGTTTGTCACAATGTTGAACGATTGCCATAGCATCTTGATATCGTTGATATATATCACGTGGACTGTCTGTAAATGAAGATGGCAATATTGTTCTTTTTCCAACATTACCTAATGAAGAAGAGTCATGGAAAATGCGTAACATTGGAGAGTATTTAAATAGTGATATGTTTAAAGTAAGTTATTTGGTTTACCAGCATTAGTTTCGCCAGCTTCAAAGTAATCCTGTAATCCAGAATATAGGTCTGCACGTAGTTCACTCTGATGTAATCTGATGAAGCGTAGTTTTTGTGTTTCGACTTTCACGTAGTTGTCGACTATGTATTGTTGAAGTAATCTGTCGGTACGTAATAAAATTGAGTTAGATGCCTCTCGGATCTGTACAATGATTATTAAAAGTTCGCTGTCAGTATAAATATGTATGTCAAATACTTTTTGTAAGTACAAACATTGTCGAGTTGTGTTATTACCTGTAACATGTATGAGTAGTAATCACAACATGTGATTTTTGAGTTTGTCATTGAATGCAAGTTTCAAGACCATCCAAAACTACCATACGGTAATAACAATGGATACTGAAGTGGGTCGTAAAAGCCAGAGTATTCAGGTATATTTAGAAGTTGATTTCCAGTTGTTTGAATAGTGATATCTCGCTCATGTGTTTCATGATAATCTTCTTGTCTGACCAATATAGCAGCAACTTGAGATGCTGTAGGTAAATTGTATTGAAGCATATTAGATGGGCGTTCTTTTATCACTAATCTGCATTCGTGTATATTTGGTAGGCGGGATAGCTGACGAAAAATTCTGACATACGGGTTGCATACATTTAGTATGCGTGTTATTTTATCAAGTAGCTCAGGTCGCAAATCATTGTTTTCTTGCAAGCGATTTGATGTCTCATGTTCAGTGTCATAGATGAATAATTGAAGAAATCTTGGTCTTGATTCTGCTGTAGGTATCAGATTTCCAATTCGATGATAAATTGCACCGTGTGCACGGAAACTATAAATGCCTTCGTGAAATGATGGCATGGGATCGTCGAATGAGACACCAAATGATGTGAAAGCAAACACATGGTTGTATGAGCGTACATTTTTCCTGAAATGTTGAGCTTCCTCGGTTTGATCAATGAATAGATTGAGAAGCTCAGTTGGTGTTTCGATTTCAGAAAGGGATATTCTTCCTTTATTACAACACATTGAGTTTGTTTCACGCTGGAATAACATAGCGTGACAGTTGGGGCAATATGTTGGTGTGGGTAATTGAAAGTGCACTTCAAAGTGGGCTGGGTAGAAATTTCTTGCACAACTACATTGAATATATGACCTTCTCTCTGTATCATCAGCGGCTTCAACATTGTCGGCGTTATTGTCTGATTCTGATCCAGAGGTGTCGTTGTTGAATGGAGGTGTAGCTAAGGTGCAATACATTCGTATTAATAATTACTAAGAAACTCAGAAATATATATTTTGATTGTTCATGTATCTGGTCTTACTGTTGGGTGTGCTGATGTTGAGTTTTCGCCATGGTAAAATGCTGATTGACTGTTTACAAAGGCAGACAATGTTCTCGTTTCTTCTTCGCGGAGGTGGAACTGCTCTCGTCTTCTCTCATTCAGTGCGTTGCGTTGTTGTGGAGTCATATTATTTCTTCGTATGCGGGCAGAGGCACGATTCATTAAACGCCGGCGTCTTTCTGATATGCATACGTAATATGTAAATAACTTATTTCAAATGTTGTAGTTAACAGATTGCAGTTTGTTGTCTTCTTAATATGCACCACCTGGAGTTAACGCATGCTGAAGTAAATCTTGGTTTGATATATCTTCCATTTTGTAATTACATCTGATGTAAGTAATAGTGTTACATACGTAGTATTATATATGCCAAAATGCATGGAAATCACAGAATAGAAGTACAGTTTGCGCATTTGTAATCGCATAAGTAGTGCACACAGTAATGGAGTTATGAAACAGTGTAATGTACAGTAGTACATACATAAGTGGTACAACTAGATGTCGGGTACAGATGTAAGAAAATGAATATGTATATTATATTTACAGTCGCATTATTGCATATTGTTATTCAATGAAGATTTCTCTGATAATATTCTGGCTTAACATCGAACAGTGCTAGCTCATTGGCTGAGATGGTATTTCCGTCCACTATCTGGCCGTCTATTAAATTTGTAGCATCCTTCATCGATGTTATGTCCGCAAATATCAATTCGCCTATGCCGATTGAGTTGCCTGTTGTGTCGACATTGACCTTCAGTTATAAATATTAAATATAAGTGAAATGTATCCAAAAACAGGGTGTAATATTTTTTTGTAATGTACATTTAGGACTCATACAGTCGCATGAAGGCAGCCTGGTAGAGATCCAAATAGTGACCTTAAAACTTCATTGCTTGTACTGTGGTTGAGGTTGTTGAGTAGTACAGCAAAGTAGTAGTAATCACGCATATTTTGCGGGACGTTGTTGTAGGAGTCAGCAATGGCTGCAAGGTTGTTCTCATGCAACATGTGTGATGCTGACGAATACTCGGACATTATGAACGTGTGTGTAGCTAATGTAAAACATGATAGCAATGTGCATTGTAGTTTAAGAATCGAAATATTTATTAGTAATGGTTGTAGTAAATGTGTGAGCAGAAACAGACGTAAATTATCAAATAAACTATTTTTGATGCAGGGGGCAGTAATTAAACGTTTGATGATGAACAATATTCATAAATATCTGGGAAAGTAGAGGAGGTTATACCTGTTTAGTAGCTCACAGTGTAGTGTATATACTGTACCGAGCAGTTCCCTTTGGAGGAAGCATCGTGTGGAGGAGTTCCGGCGATTTGAGGCGGTCTGGACGATACCCTGCCAGAACATTAATCAAAAATCACATATCCAATGTGTTTGTAATAATCAAAACATGCATATGTATACAGAAATTCAAAATTGAAACCGTATTATTAACGATAAGTTGATAGCAATTGGGTTTTAAAGTAACTAATAATATGAACAAAACAACATTCTAGTCTATGTAGTTAATAACAGACATATTGCATAATATGGAGCAGGTATATTTGGACATAGATAAACTTAAACATAAAAATAGTAGCAATGTTATGCTTACATGCCCGCTTAATCAAATCTGGGCTGTAATGTGATAATTGGGTAAGACCCATAATCTTCCTGAATACTCAAAATAAGATAATAAAAATAATTTTCATTCCCCTTGAGATTGTGAAGGCGCTGAAGTTCTATGGAGGAGCGTATGAATGTTGTCATAGGTATTCTGCTTTCATTAGGTATTTCTACAGTTGGCCTGAGATACAGGGAGACAGGGACAGAGTGTGAGAGGCAGCAAGAGACGGGTGAAGCGCGCAACATTTTATAGATTCATAATTTCAAAGTTTTTCATCTTCAGTGTGACTACTCATCCTCATGCAAACATCCAGATTTATTGATGCAGATACTTTGACATATTAATGTAGAATGAAGATGACAAACAATAATCCTAGAATAAGTTTAACGTTCAGAGAAATCTACAAAGTTCCATTGAAGTGGTTCAAGGATAACCTCCGTAAAGCATCATCTTCATTCTTCCACAACCTCAACACTCTGAATCTCCATATATCTGGAACAAAGATCTCTGGAATAATATCTCTTATATATACTAACATATCCTAGCATTCAATTTTTAATGTTCAATTAAAACAATGTATTTCAATCCTCAAATCCTAAAAATTCCGTGAGCCAGATTCAAGAAGTGGGCATCGAAACAAAATTTTGCTGAAACCTAAATAGAAATTGATGATCAACATCCTCTGCATTGCCATATATCGATTCAACAGCAATCCAAATAAACGGAAGTCCAAATACAATGCAAGATTGGATGAAAACAAATGAAGAGCGGGAGATGATTTATGGGGAATACCTCGTGGAATCGGTTGCTGCTCTCTGATGGAGAAACGAAGGAGAATGCGTTAATGTAGGGAAAGAGTGTAATGTGTTCATTGTGAGGTGAGAAGAAAATAGAGTAGAGAACCTCAAGAACAAACATAGAGCATGCGAGGACACTGTAGAGAACAAAAACTGATGTGTGTGCTTAAAGGAAACACGACCAATCAACAAACAAATTAGGAGAAGAAGGAAATATATGGCAATAGCAGAAACAGCGGCGTTGGAGAACAATAGCAGGTAAGTGTGAACTCATCAATAATGTGATGTATGATCAGTATGATTTGCAGTTTGAGTAACTAAATTAGCATTTAGTAAACAGGAAACATAGTAACTCAATCCATGCGTACGAAATAAACATCCCAACACTTTCAATAGTCAGACATTGCTTCAGCCTCCATTCTATTTACAGAACATAAATATTTATAACATATCTCTGCACCTATGTCCCCTCATGCGCCTCAAAAGTTTTTATATTCACCATTTGCAACATGTCATGATAATAATAATCAATATATTTAGTTAGAAAATGAAATGACGATCGTAATCAGCATAGTATGTTTTGCATCATTAATCATCAAAACTATTTTCAGGGACAAACTCGGAGACGTAGTAACAGCGATGTAACATATTTTGAGCAAAAAATTCAGGGGATACAATCAGAGAGCACACTCATTTAAAGAGCAGGTAGAAACAATAAGTACGCACAGTAATGAAGATATAATGTATGTGGAGAAACAAAATCAGGAAGTACAATCAGAGGCTGAACTCATTTGAAGAGATAAACAAAAGAATATGTATGCTGGCAGAGGAGCAAGGATCTATAATCATAAGTAGAGATCAAATGAAATAGAGAGAGCTAAGGGCATTATTACATAATGACCGCGGCGATGCGGAGGAGAAAGAGTGACGATGGAATTCTGAGGCAGAGGCAGTGCCGATGAAATAGTAGGATAACATCTACTGATGATGACAGACAGAAAGCATGAGGGAGTGGAAATCAAATGTTAAAATAAGTAAGTGCAATGAGAAGACTGACATATAATGAGTATATAGGGGGAAGCAGTAGTGGAGCAAACCTGAGTAGGAGGTGATGTTAGAGTTTTGGAGCCTAATTCTTTGGCAACCTTAAACTGAGCAGAGAAGGTGGAGCAAATAAATGGAGTAGCACCTGCTTAGCAGAATGAAAATGGGTTCAGTAAAAAGATCTTAGAAGCAGTAAGAGGAGGAATGGATAGGCAGAGGAACAAATAGTCATGTGCTATCATAACTGAGTGTTGCTGTTTGAAGATATAAAAACTTATGGAAGGTGTACATAAATGTTATATATTTGTGGAGTAGCGGCGGGTTGTTCTGAAGGCATGTGCGTCTTAATTAACACCCTTATCAATTAGGCATATAACATGAATCTGGGCAATTCCCACAACATACATCCTCTTTAGATAAAACATTAAGAGATGATAACAGATAATCGTATGGTAAAATACAACATCAACCAGACATTACATAGCAAATATAAGAAAAATTCAAAAGATTCAACGGCCACGGAGCTATCCAAAAGAATACAAATGGCCAACAATTATCTTGACAACTCCTTACACAATTTATTTATAGGAACAGTAATTACATGATCAACATTAATTACAATGTTATATGCCAAATTGGAAATTGAAATAATACACAAACATCGACTTTAAAACTTAGACTGATATTGCACAGATCATTTTAAAACAGGGCCAGTTAAAGATGTCGATGCAACACTCCCAAGCTTTACCATAACAGCTCCTCAAAATTAAAGGAGTAACCCGCACACTCACACCTAATGCAATCAATACAACATTTTATGCATGTACATGTAAAAAGTAATAAGTAAATGCTAGAATATCAAGTATTCTCAATATATAGTGAATAGACATGAAAAAATAATTAATATGGAAGATGCAACTATAGTATTCGTAAGTGGGATATATACATGGAGACAACATGTAATAATAAAATCAACCACAGTAATCATTATTTCTAAAGTCTATTCTCAATAGTAGAAGTTGTTCTTGTTTCTTCTCTTTTCTTAGAAGAAGAAAGGACATGGTACATGTTTTTCTTTTCTCAAATTTTCTGATCTTTTTCAAGTAAGAGAAAAAGTTGTCTTTGCTCTTCCCTCACTCTTTGAAGAAGAATAAAAAACTATTGAATTTTTTATCAGCGTAGTGCAAATTTCAGAGCAATCAGAACTTGCTGAAGATTAGTGCTCTCGTTATGGAAAAATCAACTGATTTACAACAGTCACTATAAGAGAAAGTTTGTTTAATCCCTCTTCAAGTAGCATTAAAGCATGAAGTAGAAGAAGTCAGTGGGCGTGTGTGCGCGCGTGTGTGTGTGTGTGGGGGGGGGGGGGGGGGGGGATGAAGAAGGCCCCTAGAAATCAGAAGAGCAAGCAAATCAGTGCAGGGAAATGCAAGGTAGAAGGAGAACTTACAGTGGGGGGGGGGGAGAAGTAGACGGACAGTCGGCCCCCTTGGAGGAAGCGCAGAGACGTGGCAGCTCTGTCGTGAGCCCTGGAAATGAAATCGATTAGGGAAGAGGAGAAGAGGGGCGGGGGGGGGGGGGGGGGGGGGGGGGGGGGGGGATGAAGAAGGCCGCTGGAAATGAAAAGAGCAAGCAAATCAGTGCAGGGAAATGCAACGCAGAAGGAGAACTTACTGTGGGGGGAGGAAGAAGCAGACGGCAAGGAAGTAGAAGGAGCAGGGATCTTCGATGGAAGCAGCGCGGGGTGAAGAAAAAGAAATCGTGGAGGGCCGATGGATTTCAAGCGGCAGGAAGGAAGACATTAGGGCACGACACATGCGCAGGAGACGACGAAGAGGAGACACGCAGGCGATTTTCACACCGCCGAAGGAGTTGCGATGATAAGCTTGCACGCGTCGGGCGCCGTCTGAATCGCGGGGAGTGGCGGAGAGGATCCAGGCCGTCGGTTGCTGAATGGATCGGGCGGTGGGGAAGCATCGAATGGTGTTAGCAGAATATCTATATTCTCTTTATAGTATAGATATATATCTTAACTACTATAAATGAACTATAATCTTGTGATTTTGAAATTAGAATAACCGTCTGATCATGGGTTCATAATTCTGTTGCAACCGATCGAGCTCAATCAAATCACACACTCTCTCAATATTTTACTAGGTCTCCTAAACCTACTACCAGGGTGTCCTAAACCTATGTAAAATTACGTTTTTGCCTCTTTATAAGGCATAAAATATTTCAAACTCGGGTTAGCTGACATTCCCCCGCTACCCGCCCAAAATCAGCCCAAAACAAGTCCGCTACAAGCCCGATAACAGCAACACTTCAACAAATAATCATTAGGGCTGCTTTATATATTTAAAACTGCAAACAAAATAGGCGGTGTAGAAATATTTCTATAATTTGCGAGTTGTATTTTTTACAATTTTGGGGTTGATTTCTATCTTATTGAAAAAGAGATCAACATGAAAGTTGTAGATTTTATAGAGACGAATAACTTTTATGTTGATCACTTTTTGATTTGAAGCCGTTTAGGCTCCTGATTCGGTAAGACCTTTTTCGAGGCCTAAATCGGGGCTCTAAACAGCTTCAAATCAAAGAGTGATCAACATAAAAGTTATTCTTCTCGATGAGATCTACAACTTTCATGTTCATCACTTTTTTAAATAAGATACAAATTGGGCTCAAAATCATAAAAATGAGACTCACGTTATAAAAGCCTAGATGCGGCCGAAGGCTGACAACAACGTGTCAGGGGCGGCGAAGCCGCCTCCGCGGGCCGGGTACTGTCGCGCGGGGCATGGAAGGTCCCATGTGCACTGTCACTCGCATATAAATATATATTGATTAAGAGACTTCAGATTTTTTTTTTTAATTTAAATTCAAACTAATACAATAATTTGCAATCCGATCGTCAGATTGTTGCGTTCTTACTATAGTCTCCAACGACATATTGATCTCTAAGATTCGACGGTAAATAAAGCCTGTATGGACTAAAATGTTTATAAAAAAAGACGATAATATTTGCAGACCCTAAATAGATATTTACAACGCTAAATAAAATTTTAATTAATATTTTATAACATAAAATCAATTCTCTATTTGCAGCCACTTTCTAACCTATTGGAGACTGCTGGTTCTCGAAGAACTTTCGGACCTCCGGGATATAGCTAGGTCTAAACTCCGGCAAGGATAACCTAGTCAACGTCTTCTTTCCAGACTCCTCCTTACCTCAAGCACTTCCTGATGCCGGCGAAGGGAACCAACACTAGGAATTAATGTGAAGAAGGGGTGGAAGAAGATATTACTGACTGAAAGTGCAACAGAGAGCTACAAACCAAAGAGATTTCACCAGCATCGGATATCCCCGCCAATTCCAACGGACATAGATTTCGCCACAATCCCCGCCGGCTCGTGGAGAAAGCCCTTCTCCTCCAAATCCTAGAAGACGCCGTCTCACCGTCTTTGCCCCGCGCAACGAAGCCCTGAGCCCTGCAACCAAAAATCTCTCCTCCTTCCCCTCCGTCACTCACTGCACGCTCGCCGGAGTCAAAATCCACCTCTCCCTCTCTGAATCTGGCCTCCATCGTATTCCCCGAGGCCATTGTCCGTCCCAATGGTGTGATACACGACATAGATTGTTTCCTCGTGCCCATATCTGTCCAAAAAGATTTCATTCGCCTGCGGAATCTGGCCCCCATGACGGTCTCCGACTAGATCGAGTAGGTTAGAAAGGGGCTGCAAATAGATGATTGATTTTATGTTATAAAATATTAATTAATAATCATTTTGGGTTGCAAATATTTATATAGGGCCTGCAAATATAACCAGCCTAAAAAAATTAAATTATGTATGTTTATACGAGTGACTGTGCATGGGAGGTGCTCCTGTGCCCCGCGCGACAATACCCTGATTAGGACATTGCCCCGACGAGACGGCGCTCCTGCTGCTCGCAAACCCCCGTGCGTTGTGCTTAGTAATACCAAAACTACGTCATAATTGCCTTCGAAAGATTGTAAATTATTAAAATGTGAGCCATTGAGCTAAGAATTTATATAATTTAATTAGGGGTTGTTAAAAGCACATCAAAAATGGCTATCCGCGCACCAGAGATCTTTAAATTCCTCTCTAAAATATTTCGGGTTTTTTATGCGGGCAAACCATTCCCTTTCAGAAGCCGCACGACACTTATATCGCTAGTTCGCCGAAACCTTCCGAATAGCCATTTTTCAATATCGGGTCGGTAATGGTATTGTTTCCAATTAGTAAATTTCAAAAATTATGATTTGTTGTTAGTAATGGTGTGCGAATAGCCATTTCTGATGTGCTTTTAACAACCCCTTTAATTAAGAAATGATTACTTCTGTTGCGGGTCGCTTAGGGCTCTTAGTAGACCGGTTTACTTGAACCACCTTAGCTCGGGAGCGAACCAAGCGCGCAAACAGTCAATTTGAGATTTGTTGAGTACACTGAGACTTTTTAACGTGGAAAACCCGGAAAGGGTAAAAAACCACGCGGCTGGAGCTGTGCCGACCAAACTTCACTATCTTCTAGGGATTACAATCTGGTACTTAGAACTCGAGCGCGACAGGCCGCTGCTCGTTACAATATTAGAGAGAGAGAGAGGGAGAGAGCTCCGAGGGTGACAGGCCACCTCTCAGAGAACTAAGTATTTTTCCTTCTGAGAATGTTGGAGAACAAAAGTGAGAAGGCTCCGGAGAACAAAAGTGAGAAGGCTCCGGAGAACAAAAGTGAGAAGGCTCCGGAGAACAAAAGTGAGAAGGCTCCGGAGAACAAAAGTGAGAAGCGGTGTAGCCTTTCGGGACGAAGGAAACCTTCAAGTCCACGAAGGAGATCTTCAAGCACCGAAGGAGAATTCCGCAAAAGTCTGCAAGGAGCTCTCCAGGGTGCTGTTGGCAAGGTCCTCTCAAATGAAGCCCTGGGGCTCCTTTTATAGCTTTGGTCGGGGGTAGTCCGGTAATTTCGCCGTTTGTAACTTCCATAAATACCTGGCGGACGAATCATGCTTTCTGGTTCGGGGCACACGGATCGCCATTTTTCGTAAATGACCATCTTGCCCTTCGGGCAGTTCGGGCAGTTTTGCTGGAGGCGAAAAAGACGACAAGCTGTTCCTGAAATCTGAGAAACTGGAAAGATAAGAAGTGAGCATGCTGAAAAGATAAAATGTGAGCACGCTAAAAAGACAAAATGTGAGAAGTCAGAAAGACAAAAAGTGAGCTAGTCGGAAAAGTGAGAACGCTTCTGAACGCGCTCAGAAGCGTTCTAAGCGCGCGCGAGCGCAGAAGTGTTCTGAGCACGCAACGAACATGGAGGTGCCCTGGTCGCGTTGCGAGGCGTTCTGGGCGAACGGCGGAACGGGCAATTGTGCCCCAAGGAGGAATTGGGATCCGACGCGCCCGACGAGGGGGCGTGATTACGGTGGGGCCCCATACGAGCTCCCCTGTGAAGAAAGAGGAGGGGGGCCCGATCGCACCCCAAGGGCGGTGCGGCCGGGCCGCACCCCAAGAGCGATGCGGCCGGGCCGCACCCATTGGAGGTGCGGCTTGGCCCGCACCCCCCGGGGGTGCGGCTTGGTCGCACCCCTTGCGGGGTGCGGCTTGGCCGCACCCCCTCGAGGGGTGCGTCTTGGTCGTCCTCCTTTGACGGGGGGCGCTGCCCGCGCGCTACCTTGCGCTACCGCACAAGCGGTAGCGCGTGCGCTTGCGATTTGCTTCGCGCGCGTTCTCGTGCGTCTTTGTACGAGCGGTTGGCTGTGGACTGAGCGGCGGTTTCTTCAACTCGAGTGATTATGCGTTGACCGTTGACCCCGCCTCTCTTTAGCGGAATTTTCTCTGGACGCACCCCAAGGCCTTTATGGGTGTATAACATAAGCCCCCCAAACCTTCAGAGTCCGAATTTCGGCGTCGAGGAGTTCGGAGGTTTTGATTTTTCTGCGGCGGCTTTGATCATTTCTTTCTTTGTGGTGCCTCAGGCGTTTCTTTCTCTGCGTTGTGTTGCAATAGCGTTCTTGTGGTCCTGCTGCCCTGGTCATTGTCGTAGTGTTGGTGTGAGGGAAGATGCTTCAAGATAGCTGGGAAGGGATGTCCATTTTTTGAGATTGTTGCCGGCTTGTTACTTAGCGTCGGTACCTGAGTAACTTGCAAGACGTTGGATTAGTTGGCGTGAGTATGAGCTTACGGCTTTTACAAATTTGCGCGAGTCTGGGCCCGCGGCTTCTTGGCCGGTGAATAGCGGGTGCATTCAAACCGTGTACGAACATGGGAGGGGCAAACACTTACGACGTCGGGACCTTACTGCGGTGGATAAGGGTGAACCTTCAATCGACGATAGTGAGAGGTTGTTGTGAGCGCGCTGCCCGTAGGCAGTTGTTGTTCGTTAGCGCGCTGCATGGAGGCAGGTGCTGTTCGTTAGCGCACTGTCTGGAGGCAGGTGCTGTTTATTAGCGCACTGCTTGGAGGCAGGTGCTGTTCATTAGCGCACTGCCTTGAGGCAGGTGCTGTTCATTAGCGCACTGCCTTGAGGCAGGTGCTGTTCATTAGCGCACTGCCTGGAGGCAGGTGCTGTTCATTAGCGCACTGCTTGGAGGCATGTGCTGTTCATTAGCGCACTGCTTGGAGGCAGGTGTTGTTCATTAGCGCATTGCTTGGAGGCAGGTGCTGTTCATTAGCGCACTACTTTGAGGCAGGTGATGTTCATTAGCGCACTGCCTTGAGGCAGGTGCTGTTCATTAGCGCACTGGCTGGAGGCAGGTGCTGTTCATTAGCGCACTGCCTGGAGGCAGGTGCTGTTCATTAGCGCACTGCTTGGAGGCATGTGTTGTTCATTAACGCACTGCTTGGAGGCAGGTGCTGTTCATTAGCGCACTGCTTGGAGGCAGGTGATGTTCATTAGCGCACTGCTTTGAGGCAGGTGTTGTTCATTAGCGCACTGCCTTTAGGCAGGTGCTGTTCATTAGCGCACTGCCTGGAGGCAGGTGCTGTTCATTAGCGCACTGCCTGGAGGCAGGTGCTGTTCATTAGCGCACTGCCTGGAGGCAGGTGCTGTTCATTAGCGCACTGCATGGAGGCAGGTGTTGTTCATTAGCGCACTGTCTTGAGGCAGGTGCTGTTCATTAGCGCACTGCCTTGAGGCATGTGTTGTTCATTAGCGCACTGCCTAGAGGCAGGTGCTGTTCATTAGCGCACTGCCTAGAGGCAGGTGTTGTTCATTAGCGCACTGTCTTGAGGCAGGTGCTGTTCATTAGCGCCCTGCCTGGAGGCAGGTGCTGTTCATTAGCGCCCTGCCTGGAGGCAGGTGCTGTTCATTAGCGCACTGTCTGGAGGCAGGTGCTGTTCATTAGCGCACTGCCTGGAGGCAGGTGCTGTTTATTATCGCACTGCCTTGAGGCAACTGCTGTTCATTAGCGCACTGCCTTGAGGCAGATGCTGTTTATGCAAATGGATGTCTTTACGTAGTTTCGATAGCGCAGGATATGACATGCCTGGAATGATTAATTTTAAAAACAATTAGTGGTGGCAATTTACACAAAGTTTTTACGGAAACAAAGTTGATAGAAACAAAGTTGACAGAATATTCCAGCGGCGCTGGTAGAGCCCCGCTGATGGGTATGAAGCTTTCTCCTGGGATGACTGCCTCATGGGTTGCTCCCGGTCCTTCCTGGCAGGCCGCTAGCTGATCTCCTGCTAGCCGAATAGTCGCCTAGTCTCGTAGGAATTTCCCCAGTAGGCCTTGTTTGACGAGTTGCTCGATTTCGTTCTTAAGCTTGGAGCAATTTTCCGTGTCATGTCCTTGTCCACGATGGAACTCACAATATTTTGTCTGGTCCCCTGAGTTTTTAGCGAGGGGTCTGGGCTTGCGGAGCGTCTGGTTGTCTTTGATTGCGTACAGTACGTTAGCCCTGGTAGTGTTCAGGGGAATGTAGTCCTGATGTTGGCGAGATCCTCGGTCTCGGCTGGGGTTGTTGTAATGCTTGTTTTTCTTATTGGGAGCTGTCTACGATAGCGACTCCTCTTTCTTCCTCCTCGAGCTCCCCTCGAACTGCCGGCGGTGCGCTTCAATTGCCTCATCTGCTGCTATCTGGGCCTCGACTCACTGAACGAGGTCAGGATAGCTTGGTACGGTTTCTCTCATTAGAGCTGAGTAGAAGCCACTTGGGCGGAGACCTCCAAGGAAGACTCCTTGCAAGAGCTCGGGGTCGACCCCTGGGATCTGTCGAGCCTCCGTAGTGAAGCGTCGGAAAAAATCTTTGAGCGTCTCTCCGTCGTTTTGGCGGATCCCTGAGAGATGGGAGGGATCTCAGACAATTCTGCGGTTGGCGATAAATTGGTCCACGAATTGCTGCGCCATTTATGTGAAGTTGTTGATGTCCCCATTCCGCAGGGAGTGGAACCAAGTGCGCGCTTGTCCCTTCAAGGTTGTCGGGAACACCTGACAGAGGAGCTGATCAGGGGGCGCTGTAAATCCTCATGACGGTGGTGAAGTGATTGACATGCTCCAACAGATCGTCCGTCTCGTCGAATGTCTCGATGCTGGGAAGCTTGAAACCATTCGGAATTGGATGGGCCAAGACTTGAGGCGATAATGGGGAGCCGTGGTGTGCGGGACGGCGGGCGAGGGTTGCGCGTCGTCCTGCCTGGGCGTATTCCTCTTCTATCATGTCGCGTATTTCTTATCGCGTAGTTCTTTCTGCTGCTCGATCAGGGGCAGCTCTTCTCGGGTGATGGTGACGGTGGTCAGCTTCTGGGCCCCCAACTGGTGGGGCAGGGTGAGTGGAGCTTGCTGCGTTGGAGAATCCTTCTGAATCTTCATCCTCTCGAGCGACCTCTTCGTTCGGGGCATGATTTGGAACCGGGGGCGGGGGTACGTTCAGTGCTGGCGGTTGAACTGGAACTTGGGGATCCCCGAGATTCCTTACGAGAGCGAACATCTCAGTTTGCTGCTCTTCAATCTGCCGCACGCGCCCTTCCAGTCCTGCTGCGGGCTCAGGCACTGCCCCCTCTGCGGGAGGTGCATTGATAAGCGAGTGGGAGGGAGCTGGGTCGACGCGCCCTTCCGGCATTGACCCTTTAGTAGTGCGAGCACTCTTTCTTGCCATTGCAGTTGGCCTTCAAAGAGTTTTGGGAATGTTCCCACAGACGGCGCCAAACTGTTGCAGGTCGCTTAGGGCTCTTGGTAGACTGGTTTACTTGAACCACCTTAGCTCGGGAGCGAACCAAGCGCGCAAACAGTCAATTTGAGATTCGTTGAGTACACTGAAACTTTTTAACGTGGAAAACCCGGAAAGGGTAAAAAACCACGCGGCCGGAGCTGTGCCGACCAAACTTCACTATCTTCTGGGGATTACAATCTGGTACTTAGAACTCGAGCGCGACAGGCCGCTGCTCGTTACAATATTAGAGAGAGAGGGAGAGAGCTCCGAGGGTGACAGGCCACCTCTCAGAGAACTAAGTATTTTTCCTTCTGAGAATGTTGGAGAACAAAAGTGAGAAAGCTCCGGAGAACAAAAGTGAGAAGGCTCCGGAGAACCGTTGACCCCGCCTCTCTTTAGCGGAGTTTTCTCTGGACGCACCCCAAGACCTTGCGCTACCGCACGCGCGGTAGCGCGTGCGCTTGTGATTTGCTTCGCGCGCGTTCTCGTGCGTCTTTGTACGGGCGGTTGGCTGTGGACTGGGCGGCGGTTTCTTCAACTCGAGTGATTATACGTTGACCGTTGACCCCGCCTCTCTTTAGCGGAGTTTTCTCTGGACGCACCCCAAGACCTTTATGGGTGTATAACAACTTCTATACAAGGTGATTGTTATCCGCACTACAGTTTTGGATATCCGCACTTTTTTGTATGAGTTATTACGCGCCTTTTGGAAATACGTCTTGTACATGCATTTTTAGGAAAAGTGATCAACACAAAAGTTGTAGATCTCATCGAGATCTACAACTTTCGTGTTGAACACTTTTCCTAAAAATGCACGCACAAGACGTATTGCCGCCCTGATTGAAATATGTGCGTAACTATAGCGAATTTTTGGAAATCCGCCTTGTACATGCATTTTTAGGAAAAATGTTCAACACAAAAGTTGTAGATCTCGTCGAGATCTACAACTTTCGTGTTGAACATTTTTCCTAAAAATATTTGTACAAGGCGTATTTTCAAAAGGCGCGTAATAACTCATACAAAAAAGTGCGGATATTCAAAACTGTAGTGCAGATAACAATCACCCTATACAAACGGTAGTTAGTTATTGCGCATCTTCCATGATTTCCACGCATTCTAACTTCTAAGATTAAGAAAAAAATAATTATTTAGGGTGAAATTTTAAATTAATAAATAATTAGAAGATTATAAACATCTCAAAAGTTTCAATAATAAAAAGCAATGTTATAAGCAGTACTATTATGGCTAAACACAGTCCATTGATATTCGCAGTCCAATGAATTTAAGTATTTTTAGAACTGCGAATATTCATTTTAAATATTTTCAGGCTTGCGAATAGCAGTGGTAGGACTGCTAATAACATCACCCATAATAAATTACCATTTTAATTGGGCGCGGCGGCGATCATGCGCGCGACCAAATTGGGATTAACATCATTGGCCTTTCTAATGAGCATCTAAATTCATTTCATATTAGAGCGACATTTTTATAGACTATTGTTTCTGAAAATTGTGTGCATTGTTGTAGTAGAGTGTAGGCTAATCATGGACATTAATTTTTTTTAATCAAATATTTTTTTGTAAATTTTTTTTACAAAAATTATGTATTTATTTATAAATTATCTATATCTATATTAAATAAAATTTTAATAACTTTCTACAAGGAGTGGTTTGAAAACTCTTTATCAAGGAGATTGCGGGTTCAAGATCCGACCACAACAATGCGCCGTTGCTGAGAAATAGTGGCACAAAGAGGTTTTGAGGTGCTTGGGCTGCAGCCTAGTAGCGTGCCTACGTGGCCCCTAAGGGAGAGGGCCGGGGCGTTACATTGGATTTGATTTCAGCGAGATTGAACGATTGTGATTGAGACTTGATGGTAAACCGTTACACCATAAATATCCTTATATAGTAGTATAGATATATAACGATATCTAGATTAAATATTTCCAAGAATCTGAAAATATTGCAGAAAAAATGAATCTAAAATTGTGTGAAGATCTTGAGAAATGAATAGGGATATAATATATACTGGTATGAAATTATTACTATCACAAAGAGTGAATTATGATCCATCTATTCTTTTATGGGAGAAATCAAAGGAATGAGAAAGTAAAATCACTATTCAAATTTGGACTTATTTGAGGGGAAATGTGCTGAAATCAAACCACATCCCTACTCTTAAATATCTCCACTTTTTTTACACAAAATTTGCTGTCACACTTAACCATTGCCAGCAAATTTTCCCTGGCTGGCCCACTTTTTGTGGGTAAATAATATTAATAAATTATATATATATATATATTTATATATATTTATATATATAACTTGAAAAAAGAGTTGGCATGAAGGAGAAAGAGTAAAAACAAGTAAGGACCACCATACAAAATACTTACATATATATAATATATATATATAATATATATATATATAGTCATGAAGATTAATAATAGCATATCTCTAGAATCAATCTTTATTAAATAATATAATAATATATAATAATAAATGCCAAAACGTCTATGTAGGAGATAATTAAACTCTTGCTAAAGTTTTTGAATTAGTTTTTTTTTTAATATTTATAAAAGAATAATAACCTCTGAAAATTTTCATAATCCATCTTTCTAAAATACTTAAAACCATGTGTGACATTAATTTTTCAAAATAAAATACTTTTGAGGTTCATAAAATACCTACGTACTTAATATTTACTAACAAAATATTATTTGGTTTTATTTATTTGCAAAACATAATTACATAAATTTAAAATTATTTGCCTATGGAAGATTAGCTTGAGAAAATATTCATCTATTTGCATAATAATTATTTTTATAAAAAAAATTAAAGCTTGGAGTATTAATTGATTGATAATTTGATATAGACAAAGATATAAATATTATTTATATATTAATAATTAAATTTATTTATATTATTATGTCATTATCCATGCCACTCCTACCATAATAGTATAGTATGCCCTTCTAAATGTGGTCATACTCATATACCCTAATAAATCTCCATTAAAAGAGGACCAAATCCTCCTCTCCACCCACTTGTGGGCCCATCTTTGTATATATATAAATAAATAAATATTATTTATATATATATATATATTATTATATTATAGTAATATAGATATATAAATACAACATAATTGCTCTCACTCCACCCTCAATGAAGCACCTCACCTTCCCTTCTCTTTCTGCTGCCTCTATCTTCTCTTCAATGGGAGTTGAAGCGCACCATCTGCACCCTTTGTTCCTCGTGGCGAACGGAGAGCAGGCGCGGACGGCTGAGATGCAGTCGAAGATCATCGCTGGCTCTCAGACGGGGCTCGTCGCCGACGGAGGCGCCGGCGGCCTCATGGCCGCCCCCTCCGGCGGCGCCGGCGCCAAGAAGCGTGCGAGGGATTCGCTCGCCTTTGTTTCAGAAGACATCTCCTCCCATCTCCACCACCAAATGCTGGACCTCGATAATCTTTTTATCCAACATGTGAGTAAAATTGCATGTAAATAATTTGATCGTTGAATTTCATCTCTTAAGTATTTTTATTTATGGGAGTTTTTTTTTTAAAGGAAGAATTTGGAGAAATAAATGAATTGTTTGTATTTATTAGAAAATTAAAATTATAAGAGCACAAAACATTTATATGTAAATAAACTTTTTTTTTCTCTTAAAATGCATATATCCCTTCATTCAATCATCTTCTACTCTCTTTATTTTTGTTTCATTAAATAAATTATCCCCTCCTTACAATGCCCTTGGGGCTGCAATCATGCGCTGGGAAAACTACGAAGGGCCATGAAGGAAGTATCGTCGCGTTGAGACACTGTCGCAGTCAGAATAATGTCATTGGCCGCACGGGAGCCCATGTACACTCTCACTTAGAAATTTAAAATAGGAGGTCGAGTAACTCATTTCTAACTATTTTATGCTCTAATTAATCTCATAGAGATGGTATTGGAAAATGTGTTAGAATGAATAAAGTTAAATTTATATAATTTTTTTAGCCTAATATATCATATAATTTTTTTAGCCTAATATATACATATATATATATCAGTTCAGGTCTTGAATTAATTTTCGTTAAGTTTTTAACGATTATATATATAGATATTATGACACTGTTGGCAATAGTAGGATGAAATTAAAATTTTTGTGCGACTTAACAAAATTAGCGTGTATTTCTATTAATTAATTTTCTATATAATTCATATTAAAAATATGATTAATAGCTTTTCTTAGTATCAAAATGGCAATTTTACCCTCTAATCATATGCGCCGTTGATGTTCAAAAGTATGTTAGAAATTATATATTTATTTAATTTTTAACTTCCCATTAAAATACGATTGATAATAATAATTTCTTTTTTTTTTACTCGGTAAAAATATCTGACCATCAGTAAAACATTTTCCCCGTTATTTATTTTAGCGTTTCTAAATATCTGACCATCGGTAAAAATCTGACCTCAGACACACAATGTTTGGGAAGAGCTCGCGGAGCGGCGGCGGCGGTTCACGCGGCAGCTCGCGGCGGCGATGGAGAACGGCGTTTGCAAGCGTTTGAAGGTGAAGGACGACGAGATCTTGAGGGCGAAGCGGATCAATTTGGCATTGGAGGAGCGAATTCGGAGCCTCTCCATGGAAAATCAAGCATGGCGGGAGCTCGCGCAGGCCAACGAGGCGACGGCCAATCTTCTCCGCAGCAATCTCGAGCAGATTCTCGCCGCTCAGATCCGGGCGAAGGAGGAGCAGCGGGGTTTTGCGGCGGCGGCCGACGCGGATGACGCCGAGTCCTGCTGCTGCGGGGAGAGCGATGGTCCGGTGGGGCCGGCGGTGGGGCCGGCGAGGGCATGTCGGAGCTGTGGGGAGAGGGAGTCGACGGTGCTGCTGCTGCCCTGTCGCCACCTCTGCCTCTGCGTCGCCTGCGGCCGAACCGTCAATTTCTGCCCCATTTGTAAAAGCTCGAAGAGCGGAAGTGTGAATGTAAATTTTTCATGATTTTTTTTTTTTTAAATAATGATGATATTATATCTTATTTATTCCGATCGATTAATTATATAATTTGTTTCATTCATTTTTTGCCCAATAATTTGTTTGAGCATTATTTTTGGGCGAGGGTGTTATTAGCTACTAACGGGTATTCGCAGTTTTTAAAATACTTAAAATGATTATTTGCAGTCCTAAAAACACTAAGGCTCTGCTCGTTTGGTAGGTTTTGTAAGAAGGAATTGGTTTTGGGTATATCAAAATCATTTTTTTGTTCGTTTGACGCTTTTTAGGAAGGAATTGACATTCACATAAAATCTATGGATTTTGGAGGAAGTTGTTTGACCAAAATCAATTCTAGTGTTCGTTTGCTTATTTTAAAAGAGGAGATTGATTCTGGCCCAAAATTCATGAGTTTTGTTTTTTGAAAAATCCTTCTATGCCCAAAACTTACCTATTTAGATGGATTTTGGGACAGTTTCGACATTGTTCATCATCATTGTGGTCGGAGTTCATCATCATTTTGATCGGAGTTCATCATCATTTTGACACTTTTCATCATCATTTTCTCTCAAAACCTTCTCCAAACGAACACAAGATTTTGTTTTTTGCCCGTTTCCAAAACCTCTGCGTCATAGATTTTCGGCCAAAACCAATTCCTGTCTCTCAAATCTTACCAAACGAACGGAGCATATCAATGGACTGCAATTAGCCGTTATAAAACTGCTTATAACATTGCCCTTATTTTTTTTCTCCTTTTTTATTTTTTTGGACTTTTAAAGCTAATTTTTGAACATTTGAGTCCAAGAACACTATTTTATCTTCATCTCTAAAAGCTCCGGCCGTCACCACCCACCGAAACGTGCAGTAATGGTTTCCACTTGGCAGAGCGCTTTTACTTCTGTGAGTTTGGACAAAAATGATAACGTCGTAAAATATGTGTTTGACATGATAACAATTATGGTTGTCACCAAGAAAAACAAAACTAATTTTGAATAGACAAAAACGGAGTTCCTTAGATGAGGTTTGGCATTCACGAACAGTTTATATTCATGATCACCACCACCGTGCCAAACAGACTCTAAATGTCCCTCATAGAAAGCCGTTAAATCAGTTCATTAAATTTAGGCATTTTTGAAAATCGCATCGTAGAAAGTTGTGTGCTACTGAGTTTGGGGGCGTTTTTGTGTTTGGAGCTCAGTCCCGATCGGGAGTAATCTGAAGCATTAAAATATTTTTAGAAAGAATCATGTGAGTTGAACTGCCGTGCATTTTTTGACTGAGCGCGGAGCAAATCCGCTCATCGGACAGAGATGACGGAGGGATAGTAGCATTTGAGCTTAAAAATGCCTCTGTTTGTAGGTGAAAAAGCAAAAACAATGGTGTTTGAATGTAGATTAAGGTCCCGTTTCGAATCGGGGAAAATGCAATTTCGGCAAGTATCTTCTGAAATTTGTGAAAACGGAGGTCAGAATCGGATTGAGAACGTTGAAAAACCTTAATGTAGATATGTTCGTAGTTGTATGAGGTCCAAGGGCTACAAAAAGATCAAAAAAATGTTGCGGACAAGGCCGACGGAGCCGTCGCCGGCTGGCGACACGGGGCAACCACGCGCGTGGGCTGCGGCGTGCCCATGCCCTAGCTGGGCCACAGCCTGACGCGCCACACACGACGGCGACATTGTGGACGCCGGGCAGAAGCCACTGGTGGCCCACGTCCCCCACGCGTGGTCATGAGCGATTAGCGCGTCTGCGCTTGCCGGGCTCGCGCCCCGCCCCGATGAGGCACCACGTGGCGCTAGTACCGGCCACGCTAGCTGTGCCAATCTGAAAGGGTGAAAACGACCCTTTTAAATAGAGCAATGTTAAATGCAGGCCGATTTTGGCTATATGCAGGCCAAAAAATTATTCATGCAGGCCAAATTTCATATTTACATACCATACTCAAAAATCAAATTAATATTTGTCCAAATAAATCACCAAGCAAAATATATAGCATTCATAAAATAAGTAAGTAAAATATCATACGTGCGAGGTTACGTTAAATGTCACTGTTTCGTCAGTAAATCTGGGAGAGCTATTGATGAAGTATCCATAAAGGCGCTAACCACACCCCATCCATGAGGTGCGGTTATCCAAAGAACTCCCACTAGCGACGTAACTACCCGAAGTACAACCATGACCGCCATGGCCGCCATCGCCGCCATGGCCTCCATGGCCGCCATCGCCACCGCCGTCGCGATCATCGTCATCGCCATCACCGTAGCAAATACCCATGAATAGCTTTAATTAGGTCAGTTGTAATTTAAAAACACGTCGGACACGGACAAACGAGTAAACTCCTTGGGGACACGGTTGCATGGAAGGAAAAAACACATAATACATGAAGTACTAAACTACTCGAATCATTTTTCCCGAAGTTTTAAAAGGAAAAATAATATCTATTTTTTTTAAAAACTGTGGCATGCATATAGCTAAAATCAGCATGCGTTTAATATCGCTCTTTTTAAAAAACTGTGGCCTGCATATAGCAAAAACTGGCATGCGTTTAACATCGCTCTTTAAATATGATCAGTAAGTTTCATTTTAGTTTAGTTTTTTAGGAAACTCAGAGATAAGATGAAGATTTTGGATGTTGTAAGGTCGTCGCTTTATGTTCAAGCGATAATAGGTCCTGAGTTTAAACGGCATGCATAAACGCAATGTGTTAATTATCGTGCTAAAATATTAATAATTGAAAAATAACGGCGGATGTGAAACTATTGTGGTCTGATTGATACTAGAACTCAGTCATATGAGAGGTTTTACAATAAGATTGATTCGTGAGTAATGAATCGGTCGTGTAAGACCAATGCAGGTAATTTGAGATGCGTTAATGAAATATGCACGATAGTAAGATTATAAAAATATTACAATGATGTCTGATGAGACACTCTTAAAGACTGTTCTGTGGTATTATCATTGTACATATAAAGATGAGGTATTATCTGCAGTATTTGCATACTGCTTATTGCATACGTATATAAATATTGTGTTGTTCTTTGAGAGATTAACAAACAAAGTTACTCACCAGTCTACTAAATATTAATAATTGAAAAATAATGACGGATGTGAAACTACTGCGGTCTGATATATTGATACTAGAACTCAGTCATATGAGAGGTTTTTACAATTAGATTGATTCGTGAATAATGAATCAGTCGTGTAAGACCAATGCTGATAATTTGAGATGCGTTAATGAAATATGCACGATAGTAAGATTATGAAAATATTACAATGATGTCTGATGAGACACTCTTAAAGACTGTTATGTGGTATTATCATTGTACATATAAAGATGTGGTCTTATCTGTGGTATTTGCATACTGATTATTGCATACATGCATAAATATTGTGTTATTCTTTGAGAGATTAACAAACAAAGATACTCATCAATCTACTAAATATTTTTAGCTATTCTCGACGATGCGGGTGACAGAGCACAGCACCGAAAACTTTTACAAACTATATAGCATAATAATAAATGTAAAGACATGCAATAATAATGTGTAATAGAGATGTACGTACTTGTAAAATTGTGAAATATCAATAAAAATATTTAGTTCTTGCTCTTTATTCGTGTACTAGAAAAGATCATTAATCACATTATTGTTCCCGCCCGTTAACTCGAACTTATCGGGTCAAGACGTGACACTCAAGATTTAGGAATAGATTAACCTAGATGAATATTTTTATCAAGATCATTATGCTAATTTCATGATGTTCATGTAATTTGAGATTTTGTCAATATAAAGCAACCACCTCCATCTTCATTATACTATGTGACTATTAATTCATTCTGATTCCGTTCTCTCTAACCACGATCATAGTAGCATTATCTCGTCATAGCACACTCAGAATCAACCGTCCGCTTGAGTCGCCTGCGGCAGTTTATCGTTGTGGTTACTTCAACATGACCTACAGTGACCTTGAGGTTAATTATTGACTTCGTAATATATATATATATGCATTTGACACCTTCCTAATCAGCTAGCGACGCCTTCCTAATCGGCAAGTGGCAAGTATATATCAACATCAAAGTTACTAGCTAGGTCTACACATGCAACATGATCCATGGCAACATCGCGATCGATGCGGGGACCTCATCTAACGGCCATGTGAGTTTTTATTATATATGTTGTTGATATCATGTATATACAAAATGATGAATTGTTTGCCTATTGACTAAGTAGTACTTTATATATAATAACAAAAGTTGGTTTTCGCACATGGTGATCCAATCTATCACTGAGTCGGCCTTTAATTTTGAGATAGCTCGCACCGATCGAAAAAACCATTCGAGTAAGAGTTAGATAAAAGTACACCATAATTCATAAGGTTTAGTTATAAAAAATAGTCAATTAATTAAAGAGAGAAGAAAACTCATGCATTAAAATGATTCATTAATTGTATATTATTCCTCCCATCTTATAAGTTTCACCAATTTACAAAAGTACCATTTTCGTTAGAAATATGGATGAAAATGATAAAATCAGCTAAACTATTTTACCATGTTTTAGTTTTATCCTTTTATAATGATTTTAGGTTCATTACAAAAGGTAAAATGTAACGCACCATTTTCAATGTAGAGTTATTACAAAGAGTCAAATTGAAATATCATGAAATAATTTGGCATATTTGATCACTTTACATCTGTATTTGTAAAGGAAAATGTAACGCCTTTCAATATTACAATAAGTAAAATTGAATATCATAAAATAATTTGACTGATTATATCATGTATTTTCTATCCATATTTCTAACAAAAGGGACATTTTTGCAAACTGGGAAAACTTAGAGGGAAGGTAAATGTAATTTCGTAAGCTAGAGGAGTGCAACCTGTAATTACGCAAACTCCCAAGGGATATCCCCGTAATTAACCCTTATATATAATAACAAAAATTAGTTTTCACACATGTTGATCCAATCTTTCACGAAGACGGCCTTAATTTTGAGACAGCTCACCCCGATCGAAAAAACATTAGAGTAAGAGTTAGATAAAAGTATAGCATAATTCATAAGATTTAGTTATATAAAATAAAAATTAATTAATTAATTAAAGGTAGAAGAAAACTCATAGATTAAAATGATTCATTAATTGTATATTATTCCTCCCTTTTGGACTTTGTGTTGTAGTAATTAATAAAGGTGGGGAAACATTTTCTACTAAATATACATTAAATATATTGCATACCATATCCCAAGTAATAATATACATTAAATATTGTGCATATCATGACTCCTTTATTCATGATTAAAGAAAGGGGCAAAAAAGGACATCACTAGAATCTTCAAGCTTGGGCCCATGCACTCTTTTTATTATTCTTCTCAATTCAAATATGCTAATATTATATTCTTTTAAATATTGCATCCATTTATTACCTTAGAATGATTAAAATAATAGATATTTGGCTTATTCTTTTTTATTATATATAAATAAATAAAGTATTTATTGCTTGATCAATGATATGTTTTTATCAAAATTTTAATTATTTTCTTTTTAACTTTAATATAGTTTTTACATGACAAAAAGATAATAGTAGTAAATTAATATTTAGATCCTAACTTATTGTCATGTCATGATTTTATTAAAATAATAATAATAATAATAATAAGTTAAAATTTTGATAGAAACCTCAAAATGCTGACATGCTAGAGTTTTTTTTAAAACAAATTCAAATATGCCATCTATTTTATTTTATTAAAATATTGGTGTTGAGAATTGGACTCAAGAATTATAAACACTTGTTTGGAATTGGCCAGAATTGGGTCATTGGAATTCAAATTGAAGATTTTATTTTCGTTAGAATTGGAATTGGAATTATAATTTCAATTTCAGTGTCTCAATTTCATTTAAGCTATAAAGTTCGCCCAATTAAAAAAGTATATATTAAAAATTTACAAACTTTGTATAGCGTGCTTAGATTGTAAAGCCCTCCATAAATAACCAATTAATTTTAAATTAAATATCTAGGTTATAATAACTAATATTGCATGATGAAAATGATAATAGATGTATATTTCCTAATCACGATTAATTATTTAATCTTTAATGGTAAAATACACCTCTAAAATTTATTAAATTCATTATTGTTTTAAAAAAGACAACTAAAATTCTCATTTCATAAACTTTTATCAAATAAGACCAACTTTAGAATAGATTTTAAAAATATCGCAAACTTTATATAATAATTTATTTTATTTAATGAAATAACAATAAATGAAATATAACGGTAAGGTGTCCAAATGTCTTGTCAAAAGTTGGGTCAAATCACTCTGCAGGAGTACGATCAAGTCAAACTCAGGCTGCCACTCAAATGAGTAGACCCAAATAGGCGACCTAATAGTCGGACTGTTGTCTGTACACCCCAACCTTCTCTCCTCCCAACTAAAAAGAGGTAGGTTGTTGAGACCAAGACTTAAACCACCGGCCTCCTTTATAAGAAAGAATTTATCCCACCTCTCAATCATAACCCAACTACGGCCTCCTTTATAAGCGAGAACAAACAACGGTAAGATCAGAGTTGTCAGAAAAGCGTGAAAAGTCGTAGGAGGGTAGAGGAGATGCTGACATGTGTAAATTTTAGGTACGGGGAGCCTACCGATGCATGGTGCGAGAAATTAAATTACACGCTATAATTTTTATTTTATTTTTAAAAAGTCACCAAATATTGTTCCATGTATTCTTACGGTTATTTTAAGTAGTCATATGTATATATTTTGGGATGAATATACATCTATACAAAAGTGAAATTTTTGAACTAAATTACAACTGTAACTTATACTGAAAATACATACCATTTACAACTGTGATTGAAAATACAATTGTACTTTGGCACGAAAAAAAATCTCGTACGATCCTCTCTGTACGTGCGCGTACCTAAGATTCTCTCTTCCGTGCGAGAGTTCACTATTTTCGAAAAAGCCGTGAAAACTTCATTTTGGCGCAACCACCGAAAGCAGCGGTGAAGGCAAGCCTAAATATATTATTTTGCTGCAATATTATTTTTACTAATTACAGAATTAGACAGCTTGTGTATAGTTGTGTTCTTATTTAAAAAATTTACTGGTATGCGGAAATAATCTACGAATAATAATTTTAAATTTTATTCTGAATCGCGGATAATAAAAAAATCAAGAATTTATATATTTAATTCTCATATTTAATTTATCCTTGACGTGGGCCAAATTGTTGGTGCTCGCCCGGTTATCTTGTCATATGAATATACGATAGAAACAAACTATAATTGTCAAATCCATATATTGCTTTGCATTTTATTTTATTTTTCAAATTTTATACTTTAAAAAATATTACTAACTTTGTCTTTAACTTATATATATATATGCCACGTGTCTATTAGTATTTAAAACCTATTCAAATTTGTCATCAATAAAATTATTTCTTTACCGTTTCGAAATAAATAATTATATAAAATTGGTTGTAATCGCGTCGCTTCTGTCACAAGAACATGCATGAATAAGCATGCTTGCAAGTGAAAAAAAAAGATTTTAAGCTACGGGTAACGCACCGCCTGTTCATACGGATCGAGATTTTGTCCATTTGGTACCTTAAATGAAGGTTCGTTTTATGGTGAGGATCGATTACCACTTTATCTGAATGCGCATACTTTTATGATTAAAGGAAAAATGTAAAAGGATGAGATTAATTTGGACCGTGAAATATTTGGACTCAAATGGAGAGGATCCGGGTACTGTTCACATTCGGGCTGAAAATTCAACCATGCAAATCCCGCTAGCACTATTTTTTATGCGTAAAATCCTACCAGCACCTATTTTTTATCACGATTTCGACGGCTGGATTTTCACCCGCATGTGAACGGGGAGGTGCATTACACATGGAGAAATATCTCTTACAAGTGGAGATGGAAATATTATTTATATATTTTTTTGATAATTAAATTTAAATGTTTTAATTAGTTAGTCTCTTTTAATTCCCTCCATTTGGAAGTTTTAACTTTTAAGTTTCTCATGACAAATTTCTTGCTTTCGAAGTTTTTTTAATTATTATATAATAATAATAATAATGTGATATAATTTTAAATCAAGAAAGTTTATGAAATCTTATCACTTAATAGAGATGATGGATTACTCACCTATAATTAATAAATTTTATACATCCTAACATGATATTATAACTAGGATGCTAGCTTAAGCCCAATGACTCACCATCGCACCGTTCAAAAACGTCATTTTTCTCCGGTGAGTTTGGACAAAAACACGACCGCCATACAATGTATGTTTGACACGACAATTGTTATGACCGCCACCAAGAAAAAAAACTAGTATTGAACATAAAAGTGAATGAATGTGAAGTCGGGCGTTCACGAACTACAGTTCAAGACCACCGCGTTCACGCCCGCTACCGCTATTCCAAACGGAGCCTTAACATTATAATAGATTTCTCCACCTACAATCAATTTGCTTTAGGTTTGATTAATATGCTCTAAGCAAACTAAAGGCCGTCATCATCGAAGTCATCCATTCTCGAACTCATATTCAAAGTTAAGCTAGATACATCAGCGATCAAACTCATATTCTATTTAAAAACTTAGGGTTCATTTTACGCAGCATTCTGCGGCAGTAAGTTTGAACAAAAAACGTCAGCGCCATAAAATATATGTCGGGCACAGAATATAAAGAATATAATCATATCTTGAGAAATTTATGCAGCATTCTGCATCTAATGATGTAGATATCATTTCGCCCACAGCTAATTACTACATGGTTGAATGCTTAGATTCTAGCAGATATCAGAGCAGACTAAGCCAACGGCCCACCAATCCAGAGGCGTTGCCGACTGTTTAGGAAGTCTTCGATCCCCCTGTGGAAAATGAAGCTGAAAGAAGTATAAGAGAGGGGCGAGAAAGAAGAACTTGGGTCATCATATTCGTCGGAGCAGAAAATTCATGCTACGACCGCAACGCCCACTTTTGATGATTACGAGACTAGAAACTCATAAAAAAAAATTTTGATAACAAATAAAGCATGTAATAAATCTTTATGAATTCATGTTCTCACAGTTTTTCAATTGCTATCGTTTGAAATGTTTCGACATTTATTACATTTGGAAGTTCAGATTTTATGCGCGCGCACGCACACATACACACATATATATGTATTTCTAGCAGGGAGTGGCAACTAAAGCAAACGCTATTTTTTTGACCTTTGGAGTAGTCTCTATTTGGAATCACCAATCCCATAAACTATCATTTTATATCTGATTCCAACCACAGGGAGAGAGCTCCATTCAGAACACTATTTTACCTTCATCTCCAATCGCCGCCACCCACCTAAACAGGACTCAAAAGTTGGTTCGTGTAACGCACCTTAAATCACCGTGCGCGACCCCCGATCACGCAGTATATTTTCTCCGGCACGAATTTTCGCGCATGATTGATCTAAAATACGATTGCTTTGCAATACGACCGTATTACACAAATACGGTCGTATATTTTTGCAAACAATCTACACCGTTGAAATCACGGATCATGTGGTTGTACTTGCTCCCGCACGATGACCTATTATGATCACCGTGTATTACCCGTACCTAAATATCTCTCCCCAAACCGACCCTAAAACTCGTAGCCAACCGAAAAAACTTAGACCCCGTGAGTTAAGGTACCAACAACAAAGTATTTGATCTATACCTTTTCACCTATCCAATGTGGGACAAAACCAATGCCTAGGCAAACAAAACCAAAAACATTAAGAAAAGCAATAATGTGTGGACAGCAACATCTAACAGACCACTTGATGAAAAGAAAAGAGAATCAAAGAAACCCTAAATGTGAGGAGAGAGAAAGAAAAAAGATCATGATGTCTGCAGCACTTTGGGTATTGGTTGGGAGGATAAACGATGACAAATTTGTCACAGAATATGAATGATAACATAACCAAACAACTTTCTCTTCTCCACACCTTTAAAAATAGGAACATGCACATTCAATCACATCCTACTTCATAGAATTTGGCCCATCATTAATGTGACAACTCATATTTCTCAATTTATAGTGAAGGCTGGGGTCCATATAAGTTTGCTAAATTACAGGTTGCACCTCTCTTACTTTTGAAATTACAAAATCACCCCTGAAGTTTACATTTCATAGCATCGGTGCACAAAAATACCCCCCCCCCCCCCCCCCCCCCCCCCACCACCACCACCCTGAAAATTTGCTCCGAGGGGGGTATTTTTGTGCATGGATGTTATGAAATGTAAACTTCAAGAGGGGTTAATGTTATGAAAAGTAAACTTTAGGGGAGTTTTTTGTAATTTCATAAGCAAGAGGGGTGCAAACTGTAATTTAGCAAACTTAGTCCTGATGATATCCCAGGGGTATTTTTGTGCATGCACGTTATGAAATGTAAACTTATATGGGAGGTTTTTGTAAATTCAAATGATAGAGGGGTGCAATCTATAATTTTGCAAACTTAAAGGAAATATCACGATAAACGACTCTATATTAATATATATATATTATATATATATATATATATCATGATAAAAAGCAAGAGCTGATAATACCTAAAATTATATGACAGAAAACATCATATCACTAACAGCGGGACAGCTACTAGTAAGTATTAATGGAGGCCATATCACCTTCATGTGACGAACAGTAACCTTAAAAAAAGGGAGAGAGCACAGTTCTTCCCATATCTACTGCACCACTTTGATTCTTTTAATGTGCTCATCGTTGAAATCTGTATCTTTTTTTTCTGCACTTTTTAGGGGGTTTAGCTCCACTGTTTGGAAAAGGAGTCGTCTTTTTCCCAAAAAAAAAAGTAACCCAAATCCACTCAGAAAGTAAAAGGCAATGCCAATTTTTTTTGTGTGGAGAAAATATTGCCTTAACCGTCCGAAGGTAAAGTCGTAGAGATGCATTCTGATATGATTTAGGCTCTGTTTGGCGCATTTTTTTTTGCTCCGGTGAGTTTGGACAAAAACGCGATCATCATAGAATGCATGTTTGGCAAGACAGTGGTTATGACCGCCACCAAGAAAAGAAAACTAGTTTTGAACATAAAAGTGGATGAAGTTCCTTAGGTGAGGTTGGGTGTTCACAAACGACAATTCATAACCACCGAGTTCACGACCGCCCCCACCATGCCAAACGGAGCCTTGGAATGCGCACGTGTACGCTCAATTGAGTGTATCTGAGTGTTGACACATGCAGACTGGGTCGCGCCCCAACACACTACGTTTGGGCGGCTAAGGCATTATTTTTTTCTTATTTTTGGAAATGATTTGGTCTAATTTATGAGAAGAGGAGAGGAGTACCAAGATCCTCTCCATTTGAGTCCAAATTAATTAGTGGATGATGCGATGGGTTCACTAATCCCATCCTTTTATATTTTTCCTTTAATCAAAAAATTATGCACTTTTAGATGGAGTGAGAATTAATCATCACCATGAAATGAACCTCCATTTGTGATCTCAACTGGAGAGGATCCCGATCCAGGAGAGGAGGGGAAGGGTGGGTGGGTGGGTGTTACGCCCGGCGTCATTACCAGGTTATTCGGGTATTGGGCACGACGACCAAAGGAGAAGGAGGAGGAAGACCGGGCTGAACCATCCGGTTCAGCCCGCCAGTATTAATATAAGGAGCACCGGGGCTGAACCGCACCGGTTCAGCCCCTATGGGGGCCGGCCGGCCCTAAGGGGTTGGGTGGGCATAAATACCCAACCCCTCCTCCTTGGTTCATTATGAAGATTATTATCAAGGTATTTCCCCTCTCTTCTTCCTCAAACCCTAGCCTCAAGCCCTAGTTTCCCCTAGTTTCCTCTAGTTTTTCCCCCTTTCTCTAGTTAGATCATAACATTTGGTATCAGAGAATCTTTCCTCCAACCATGGTGACACGCACCGAAGCCGAGAATGCGCGCTTGACCACCATCGAAGAAAACTACGTAGGGTTGGCGGATTCGGTAGCAGTGATCGAAGAACATGTGAAAATGTCCCAAAAAAATCTGGAGGAACGCTTGGATACGCGTATGGAGAAGATCAAAGCCCTCCTAGTGCAGAATCTGAGGGAAAGCCGTTGTGGGATCGGAGGCGGAAGCGTCCTTTCAACCGGCCGCACCACACGTCGGAGGCGGAATGGCCGAAAGCTTGCGGCAGCCACCCGTCTGGACTTCGCCCGCACAGGTAATCGTCGGATCGATGCCTTCGACGAACGCAGGATGCGGATTCGGACCCGATCCAGGCCACCGGGAACGCGCGTGGACGGGACCTTCCATGGCGGCGGCGGGATCGACTCAAAACGCGGGAGACGCACCGTATGGGCTTGGAGGAGGCTTCACCGGGTCAGAGGGGACTGGCGATGGCCGGCTAGGTGGCGACTAGCCGGCGCGGCCGGCTACGCAGCAGCCAGCACCGGCTGCTGCACCAGGATGCGGCCCTGGCGGGCTTCCAGCAGAGCAGGCACGGGCCTTTGCCGGCCCATGGCGAGGTCGGGAGGCGCCATTATGTTAGGGGTAAGGCCTAACCCGTACCGGTCGGGAGCTGCGGATCAGTTGGTGATGAGAGCCGTGTTGAAGGCTCCTTATCAAGGAGATCTAGGGATCGAATCTCAGCCTCAACAACCCGCCTCAATTAAACTGGTTGAGGAGACGGGTTGGGGTGTGGGGGCCGCGGCCCTGTTAGGGGCTCCGAATTGGGGGCCACTATGGATCATTGCCTTGGACTGCTTCGCGCGGAGCGGTATTTGAGCAGCTGGTATTGCCCACCGGTACGGGTTAGGCCTTACCCCTAACAGTGGGGGTGTATTATCAGCTGGGAATTAGTCTTTGTAATTATGCTTGTTTGAGATTTTTATTATATGAACTTTAGGCAACACTTTTATGACATTTCCTTCATCTAATTGTCATTAGTTTAGGGTTTTAAAGATTGTTTGCCTAATGATATTGAAAGATATAGCTTATGATATTATGGCTCCATTTGGCACTGCGGTGGCGGTCATGAACGCGGTGGTTATGAATCTTCGTTCGTAAACGCCCAACCTCACCTAAGGAAATTAATCCATTTTTATATTCAAAGCTAGGTTTCTTTTCTTGGTGGTGGTTGTGACCGTTGTCATGTCAAACATACATTCTATGAAGGCGGCGTTTTTGTCCAAACTCACCGGAGCAAAAACGCAGCGCCAAATGGAGCTTATATATCAAATGGAAGTTAGTAAGAATTTGTGATAGACTGATCTTAAGATGTATTAGAGCAGCATAATGTGGATTTATTGGCATATCACTGAATTCCTAATATATCATCTTATAATCTTTTAATACTTACTAATATGCCACCTTTTAATGCCCTTTAACCGGTTGTAAGTATATATTTTCTTGCTATTAACAATACAAAAATACTAGTATCATAATTGCAATCTTCTCAGGAAAAAATTCTAATACAAAAAAAAAGAGAAATCTTATTAACATCAGACATCATATTTAATTTCTTAAATAAGAGAATATAAAAGCATTTTAAAGATATTTTAGGACTATTTTTGTTATATTAACAAAATACTCAATACTAATGCCTGAAAAAATTATTCTTGTTATCTATACTAATATATAAAGGTATCTCCCTTATGGTGTAATGGTGTGGACCATCAATGAAATCATTAGCCCTCCCTCACAATTTTTGAAATCATCTCCTCATCTCTTTATTATTTATTTCATCAAATAAAAATCCCTCCCTCCTCACAAAGCCATTGGGATTGGAATCGTGCGCTCAAAGAACTGCGAGTGATGGGAGTGTCGTCACGTCAGGGTACCGACGTTGGCCGGCACGGGAGGGGGGGCAGTCACTCGTATTATTATATACATAAATAATATAAAATAATCAGTATGGATGACATTAATTTAGTCCTTAAAATTAAAAACATAGAAGGGTGGGGAAATTGTTTAATAGGCAAATGAATTGATGAAAAACTACGAAGCACCAATACTTCCTTGAGGGTGACGTGGCCGTACAGAATACGTACCTGATATTCGATAGATACACCTGTTACTCTAGTTTGTAGATACACTTGAACTTGACAAATCGTTCTACATATTGTGATAGGAGTATGTTTTTCTAAAATAAACAAAAGACTTTTACGTGTTTTTTAGAAAATTAAAAAATTGTGACCCATAAATACAATTAACGTGTTTGTTTATTATAGTAATAAAATGAGCTTCAGATTTAAGTATCTTTTTTCGTTAAAATTATAAATAATTTAATTTAAATTTTATTATTTAATTTTTTACTATATATTTAAGAATTATATGTTTCAAATTGGTAGCGTTTCTACTTGTTCAACGTGAATTTTTCTACGTCTTATATTCTCTTAAAAAAGCATTTGCATATATATATATATATATACTATTCTAAAAAGAAATATGGTGGCATGCGAATAGCGTGAGATCAAAAATCCCCAAAAAATTAGGACCGTCGGATATATGGCTTCAAAATACAGGTGTTGTCCGATCAAATACAATTGGACTGCAAATAGCTATTCTTCAAAAATCCAAAAACTCATCTCCTCTCATTTCCCTGATACCAGCCCGCCAGCCTCGCCTCCTCCGCCATTACCCTTCCCCGCGGCCGCCGGAGTAGCCACCGGCTTGACCGGAGACCCCCGGCGAGTTCGCCGGACCCCGGCGAACCTGCCGGGGTGAGTCCGGCCGCGCTCCGGCAGGGCCACCGTCGGCGGTGGCCCTGACCGTTCGTCAAACGCAGGAGTGCCGTCGTTCGTCGAACGCAGGAGTGCCGTCGTTCGACGAACGGTGAATCACTTCTGCGTTCGACGAACGGCGGCACTCCTGCGTTCGACGAACGGCGAATCACTCCTGCGTTCGAGGAATGGCGAATCACTCTTGCGTTCGACGAACGGCGGCACTCCTGCGTTCGACGAACGGCGGCACTAAAATCTTAGTTAGAGATCTGTCGGTGGCCTCACGCCGGCGGCAGCCCAAAAGGGGGCGGGAAGGAGGGGACGGAAGGGGGGCACGGGAATTTGCATAAAAAAAATTATATTTATATAATAAAATAAATAAATATATATATTAGATTTAAAATATATATATCTTATATTTAAAATAAAATGAATATATATAATTTCATTCAATTCTTAAATCATAAAATAAATATATATATATATATATATAATTAGTTTATATATATATACTTAGTAAATTAAAAGGGGCGGGCCCGCCGAGGGGGAGGGGGCGGGCGAAGCCCGCCGATTGCCCTCGCGTAGGGCCGGAGGCCCGTACCGTTCGACTCGTATATATATATATATATATATATATATATATATTGGTGTGTATTATAAGTCAATTTAAATTACGTCGCACCTTAAACGTACCAGTATGTTTTCCCCATACCATCATACTGAATACGCATCATACCCAATACTCGTACCCATACCAATGCTTCATAGATGAAAACCACAATGTTTTTATGGCTGACAATTAAAAAAATATTGATGTTGACATAATATTGACTTGAGTGGCGGCAAAAGGAATTTGATAATTCTCCGTTAATCCAGTAATGATGATTCTTGTGTTAACTATTGCAAATATTTACTACCCATGATGAGACTTCTGGTTCGTTGAATTAGACATAATTGAAATTGGATGCAAGAATAGGTCAATATCTCTCTAAAAATTTCACTATTTCTCCCTCAAAGTTTCTATTTCACTAGTATTCTCCCACTAAGAAAATTCCACTAGCAATTCTCTACAAATTACACG
Source organism: Dactylorhiza incarnata (assembly GCA_033032865.1). Lineage (NCBI taxonomy): Eukaryota > Viridiplantae > Streptophyta > Magnoliopsida > Asparagales > Orchidaceae > Dactylorhiza > Dactylorhiza incarnata. Next base: position 1,554,238 of record JAWHQI010000394.1, read on the forward strand.
ATACTCTCTAAAAATATCCCTCTAAGTTCTCTATTATCACTAGGATTTTTGCACTCGCAGAATTTTCTCTCTTAAAATTCTCTTTTAAGAAAACCTCTATATAATTCTCTTATTAGTGATTCCAGCTTATTCAGATTGTTTCACTCTAATATTTTCTTACTCTAAAAGGTTTTCTCCGGGTTTTTTTTTTACTCTAGACATCTCACTAGAATTCTATTTAGAAATCTATCACAAAATTTCTCACACTTGCTCTCTCTAGAAAACTCATTATATTTCTCTCTTAAACTCTCTCAAGATTTCAAACTTACTAGGATTCACCCATTCAAAAAATCTCTTTCTAGAAATTCTCATTCAAAAATTTCTCTAGATTTTTTTCTGAAAATCTCATTTAGATTTTCTCTATAGAAATCTATTTTTAACTGATATTTTGATCTTCTGAGGTAAGAATTGAGTAATTGAGCTTTTACCTAAACTTCAGTTTTACGAAAATGATTGGTATTCCAATTTTATATTAAAATTAAACAACCAAACTGAGAAATTGAAATTGGACATTGATTTCTAATTCCAGACCCATTCAGTCCAACCAGACAGACAGACCTTAATGAAGAAAACATTATATAATTTTTCATTATACCAAGTATAAACATTATATATATAAACATTAAAAAATATCAAATAAACATAATATATATATAAGTGTTCATAAGAAGACAAGCAAATTATCCTGATAATTTATAATTACTTGGCAGGTAATATTGCAGAAAATTAGTAGAATAGAGACTTATGGAGGCAAAAATAGAAGCATATAGTATTACTTGTTTGGATAGTTGAGCTGAGATCAGTATTCCGTTTCCAGGACCCCATCAATTAGTCCGAACTCCAGTGCCTGAGAGGTTATAACCAGTCAGAGAACTACTTCCAATGGCAGGGGGCGGCAGTTGCAAATAATACATCCTAATCGTCAGTTTTTTTTGGACGGCTGAGATCAAAACCACTTAAATTTAAAATGAATTCGGTTCTAGTTACTCGAAATAAATCAAAAGACAGCCTCACTTGCCGGGTTTTCTTTCTTGTCCGCCTTAAGTAGAACCTAAGCATCCAACCATAAACCAATTGATTATAGGTGGGAGCCCAAGATCTATATTAGCTACAGAAGACTATATTTGTCTCTTAATGTGGGATTATATTCACAACGCACCCTCACGCGTAGGGATGGTCTTTGACTTCTGACGCGTGAACTCTTTAATTTGGGCGGTGCGAGAGTGTGCGGTTAGAGTTGGACTCTCTTTGGGAGACCGGTGCCAGTGGCTCCGCTGTAAAATGAAGCTCATTTGAAACAATGGAGCTCCCATCCTTTGGTTGGAAATGAAGCCGAAAATGAAGTTTTTGGTCTTTCCATTGTAGCATATCACCAAAATGGAGGTTTAGCAAAACACATTAATTTCTCCAATGGCATTTCTATCACACCGTAATGGACTTAGACGCACAAACAAATAGAACCTTAACCCGCCTACTATGATAATCATCCGACCTATAGAGAGTCAGGATGGCGTGGCTGTGGCATTCGTGAACATCATGATTCGTGAACATCATGATCATCCGACCTATAAACTGTCGTTCGTGAACACTCAACCACTCCCCCAGAACATCGACTCATTTAGGCTCAAAATGGGGTTTTTTGTGCAGCAGTTGCAACCGTTTGTCCGTGTCAAACTAGTGCTTTATACTAGCTTTATGATAAAGAAGTTTTTATCCAAATAGGCTGAAGCAAAAACACGGTGTCAAATGGACCCTCAATAAGTCATGAGTGAAGAGTCCTAGATCTTTATTAAGTGCAGAAAACTATAAGAATTTCCAAATAGAAAACTATTAAGTGCGTTGAAAATTCTATCTTAATGTCTCCAAAATATAGATGAAATTTTTAATCTTGATTTTGATTATATTCATAGAAAGTTAGTAACTTCCCTTCATTTTCTACCTATACTGACGAGCTATTCGGAAACTGTGGCTTTACTCTACAGAAAAAAATGAATCTGTAATTATTTAAAGTAGTAAATGAAGGGCGCCCTAAATGAAATACCTCAGAGGATGAAAAGAAGCGATCCCTTTCAGTATACTGCTGCACCTTTTCTAGAGGTTGGCCGGTAAAAGCTGCATACATTTTATCTATTTTCTGTAAAGAAGAGCTTTGAATTAGTACTTGGTAATGCAAACCGTACGGGTATTAAATGAATCCACCATGCACATGATCAATTTGCCTTCGCCCATGGCTTTTCTAGAGGATGGTCTACAAAAATCATATCTAGAACCCTTGCTCCAAGATGCTTACCTAGTTAACATTACATCTAACTTTGCACCCCTCCCCCCCCCCCCCCCCCCCCCCCAAAAAGTTCACTGCATCTAGAGGTGTGCAAAAACAATCAAAAACCCAAGAACAGAAACGAACATAACGATTTGGTTCAGTTGTAAGGTTTTAGGTTCGGGTCGAGTCCCAAAAAAACAAGAATGACCCTCTGAAAGCGACGACGGGCTCGGATCATGCATATGACGACCCTAATCCTCCCTCTTGCGAATGTAAATCTGAATGGGCCCCGATGCGGGTCGGCTCGCCCGTGGACTACGATCCCCATCACCTACGCTTGAATTATAATCTTGAAGTACCCTTTTTGCTACTCATTTGAACTTCTACTTTAAAGCAACCCTGTATTCTAATACCATGACAAAAGCTCAAGGCCTCTCATAACCAAGCATCTATTTGTTATACAAGCTAAATTTGAAAAACATGAGCTCTGTCTGATTTGATAAATGAAAAAGGTGGAAGTGGAAGGGAACAGGAAATAGAAAGGGTGAAAGAACTGAATTGAAATGAATATTTCACGTGCTTGTTTGATTGCCAAGAAATTCAGGAAGAAAATGCTTTTTTTTCTTTATCAGGTTGATGGATTTTAATTTTTTCACACTTTTCATAAACTGGAGTAGGGACTTCCTAACTAATGAAGGTCGATTAGTCATATTTCCTACGTAAATTCAACTTCCTATGTACATCCAGCATCAAATTGTTAAGTTAAATCTATTTGCATTTACTCAACATTACTTAAGACAACAAATATTAAAAAAAGTTTTTTACAAAAAGATTAGATAGTATAAATTGCAAGCGTAGCATGAATGATAGTGTAAAAGCTCAAAAACTTACATGACGACTTTGAACAGCTTCATTAACTTGCCTCCTCACATCCTCCACATGGCCCTACAGAACAGTAGGATTAAGGAACCATTAGAACATAAATAACTAGTTAGTAAGACATCCGAAAACATATTGCAACCAACTTATTGCTTGTATGTTAAATTGTTAGAGTTATAAAATCACAAGGTGTGAGGTGAGAGGTTTTCCCACACATAATGAATTGCTTAAAAAAATTTGTTAAATCTAAAACACACCCCACATCCAGTTTGTTGTTGATGTATCATAACTCTGGCATTTGGCATAGCATATCGCATTCCCTTTTCACCTCCAGCAAGAAGAAGTGCTCCTTGGCTAGCAGCTACACCAAAGCATACAGTTCCAACCTTCGGCTTGATCTGATATCACCAAAGCAAGAAATAGCTCAGGAGATTGATAGATATAACAAATAAGGGTGCATGCATTACAGCTAGTAGCCTTTTGCATTTTGAATAACTATTATGGTGTATGTTAGGGATCAGAATAGTAGGTTTAGATAGACTTTATTTTGTATTTTAGGTAACGTTAGTAAATTGTGATAGTAAATTATTCGTTTATCTTTGTCATTATGGGTAGCATTAACATATTGGGTATTTTCATAAGAGGGATTAGTCATAAAAATATTTTTGGTGAGTCTACTTAAGAGACTTGGGGATTGGAATAAGGTAACCAATAAATTAATATCATATTCTCTTTTTTTGTTTTCTAAATTAATTAGGGTTGGAGTTCCCCCTTGAGCTCTTGCATTAGATGTCACGGTAAGGCTCCAGTTATCCGCTCTTGAAAATTATGGATGAAGATCCATAACAAATTGGTGCTAGTCATTCAATCCATCATCCAAGCATAAAATCCGTTGATCCGCAATAGCCCTATGTGATCAACTACGCTGATCACATTGCACCATCACGTTCTCGTGTGATACCGGCATATCGCCCGCATCCGTCATACATGCTCTCATCGTGCAATCACATTGGTTCCAGACCCATATTGTTATCGTCGCTGTTAGAATTATTAGCCGCTGTATTTTTTGTCATTGTATTCTCTTGTATTACCCTCCACTGTAATTAGAGGGACTTCTATTATTCAATACAATTGTTCTATTTTCAGTTTAACATGGTTCAGAGCACGGGTTGCCCTAGCCGCTCGCGTCTCTCGCCCGCCGCTCCATCCGCAGCCGTCGTCCGCCTCTGCCTCTCCACTCTCCTCTCCACCGCAGATCCTTCTCTTTCCCCTCTTCTTTCTCCCCTCTCCTCTCCACCCGCCGGTCTCAGAAGCTTCTTGTACCGTACTGATCGGCGCACAAGCCGATCGGCTAGGCTTGATGCCTCTTCCTCCGGCAACCGTATGATCTGTCTGATTTTTTCCAGAAAAGTTTCGCTTTTCCCTCTTCTAACACATACTAGGAGGATCGATTGATCGCTTCCTAGATCATCAATCTAGTGTTCTTCCCCTCCATATGCTTCCTCACAGAAAAATGTTTCTATCTTCTTCTGGCCTCGTTTGACCTCGACCCTCAAGAAGTTTATGTTCTAGGATCCCGTCTGGTGCTAGTGGTGGTGTCCGACATTTTTTCCGGCAAAGGCGATTTTCCGGCGATCTTTCGGTGGTTGTTTTTGACCCAATCCAAAATTCTTCGGCGTTTATTTGTTCTCTGATTTCATAATGTCTGATGTGGTTGATTCTTATGACGGCTTACAACCCGCTGGATCTACCCGGGTTGGGAACGATCATACGACGTCTCAAATTACCACGATCCGTCTTGATACAACAAATTACCTATCCTGGTCTCGATCTATTGCCTTAGCCGATAAGAGTCGCCGGTTGTTTGGCTATGTCAACGGTATTATTAAGGAGCCGGAGAAGACTGTGTCTACTTGGGGACAATGGGAATCAGAGTTGGTATTGTCGTGGTTGATTAATTTCATGCAAGAGGTTATTGCACGTAATTACCTATTCTTGGATACAGCTACGAACATTTGGAGTTGTGCTGAATCTACATATTCCCAGAAAGGGAACACCGCTCAGATATTTCAGCTACGAAGGAAGATCTTTCTCCTTCGATAGGGTGATCGCCCACCGTATGCCTATTATTTGGAGTTCACTCAACTATATCAGGAGCATGAGCATTTTACCTCCCTCGACCTTGTTTTCTCCGTTGATGTCATCCTTGTTCGTGCTCATGAAGATGGGAACAGGGTATTTGAGTTTCTACATGGTTTACACCGGGACTTTGATCACATTATTGTTCAAATCCTTGGCGGCACTCCAATCCCTTCGTTGTCAGAGACCTATAGCATTGTACAGCAAGACTATGATCGTCGTCAGTCTTGGAGTTCAGAGGTTTTCTCTACTGGTTCTGCTCTTGCTGTCTCTCATTCTGGAGGCACCAATCCTCGGGACTTCAAGCCCAGGCCCACGGACAAAGACAACCTGATGTGTGACTACTGTGGTCGGAGTCCGCATACTCACGATACTTGCTTCAAATTGCATGGTCTCCCTTCACCAAGAGGTGGAATGGTACCTCTTGGAGGTCGTGGTGGGTGTAGTCGTGGCCGCTCCGGTTTTATCCCTCCTCGCTCTGCTCACCTGACTGAGTTCATTGACGATAGTACCAATGGCGGCCAGATCTCTGAGCCCTTGTCTCTCCCTGGGTCCTTTTTTACTGATGAAATGATGACCCTCCGTTGCATGATGCAGGGGTTATCCTCTGAGGCTCTAAGCCTACTCCTGGTCCATCCTCGTCATTTGCTCATTCAGGTACTCCAAGTGCTCAATCTGATGTTGTCTCGCCTACCACTCATTGGATCATTGACTCTGGAGCCACTAACCGTATGACTGGGTCATCGTCAGGTTTTGTTTCTTATTCAACATTGTCAAGCAGAGACAAGGTAAGCATTGCTGATGAAACTCTTTCCGCTATAGCTAGAAAGGGATCCATCAATTGCTCTACTCTTACCTTAGCATCTGCTCTTCACGTCCATTCTTTTACTCGCAACCACTTATCTATTAGTCATATTACAAACTCTATGAACTGCTCTGTCACTTTCTTTCCTTCTTACTGTGTCTTTCAGGACCTGCGAACGAAGAAGGTGATTGGCTTTGGTAGGATGCGAGACGGATTGTATGTGTTTGATACTATTGTTCCTCAGGCTATTCATGCTCACCAACTCCCTCTGTTGGCTACATGACATCGTCGCTTAGACTCCCTCTGCTACTACTATGCAGTCTTTATTTCCTAGTTTTTCATCTTCTGGGTTTAACACGTTTGTGTTATGTTTGAGAACTTGCTAAACATAAGCGTGTCTCTTTTAATCGCGTATCTAAGTCGTGTACTGTACCTTTTCATACTATTCATAGTGATGTATGGGGCCCTTGCCCATTTGCTTCTATCTCCGGTCATCATTAGTTTGTTACATTCATTGATTGCTTTTCTCGAACTACGTGGGTCTATTTGATACGTAGTAAAAGTGAAGTGTTCCCACTTTTTCAAAAAATTCATAAAATGATTTTTACTTAATTTGGTGGAACCATTAAAACTCTACACAATGATAATGATCGTGAATATATGGATTCCAAATTTGAATGTTATTTGAGTAATCTTGGCATCGTTCATCAAACCACTGGTGTAGATTCTCCTGCACAAAATGGTGTTACTGATCGTAAAAATCGTCATATTCTTGAAGTGACACGATGTTTGTTATTTGCGATATCTCTTCCGAAATACTATTGGGGTAAGGCCCTTCTTACTGCGGCTTACCTAATCAATCGTATGTCTTCCCGTCATCTGGGCAATCACACTCTTTTTCATACTTTAGGTATCCCTCCTACTACTTTTGTATCCCGTGTGTTTAGATGTTTATGTTTTGTTCACATTCATAACATTATTCGAACAAAACTTGATCTGCGTGTCTTTCGTTGTGTGTTCATTGGTTACTCTCCCACACAGAAAGGGTACAAATGTTATCATCCTCCTAGCAGGAAAGTCTTTGTCTTTATGGATGTCACTTTTCATGAAACTACCTCTTATTATGAGTCCTCACTTCAGGGGGAGTCTTCACACTTCGAAGTGAGTACTCCTACTCTTCCTCCACCTGTTCCTCTATACATCACCACTCAGGGGAAGAGTGTGGATATTCCCAAAGATGCTCTCAAAGATATTCCCAAAGAAAATAAGTTGCAAGTATGCACTCAGAGAAGCAAATGATCAAACACTCAGTCACATCCATAATACCAGAGCCACTACCAGATTCGTCTTCAGCAACCCTTGAGTTACCTATTGCTCTCTGGAAAGGTATTCGCTCATCCACTCAACATCCTTTATCAAAATCTGTTTCGTATGCCTCTTTATCCTCTTCCCATCAAGCCTTTATCGTTTCTCTATCCACTGTGTCTGTTCCGGTACATGGCAGGAGGCACTTGGCCACCAAAAATGGGCAAAGGCGATGATGGAGGAAATGAAGGCTCTAGAAAAGAACCATACATGGGGTCTGGTCAATCTCCCTCCTGGCAAGAAGATAGTTGGTTGTTGATGGCTTTTTAGAGTAAAGCAAAACTCTGAAGGTACTGTGGAAAGATTCAATGCTCGGTTGGTGGCAAGAGGCTACACCCAAACTCATGGAATTGACAACCAAGAGACATTTGCTTCGGTGGCAAAAATTAATTCAATTAGGGTCTTATTATCTTGTGTTGCATGTAAAGGGTGAGAGCTTCAACAACTGGATGTTAAAAATGTTTTCCTTCACGGTGAGTTGGAAGAGGAAGTATATATGTCAATGCCTCTTGGTCTTGTCTCTATCGGCTCAGAAGGGAAGATTTGCAAATTGAAGAAAGCTATCTATGGATTAAAACAATATCTGAGAGCTTGGTTTGGGAGACTTCACAAAGTCATGATATCGTTATTATAGGTGATGGCATGGATGAGATTTATGCTCTAAAACTAAAATTTGCTAGTGAATTTGAAGTGAAAGACTTGGGTAAGTTGAGATATTTTCTAGGGATTGAGGTAGCAAGATCAAAATATGGGATTCATATTTCACAGCGGAAGTATGTCTTTGATTTATTAACAGATAGGAATGAATGGTTGCAAACTTGGACGTGATGATGGAGAGTCAGTTAAAGATATTTCTAGTTATCAGAAACTGGTAGGAAAGTTGATCTACCTATCTCATACTTGTCCTGACATTTCATATGCAGTAGGAGTGGTAAGTCAATACATGCAATCTCCTAAGGTCAGACAACTTGATGTCGTGCACAAAATTATGAGGTATTTGAAAACCTCATCTGGTAGGGCATTCTATTATCTCCCAGTGATAACTTAAAAATTGAAGTATATACCGATGCAAACTGGGTTGGATCAGTTGGTGATGGAAGATCTACCACAGGATATTGTTCATTTGTTTGGGCTAATTTGGTCACTTGGAGAAGCAAGAAACAACAGGTTGTAGCCTGCTCTAGGCTGAGTTTAGAGCTATTATAACTCATGGTATATGTGAGGGTATGTGGCATCGTTCCCTCTTAAATGATCTTAATTTACTGGAAACTGGCCCTTTCAACTTGTATTGTGACAATAAGACTGCAATCAACATTGCTCACAATCCTGTCCAGCATGACCGCGCCAAGCACGTTGAAGTTGACCGACAATTCATTAGGGAAAATATTATGAAAGGGCTTGTGTGTACCCATTTTGTACACTCGGAGGGACAACTTGCAGATTTCCTCACTAAGGCAATGAGTGAAAAAACATTTGCGACTATTATTAGCAAGTTGGGTATGAAGAGCATTACATGCCCAACTTGAGGGGGAGTGTTAGAAGTCTCTCTACTTACAATGGAGTGTAATACAAGAGAATACAGGGGGAGTGTAATACATGCCCAACTTGAGGGGGAGTGTTAGAAGTCTCTCTACTTACAGGGGGAGTATTAGAATTATTAACCACGTTGAAGTTGACCGACAATTCATTAGGGAAAATATTATGAAAGGGCTTGTGTGTACCCATTTTGTACACTCGGAGGGACAACTTGCAGATTTCCTCACTAAGGCAATGAGTGAAAAAACATTTGCGACTATTATTAGCAAGTTGGGTATGAAGAGCATTACATGCCCAACTTGAGGGGGAGTGTTAGAATTATTAACCACTGTATTTTGTGTTACTGTATTCTCTTGTATTACACTCCACTGTAAGTAGAGAGACTTCTATTATTCAATACAATTATTCTATTTTCAGTTTAACAGTCGCAAATCGGCTCACCATCGAGTAGGTCTACTGTCGATTCTGCAAGTCGCAGCATCCCTGAACTTGTTCAACGCACATTCTTCGTTCTCCAGTAATTTGCCAACATGAGACCTCCAGCACACGTTCCTTCTCTTTAGAAACTCTTGCAGCAATTGTCTCCTTCATCGATGACCTTTTCCAGCAGCTCCTTCCTCAGCAGCACAGCCAGCACATCACAACTCTTCCCTTCTGCATCCCTCTATAATCAATGACCCTCTTCTTAATCTTCTAGTATCTAAAGACCAGTTCTTCACCGGCTTAAAAACATGTGGTTCTGGAAACATATCGCCCACACTACATCTAGATTCCTTTATGCCTCCTTTCTTCCACCCACTGGGCTATTCCCCAAAATCGAACCACCACCACTTTCTTCTTTCTCAACTGGAAATACCACAAAACCACCTACATCTGCCGCTGGAGACTCTAAGCATTTTTGACAACTCCGTCAAGCTAGTATTGGACCATCGCATGGAAAAGGAAGAATTTGTTATGTTATGATGTCTAAATATTAAGGCACAGCAACCGGCAACTGAGGCGATTTGTGAATGGAAGACTATAATAAATTAGGTTGATTTGCAAGTGACATCAAGAGACTCCTTTCGTTGCCTTCCTCTAGATACTAAGACCACACCTCCATGGCTCTTAGATATTCAATGTGACAGACAATGTGATGCAGTGGCGGGTCGACTAGAGATGAACACACTAAATGCAATCCTAAATGCAACGAGTTAAGATGTAAATGCAAGAGGGGTCCACATAAAATAGCAACAGTAATTAATATTATAAAAAAAACGCAGAAGCACAAGCGTTCGCAAATATTGATTAGGGCAAAGCAATTGACGTTCAACAAACAAACCAAGACGCAAATATTTTAAGCGTGCGCATAATAGACCCTGCAGGTCACACAATGTCCAATACTCATAGCAAATAAAACAAACATCCACAAAAATATAGTGTCAAGTACATAACGATAGAAAATAACAACTCCAAACTACAACTTACACAAGCCAGTGGCGGTGGGGGTGGCGAATGGTGACAATCCAATGGTTGGAGGCTCCGTCAGGGGTGGCTGATCGTTGGAAAGCGGCAAAGGAAGGCTTGGAAAGGGGTAGGGGCTGAGTAGAACCGGTTATGGGTGAGGGGAGGGCTGGGAGAAGGCTTGGGAGGATGCTGTTGGGCTCTGGTAGGAAAGGGTGTAGGCAGTTTAGGGTGTTTGGGGGAGAAGCAGCTGTAGGAGTGGCATGGGGGGTACACGGGTTTCAGATCTGGAGAGGAGAAGAGTTCTAAACTCTGGTTGGAGCATGAGGAGGTTGAGGCAGAGGCGGCATTGGATGATAGTGGGACGGGAGGGCTTCATGAAGGACTAGGGCAGCGAGATTTTTGGGGAGAAGTGGGGCTCGGGTGGCTATGAGGACGGTGGAGGGGTCGGCAGAAACGACAGGGGTGGGGATGAGGGAACCAACGGGAATAAAGGCAACGAGGAGGGGAGATACCTGGAATCACACCAGGAGGGTCCGATTGGCGTCGCACCAAGGAGGAAGACCGGCGGTTTTAGAGTTAAATCCAAACCATCGATAACCCCCCAGCCCACCGTAACTCGAAACGATCATCCGGACACATCCGTGGACTTGGATCGCCCGAACGAGAAACGGATCACGACGATCTCCATCAATCCCCCCAGCTTGAAAGCACTCATCCCTGGTGAGTGAAGATGGACATGCTCTCGACGTAGCCGCGGGATAAGTCAAGCAAGCTCCACTGGGGAAATCCAAACAACATCTGGACATGGGTAGCAGCTCCAGTGGACAAGATATCGCAGTATATCACGCCCTCCCACGGCGGTGAAGTAATATGCAACCATATGAAGTAAGTCTCCGACGGTAGCCGGTAGCTCTGAACAAAATTTATCTCCGTCTAAAGGCTGAAGTGGTGAAACGTCGATGGTGCGAGGTGGTCCTCATGGTGCGACTCCTCAAGCGGGGATAGGGATGGAGAAAGGGTCCACATACATGAGCTCCTCGTAATAAGGAGTTAGATCCTCTACGTTGAATACTCGGCTAATGCCCATATTTTGAGGGATGTTAATTTCATAAGCATTTGACCGATCCGTCGCATGACTGTATAGGGGCTCATTCGTCGAGCGCTTAATTACTTTGTTGGTCCTTGCGGGACCCATTCAGATCGAATGTGAACCAACACTTGCTCTCCAGCCTCAAAAATTTGTTCTCTCCTATGTTGATCTGCTCGATCTTTATATTGATCATTACTAGATGCAATTTTCTAAGGGACCGACTCATGAAGCACATGCAAATGATAAACAAACGACTCAACAGACTTATGCAAATGATGTGAATGATACAAATGAAGCACGACACACTTCCTAAGGGAAAGCGTGACAATGACTTGGATATCTCTAACATGGGGCGATCGATCAGGAGGCTCCCTGGGTGGTCGATAGAAAGGTTCAGCGTGAACGACGCCATCACCCGTAGGAACGTCGTAGATGGTGACAAAGGAGCACGACGCACGGGTGTGATGGGTACCTCTCAAATGATAAAGCCCGTCAGGTGGCTCACCATGAGGTGTATACGAAAATTCATCACACACATGATGCCCCAAACCTGGTCTCAGGAAGTGGTGTGTTGCGATCGAGAATAATCATCGTAGTAACGCGAGAATTTCTTATTAGGGATTCTACGGGATCGGGTGTAGATAGACTCGGGATCCCCAAATAGAGGAGAAGAATGACGGCGATAACTAGTCATATATGAATCTAAAGAGTCTATATGACCTACCACTACGTTTATAAATGTGACTCAAACTTTGGCCTCTGATACCAATTTGATGCAGTGGCAGGTCGACTAGAGATGAACACACTAAATGCGACCCTAAATGCAATGAGTTAAGATGTAAATGCAAGAGGAGGTCTGCATAAAATAGCAACAGTAATTAATATTATAAAAAAATACGCAGAAGCACAAGCGTTCACAAATATTGATTAGGGCAAAGCAATTGACGTTCAACAAACAAACCAAGGTGCAAATATTTTAAGCATGCGCAGAATAGACCCTGCAGGTCACACAACGTCCAATACTCATAGCAAATAAAACAAACATCCACAGAAATATAGTGCCAAGTACATAACGATAGAAAATAACAACTCCAAACTAGAACTTACACATGTCGGTAGCGGTGGGGTGGCGAATGGTGACAATCCAATGGTTGGAAGCTCCGTCAGGGGTGGCTGATTGTTGGACAGCGGCACGGGAAGGCTTGGAAAGGGGTAGGGGCTAAGTAGAGTCGGTTATGGGTGAGGGGAGGGCTAGGAGAAGGCTTGGGAGGATGCGGTTGGGCTCTGGTAGGAAAGGTTGTAGGCAGTTTAGGGTGTTTGGGGGAGGAGCAGCCGTAGGAGTGGCGTGGAGGGTAGGCTGGTTCCATATCTGGAGAGGAGAAGAGTTCTAAACTCTGGTTGGAGCGTGAGGAGACTGAGGTAGAGGCGGCGTTGGATGATAGTGGGACGGGAGGGCTTCGCGAAGGGCTAGGGCAGCGAGATCTTTGGGGAGAAGTGGGGATCGGGTGGCTATGAGGACGGTGGAGGGGTTGGCAGAAACGACAGGGGTGGAGATGAGGGAACCGACGGGAATAAAGGCAGCGAGAAGGAGGGGAGATACCTGGAATCGCACCAGGAGGGTCCGCTTGGCGTCGCACTAAGGAGGAAGACCGATGGTTTCAGAGTGGAATCCAAACCATCGATAACCCCCAGCCCACTGTAACTCGAAACAATCGTTCGGACACATCCGTGGAATCAGATCGCCTGAATGAGAAACGGATCACGACGATCTCCATCGATAACACCCTTGTTTATAGAAATCAAACATTTGGTTGCTTGGGATCACTAGTGTCCAAGTGTGGCCTCCACGTGTAAAACAGGAGTGGCAACATATCAATGGCCGACGTCTCTATGAGTATGCATGCCCATATATCTATTCATCACTCTTTTTATATAAGACAGGAGTGGTAACATATGAAGGGAAATACTTTGCACTCCTTAGACAACAAATAAACCTCCCCAATATATTTTTCTACTTTCTATTTTGCAACATTTATCTTATCGTCTTGCGACTAATGGTACGAAGAAGACTCCCCGGGCCTGCCACGTGTCCCCTTAATAGTCTATGTAGCACTAGTGGCATTATCGTTATTTTTGTATGCCTATTCCCGCCTATATAAGGGAGTGGGGGAGAGTTATTTCTTTCATCTTTGCCATTGTATAGGTCTAGACTCTGATAGGAGAGTTGGCTTTTAGAGGGATCCTGCCCTCAAGAGTTGGTATCGAGCATGACTCGATAAGTTGAATTTTGTATTTTAATTCAATTGTTTCTAGACGATAATCAGAGTTATCAACTGGTCTGACCTGCCGCCCACTTAGGGTTCCCTCGTGAGGATCTCCTCACTGTTCCCGTCGATCTTATCGTTTGCTCGCATCTCTTCAATCGATCGACTCCAAATCCATCAAGCCCGCTCATCCCTATTCCTGGCAATACTCTTTTCGTACAACCGTTCGGTTCTTCCACATTCGAAAACCGATCAACCTTCCGCACGACGTTCGCGGCAGCCTCACTCGTTCCGCTCGCTTCCACAGTCCCAATCTAACACATTGCATGTCGATCACACGATGCGGGTCTTCGGATCCCCTTTTTCAGTGACGAACAAGATCTATCTCACCTCCTGACGCGCTCCAGTCATGGTTATTTGTGTGTTAGCCTCGCCTTCACCATTCCTTCCAGTCTTTCGTCCCCCGATCCAATTGGGGGTAAACGCCTACAAAAAGATCACTTGGATGTATGAAGAAGTTATTATCGACATTAGCCGCTTTCGTCCCATCCCCCTCGCTCTTCGACGGCCCCAGCCACCATCTGCTTCCTTCCAGCAATCAACACGCCGCCCTCCGCCTCAATACAACATCCTCGGGCATCTTCTTCGCCCGGCAGCAGTACGACTCCATTTTGGCAGCCACGGTCCGCCCCTCCAGCGTTTCGGCCGCTTTGTCCTCTTCTCACTCTAATCATTCAAGACCTCGCGGTCATGATGGTCAGCCGCCCTAGCTCCTTCGGCACTACCTCTGCACTCCTTCGTGACACATCTAGGGATGGCAACGAAGCGGTGTTGAATAAGGTAAGATCAACCAATTGCTTATTTCAGTGGGACAGTGTGGCATCATTGCAAGTTACTCGCTTACTAACATGAATTCATAGGCCCCATTAAGATAGTGCAACATTCACAGGCCTACCTATGAGGGAGGACATTTGTTTAATGCATCATACTTTAGCCACAAATACTCGTTGGAACAGAAGCTCACAACCACACCACAATTGAAGTAGGTAAGCAAGATTCTGGGCTTTGATTTCAAAGTATAGTACAAGGTGGGGCCACAGATGCTTTATCACATAAGGAGGCACACGATACGCCATTGTTTTTCATCTCCAAACCCACATATGAGTTGTTGATAATACTCAAGCAAGAGATCAAGGAGCTAGCTTTAGTGATGAATTAGGGAGGATTGCTACTCATAGTGGGTGGTCAAAATGATCTTATTTGTTAAAAAGAACTCTAGTATTACTAACATCAACGTTGATCACCCAACTTCTGAATGCCACTCACAAGCTGAACCATGAAGGGATAAACAAGACACTTCACCAGACACTGGCGGAATTTTTTTGGAAGAGACCCACCAGCAGGTGCAGGAGCTTACAACATATTGTACTACATGTTAGTGTAACAAGACCGACTATCTCCACCCGGATGAATTGTTACAACCCTCACTAATGTCTCCCAGCTCCAGAGTCTCCCAAAAAGCATCATCTCTAACAGAGATAAGAATTCTACTAACTTTGGGAAGATCTATTCAAGCTTAGTGGAACCAAGTTATCTCTATCCTTAACTTAACACCCACTGTCCAACAGGTAGATGAAGGTGGTAAACTACACAATGGGAGATGTATTTGAGGTGCATCACCAGAGACCGACACAAGGATTGGGTGCAATGGCCCAAGTGGTCCAAGGGCAGAGTACTGCTACAACACCTATCTGTTATGAACGTGGAAGGAAGAGAGCGAGATTGAGAGAGATCTAGAGAAGAAGGAGAGATTAGGGTTAGAGTTGAGAGGGAAGAAGGGAGAATACCTGAATAATATTCAACATAACCCATCCAAGAGAGTCCCGGGGTTATAAATACCCGGGACTAAAGGGGTCCGGCCTGCCCCCTGTCCCCCCTCAACAGGGGCTGAAACGTGTGGTTCAGCCCCGCGGGCTTCCTTTAGTGATTGGGGGCTGAACCGGATGGTTCAGCCTCGTTGCTCCATGTGGCCTCCTTTGGTCGTCGAGCATATTGATGCCCCGTGAATCGCAACGTGTTCGGGGGCATAACATTCTTCTCCCCATCAAGCACCAACTTGTCCCCAAGGTGGAAGTCTGGAAACAAGTCACGGAACTCTAGCAGATCAACTCAGGTATTGTGTGCATCTGTCAAGTTCTTCCATTTGACCAGGATCTCAGGACGGTATTCAGTGTCCTGCTTCTTTCACTTGGTCAGCAATATTTCCTCCGGAGAGGGTCGCAGTTCCCCCGTTGTAGTAGCTTCAGGTAATAGGGGGCTCACCTGAACTGTGTCGCCAATCTTCTTTTTGAGTAGAGATACATGAAAGGTCGGGGGAATACGGGAGCCTTCCGGAAGCGCTAAGGTGTAGGCCACCGATCCTACCCGCTGACTAATGCGGAACAGACCGTAGTACCGTGGTGCCAATTTCTGATTTGCCCTGCGGGAGACAGAGAGCTGTCGGTAAGGTTGGAGTTTGAGGAAGACCTCGTCTCCGACCTCGAACTCCCGCTCTTTCCGATGTTTATCTGCCTGTGCTTTCATCGTGTCCTGGACCACTCTGAGGTTGTCACGTGGAGGGCCAAGGTGCGATCCCGGTCGCGCAGTGTTCGATCGACCGCTGGAAGAGCTGCGTTGCCTGGCTCGTAAGAACCCAAGGACGGCGTAGGGCGGGCGGCCATAGACGACCTCAAACGGGGTAAGCATGATGGTTGTATGATAAGAGGTGTTGCAGAAATACTCCGCCCAATGTAACCAGCGGGTCCAAGTGCGTGGCTCGTCCATCACGAATCATCGTAGGCATGTCTCCACCCCTCGATTGAGAACCTTCGTCTCGTCGTCCGTCTGGGGATGGTTGGTCGTGCTCAGGCGCAACCGCGTACCTTGTAACCGAAAAAGCTTCCGCCAGAAGTTGTTGACGAACACCGGATCGCGATCCGAAATGAAAGACCGGGGCACGCCATGCAGTCAAACGATCTCTCGGACAAAAAGATCGGCTACCGATTCCCCGGTGTCGGGGTGCTCATGGCGAGGAAATGCCCGTACTTCGAGAGTTTGTCGACCACGACCAAGATGGCGGACTTGCCCTGCGATTTTGGTAGGCCGTCTATGAAGTCCAGGAGATCGTGTCCCAGATATGGTGTGGAATTTCCAGCGGAGTAAGCAAGCCTGCTGGGGAGGTTGTTTCATATTTCTGTCGTTGACAAACTTCACACTGCTGCACAAACTGCTGTAACGACGTAAG
The DNA here is from genome assembly GCA_033032865.1 of Dactylorhiza incarnata. Classification (NCBI taxonomy): domain Eukaryota; kingdom Viridiplantae; phylum Streptophyta; class Magnoliopsida; order Asparagales; family Orchidaceae; genus Dactylorhiza; species Dactylorhiza incarnata. The sequence goes on from JAWHQI010000394.1 coordinate 1,571,347, forward strand.
CCTTTCCAAAAGACATTCGCCCTCAGCCGTTGGAGAGTTCGGAGCACGCCTGCATGTACCCCCATCGGAGAAGAATGGAACCCATGCATCATAACTGTCTTCCAGGCTGAGGTAGGTGGGAGGACTACTCGGCCCTAGTAATAAAGGTGCCCTCCATGTAACTGGTACCCCGGTGTGGTCGTTTGCCCCTGCCGTAGTGCACCCACGATGATCCGGAGCTCGGGATCCTGTTGTACCTCCTCTTGTACGTTGTCGAGGGAGTCAATCAAGGGACCCGAAATGTGGGAGACTGAGCTCTCCGGGAGTCGTGATAGAGCATCGGCGGCCACGTTATCCTTCCCTTGCTTGTAGACGATCTCATAATCATAGCCCAACAACTTGGTCACTCACTTCTGCTGAAGAGGGGAGGCTAAGTGTTGCTCCAGGAAGTGTTTCAAACTCTGGTGGTCTGTGCGAACCTTGAAGTGGTGTCCCAGCCAGTACGGCCTCCATAAGGCCACCGCGTGTATGATGGCTAGCATCTCCTTCTCATAGGTGGACAACCCCAGGGTCCTTGGGGCTAGTGCCTTGCTGAAATAGGTCAGGGGTCTCCCTTTCTGCATCAAAACTGCGTCAATGCCTACCTCGGACACATCGGTCTCTAACACAAACTCCTTGCTGAAATCCGGTAGAGCCAGAACCGGCGTAGTCGTCATGGCCCGTTTGAGATCCTGGAAAGCCGCCTCGGAGTCCTCCTGCCACACGAAGGCTTCCTTCTGTAATAGCTGAGTGAGCGGTCTCGCAATCTTGTCATAGTCCTTCACAAACCGACGATAGTAGCCCGTGAGACCTAGGAATCCCCGCAAAGCCCGGACCGTCGTAGGGTGGGTCCAAGTTACCATGCTCTCGATTTTGTGTGGGTCAGCCCAAACTCCCTGTGCCGAAACCAGATGGCTCAGATACTCGACCTTTGCTTGGCCGAAAGAGCACTTGAACTGCTTGGCGTATAGCTGGTGCTGGCGCAATATGGCGAGGACTTGCTTCACATGCTCTAGATGTTCCTCCCAACTGCTACTGTAGATCAGAATGTCATCGAAAAAGATCAACATTGAACGTCGTAGAAGTGGTCGAAAGATCTCGTTCATCACGTCCTGAAATGTGGAAGAGGCGTTGGATAGCCCGAAGGGCATCACGAGAAACTCTTAATGTCTATCATGGGTCCTGAAAGCAGTCTTATGGATGTCCTCCCGCATCCGAATCTGATGGTAGCCGGAACGCAGGTCCAGCTTGGTGAATAGACACGCTTTGTGTAGCTCATCTAACAGTTTCTCAATCATGGGGATGGAAAATTTGTCATTGATTGTAGAATTATTTAGGCCTCGGTAATCAACGCAGAATCTCCAAGAGCCGTCTTTCTTCTTTACTAGAATGATGGGCGAAGAGAAAGAATTGGTACTGGGACGGATGATCCCGGCTGTAAGCATCTCTCTAACGTTGCGCTCGATCTCCTCCTTCTGTATGTGCGGGTAGCGGTACGGTCTGATGTTGGTGGGCTCCGACCCCACCTTGAGCTGAATCGCTTGGTCTCGGAACCTCGGCGGGGGAAGTGCGTGCGGATCCTAGAAGACATCTTCGTACTAGGTCAACACAGGACGTATCTGCTTCGGAACCTCTGAGGGAATATGAGTGGGAGATGATAGTCCCATGATCATCGCCATCGAGCTTCCCTGTTCGCCCAGACGTTCCAAACTCCTGACCGAGATCTCCTTCAGCGGGGATGATTTGAGACCGTGAAGACAGTAATCCTTTCCAAGTTGTGTGAACTCCATGGTCATCTGGTCCCAGTCGAAGGTGACTCTCCTCAGCTGTCTCAACCACTAGACTCCCAGTACCATATCAGATCCCCAGATGGGCAGGAAGTAGACGTCGATGCGGCAAGTATACCCCTGTATCCACAATTCTACTCCCCTCATCACCCCTTCACACCTCAGTTTGCTCCCATCTGCTACCATGACCTGGAAAGCGGCACCCCGATCTACCGTGTGTCCCACCTTCATTGTCATGGTTGGGTTGATGAAGTTGTGGGTGCTCCTGCTATCAATCAGAATTGTAACCCGCTCCTGGGTCACCTTCCCCGCTATGCACATAGTGAGGGGGGTCGTACACCCCTCCATTGCCTGTATGGATACCCCGAATTCTTTCAGATCCAAATCTTCCTCCAGTTCCACCTCGGTGGTTTCTTCGTCCTCTTCCTCCTCTCTCAGCAGGAAAACCTGGATCTTCTGGCACTTGTGCCCTGGACCATACTTCTCATCACAGTTGAAGCACAAACCCTTCTCCTTCCTTGCCTGCAGCTCAGGCCAGATCAGTCTTGTCACGGTCGGCCGGCCGGCGGCGGATCTCTCCTAGAGGGTGTGGGAGTCATAGCAGTTCTACCTGTGGTGCGGTTCCTCTGTCTGTTGAAGCGCTCTTTCTGTATCCGTGCCAGACTGATGGCGTGACTCATGCTGCGTGGCATATAGGCATGGACCTCGTCCCTCAGATGATCCTTCAGACCAGAGACGAAACAACTCAGCAGTGTTTTCTCCTCCCATCGGACCCTGTTGGCCAACCTCTCAAACTCTGTGTGGTATTCCATCACTTTTCTCTTCTGTCGTAACTTCTGTAGCATGGCCTCGACGTCTAAATACTCCAGGGGGCCAAATCGGGCGGCAAAAGCCTCCACAAATTTCGTCCACGATGCATAGCCCCGGCCTCTCAGAAACCACTTTGTCCACTGGTAGGCGTCGTCCTCCAGGTGGAAGGACGCTAGTTGCTGCTGCACCCATTATTCATCGGGGATTTACTGGTAATTGAAGAACAATTCGGCTTTCTGCACCCACTCTAAAGCATCCCCCCCCCCACCGCAGAATTTGGGAAAGTTCATGCGGGTCCTCTTGGGTGGCATATACGCCCTCTGATTCGCCTGCTCATATCCCCTAGTTCCTGGTCGTACCCTCCCGGCCTCTGTTGCTCCATAGGGTGATTTGGTGGTCCTTGAAAATACGTGTAGCCTTGTTGAGTGGCTGTTGTAGGTCGTTCGTACCCTTGATTTTCGTTGTCGTAGCCTCTAGGTGGTCCGAAGGCATGTGAAAGCGGTAGGAGTCCAGCGACACCTCCAATCGGAGCGCCCGACGCTTCGTTAGGTTGAAAACACCCCCTCGTATGCTCTGGAAGCCGCCAATTAGGCGTATAGCCTGTTCCGGGCCCACTACAGACCGTCTATGTCGTTCCCAGGGCGGACGGCCCAGCCAGGGCCTCCGCCGGTCTCCACGCCCCTGGACGGCCTCCTCCGGCCCCGCTCCACCCACGGGCGGTTGCTCCCATCTCCGATGGCTGAACCGAAGTCTCCCCGGTCCTCCCCGCTTGATTTCCAGCGGATCTGGACGGATCGGTTCCCATCCAGACGCTCGACGGTCTATCCATCCCGTGAATCGGCGCAACCGGCTGTTGTCGGGTATATTCCCTCATACCGTGAGGCATCGGCTGGTGATGTGAATCCTCGACCTCCGATCCATCGTTGGCCGTCGGTTTTCCTTTCAGATTTTGTGCAAGGAGGGCTTTGATCTCCTCCATGCGAGCGTCCAATCATTCTTCCAATTGTTTCGTGGATGTCTTCATCCTTTCTTCCATAGCCGTCACCGTATCCGTCAACCCTACTTAGTTTTCCTCTAGGGTTGCCAATCGTGTGATTTCTGCGTCCGAACGCGTGGTCACCGTGGTCGCAGGATAGTGCTCTGATACCAAATGTTATGAACGTGGAAGGAAGTGAGCGAGATTGAGAGAGATCTAGAGAAGGAGAGATTAGATTTAGGGTTGAGAGGGAAGAAGGGAGAATACCTGAATAATATTCAACATAACCCATCCAAGAGAGTCCCGGGGTTATAAATACCCGGGACTAGAGGGGGCCGGTCGGCCCCCTCAATAGGGGCTGAACCGTGTGGTTCAGCCCCGCAGGCTTCCTTTTAGTGATTGGGGGATGAACCGGATGGTTCAGCCCCGTTGCTCCTTGTGGCCTCCTTTGGTCGTCGAGCATATTGATGCCCCGTGAATCGCAACGCGTTCGGGGGCATAACACTATCATAGCTCCCTGCAAACTACACCATTTAAAATCTTGTGCGTATGCAAACCCCCATGATTCATCTCATATATAGGTGGGACCACAGTTGTGGATGAAGTAGATAAAATTCTCTTGGATTGTGATCAAATACTGAGAACCGCACGGGGCCGTCTACATCAAGCGCAGGCGCGCATTGGAGAAGGCATATAAAAAGTCATCAAAAGGTCTTCTTTGCTCCAACATAGTGAGTATGGCTGAAACGGCGACCCTACGACCAAATTTCGGCCTCCAAACACATGTACAACAAACTCTACCCCAAATACTATGGGCCATTTCGAGTTATGCGCAAAAAAGGAGAGGTGGACTGGTGTACAAACTTTATTGCCCACGAATGTCAAGATCCATAACATGTTTCAAGCATCACAGTTGAATCCCTACATGGCCAAACCTCCAAATGAGACGCTCTTTTATTTATCAATCATTAAGAATGTCAGCCAACTCACCACCCCACCCGAACACTCGGCATAAAGCACAAAGAGAACATAATTAAACTCATCCAATAGGAAGGCGAGGATGTTATGGAAGACATTTGGGAGGATCAACCATACATGTGCTCCTCATTTCCATCCTTCAGCTTGACGACAAGCTTGCTTAGCAAGAGGAAGATCATGTTACGGACCTATGTTGGGGAAAGCATACCATAGCAAGAGCGAGCCCTAAATTGTCTTACACTTGCATCTTTATCTGCACTTTTATTTTGTAATCTCTTTTAACGCATTAGCCACATAAAACTCAGAAATGATATATTAGCCTTAGTGCGGGGCATATTTGTAATAGTTGGAGTACAACTGTTTGGATTCTCGAAGGATTTCGTCCAACATGGAGAAGAAAGGGAAATAATATATTGTTAGGGTATTAGGTTTTCCAAAGAATCCTGATTGAAATTTCATTAATCTTGAAAGCCTATAAATAGGCAATGGAAAAGAACAAACTTCGTGAGATTCTCCCAACTAAAATGTACAAATCTCTCTCCCGACTTTGATAAATTCAAAGTGTTTTAATTAAATTACGAAATACATTTTATACTTACTGAAATTAATATAGTCAGTTGCTATAATGAAATCAAGTAATTCAATAATCGAGGTTTCTCAGCTCTTGATCTCGATCATCAAGAGTACAATTGATGGACCAATTTCACTTACCGACTTCTAGTATCTTCCTTTCCAAACTCGGCGGCTCAAATCTTCTCTTCAACTTGTTAGTTGTTTCTATTTTGTAGATCGAATGAAAGATAGCAACGATTTATCTAATTTACCCATGATCGAAGTTGACACTCTGGATAAGGAACAAAGCCCTTTGTGCTCCAAGTCAATTCAAAATTTGAACACTTCATCTAGGTTACCCTCAAATCTATGAGATCGATATGGACTAAATAACCCATGATTGTTGACAAAGTTTTTCATTCAAGATGGGTCGACTGTCATCTCTACATAAATAAATCGCAGAATATGACAAATTGGAACAACAAGGACATGGGATCAAGATTTTGATTTGTCATCATTCCTCCGACCATTTGCTCTAAGACAACAACAATGGATTCCTTTGCATACTATCTCAGCAGGTCAAACCAGGAGTTTGTCAAAGACAACCATTGATGTGGATCAGTGTACCGAGTAGAACACAAGCATTTGGGGTCAGTCAGGATCTATTCTCACGGTCTTTAGTTACAGAATCACTATCTGGACAATCAGGGTGACACACTGCGGTCAACACAGTTTTTCAAATTTTATTTGTATCATAATTTTCTTTCATTTATAACTCGTCGAATGCAAGAGTTTGGGGTATTGAGGGTTGGCTTCCTCACTAGACGGTGTCGCTCATTTGAAGCCCAAGCTCGTTTCATCTAGAGGTGTTGATGCCTCCTCACTGCCACTACCTAACTCTGGTTGTCCCTGGTCAACCACCACCCATCATCTTCTGCCCACCATGACACTCCAATGTCAACCCGCTGTCACAACCAGACGCGCCTCCCATTGCATATATCCAGCCCCTCCTAGGCCCTTTTCCAACATTGCCCCTTCCCCTAGCACTAGTACTCTCGGTCAGCGACCCCTCTTCCACTTGCTCCAGCGAGCCTCCACCGCCAACCCTATCCACATCCACCGCCTTCTTCCCTTTCCCACTTCACAACTGAACCATCCTCCACCTCCACCCCCCCTGTCCACCACAAACCCTAGCACCATCGGCCCCCTCTTCCCCTCCCCACTCCACCACTGCCCCTTCTTTGCCGCTAGTCGCACACTGCTTCTTCACTCAAGACTTTCAGACTTCAGATCGCTTACCATTATCATTCCACTCCACCCTAGTACTATGTGAGTTTTCGATTTCATTTCTTTTTACGTTGTACAGGCATATCGCTTAATGATACTTTAGTATTGCATCTGTCGCTTTCTTCACCTAATTTGTATAGTTTATTCGCTTTGTACTTAATTTGATTATGCTCTCATTGTCTTGCAATTATTATTTTGTAACCTTAAATTGGATTTTTTGCTATCAAGTGTCATTTCTGTTTAAGTCAAACAGCTGTATCACATCAATATTAGGAGTTAAGATGTTATTCATAGTCGCTATGTGTGTCTTCCTGCATTCATATAAAATTAGATCAGTGTTGAATCATGTAGTCTTGTCCTGTATCAACCACTGTAGAGTCTAAATAACAAACCTTAATCGAAAATTCTCTCTCACAACTAAGGCACATAATTAAATATGCTTGCGCACATGGAAAGTCTCATAGTGAGATTATGAAAACCTCACAAGAGGGCTTAATCTCTAGGCAATGCTTTATCTCTAGTTAGTCTATCTCAAGAAAGTACCATTTTTTCAGTTCACGTGAACCTGTAAGGTTTGATAGCCAGCACATATAAGGAAAGTGATTGTGATAGATCAATTTCTCTGCTGAACATAAGTATAATGACAACAGCCACGCACTATTCCCAATGCAAATTCTTCAGATAGGTATATTTAATTTGCACACAATGAAGAACAATTCGTATGAAGCCCATTCTACTTCCAATGCTTTTATTTGTAATTGTTATTTCATTGAAGGGGAATTATAATCTGATTATTAGGTATATTAACCAATTGATGTGTATTGGTTTAGCTAAATTTACATGAATGCAAAAAGAATGATGATTACTTTTATAGGAGCTATTCCTGCCTCTTTTCTAATTGGTGTATCAAACTCAAAAAATTTCATCCAAGAAATAGAAAAAGAGTTCCCTTGCATTTACTTCATGTAACCAAATAGGATAATGGTTTTCACTACATTTACTTTACATCCAATCGAGCGGCTACAGGCAAACAAAATGTGTTACATTTACTTCACTCTACAAACTTAAAATATATTCATTCTTCCTTATGCAACTAATCAAGTCTTAGAAAAAAGAACAACCAGAAAAAAACTGGAAATTTCAAACTTCAAATAGAAAAAGCATGTAACTTACCCATGACATGCAGTCATAGATTGCTAATATGGAGTAAGTACTTCCACCAGGGCAGTTTAGATAAATCTGACAAGAATAATATCAATCTTCAAGTTAGGATACATTTTCCAAAGCCATCATTGCATATTTCAAGTATGATTATGGCATTATGCTATTTTAAAATTTTAAAATATGAAATCTGATTTTTCAAAAGGTAATCATTTTAACAAGATTCAAGCATATCTTACAATGATTCAAAAAATAATTGATAAATTCACCTCTCCAATAAGCTAAAGTTCATACTAAGCTATGCATGCTATTCTTTGACACATTACAACCTCTCACCCTGTTCAACTCATGGCTTAAGTCCTTCCTCTTCGATGCCATTTTAAACAAACTCATGAAGAAAACGATGGTAAATACTTGCTCAACAATAGTAGGAAGTAGGACTTGTTATGCTAAAACTCCTTTCCCTACAACTCAGTGCCACACTAACCAACAGGACAAGGACTCCTTGTTGAAGGTGTATATGTTGCTTCTTATTTGCTCTGAATATCATGGGAAAAGGACAAATAATGAGTTAAAACTCACTGAAACGAGATATAGCTCTAATTTGAAAGTAGGGTGACGAAGACAATTAACTAGTGATGCTAAAATAGCAAAAGAAGAAGACATGCAAAAAGTCCATCTACGACAATTGTAAAAAAAATATCAAGCAAAAAAAGAAACAGAAAATGCAGCAATTTCATTTCCATAATCATTTTGCAATCCTATTAGACTATTTGTCATGAGAAACAGGCCAGTAAATTGTAACAAATAAAGTAGGGAAGTCTACACCTCCATACTGTCGAAGAAATATCACTTGAAAATGACTCCATAGTAACCAGAAGAAATTGTGTGATTGCAGATGTTCATCATAACAAGAAATTAACTTACAAAAATATCAGCATTCTCATCAACAACTGCAAGTGTCAAGAGCTGAGTTATAACACGTTGTGCTACTTGAGCATTCACAGGCTTCCCTATGAAGATTATTCGGTTGCGAAATAAAATAGATGAAAGATCAAGAGGTCCTCCGGGGGTCATGACTGCTGGCATTACAGGTGGGTTCCCCTTTTTGGCTTCTATAATGGCATCATGCCTGCATTAAAAAAAATAAACGCAGACGACTTGTACATGTAAAAGCGTTACAAAGAAAATATTGTGCAAGCATCTTAGTCCATTATTGCATATAATCAATCGGCACATTAAAAAAACATTTCTAAGTCTATTTATCATTCCTTCATTTTGGAATCTTTCAGGCTTTCACCAAGCACATCAATTTTAAAATACTGGAAAACCAAGGTAGTCAATTGAGGATATTAGTAGAGCACATGGGAAATATTACTAGAAAACCAGGGTAGTCGATTGAGGATATATACTACTAGATCGCATAGAAACAAAAGAAAATCTAGAAAAAGAGGCAGGCTCTGTACTACTGTTTCCACATCTTTAGAGTACTCAAGTTATACAACACGTCAACACCTTATCCCATCACCAAAAGCTTCTATTTATGAAATAGGGTGTCCATATACATAAGTTCTAGGATATTTGAGCATCCCAGAATGGCATCCATACATTCCTACTACTAGATACACGGGTTCTAGCAAGTCAGAGTCCAGGGAGACAGTGTAAGGATAGGAAGGAGATGGGGGATGAACACACAAGATGAATGAAGAAGAAGACAAAAACTAATAATGAGAGAGTTGTCGCCCATACAAAGCCGATACACCCTCAATAGATAAGCTTCTTTCACCCAACTCTAAGATGAATCCAAAACACTAGATAGATGATACATGAATTAGAATGAGTGTAATAATCGGGAGCTATATGCTTTTGCCCAGGCAAGAGCATAATCAAAACAATCCAAAACTTCCAAGATGACCAAAAACCCGCACTTATCCCTCTTATATATGAGATTATTAAATGAGGAAAATTACTAATATAAGAAGAGGGAAAATAGTTGTTAGGGGCCGGTTCCCTAAAATGATCCTTCTCCGATCTTCTAGAATAATCACGCAGATTTTGAGGGTCAGCGTCTGAATGAGATGTGTTTTCACTAAAGATGTGAGTCGTATCAGTATCAATACTCCCCAGTAGAAAATTAGTATTGTCCCCAAGGCTGAATAGAGAAAACTGAGTGGAAGTTGCTCACATCAAGCCAAGAATTCCTCGGGGGTTAGGTTGAGCCAATGGATGAGGTATTGTAAGGCATTGTGATAGCTCAGAGAGACAAGTCATGTATCGAGGATGTGAGCCCGCTTGAAGAGAGAATTTGTAGTTAGTTCTTTGGAAAGAGTGGACTTTACGAGGTGTTCTTCTATGACTCATTTCAGTTTGGACACATGGGACATTGGGTGAATGCAGTTGTGATTGGAAGCGAAGAAGATAGGTCACTGATTTTATGTGCTCAAGCTTTTTTCTTCAATAAAGACCACTAGAGCCGAAATGATGCGACAAATCAAGCCTCAAAAAGGACTAAGGCTAGTGGTGGAAATTTGTGAAACTTCGGCAAATTAAGTGTCTCAATGGTACAGAGGAAGAACTGAACAAAGTGAAAGGTCAGAAACAAGGAAAGTGCGGAGTTCATCATTTTCGACAGCCTGGAGAAGGTGAATTTGGATCAGCAGATTCTTCGAGAAAATTTTTGTAGGATTCCTGCGGATGGCTCTTTGTTTGATAAGGTCAAAACCTGAAAAGATGTTTTTGGTTTGATTAGACTGAAAATAAATTATGTCATTTTCCACGTCTCCTTTTTTAGATTGCAATAATATAGGAGGTCCCATCTCTTGAGATTTAATCATCTTTAGTGAGCCTAGACTTATATTTGTGGACTTAGAGCTACAGATTCCATCTTATTTGACTTATTGCTAGGAAGGCTGGACCTCTGGTTTTGATTAAGTTAGATTGAGAGACTATGAGAGTTGGTGAGCCCACAGTGAATGGCCTATAGGCTATAACAGCATGCTGAAAGCTTTGATGAACACGAGGAACAACCGAAGTTGCCGCACTTGACAAAAAATTGTATAACCAGAAGCAACGAAAACACCGTAGTGATCTTTATTTGCCTGATGTACATTTTTTGCTGAGCCCCAAAAAATGGAACTTACTGTTTGAGAAACTCATCCTGATCGGTCAAGTGCATCTATCGGTGTGACACGCACTCTCGGGTATATAGTTAGGTATCAACGTTGGTGGGTGACCATAAGTAATGTAGAACAAAGATGTGTTGTCTATAAAACAGTGGGAAGTATTGTAAAAGAATTTGGCCAATGGTATCCAAGTGGCCCAATGCATTTTCAGAGGCGAAGCAATGCAATGAAGACTAAATACAACGGTTAAGAGCCATTATTTGTTCATTCAACTGTGGATAATAAACGGAGCTCGGTCTCAACTTTGTGACCTGACATTTGTATAGCTCCTGCCACCTGCCAGAAACTAATCATAAAGATCGGATCGTGATCACTGAGATAGATTGAGGAAACCATTTAGACGGACCTCATGCAAAAAGGGGGGGGGGGGGGGGGGGGGGGGGGGGGGGGGGACTACATTGGTTGTGAAGGAGATCTGCAGGGGGTAAAGTGGTTGTACTTTGATAGATGGTTCATTACCACGAAAAGGAAAATAAATCAATGGGTTGAGGATGTTGGGTGATAAAATCCATTGAAATATCTTCTCAAGGGAAAAGGTTGCAAGAGGCCAGACGGAGTCATAGTCTCATAATTTACATGCTGACAGATGAGGAAAGTTGCCACATATTTCTAGACCAATTTGAGCATTTACCGCTAGTATAGAGTAGCAACGGGATGACAATATGCGCAGAGGACGCCAGAGTGGCTGTAAGTGGTGGTGTCGTGAAAATCAGGAGGCGAGGAATCCACATCAAAGTGTTAGTGATGACCAATCAGTCATGGTAGTGTTGTCGGGAGCCAATCAGCTAGAAGGCATACAGATCACTTTGAAACTCTAGGATGATAGTTGAGTAGTGAAAGTTGCAGCGATCTCAAGGGGAATGGTTTCGACATCCAACCTACGTGGGTGGGAGAGCACAAAGAAATCACCCTCTTCGTACTTAAAAGACTGAATCGGTGGTCGTATTTGCAACCCCGAGCTTGTACTAAATAAAAAAGTTGTATCCAGTAGTGCTCTTTTGGGATATTACTTTAGACTGCGATGATCGGTCCGGATAAAGATCATCAATAGTATGTGGAAAGAACCAAAGCCTTTGAGTTGGTGTGCAGGCAAATGTAGATGGAGATTGGGCCGAGAGAACCATTTAATGTTAGCCACCAGACAGCTCTCATGCATAATTATGGTTCCTAGGACGTTGATGGATGCATTGCACTAGATTACAAAGGACTAGGTAAATTTTGGGATTGCAAAGACAGTTGTGATGACCAAGGAAGTTGAATGCCCTAAAAGAGTTCATGGGCCTTGGCGGTCCATGTGAAGGAGAAAATGGACTCCTCATGAAGTAAGTTGTTCAGTGGTGGATAAATGATGTCGCAGTCGCAGATAAAGTGACAATAATAACTTGAGGTCTAGGAACCCCAACCTGTTGGGACAGGAATGGAAATAGGCTAGTCAAGGATCTCCCCTGGACTTTAACCGAGTCCATGGCAACGTCATCTGCTGAAATGAAGTGACACAAGTACTCAATGTCTATACATTCGGAGAGACTTTTTCGTAATGGTGGTGGACCAAAAGAACCAACATCATGCAAACACTTCAAAGAGAGAAAACAAGTTGGAATCTACCAATCTTGTTTTTAGAGAACTTGTGTCATTCATCGCTTCATTGACGGAGAAAATAACAGAGGTGTCAGATTGTGCAGACAATCGGTTATAAATATAAAATCAAATAAGATGAATAAATCAGTATATTATGCCTTTCGTGCATGAGCAAACACAGCAAGCTTATTAAAAGGTGGGTTGTGTGTTGTTGGCCTTACTATGAAGTATATGGCATTACTCAAGTTAGAAGGTGACAGTAAATAAATTAGAATGATGTATTTCTCAAAAAAAACAAGATCATGAAATTGGTAGATTAGATTTTAATGTATATTGTTGATTTATAAAAAGTGCAAGAATGTATACCAGAAATAGAAACGAGCAACCCTATAGTAAACAAGAAGGAAAGCTATAATCAGTCAGAGGGAATGTTAAATCCCTGATATAAGCAATTATGGTACTTAACGATAAGCAACATTACTAGTAACATGTACTTACGTCGATAACAGACTAATAGTGTACAAGAAAAAGGTAGAACCTTGATGTTTTATGAGTGGGTATCTCTTCATTAAGCTTTATGTCCGAATAACATGATCCCCCGAGCTTTCCTGAATGCAGCAAGCAGATTACAAGATATTCAAAACCTACGGTCTAAATTGACCGCTTGAAGATGAATACAAATTGAAAATTTGTTCAAAGGGAAAAATACAACATAGGATCATATTGAAAAAAGAAGCATAAACTAGCATGTGATGGTTTGTAGTTTTGGATAAAATAAATCTAAGTCCATAATCCCCCTTGCATCCAACATAACCATTCATGGAAATTACAACCGTGATTCCTGTTGATTCTCATGAAATCCAATAGATGGCTCCATGCACGACATTAACCCAGAAAGCTTACTATGAATCCTCTTCCAAATCTCAGATGATCCATGCGTTTACACCCTCCTTAAAAGCCTGAGCTGGATTATTGGTGATGGCTCGGCTAGACAATTGTTGATTTGCCCCCTCTCCCAATTGTCAATATTAAAATTTAAGCCAATTAAACCCTAAGTTCAACCATGATCCCTGCTCAGGATTCCCCTACAACATGCCATCAACCCCTCACAGTTGTGTACCTCTACATACTAGAACCTTATGTTGGGCACAGATGTTGTCCTGAGCAGACCTAGGTCAAGAATCTTTTCAATGTTGTTTTCAATTTGGTTTCCTAATACGAAGTGTTTGTTTTTATGTGGGCCTGAAGAGGGTCGGTACCTTTCTCCCACCCACCCACTTTGAGTTAGGGAATCTAAGAGGCTAAGGATATTGTGATTGATCGAGTGAGAGGTTGTTATGGGCTCGCCCGTAACATGTCGGTAGAGTCGATGATGGAGGCGCGGGATACTGTAGAGCCGGAACCGCAGCAGCCTAGGCGGGATGTGCTCGGAGAGAGAGCTACTAGAATCTCTTGAAGACAAGGGAAATAGAATTTGGTACTTGGATGTCACTAGCCCAAGGGGCCTTTAAATAAGAAATAGAAGAGGTATAGACGTAATTAAGTCCCCAACCTTAGACTATGACATAAACGACAAATACAAATACACAACATAAATAAAGACACAAGATACAACTAGGCACGAAGCCCATATCAACTCGTTCGTCCTTCAAATTAAACTTGTCCTCAAGCTCGAACGAGGCTTGCACTACTTGATCATATGACTCCTTAATTTCCCACCAGAACAATTTTCAGTAGGGCGTCGTTGCAGCAGAAACTGCATCGAGTGGTAGGCTGTCCTCGTGCTCACAGATGTCATGAAGGGTTGCAGGGATCCGACGTAGCAGGGGCGCTACATTACGGGTGGTTAGATCATGGCGCAACCATGACCATCAATACGTGTGCAGACGGCGCAATGAGCCACATGGTGGGGTGACAAGGCTTCAAAGGTGCCAAAAACTTGGGTGTGCGAGCTCTTGGCACAAGCGTGGCTCCATACTCAAGACGTTCATGCACAAGGAGAGCATGGAGATAATAAATCATCGATCAACAAGATTACCACATGGGCATCGTGGGAGCTTAGCTTTATAGAAACAACCGTATGGTGCAGCATGGACGACATAGATGGCACAAAGTTGAAGGCTAGGTGTTGAGCATGGACAACACTGGTGTCATCAAACACAATGGAGAACGTCTTGGAGTTTAAAGTGAGTACAACACTCATGGTGCTTATACTTAGAGAAATGTCATCAAGGACATAGAAAATGGCAAGCACATTAGGTGTCACGAAGATGGAATGAATCTGGGAACCAATCCGAGCAATGTATGCAAGTCATCAAAGAGTCAAGAGTGGTAAAACTTTAAAGTTGTGAATAAAAGTTTGAGTGTTCTCCTCTTTCCACCATATACTTGTGTGTGAGAGAGAGCATATAATTTCGCGCTAAAGAAGAAGTGAAGAGTGACTTAGCTACTACGAAGGGCACATAAAGGAGCTAAGGCCACACGCGACATTGTCAAGGGATAAGTCTGTGGCAGTTGGTATCAGAGCGAGGTTAGAGCGAAGATCGACAAGGTTCAACCAAGTTATAGGTAAGCTCAATACATCCCTTGGAGCAACACACGAGGAGCATCAATTTGCGCATTAGTTCGTTGTGGACCAACAAGGCATGGGAAAAAAGAGAGTTGAGAAGATTGAGAGGCGCATGGCGAAGGCAAAGTGGAGCCACTTGATCGCAGGGGCATCAAGCATGGTGGGTAAGGTCGTGTGGATCAACACCCCGTTCGGCGATATGGTGGAACAAGAGTCCAAGGAGGATGGACTTCCGAAGAAGATGTTTGACGATCAAACTGTCAAAACTAGCAATGATCAACTGATCCGGAAGGAGGTTGTCCCAGCTAAGATGGAAAACACTAAAGAAGAGGTTGATGAATTTGAACAATTTTATGAAAAGGAGGAGAGATCACAATATGATTTTGAGGATGAAGCTCCCAAGCCAAAGGACTTCATAGGTCTTGGGATGAGTAAGTAAGTGGCTTATTTTCTTGCGGATATGGAGCAATACTTCAAAGCTAAGGAGATAGATGACACATTGCGCACCGGAATAGTGTTGCAATACCTCAACTGCAATGCTTACGATTGGTTGAGAAGTCTTAATCTTAAATGGGACAAAGATTGGGATGAATTCAAGACGGAGTTCCGACAACGATTCGACCCAAGGTACGGAGGGAGCAAAGATATCTTGGAACCAGTGGAACAACGCAAGTATGCACGGAGAAGGCTACTGTCCATTCGAGAAGAGTACGAGGCTAGGAAAATAGTGATGGTGCTTAAACATTGTTGCTTCTTATGCAAAGGCAACCACGACCTAGCAGATTGCCCAAGCTGGGGCGCATCTGAGCAAGAGTGCTACTTATGCAATTAGGATCATGATTCAACCAGTTGTCCAAGAGCACAACCATTCCAGGCAGCTGAAGAAGAAAATGACTACGACAACGAGGTTGACAAAGTGACCGAGGATGCAGAGTCCGTGAGCCAAGAGGAGGTGGCTCATGTTGTTGATGAGGAGGACTTGGGATGCCAAGTAATGGCTCTTTTAGAAGAACTCATCATCGAGCATCAGCAAGATATGGAGTTAGGTTTCCAAGCGAGTAACACTTCCGCAGAGGAAGAATTGGTGCTAAGCGACGTGGAGCAGGATGTGGACGAAGACTCGGAGCGCCATGAGTGTGAATCTCACAAGGAGGAACAAATCATGGGATTCCAAGTGTAACAGTCGATAAGTTCAATAGTGAGCAATCGGAGGAAAAGAGGTCCAAGAGTTGCGGAGGCAATGCTCGCACAAAGGCACCATGTAGAGCAATCAACATGGAACAAGAAGAGGACGCAGAGTCTGATCGCCAAGAGGGCGAAGCTTACATTGAGGATTGGCTTGAGGGTGAGACAAAGCAGGACGTAGAGTCTACACAATGTGAAAGTTGTGAATTTCGAAAGAGAACACCTACATGGATTTACCGAGGAGTCCCTGTCGATGCTAAATTAGTTGTGGAGGTACCACTTCTAGATAGAGATGAAGACCACCAGATAAATGAAGCTCAAGCAACGAGAGATTCTTAAAGGGAAGATCTACTTGGTGACATGAGGCAAGGCTTAGTTGACACATATATTGTTAACCACCAAAAAGAATACACATTTATGTGTCAAATTACAGAAGAGACGCCCAACATACACAAGTGTAGAAAGGCAAAGGTACGAACAATGTTGTTACTTGATGCATGGTTGCGACGAAGGCATCGCAAGAATGGGTGTAAGAGAATGTCACGGGATGCTAGTTCATGGCGCAACCATGACCATCAATACGTGTGCAGACAGCACGATGATCCACATGGTGTGGTGACAAGGATTCGAAGGTGTCGAAGACAGGTGTGGGAGCCCTTGGCACAAGCATGACTCCATACTCAAGACGTTCATACACAAGGAGAGCATGGAGAGAATAAATCATTGTGCAACAAGATTGCCACATGGGCATCATGGGATCTTATCATTGTGGCAATAACGGTATGGTGCAGCATGGATGGCACAAAGTGGAAGGCTAGGTGTTGAGCATGGACAACATTGGTCTCATAAGACACAATGGAGAACGCCTTGGGGTTTAAAGTGAGTACAACACCTATGGTGCTTATACTTAAAGAAATGTCATCAAGGTCACGGTAGATGGCAAGCACCTTGGGTGTCACGAAGATGGAACGAATCCAGGAACCAATCTAAGCAATGTATGCAAGCCATCAAAGAGTCAAGAGTGGTAAAGCTTTAAAGTTGTGAATAAAAGTTTGAGTGTTCTTAAGTGTTCTCCCATTTCCATCATATATGTGTGTGTGTGAGCATATAATTTTGTTGTTAAAGAAGAAGTGAATTTTTACTTAGCTATTGTGAATGGTGCAAAAAGGAGCTAAGGCCGCACGCGACATTGTCGAGGGGATAAGTCTGTGACAGCTAGCTGAGGAGAGACTGTCATGCATAACGGCTGGAGGCGGGGCAAGTGTGTCTGCTGAATGTGATTCATGGCGATCAGAAGTGGTGGCGCCGGCTGGGGGCGGTCACTGGAAGGAATGGCGTCAGAGGGGCCAACAGAACATGTGACTAGAGCGAAGTGCACTGGATGAAGGTGGTTGGCAGAACAAATGGCACAGGGCTAAAATCCTATGAGATTCGCAGTGTCGAAAACGACAATTGTGGTTGGAGGAGGCTCACAGGAGTCAACAGTATCATGGGTTGTGGTGAAACAATCAACGAGTTTGATGATGGCGCAGAGATTGGAAGACAGGCGGGCGGATTCCCAACAATGGATGAGTTGACGATTGCGGCAAGGGCGGCCTTGGGTCGGGCTTGCAATTCTTGAAGTCGGGTTTCAGCGGCAATATAGGACACCAGAAGAGTGTGCATCTGATCCTGAAGTTTAATCAGATTGGTGGAGAAATCACCGATGTTGTGAATTAATTTGAAATCATCAAATTAATTATTATTTTTGTATTTTGTAAATTAATAATTCAATAATCAATTATGTAGGCAACGACAGGTTATAGATGTAAGGTTGGCAGAAGGTGGCTAAAGACACATGGCTCCAAGAAAATAAAATTGCAGGGCGGACGGCTCGAGGGAAAAGTGTGAGGCTCGATAGGGCACTGTGGCACTAGTGCAAACAGGGCACGGGCACTGGAGGACCAGAGAAGGATGGAGCGGCCTCAAAACAGAAAGTGTAGGGCTCGATCGCTTGCAGAAGATGGAATACGTGAGAGTGTTCCCT
Source organism: Dactylorhiza incarnata (assembly GCA_033032865.1). NCBI lineage: Eukaryota > Viridiplantae > Streptophyta > Magnoliopsida > Asparagales > Orchidaceae > Dactylorhiza > Dactylorhiza incarnata. Next base: position 1,589,456 of record JAWHQI010000394.1, read on the forward strand.
GGGGGCGTCGACAGGAAGGTGCGGTCGCTGGGAATATGTGTGAGCTCAGACAAAGATGCGAGAGCAGTGCGGCCCAGAGGTCTCAATGTTGGTCAGATGTCGACGAAGCCTGCAGGTTGTTGGGAGTCAATGGACGACGAGGTCCCGACGTGCCTTCGGGAAGGAGACGATGGCTCTACGCTCGACAAACGCAACCGCTGGATGGCCTAAACACACCCAGCTTCGTAGAGGAAGATCCACTGCGGAGCCGATTCCAGGCAGAGGAAGAGCCACCGAGAGGAAGATCCTCAACGCGAGACAGAGAGTGATGCACAGTTGTCAATCTCGGCTCCGTGAGAGGAATCTGTGGACATCGGTCAATGGTGAGCAAAACAATGATGGGTATGCAGTTGGCGGAAGAGAGGAGAAGATGGTTCTGATACCAAAGTTGTTATGGGCTCGCATGTAACACGTCGGTAAAGTCGTCGGAGGATGTTCATAGGCGGGGATGACGGAGGCGCAAGATATTGTGGAGACGAAACCGCAGATGCCTAGGCGGGGTGTGCTCGGAGAGAGAGCTACCAAAATCTCTTGAAGACAATGGAAATATTATTTGATACTTGGATACAATTTTACTGGCCCAAGGGGCCTTTAATTAAGAGATACAAGGGGTATAGATGTAATTAAGTCTCTAACCTTGGACTACGACATAAACGACAAATACAAAGACACGGCATAAATAAAGACACAACATAAATAAAGATACAACATAAAGCCACGGTTGAGCACGAAGCCCATAACAAAGGCATCAACAAAGAGTAAAGAGGTGATTTCCATGTTACTAGAGACGATCAGATAAGAGCAAGCGAGCGTACGAAGAGCAAAAGAGAAGAGAGAGAGCAACTCGTTCCAGGAGATTGAGAGGAAGGGAGGCCAACACCATCTTGCGTGATGCAGACGTTCGGCTTCTAGAAGGAGAGAGTTCTCTCTTCTTGTTGTTCCGGCTCTTCTCTGGCTACGGATTGCGGTTTAGGTTTCGATCCCTCAACCCTAGATCTCTCTTTACTTTTCATTGTGCTATAGGGGTGCTCTGAGGTATTAGTCAAGTAATGGTTAAGAAAAGCATGTTAGTTTCTATGATGAATGTGCGTATTGCATACTTCAAAGTATTGGTCGGTAGAGGGTCAAGCGTTTTATTGTGCTATTGTATTGTAGTGGAAGGTTTGATTTGGTTTTCTCCCCCATGAGGGTTTCCCAATAGTAAACAAAAGGCATTTGTGAATCTTGTGTCTGCTTGATTTGATTGTGATCCTAACAGTGTCAATCCTAAACCTTCTCCTGCGAGATCGAGGGGTAAACTTGTTTAGAGTTGTTACTTAGAACCGAGAACCGTACCGAATCGAAACTGCATAGAACCGGACCAAACCATTCGCGAATTATTTGGATCTAGTTTGAATTTTGGAACTGTGAACAACAATAGTCCGAGTGCGATTCCTGCATTTTATTATCCGAAATCGAAACCACAACATACAAGTTTCGAGCTGTTTTTGAATTTTTATAACCAGCCTGGACAAGACCGAAGCAGAACTTATCCACAACTCATTTACTATTATTATAGTAATATAATAAAACTAGTATTTTTTCATTCTTCCCCATAATATTCGTCCCCAATAAATTAAACTCCTACAACCCCCTACTTATTATGATTATATAAATATATAATGTTTTATGCTTATTAGTCATCGCTTTTCAATTTTCATGTCTAAATGTCAAACCCAATTTCAAGATATTCGCAAATTGGCAAGTCGAAATCCCTCTGATGACTTCACAAGCTTGTTATGCACTTCTAACATGTCATCTCACTCTTTTTTCTGCTAATTCGCGGTACTGACATTATACTGCTCCTATTCTCAAATAACGTTAAATTGTATACACGTATCAGTTGGCACCGGATAAAATTAGGTGTTACAATCTATTCCCCCCCCCCCCCCCTCTTCTCTCTCACTCTCACCGAATATAACATTCAAAAGGAGTCCACCGCCTCGTGCTCCTCTAGTTGAAATTCCTATTATGAGTATTCAATGATTTTACATTTGATGATATTTTTAGCCAAATTTTCACATTTTGTATTTCCTTGTTTCAATCTTACTCGTTAGATTAATTAATGTTGATGTAATTCAAGATATTTGATATTAAAAAAATATAAAAGCATCATGATAGTTGATATTCAAAAAATGTTGTGAGAAAAGTAGTGTCGAACTTGAATTATAGGACAAAATCTAGCAAACATTTTTGTTTAGATGTTTCTGCCGCGTTGAGTTCACTTCAGTAGGAATAGAAACTGAATCGGAATCGAACCAAAATGAACCACATAGAACTGGAACGAGCCGCTAGTGAATAATTTGGTTTTAGTTCTTGTTGATCCAAAACCGGAACCGTAGGCCCGACGGTTCCAAAAATTAAGCTGGAACCGAAACTGGTCAAGCCAAATAATGTTGTGGTTCTAATTTGAAGAACTGTTACGTTAACGGTTCGGTTCACCGTTTTAGTAGAACTGGAACAGTGACAGCTCTAAACTTGTCAGTAGTTTCATTTTAGGATTTGGGGTGATTACCTTTTTGGTCCTTGAGTAAGTTCTTTTTGTTCTATACACATGACACGACAAAGATTCCTTCAGCAATTTGAATTTGTTGTCAAGGTGTTGTTTGTTGTCATCACTACCACTAATTCTCATCATGCTTCAAGCACATTAAAATACTAATACCACCTGATGTCGCGAGGCAAGCAATGATTGTTTAGAACCAATGACTTGCACAATAACTATATTAGAAAACCTAGTCATCACTCACAAAGAGAGCTTACACATAATAACTTTTAGATTCCAAAAGGGTTTCATTATTCTTTGGTGAAACTAAAGGGCATTTAAAGAACGGAGACGGCTCCTTAAAAGGCATATAATTAATTACAAAATTAGATTTATAAGGTGTCAAGTCGTAATGGTGTAGTCGTGTAGATATGAAGATTGGAGCATGCCCGATCTATTTGAAGAGGGAAGAGTAGAACCGGAGCCGTGATAGCTCTAAACTTATCAGTAGTTTCATTTCAGGATTTGGGCCGATTACCTTCTTGGTCCTTGAGTATGTTCTTTTCGCTCCATATAGACATACACATGACACGGCAACACAATTTCCTTAGGCGTTCTTGATAAGGTGGGTAGTCGCAAAGATTCCTTCAACGATTTGAATTTTTGTCAAGGCGTTGTTTGTTGTCATCACTACCACTAATTCACATCATGCTTCAAGCACATTAAAATACCAATACCACCTGATGTCGCGAGGGAAGCAATGATTGTTTAGAACCAGCAACTTGCAAAAGAACTATATTAGAAAACCTAGTCATCACTGACAAAGAGAGCTTACACATAATAACTTTTAGATTCCAAAAGGGTTTCATTTTACTTTGGTGCAACTAAAGAGCATTTAAAGAACGGAGAGGGCTCCTTAAAAGGCATATAATTAATTACAAAATAAGAAAATTGGAGCATGCCCGATCTGTTTTTGAAGAGGGAAGAGTTTACGATGATCTTGGCAGGACAGCTTGGGCCTTCAAGTGATCTCAGAATCGCTGTCACAATACCTTGATGCATTAGCAAAAGCATAAATTATACAGCAAACTGATGGCCCGCAGATGGGGGATTAATAGTAATAAGAAGAAAAATAAAGCAAGAGAACAAAAACATCCCTACAGCCAATATCCTATCAAAGGATAATCGGTAAACCAAGTTTCATGCTACATTCATACGCATTCCTGATCGTTTTCATACTACATTCATGCAAACAAGAGCATGACAAATTTTGACTGCATGGGGAAGCAAAAAAACCTAGACCATCTAATCGGCTGAACCAACATGATTCAAAGGAAGGGGTCGAGGTAAAAAGTCACGAAGGAGGCGAACTTACCGGACCGATGCACTGAGGCGATGGAGGAAACCCTGGCGTTCCTGAGGAAAAGTGCTGAATGGAGAACTGAGATAAGGTCTTCAAAAAAAGGAAAGGCGAGAAATCAGAAATGCTCCAAGTACGCAGCCCACCTTGAAGGAAACCGTGGGCGGAAATATGATATGGAAGCCACGGCGGCGGACGCGGACGCCATGATTTCCAAGGGCGCGGAAGAGGAGGTGGCGCCGGTGACAGTCGCCTGAGTCGAGCAGTGTGGAGTCTAGAGGAGCACGAGAGGATAAAAAGGTGATTTCACATACAGATCCTGAAGAATTATGAAATAACCATTTCCGTGGAAAAAGGATTCTGTAAAGTCTTTGTTTGGCTTTGTTATAATGCTGTATAGTCCTGCGATTCATGATTTTACGGTAGAGATTTTTTGTGAAAATATTGGCGGTTATATTGAAATATGGTCGTATTTTCGATGAATCACATTTAAAAAATCATGTTTGCAGACAGTGACGATGTGATAGCGTATCTCGCACGATGATATATGAATTTTTTGGGCGGGGTTGAGGCATAATTGAGAACTGAGATTATCTTGCTCAGATATGTTCTTCCTTCATCCTACAGATTTAAATATGATAATTGATATTAACAATTCAAAGGAGGCTATTTGCACCCCAAAAAAGCGGAAAATACCCCTACTTACCACGTTTTTTTCATTCCTATAAGCGCACCGTAGTGCTTACTCTCGTCTCTCCCTTTTTTTGTCCTCGAAAATTTGTGAACCTATTGTTTCTTATTTCCATATGATGATCCTGGTGGAAAATGGCCGGTAATCGGGCATGCGTCGCGGAATGGATGCAACCCGGCCAACTTTGTGATGCCCTTCTTCGTGTTCATCGTCGGAATGGTCGTTCCTTTGGCACTCAAGGTTTGATTATGGTTGTTGATCGAGATTTGGAGACACCTCGCTGCTTAATGAAACGGTTAATTACCGAAGTGTTTTACAAAGAAATACTCTTAATAGCGTGTCGATGTTTGAGTAGAGGATGCATAATCGGGTTCTTGATATAAAGAGGGTGCTTTTTAGGACGATTGAGCTCTTATTATGGGGCCTCGTCTTGCAAGTTTGGGATCTAAAGATTTAATGTTTTGGGTTTTTATATTGTAAGTTTATTTTAATCTTGGGAAGCAATTTGTGATCGTAACTGTTGGGGTCCCCCTAAAAGGGTTCGGGTTGAGTCGGACCAAGTGTTTCTCATCACAGCCTCGCCCAGACCCGCTTGACGGCCCTAATTTTATGTTTGGTCTTAATCCCGCAGCTAAGCAGCTTCGCGCTTCCACTTGTTCCTTAAGAACCGCTCAAAAGCGCTTCCGCTCGCTCCTGCCGCGTAAGTGTGCTTCTGCTCGCTCATGTTCCGTAAGAGCGTTTATGCTCGCTCATGTTCCGTAAGAGCGCTTCCGCTCGCTCATGGTCCGTAAGAGCGCTTCCGCTCGCTCATGGTCCGTAAGAGCGCTTCCGCTCGCTCCTGCTCCGGAAGAGCGCTTCCGCTCGCTCCTGCTTCGTAAGAGCGCTTCCGCTCGCTCCTGATTCGTAAGAGCGCTTCCGCTCGCTCCTGCTTCGTAAGAGCGCTTCCGCTCGCTCCTGCTCCGGAGGAGCGCTTCCGCTCGCTCCGCTCGCTCCTGCTCCGTAAGAGCGCCTCCTCTCGCTCCTGCTCCGTAAGAGCGCTTCCGCTCGCTCCTGCTCCGTAAGAGCGCCTCCTCTCGCTCCTGCTCCGTAAGAGCGCTTCCGCTCGCTCCTGCTCCGTAAGGGCGCCTCCCCTCGCTCCTGCTCCATACAAGCGCTTCCGCTCGCTCCTGCTCCGTACGAGCGCTTCCGCTCGCTCCTGCTCCGTACGAGCGCTTCCGCTCGCTCCTGCTCCGGAAGAGCGCTTCCGCTCGCTCCTGCTCCGGAAGAGCGCTTCCGCTCGCTCTTGCTCCGCAGGAAGCGCTCTCGCTCGCTTCCGCTCCGTAGGAAGCGCTCCCGCTCGCTTCCGCCCCACGGGGAACGCTTCCGCTCTCGTATGATCCTCAAGAGGCGCCACTATCATCCATCGTCGGTGGCGATCGCCGGCCACCACCACCACCAGGGAGGCTGCCCAGGCTGCCCAACGTGACTGGGGGGCAAACTCGTCATAATCTTAAAGTTGACGATCTGTGTGCCCCGAATCAAGCATTCTCATTCGCTCGTCCAGAAATCGGCATGACGCAGTTACCAGAATGCCCTCCTCAAAAACAATAAAAGGAGGCAATGCCTTCATTTGAAGGGACTTTGGGCACTGGGGAGAAGAAAGAGCTCTTGAGTTTTTCGGCAAGGACTCTTGGAAGATCTTCATCGACCTTCGAGCTACCCTCAGAGATCTCCCTCAGCACTCTAGCTTTACTTCAAGAACTTGGGAGAATCTTGGTGGCTTGGATCCAGGCTGCTCCGCAGCGCTCTGTTCCCGGCTGCTCTGCAGCGCTCTGTTCTCGACTGTCGCGCAGCGCTCCGCTCCAGGCTGCTCTGCAGGGCTCCGCTCCAGGCCGCTCTGCAGCGCTCCGCTCCAGGCGGCCCCGCAGCGCTCCGCTCCAGGCCGCTCCGCGGCGCTCCGCTCCAGGCCGCTCCGCAGCGCTCCGCTCCAGGCCGCTCCGCAGCGCTCCGCTCCAGGCCGCTCCGCAGCGCTCCGCTCCAGGCCGCTCCGCAGCGCTCCGCTCCAGGCCACTCCGCTCCAGGCCGCTCCGCAGCGCTCCGCTCCGCAGCGCTCCGCTCCAGGCCGCTCCGCTCCAGGCCGCTCCGCAGCGCTCCGCTCCAGGCCGCTCCGCAGCGCTCCGCTCTAGGCCGTTCCGCAGCGCTCCGCTCCAGGCCGCACCGCAGCGCTCCGCTCCAGGCCGCTTCGCACTGCTCCGCCCAAAGCTGTCTAAGAGCACGCTTCACCATGCTCGGCTCCTGAGGACTTAGCAAAATCTCTGTAACGAGCGGTGGCATGTCACCCTCGAAAAACAACTCTCTGTAACTCACAACACTAGTAGATCATTCAGAACTGGGTTATGCCCCGTGGTTTTTTCCCTTTTTTGGGTTTTCCACGTAAAAATCCTGTTGTCTACTGTTGGTTCTCTTTTTTGACTGTTTGCGCGTTCGACTCACTCTAGAGCTAAGGCGGTTCAGCTCGACCGGCCCAGGAGAGCGTTGAACGACCCGCAATAGTAACTATACGACATTGGTTAAAACACATTAATTTTTTCATGATTATTGTTGCAGGTCACTCGACGCTCTGGTAGACCGGTCGAATTGAAACACCTTAGCTCACGAGCGAGCCGAGCGTGCAAATAGTCAATGAGAGAGTTATTATATAACAAGAACACTTTTTATCGTAGAAAACCCGAGAAGAGTGAAAAACCACGTTGTCGGAGTTGTGCCGACCAAATTCCAATATCTTCTGATTCGTTACAATTGAAAGCTGAGAACTCGAGCGCGACAGGTCGCTACTTGTCACAATGATAGAGAGAGAACCTCGAGGGTGACAGACCACCTCTCAAGAGAACCTCGAGGGTGAGATTCTCGAGTCGCCTTTCGTAGCTTGAAGGATTCCCAACCTGCTTAAAAGACTGTCTTCCGAAGCGAAGGAAAATCTTCGAAGGCACGAAGGAGACCTTCGCAGACTCGAAGGAAATCTTCTGAGGTCGAAGGAGATCTTCAAGCGTCGAAGGAGAATTCTAAAGAAATCTTCAAAGGAGCTCTCTCGGGCGTAGAAGACAAGGTATCTTGAAATGAAGGTCATGTGCTATTTTTATAGCCTTGGGCAGGGGTAGCCTAGTAATTTCGTCGTCGTAACCACCGTAACCACCTGACGAACGAATCACGATGGTCGATTTGGAGCACACGGATCGCCACTTTTTGGATATTCCCGTCTTGCCCCCCCCCCGGGCAGTTCGGTCAGCTTGGGCACTTTGGACAACTTCGTTGACGGCGTTGAGCGAAGTGAACTGGACCTGCAATCTAGGAAATTGGGAAAGGTTAACTGTCATGCGCGTTGCGAACGTGGAAGCGTTCTGTGTTGAATATTTCGTGTATGTCCGCACGTGTCGTGACTGACCCGATAAGGGCTCGTGGGTTTCGTGTCATTCTAGGGCATCGCTCTACGCTGGAGGTACTATAAATACCTATTCCATACTTGATAGAGTATTGTAGAATACTTTGAGCGGAGTCGCCCCAACATTCTCAAAGTACGATTTGCGCTCCTAGGGTTTCCGCTCGCTCGAAGTGCTCTCGCGTCGCTCGGTATTTCGTTCTCGCGTACAGCTGCCGGAAGAAAATCGCGCTCTCGTTTCTTTGCTCTCGTGCGCCACTCGATCAAGAGGGAGTAGTCGATCTTTGAGTTCTTCATCGCCGCCTCTGTCGTTCAAGCGCCTCCGCCGATCGAGGAAGAAAGGAGAAAATCCTGTGCGCCGATCGAAGAAGGATATCGGGCCATCGCTGCTCGTGTGCGCTCTTATTTTGATCTCGCCGCTAGAGACGATCTCGTCGAGCCCGTTGGTCATCTATAGATCGAAGACGAGGAACAAAGCCGCATCTCTGCGTTTTTCCCCTGTGCCGCTAGAGACGATCCCTGCTCCTAGAGGTTTTTCCTGTAGGCGTTTCGTTCTCGCCGTCGATCCAGATTGTGGAGCAGGATTGTCGGCACTGTTCATCTTGTGCGAAATCTCTGCCGCAAGGAGATCTCTTGCCGCCGATCAAATCTGTTGAGCCCCTGCAGCTTGGTTTTGCAGATCTGAATAAGTTCTCGCAGATCTGAATAAGTTCTCACCGTCTGCAGATCTAGATTTCCAGATCTACATATTTCTTTGATCCTATATAGAGAGTTGGAGGATTTCAAGCCGTGGCTCTCTGTTCTAATTTCTGGAGGACAGTCACCATTTGCAAGGGAGAAATCTTTGACAACCACCAATAAAAGTTATCTTCTTTGTTGGTTTTGGATCCTTCCTAATCATTCAATCTGACTGAAGGAGATACAACATATATGTTCCTTTGAAGTCCTGCAGAGATTCAGACATGCATTCGTGCTGATTTGCTGGCGAGATTATTTCTATACGGAACATCAGATTTCGGTTTGCAGTCGTAGCTGGGTTTTGCCGTGGAATCTCTTGCACCTACTGAGTTTTTTTGTGGCTGCTGGATTGGATCTGAAGTGACGTGTTTCGATTTCGTCCGGATCAGGTGATATTTTTCTGATTTACATTTTTATCTGTTTAAAAATGTCGAAGCGCAACACGTACGATTTAGTGAAACTGCAGTCGTTCGATCCCACTGAGTTCCATGGTTGGAAACTCCACGTTCAACTCGGCATGAAAGAACGGGAGATTTTCTACACGGTGCTTAGTGATTTTGCTACGACGACTATAGATGTAGACGAACTGCAGTGGAAGAAAGACGAGGATTTTTGCAGGGATTACCTTCTGAATTCCTTGAATCCTCGCCTTGCGATGACGTACAGTGGTTTCAAAACTGCAAAGGAAATCTGGGACCGCTTGGACGCGCAGTTTCAGAAGCACGAAGGATTGTCGAAAACACTTCTTGCTGAGAAGTTCTTTAATTTTAAATTGAATGCAACATCGACAATCACTTCACAGTTGATTGAGCTGGAAAATATGCGGAACAAGCTGTATGATGAAAAGTCGGAAATCTCCGACAATCTCTTTGTTGGTCTGATCATCAGCAAGCTGCCTCCTGAGTGGGCCACTTTCAAGACTGAGATGCATAGGCTGAAGGAGCAGATTGGGCTTGATGAACTCATGAGATTCATACATATTGAAGATCAAAATGTTGTCAGGAAATGCGCGAAACAGGTTAGCCAATCTACTAAGAATAAGATGAATATGCTGGTGGACACTTCTGGTCCCCAATCTTTCATAGCTATGATGGGGAAAGGTCGCAGTGGCAGTGACTCGTCTGAGTGGTGGCTGGATTCTGGTGCTACCTGCCATGATACAAATGATAAAGGTCTTCTTACTGAGGTAAGCGTGGTAAAAGACACTGTGCAGAATTGCAATGGAGGAGAGACAGTAGTGTCTCATGCTGGGACTGCAGATCTGGTGCTCTCGTCAGGTAAAATTCTAACTCTAAAGCATGTTAGAGTAGTTTCTTCTTTAACCAAGAATTTAATCTCTATGAGTTTGCTAGATAAGGCTGAAATGTGTTTTACAACCCTAAATGGTAGAATAACTTTAACTGTTAATTCACATTACTTCGGTTGTGCGTATCTAATAAATGGAATATATAGACTTAGCTTAAACAATGACAGCATTCACCAAGTTAGTTCAACTTTAATTGATCCTAAGTTATTACACAATAAGCTTGGACATGTGAACTATAGGAAAATGTGTGATCTAGCTAAGAGTCATAACATCCCTTTAGATTTGTTTATTCGACTTGATAGATGTGAGGTGTGTGCACAAACCAAGATCACCAGAAAACCCTTTAAGTCGGTTTCTAGGAGCACACAACTTCTTGAGTTGATACATTATGACCTCTGTGACTTCAGAAGTTATGTCACTAGAGGAGGAAAGAAGTATCTGATTACCTTTATAGACGATTATTCTAGATATTGTCATGTATACCTGTTGAAATCGAAATATGAAGCATTCGAGACCTTTAAGATCTTCAAATCTAGAGTAGAAAATCAGTTGAATCTGAAAATTAAGAGATTTAGAAGTGATAGAGGAGGAGAGTACACCGCTACTGGGTTCAGAGAATTTTGTGCCTCTGAGGGCATAATTCTAGAAACTACCGCTCCTTACTCACCCCAATCAAATGGTATTGCTGAGCGTAAGAATAGGACGTTAACAGAGATGTTGAACTCTATGTTACTTACAGCTGGTTTGTCAATCTCTTTCTTGGGAGAAGCAGTCCTAACTGCAAATCGCATTCTAAATAGGGTGCCTCACTCTAAGCTCACTTATACACCTTATGAGCTGTGGCACAGTCACTCTTGTCGATTTGATACTCTTAAAACTTGGGGTTGTATTGCCTATGTGAGAATACAAGACCTAAAGAGACCTAAGGTGGGAGCTAGGACTACAACCTGTGTGTACCTAGGTAGTGCAGAGGACAGTGCAGCTGAAAGGTTTCTTGATCTATCCACTACCACAGTGATAGAGTCTAGAGATGCCGTCTTCTTTGAAAGCAAGTTTATCAAAGATCAAGGCTTTAATTTATCTGGGTCTACTGACTTGATTTCAGAATCTACGGTAGAACCTGAAGCTGGTCCCTCTGGCACTGGTCCAGAACCTTCTGAGGTTGAACCTTTTCCTGTTAGAGTATCTTCAAGAGAGAGAATCCCTAAGGACTTTGGTGAGAACTTTGTTACCTACCACTTAGAGGATGATCCATTTTCCTTCCAGGAAGCAATGAGATCGAGAGATTCGTTGATGTGGGCAGAAGCCATAGATGATGAAATGGACTCGCTGCTGCAGAACAACACTTGGCATCTAGTTGACCTACCTAAAGGTTCTAAAGTACTTGGATGCAAGTGGGTACTGAAGAAGAAGATGAATAGTGACGGGACAATAGCTAGATTCAAAGCACGTCTGGTAGCTAAGGGCTATAAGCAACAAGGGGGAATAGACTACTTTGATGTTTATTCACATGTGTGTCACCTGTCAACTATAAGAATTCTCTTAGCTTTAGCGTCTATCGAGAACTTCATAGTCCATCAGATGGATGTAAAGACGGCCTTCTTGAATGGAGAGCTAAATGAAGAAATCTATATGGCACAACCTGAAGGTTATGTCCAGAAAGATTTAAAGGATAAGGTGTGCAAATTGGATAAGTCAATCTATGGGCTCAAGCAAGCGCCTAAGATGTGGCACCTTAAATTTGACAAAGTGGTAAAGAGCTATGGGTTTCAATCCAGTTATTCTGATAAATGCCTTTATCATCGTTCTGTGTCGAATAAGACCGTCATCATATGTCTCTATGTGGATTATATGTTGATTTTGGGGTCGGATCTTTCTGCAGTGAGTGATATAAAATCCACTCTAGCAAAAGAATTTGATATGAAGGACCTTGGTCCTGTAGATACCCTTCTAGGTATGAAAGTTAATAAAGATAAGCGTGGTTTTACCCTTAGTCAAGCTCACTACATTGAGCAACTACTTTCTACCTGGGGATATAAAGATTGTAGGCCTGTAGAGACACCATCTGATCATAATATTAAATTGAGTCCGAATGTCGGGACCAGTGTTGATCAAGAAAGATATTCTAGAATAATCGGTAGTCTCATGTATGCCACAAGCTGTACGAGACCATACATTGCTTTTTCTGTGGGCATGCTGAGTCGTTTTACCAGTAATCCAAGTAAAGAGCATTGGGATGCCTTAGATAGACTGATGATATATCTGAAAGGAACCAAAGATCATGCTCTGTGCTATACTAGTCACCCTCCTACAGTGGATGGATTTTCTGATGCCTCCTGGTGTTCAGAAATCAGTAACAGTAAGTCCACCAGTGGATACATATTCACTTTGGGTGGAGCTGCTATAACCTGGAAATCCAAAAGACAGACTTGCATAGCTTTGTTGTCTATGGAAGCAGAATTGTTTGCCTTAGCTTCAGCTGGTGAAGAGGCAGATTGGATCAGAAATTTAATTCTGGATGTTCCCTTATCTAGATTACAAGTCAATTCATTGAACTTGTATTGTGATAATCAAGCAGCTGTCCAAGTCGTTAAAAATGCCCTCTACAACACTAAGAGGAGACATGTACGACTGAGACATGCTCTGTTGAATTATTTGAAGGAACAAGGAGTTATCACTTTGATTGATGTGCGATCGAAAGATAACTTAGCTGATCCACTGACGAAAGGAATGCCTAAATATCGATTGATCAAAACAGTGGGGGAAATGAGACTAAAGGCGATTTAGTTCAGCCTTAGTTTAATGTTTTGATGCTTTTCAGATTTTCCTTTGTCATTTAGTAGAATATTGTGTCTCGCTGATGCTCGTGGTTGCTGATCTTGAATCTGGTGAGTTGTTTCATTCCAATTTTGATGCTTATAACTCAACCTAGATTCTTTTTCTTACCTGGGAAGAAAGTGTTATTCCAAATTTTGATAACACAATCCAACTGGGTTTGATTCTTCTTTTGTTAAATAGTATCATTCCAAATTCTGATGATATCTGTTTAACTTTAGGGGAATAGTGACCGTGACATTCCAAACTGAAACACAAATATAGCTGAGTTGAGTAGAAGTCCATAATATCGTCTCTTGTGAAACAGATAATGGATTCTAAACCTGGAACATAAAATACTCTGTGTATGTGTTCTCCTTACTTAATCATGTTGTGCTAAGTTCTTATAGTAGAACTAGATACTTGTAATTTTCAAATGTGTGAATTCATTCTGACATGAAATTCTCTGTTTGAAACTTACAGGAGATGGTGCTGATGGATGAGCATTTGCTGACTGGGATCCTGATAAGGACGACCTACTGTACATCTGAGGATGATGACAGTATCGAGTGCTATTTTTCCTTTTATGTTCTTTGGTTTCTTTTATCTCTGCTTAGAGTTGTTGTTTCCTGCTTACATGTTTTATTTTGGACTATTATGCTTTGGTGACTAGAGACACTTTGATCTGCTGGACTATGTGCTACAATTTTACCTTTATAGTTTGTGGTGCTGCTTCGAATTTTATTCTGTTTCTTATGCCTGCATACAACTCTTCTTTATAGTCTAATATTGCTTTTAACATGTTTGTGGCACTAATGTGAATGATTCATATACAATTGAACATTGCTCAAACCACCTATATCGAAGTCGGGTCTACGGCGGACATAGGAGAAGATTGTTGAATATTTCGTGTATGTCCGCACGTGTCGTGACTGACCCGATAAGGGCTCGTGGGTTTCGTGTCATTCTAGGGCATCGCTCTACGCTGGAGGTACTATAAATACATATTCCATACTTGATAGAGTATTGTAGAATACTTTGAGCGGAGCCGCCCCAACATTCTGAGCGCGCAACGAACACGGAAGCGTTCTGAGCGTGCAACGAACATGACAGCGTTCTGAATGCACAACGAACACGAGGGTGTTCTGAGCGTGCAACGAACACGGGAGTGTTCTGAGTGCGTTTAGCTTGTTTCGCGGGTGGAAGGCGAAAAATGCGATTGCACGCGCCTGCTTAAGCCTGCGCCTCTCAAGATGGGAACACGCGCCCTGCTGAAAAGGAGGGGTGCCTGCATCCCGGTCACCCCCCAAGACGGGCACGGTGCCGACTTCAACCCTCGTAGGGGGTGTGGTACCGGCTGTAAGACCCTATTTTTTTTTTTTGCAAAAACCACCGGGTCTTAGGCCCAGAACCGCCATTTTGCGGTGACACCTTCGCTTGAGAAGGTCGTCACTACAAAAATGCCGATCCTGCCGGCCAAATCGATCACAAGAAAAGTAAGCTAAACTGATTAGTAGAACAAGCTAAGTCCACATCACATATATAAATAACTCATCAAAAGATGTCCACAATGTAACTGAAAAGAAAGGAAATAAGATAGCTAGGGCCTTGCCCAATACATCAGATCCTCACTACATGATTCACTCGCGGAAGCAAAACAACTAAATCAACACTCACGTATCCTGTCATCTGAGCTCCTGAGCTAGACTGCCCCGCCTCCATTTGCACCGGCCTCTGGTGCTGCTCCGTCGCCGCGGTCTCCTAAAATGATAAGGTCCACCGACCGTCAGTCATAAAGACTCAGCCAATTCCCCACCCCTCCCCCCAGGGCTCCTAGGCACCGGATGGGAAGGAGGAAGCGGAGGACAAACAAGGGGTAGAAACAAATGCAGGTGACAAGGTAATATCTACTCTACACAGGTGATATATATATATATATATAAATGAAACAAAATAGAAACAGTAGGGTAAAGTAAAGGTAAAGCAGTAATGAGTAAATGTAGAAACAATCTAAATATTATAATATTAACCATTGATTTATAGGAGTGCCCATACAAACCTATAGACCAAGGGGTCGTTTAGCAGGGCCTATCGTATAAAAAGTCCCATACCAATTTATACGATAGGTGTCAGGGGTTGAATGCAATGATTATGCTGTGTCATGCAAGTATGTGATTATGCGGTGATCAAACAAGTGCAACTCACCCACTACGACTCTATGCGCATAGACCTTTAGTTCCCTCTTTTTGGAGCGAGCTAGACTCCTCAGGATACTCCCGTAGTGGCAAACGGAAGCGGTGGGTTGGGCCTCGCCCACCTCTAGGTTGGTATATGCACTACCCGACCTAGACCTATCGTACGCCTCCACAAAACCCGCGGAGCGTCTGCGTACTCTTACTGACTGGACCGCCAGACTTTTATGGCTAAGTGTAAATACCACACTTGCCGAGCCCAAGTGTTAACGTCGGTGCAACGACCGCCAACACGAAGGACCCACCACCTTATGCACATGCAAATTATCTTCCAACAATACCGAGCTACAAGCTCCCCGGGCTAACCCGCCCGTCACCAATAAATACCTCAGAAACAAAAGATCACCGGACTAAACCGGCTAGACTTCCATAAGCACTCCCTCAGAGTGACTTTCCTGCCTTAGAAACTCAGGTGCTCAAAGACGCTAACAAGAAAAGACGATCTTTCGTCAATTCCCGGACGACCTAGCCGAGGGTGGCACCCCACCACCCTAAGACTTACCAAACCCCAACTTCTCTAGAGACCCATACATAATACAAGGCTACCACCCAACCTTCATCACTTCAGACCCAAGACTACCAGATTGACCTCTAACCCCAAAGTTGTCAAATTGCTAAACGCAGACCACCCTTAACGTTTTGATGCTCATGAAGAGAGGTACACTAAATATCCAACTTCTTGACCCAAGGGATTTACTGGGGACCCATACTACCTACTTCAGATCAAATCTAGGGTTTCATAATTTTCCATTAATAATTGTATTTTAAATAATTTTCCAAATGGCCACATTACTAAGGTTTGAACTACAAGTATATTTTTCTGACCTCCAATGCCCACTCCAATTTACTCATAAATCAAGGGTACCTAATAAACAGTAGATATAAAGTTTTAGGGAAAACCAGCAAGATTTATTATTTTTAGAAATTCCAAAACACAATTATTTCCAATAATTTCCAAAGGAGGTACCCTCATATGAACTCCAGTCCTTGTGCAAATTAACACAGTGGTGCTTATTAATAAAATATTTAATCCTACAAAGTTTGACCATGCTATTCAGAGGGTATGTTTGTAATTCCATCCAAGGATATATTTGCAATTTCTTTCAAAATGAACTAGAGGTACCAAAAATATTGATCTATAAATTATGAGAAAATTACAGTGGATACATATTGATATAAAAAGGCAACCAGCAAAGTTTCATGCAATTTCAGAGATTTAATATCCTAAAATTGATCATCCCAAAAATTGCCCACAATGTGAAATATTACAATTTAACCCTCCAAGAGCTTACCCATGTTCTAACCAATTATTCCAGAGATATATGACATTAAAACCATGATTATGACAGAAGATGGTAAATTGATAAATACTATTTCTCCCTAAAACCTCAAACCCTAAATAATTACAAATCTACCCTAGGGTTTATTACTTATGATTGGCAACTCCAAATCCCTCCAAACTCCTACAGTAGCATTCTCTGGTCACTAAGGCCATCTACCCAAAATTTCAAGTCAAGCCACTGAGGTTTGACCTCTCTTCCTTCATTAGCTTCTAATTGCACCCCATTAGGGTTTAGCCTAGGGTTAGGGTCTAACCTTCTCCAACAGCCCTAGTAGGAACTCCAGAGATTCATAACCTCAAAAACAAGTGGGTGACAGAAGATGGTGATTCCCTAAGTGCTATTTCTTCCTAGATCTCCAAATTCCAATTATTTACAAATCTACCCAAGGATTTATTACCTAGGTTAGACAACTCCAAACCTCTTCAAATTCACAAGGGAGTCTTCTCTGGTCACTAAGACCTACCCACCAAAACTTTAGGTCAAACCACTAGGGTTTGACCCTACTCCCTTCATTGACCCCTATTTGCACCCCTTAAGGGTTTAGCCTAGGGTTAGGACCTAAACATCTCCAAATCCACTCAAACCTCTTGGGAGGGGATTATACCACTCTTAGGACTCAGAGAGGTCTATTACACTTCTCCCCATGGGCATTTACTCCTACCTCCTTCACAAACCCTAAAAGGTACCATAAACTCAACCATTAGGATTTATGGGCACAATAGGTCCTAACCCACCCAAAGTGGCTCCTTGGGGTGCCTCCTACCTCCCAAGGCAGTGACCAAAATTACCCCAACAATCAATGGGAGGAAACCCCTCCACACCCCAAAACTAGCTTAGGTTTACCTTTACCCTAAACATAACCTTTAAGAGAAACTAGACTCAAAGGTCTCCCTACCTTGCCCAAGTCCATACTACTCACCATACTGACCATGGGTCAGAGTAAGACCACCCAAGATCCTACCAACATTTGGTGGGGAGTGGAATTCCAATGGGCACCTATTTGGGGTGCAATTAGCAATTTAGCCCCTTTTTGATTTACTAGGGCAAAACCCCTCCAATGGCCACCAAACTTGGACCAGAGGTTGGCATGGGGGAGGGTGAGGTTCACCCCAAATATGGAGCCAAAAGACCTTGTGGAAGAGTGGGGGCACTCACCCAAAGTTTTGCCTAAACCTAGGGAGCCTAAGGCTATTTTGGTGGAATACCCTACCAAAACAACTCCATAAATCATGATATTTTAACCAGGGCCTATACATACCCCTTAGGACCACCCATCCAAGTTTGGAAGGGTTTTGAGGTGTTTAGGACACCTAATTAGGTTAAACTAGGATTATTGGTCTTTCCCAAAAATTAAGAAGAAAACTTCTCCAATCCTTGTGATCTTTGGACATGACCTAAGTATGCACAAGACTAGACTACACCCCAAAAATCAAGTCATTTGGAGTTCTATAATGGGGTGGGCATCAAAAATGAGTTCTGATTAGCCCTAAAGACAGCCTCCACTAGAATGAGTGCTGAGCCCTAACCAGGACTCCAAATTGAGTGATTTCAATTTTGTATGAAACTAGACCCAAAGGGCTACATTTTCTATGTTGACCACTTTTCATGATTCGGCCTCTAACTATTTTTCCCAGATTTAAATATGGGCTGCATTTTAATCACAGATTTAATAAGGATTGAATTAAATTAGCACGAATCCTAAAGCAGATCGGAGGGCGCTGGGTCATCGTCCCCAATGAGTCAGCGGCTGAGATTTACCGCGCCTGGGCCACCTTGAGCGATGATTTCCCGGCCACCTGAGCGCCGCCCCGGCCGACCAACGCCACCACCACCTCCGTTGAGGTGGGGGCCGGCGATGAGCGGTGTTTGATCGGCCGGAGGTGGCCGGAATCGTGATCTGGGAGAGGAAGCCCAACCCGATCAACGGGGGGCAAGGCCGGCTTGATTCCCGGCCAATTGGCCACGGATCGAGCCGCCGTCGATTTGGATCTAACCCTTAGAGTTCAGGGAGGAGAACGGGACCTGCTGGAGGGCTTGCCGTCGAGTCAACCTTGAGTACACCATGGGAGCTGCCGCCGGTTGAGAAGCCATGCCAATTCCTCCTACAGTGCACGAAATCCTCTGGTAACTAGGGGGTTTCTCTCCTCTCAGGTCTCTGAAGGTGAAGGGGGGTTCGATTGGGGGTGGTGATGGCTTTAAACATCATTGCCATTAAAGCCCCCCTTCGGTTACATCAAGGACCGACCCCTCTTCCTCTCCCTGCCTTAATCCCCCTTTGTAACTGATGGAAACTCCTCCTAATCGGCTGAGGAGTTGAATGGAGGCATCAATTGGGGAGGCTAAGAGGTAAATCCTCTTAATGGCCATGAATGGCCTCTTCTCTCTCTTCAAAAATGGTGAAACCCCCATTTTCTCTCTCCTAATTGCCATGGTCGGTTTCTATACTCTCTCCTGAGCTTAATGAGGGCCCACATGGGCTGGTTGACCACCCAATTGAGTTAGCCCAAAGAGATTGGGTTAGGTTTGAGCATTTTGACCTAAATTGGGCAATTTTGACTTTTGGTCAAATTGGTCAATTGGGGAACCCTAGGATGGGGCTTTTGGGTTCAGTAGGTTCCAAATAAAGTTTAGGAACTAATGGTGGAGTCAATTTGGTCATATGGTTCTTGGTTGACCCAATCTAGGGTGATTTGACCAAAATAGGCTAATTTGACTTTGGTCAAATTGAGCCCTAGGGTTGACTTGGTCATGGGGCTTTTTGGTCCACTAGCTTCCCTATGACATGATAGCCCTATGGGTGAGGTCAATTTAATGTGGTGAAGGTCAATTGGGGTACTTTGAGAAGAAAAGTCATTTTGACCTAAAAAGGGCATTTTGGTCAATTTGCACCCCTGGGGGTCCCATGATGGGGCTTTTGGGTCCACTAGGTTTATAATGGTATTCTAAACCTAGGGGTGTGATCAATTTGACATGGTGAGGGTTGATTGGCTCTAAGAGGGCTACTTTGACCAATTTGAGAGTGTATGTTGACTTTGGTCAAATTGGTCTCTTAGGTTGACTTCAATGGGCCCTTGGTGCCCTAAGGGGACCCCTAAAGGGTTAGGGACACTAAGGTGGGGTCCAAGGGTTAAGTTGAAGCACTAAATTCCAATCCCAAGCTTGGAAGATGGGAATTGCTATTTGCAGACCAAGGTGGCTTCCTCCTCCTTTCCTAAGCTCTTAGGTTCAAAAAGGTTCTTCCTATGGTTTTGTCATGACCCAGTCATGACAAAACCAACTTAGGGGTCTAGCAGTTTGGGGGATGTTACACCGGCTCTGGCTAAACCCCAAGGGGGTGCGGCTCCGGCCTCACCTCACTAAGTGGGGTGCGGTTTCGGCCACCCCCACTATGCGAAGTGCGGTCTCGGCCAGCGGTGGTGGGGTGCGGCTTCGTTGTCGCATGAGCGGGCTCCGATGGCTGTGGCAGTTTATTCTCCACTCTTATTTCATAGGAGTTAGCCCCCCCCACCCCACCCCAAACACACACACACACACACACACACACACACACACTAATTCCACTCTCAAGGTGGAGATGCGGCTAAACGCACCCCCAGAGGATTATATAAACGAGTGCATATCAATTATGATTTTGGGTGATTGATGTTGTACTCTTCTTATGTTAAAAATCATCTAAATTTGCTCAATTTATTATGCAACTATTAATAAATCGATGTAGTTAATGTATGACAAATATAATATTGGACTACGAATAAAATTACTAGACCGTGAATATTAATGGACTATGAATAGTGATAATCGGGGTGCCAATACCAACTCTTTTAAATAATCCTCTTTGTTTTATTTTTCATATAGATAAAATATTTTGCACTCTTAAATAAATAAGAATTGATTAGGCGGTGAAATGGATCATCCATTTGATCCCAAATGAAGTGGATCTCCATCCCATAAATGGGATCCTCTCCATTTAGAGGTAAATGATATTATTCATTTCACAGTTCAAAATTATTCTTTTTTCATCCATCAAGTCAAGTAATTTTATCTTCTTCTTTTTTCTCGTTTTAGACAAAATATTTTGCAACTTTAGATAAATAAAAAATCAACATGGATCGTGAAATGGACCCCCTCTGTTCGGTCGAATGAAGAGGATCTCCATCTGTGGGGGTGTTGGTGGGCAAGCGTCATGAAATGATGTAGGAAAGCAAAATAGAGATTGAAGGCTCTGTTTGGGAGCATTGCAGCTATGACAAATGAAGCTGTGAGAAATTGAAGTTGCAGATAAAAAAACGGTTTGAACTAAACTCTATTTGCATAGCTGTTCAGAACAAAACAAGAGTAAATTATTTGATAAAATTTGAGTTACAATGTCTTTCTTTCCTTTAATTTTCCCATCTAAATAAACATTTTAAGTATATACATGCATGAGTTATTAGGCATATATACCCACATTGCTTACTATTCATCACACTTATCAAATTCAGTCTGTATATATTAAGAAATCCAAAATTCTACAAAGATTTCAGAGAAAAATATTTAAAAAAGTGGAATTCAATCCATTTTGTTTTGCAATTGTGAAGACTGAAGGGAGTTTGATTTCCCCTTCCATCAATTGTTTGTAAACATGGGTAGTAGCGCAATTGGGCAGGACAAGATTTCACATTTTGACATTCATTTTTTTTTACTTTTCATTTTGACTATTCAATGATGCATGCTTGAGTTCTTCACCATTGCTCAACTCTCATAGACAAAACTGTAATGCTTAGTTGCCGCTGCTCAATGATTCACGGCTCTATTCGTGTTTTTCTTCAATTACTCAATGTTTAGGGATTTGCTAATCGCCCAATGACAGCCTGTTCGGCGATCATGCAACTGCTCAACCATTACTTTTCGACTAGGAGAACGACTCGCTGCTTGATGATTGTTAAGAACTTCTTAGCGAATTACTTGCCGCTCGACTAATACTTATTGAAGAATTCGTTGCTGCTCCACTACTCCCTTGCAGATCTACTATCATAGCTCGATGATCAGATTCAACAAAGTAAAAATTACATGTTACTCAACTCAATCACTTTCTACACAAAAACATTTACATAAACAATTCCAAAGGGCTTCACAAAAACTTATCATTAAGTAAACGAGTTTGTGCCATCAAATTAAATGAATTTTCCATCAAAATGAACTCATACACGCACGACATGTCAGACTAGAGCGTGTTCTCATAAGATGTCGAGCCGAGCATTGAAGTAACCGAATGCCCTCCAAAAATTTGAGAAGTTAGAACACAACGGATCTGTTTGGGACGGTGGTGGCGGAGAGAAGATTCTTTTCACATTGTCATCGATGCTTTAGAGGTATTTGGCTTTACATTAATGAGAAAAAAATTGTGCCAAAAATGTGTTTTCGGTACTTTTTTGAAAGCAGTGAACTATCACACTTTCAGAAAAGCTAAAATGAGTTTTCCGCAATTTTCATGCTTCTGTTCTCGTAGATCCACGTATCCTTTAAATTCATACTACTTTTTTACTGCTGTTTTTCTTACACCCGTAGATTTATAGGCACTTCCTGGGTGTGTTTAAAGAAGGCTCCACTAAGGAGATGTGGAGTTAGTGGGGTCAAGGTCCAACCCATGATCATGAGAGAGGGGAAATCCGTCGGCACGCAGCTCGCACTCCACCAACGCTAGGCGCAGTCAAAGCTGCACCCCACTGTTGGGGTGCGACTAGTACCACACCCCACTGGTGGGGTGCAGATAGCCCGCACCCCCATGATAGGGGGTGCGGCCAAACCGCTCCCCCCATACGGGATGCGGCCAAGTCGCACCCCCCCCCCCCCCAACCTTGGGTATGCGGCCAAATTGCACCCCACATGGGGGTGCGGCCAAATTGCACCCCACATGGGGGTGCGACCAAACCGCACACCCTTTTGCGGGGCGCGGTCGGAGCCCCCTTCCCTATGGTGCATGTTTACCTATTTCTCGAATGGCGTGACTTTCGGAGGGCACGCTCTCGCTTTCATAGCAATTGTCTTCCAATCGCACTCGCTCAATCTCCGCTCGCTCAGAATGCTCCCGTGGTCGTTGCGCGCTCAGAGCGCTCCCGTGCTCATTGCGCGCTCAGAACGTTCCTGTGCTCGTGGCGCGCTCAGAGCGCTCTCGTGCTCGTTGCGTGCTCAGAACGGTCTCGTGTTCATTGCGCGCTCAGAACGATTTCACGTTCCCGACACGCGCGCAGTTAAACTTTCTTGATTTCTCAGATTTCAGGTCTCGTTCGTCGCCTTCATCGCCTTCAACGAAGCTGTCCGAACTGCCCAACCTGCCCGAACTGCCCGAAGGGCGAGACTGTCATTTACGAAAAATGTCGATCCGTGTGCTTCAAATCGACCAGCGTGATTCGCCCGTCAGGTCTTTACGGTGGTTACGACGACAAAATTACCAGGCTACCCCCGGTCAAAGTTATAAAAGGAGCTCAGAGCCTTCATTTCAAGGGACCTTGCATTCTACGCCCGAGAGAGCTCTATGGAAGATTTCCTCTGAATTCTCCTTCGGCGCTTGAAGATCTCCTTCGGCCTTCGAAGATCTCATTTGAGTGCTCGAAGATTTCCTTCACTTCGGAAGACAATCTTCCTAAGCAATTTGGAATCCTTCGGGTCCAGAAAGGCGATTCTGTCATCTCACTTTTGTTCTCACATTTGTTCTCAAAAGAAGAAGCGTTCAGCTTTCCGAGAGGTGGTATGTCACCCTCGTAGTTCTCTCTCTCTCTACCATTGTAACGAGCAGCGGTCTATCGCGCTCGAGTTCTTAATTTCAATCTGTAACACCCCAGAAGATAGTGGAGTTTGGTCGGCACAGCCCCGACCGCGTGGTTTTTCACCCTTTCTGGGTTTTCCACGTTAAACGCTCTCTTGTCATTTACTAACTTCTTTCATTGACGGTTTGCGCATTCGGTTCGCTTCCAAGCTAAGGTGGTTCAATTGGACCGGTCTACCAGAGCACCCGAGTGACCCGCAACAATTTGGCGCCGTCTGTGGGAAGCTGTTCTCAAACTCTGCGAAAAAGTTCCGGAGCCCGAATTCGCTTCGCAGTAATATTCAACAATGGTTAGAAGAAGTGACAGGACCACCGAAGGGTCAATCCCCGGGGGACGCGTCGACCCACCTCTCTCGCATTCACTCATGAACGCGCCCTTTGTGGACGAACCAAGAAGTGCTCTTGTAGTAGCGCAAGAAGGACGTGTGCTTCAAATGTAGGAGCATCCAACTGAGATGCTGACTCTATTAAGGAACCTCGAGGTTCCTCGAGCTCCAGCTCCACCTCTGATGTCAAATGCTCCGCTCCATCCATCCCCTAGCCATGCTCTGATCGAAGCAGCGGCTCGGGAAGATAATGTCCCAGAAGAACTTTCAGATGCATCAAGCTCCTCTCATCCCGCTCGAGCGCCGGAAGGCGACCACCATCACCAACGTCAAGAAAAAATTGGCCCACCGCGAGTAGTAGTAAGGGCCACTCGAGAAGAAATTTGCGACGTAATAGCGGAAGAGTACGGTCAGGTTGGGCGGCGCGCAGCTTATGCTCGTCGTCCCCCGCACAACGGCTCCACGTTAGCGCCTCACGTTCTGGCTAACCCAGTTCCCCATGGCTTCAAGCTCCCCAGCATAGAGACGTTCGATGGGACGGACGACCCACTGGAGCATGTTAACCATTTCACTACTATCATGAGAATCTACAACGCTCTAGATCAACTCCTCTGCTGGGTGTTTCCAGCAACCTTGAAAGGACAAGCGCGCACTTGGTTCCACTCTCTGCAAGAAGGAACCATAAACAGCTTCACAGAGATGGCGCGACAGTTCACAGACCAGTTCATCGTCAATCGCAGAATTATCCGAGACCCCTCTCATCTTTCAAGAATCCGACAGAACAACAGAGAAACACTCAGGGATTTCTTTATCCGCTTCACCACAGAGGCCAGACAAATCTCGGGAGTTGATCCCGAGCTCCTGCGAGGCGTCTTCCTTGGGGGGCTCCGTACAAGTGGTTTTTACTCTGCACTAATGCGAGAAACTGTGCTCAGCTACCCAAACCTCGTTCACCGAGTCGAGGCCCATATTGCAGTTGATGAGGCAATTGAAGCACATCGTCAGCAGTTTGAGGGAGCTCGAAGAGGAAGAGGAAGAGGGAAGAGCCGGCACCGCAACCGATCCCAAATAAGAACAACAAGCATCGAACGTGACAACCCCAACCGAGACCGAGGATCTCGCCAGCCAAAAGACTACACTCCCCTGAACACTACCAAAACTAACATTCTTCTTGCCATCCGTGATAGCAACACGCTTCGCAGGCCCGAGCCGCTTGCGCCGAACAGGGGAAACCAGTCACAATATTGCGACTTCCATCGCGGGCATGGGCACAGTACTGAAGGCTGCAACCGGTTGAAGGAGAAATCGAGCGTCTTGTCCAGCAAGGCCTCCTCAGAAGGTTTTTACTAAACCAAATCCTGAACCGGCATGGGCCTCGGGCTGACAATACAGTAGAGGACAACGTAGTACCCCGCCGTGGATGGGCCAGAGGTACCGGGCATGGGAACTTTCCCCCTAGTAGAGCGCGTACATCCCGTGTTTCATCTATCATCAATTTCTATTTTTTGCTTCTTCCAGTTTTTCGCTTTTAAAACAGTAAGCCGCAAGATTGTACTTATGCGCATATACCCATTGTGTATTTAAAATTACTACTGCTACTTTCTGTCTCCATTAGCAATACAGATCTCCTGAAGTAAGGCTATGAACGTTAAGGCCATAATTTTCGGTACTAACACCAAGCAGCTAACTCGCCAAACGTGGTGAAGGGAAAAGGCCTCCTACGAGTAGAGGATTGGCGTCGAGGACGGCAATCTTAATCAAGTCTGCCCAAAAGACAAACTCGCCACCGCGCTGCTTGGGCATCTCGCCACCGCGCTGCTTGGGCGACTCGCCACCGCGCTGCTTGGGCAACTCGCCACCGCGCTGCTTGGCCAACTCGCCACCGCGCTGCTTGGGCAACTGGCCACCCCTCTGCTTGGGCAACTGGCCACCCCGCGTGCTTGGGCAACTCGCCACCCCGCTGCTTGGGCAACTCGCCACCCCGCTGCTTGGGCAACTCGCCACCGCGCGTTAGGACCATCATAATAAGACTTAAAACCGTAAGGGCTTGTCCCTCGTGCGGTCATCCTCGGTTTGAAGACTAATGTTATTCACCATCAACTTCGGGGCATGTTCCCCCATAGTCGTAAGGGCCTGTCCCACGTACGGTCATCCTCGGTTTGAACACACATGCTCTTCACCGACCATCCTGGGGCCTGTCCCCCCAACCAACGCTTCGACAAGATTTCCCTGTGAGGCGTTGTACCTCCTTTGCGTTCCTCGGCGATCCAAACTCCAAGATTGTCTTTACTTTATCGGGGTTGGGCTCCACTCCGGTGGGGGTGAGGAGGTGACCTAAGAATTTTCACCGACTTGCCCCGAAGACACATTTCTGGGGGTTGAGCCTCATTTTGTACTTCCTCAGGGTTCTGAAGGTCTCTTCAAGGTCCCGAAGATGGGACTCGAGATCTCAGCTCTTGATCATGAGGTCATCCACATACACTTCAAGGTTCTTTCCCTTTTGCTCGCGGAAGACCATGTTCATCATTCGCTGGTATGTTGTTCATGCATTTTTCAACCCGAAGGGCATCATCCTGTAACAGTAGCATCCATCCCTTGTAATGAACAAAACATCCTTTATGTCAGGTGGATGCATGTGAATCTGATGGTAACCTGAAAAAGCATCTAGAAAACTCATTAGAGAAAAACTGAAAGTTGAGTCAACCAGCGTGTTGATTCGAGGCAGAGGGTAGCAATCCTTGGGGCATGATTTATTCAATAAAGAAAAGTCGACACACATCCTCCACCGGCCATCCCCCTTCCTTACCATCACCACATTGGAGTCTCAGCCTGGATACTAGATCTCGGATACAAAACCTGCCTCTAGTAGCCTGTTCACCTCCTCCCGGATGGGCTCCTCCAACTTGTCGGTGATGGGTCTCTTCTTCTGCCGAATGGGGCGAGTGTCAGGGTCCAGGTTGAGACGGTGGCATGCCACATCCGCATCGATCTCTGGCATCTCTGTCGCACTCCAAACGAAGACATCCACATTCTCTTGGATGCATGCCAAGATCCTCCTATGATCCTCAGGGCTGAGCTCCCCGCTGATCTTCACCTTTTTTATCGCTCCCGCCCGGAAGACGACCTCCAGCTCCACGATCTTCTCCACGACCTCCAGCCTGGATTGTTCCCCCCAACGACCTTCCTTCTCTCCTTCACAACCAAAATCTTTGGTCTCTTCCTCTTCCCACTTCTCCTCTCGGATTTCCCACAGCTCCCTCGCCCCTTCCTCCTGGGCTTGACCTCCTTCTTCTCCCATCTCCTCCACTTCGGGCCCTTCTATGACCCCTTCCTCTACACTTTGCCTCTCCAGCTCCAGATCCATCTCCTCTGCCTCAGCCTGCCAGGTGACGACGTTAACCGCGGTGACGTAACACTGTCTTGCCACCTTTGGGTCCCCCTCACCCGGACTTGAATTCCGTCCACGCTGAACTTCAGGCACTGGTGGAATTAGGAGAGGACGCATCAGAACACACTGATGAGGGGACGCCCGAAGATAGCATTGTAGCTGCTCGGAGTGTCGACGATGATGAACCGACAATTACGGGACTGTTCCCCCAAGCTGACATGAAGTCCCACTCCTCCTTCCACCTCCTTCCTCTCTCCCGAGAATCCGAATAGAGGGACATCCGAGGCTAATACTCTCCTTGCCTCCACCTTCATCTCGTCAAATGCCTTCTTGAAAATGACATTAACCGAGCTCCCGTTATCCACGAGGATCTGGGCGATGGTGAAGTTTTCGATGGCCGTTTGGATAACCAACGCATCGCAGAACGGGTACTCATGACCCGACATATCCTTCTGAGAGAAGGTGATCCTTTCTGCTAGGGTTGGGCTTGAGAAGTCGAAGCTACGCTCCGACGATACATGATATGGAGGCTCGCCTTTTGGGTTGCCTCGATCCCCACTCCCCCGTGGATCACTTTGATCCCTCCCTGACTCCCCACGTCGGCCCGATCTTCACACCTTTCATCCTCTCCCTCTCTTGGTAGAACTTCCTCGATCCTCACAGGCTGCTGCTGCTGCTGCTGCGCCGACACTCTGGTCTCTCTCATCTCCAGGAACTCTGGGCAGGTGGCCGTCACGTGACCCTCCTTCTGGTGGAAGTCACAATAGGGCAACGCCACCCCCTTCTCCCGGCCTCCGCGACCCTATTCCTTATTCTCACTCCCGCTCCTGCTCCTCCTCCTCTTCCTCCTCCTCCTATTCCTCGTCCGATTGCCATAGCTTGCTGAGGCGGGGGAGGCAACTGCCTCGGACCCTGCCTCCATCCTAGCTGATGAGGTCTCCCTTGACCCCGTGGAAGTTGCCACCTCCCTGCTGTCTCCACCCCAACTCCGGGGCCCTCGGCTCTTCCCTTCTCCGAACCTCCTGCTGCTTGACCTCCGGTTCACTCAGCTTTGATAGCCTTCTTGTGAACTCCGGATTGGCTGCCTCGCTCTCAATCTCTTCCGCCACCCTATCCATCAACTCCTCGAAGGACAAGGGGGCCTTCCGCTTCAGACTCATTTTGAAGAACCCCTCCCGCAGCCCCACCATGAAGGAAAGCTGGAGGGTGAATCCTGACACCTCCTGGATGAGGAGGACCTCTTCCTGGAACCGGTCCACATAATGGGCCAACTACTCCCATGCCCCCTGCCTGATCTTGAAGAGCACCTCGACGTCCTTCTTCCTCTTCTTCGAGGTTGAGAAGCGAATCAAAAAGCTGTGGCGTAGATCCTCAAAAGCATGATCGACCCTCTCGGAAGCTGGTGAAACCAATCCCTTGCCTTCTCCTTCAAGGTAGTTGCGAAGAGTCAGCAGTTGAAGGCGTCTGACATGGGCCTGAGGGAAACCATGTCTTCAAACCACTGCAGGTGCTGGATAGGGTCGTCCTTACCGGTGTAATACATCCTGCTCTCGGAATCCCTCCGGGAGCGGTGCCGAGAGCACCAGCTCGCAAAACGGGCTTCCACCGCTCGCTTCCCTTACCTGATCGACTCGCCCCACGAGCTCCCTGAACGGGCCCGCACTCGCTGGAATAACGCTCGCCGGATACTCGCTCCCCGGGCTTGGGAAAAGCTCTCACCCCGCGAGATCTCGCCCTGGCACCTCACCAACCACCTCCTTACCTGCTCTCTGCCCCGGGGCAATCTATCCTACCCCCGACGATGGGACGACCTGAGGTGCTGGGGTTGCGAACTCGCTTCACGCCACGATGAAGGCGAGGTTGATGGTCTCAAGCACCTCCCTCTGGAGATCTGCCAGCATCCATGCTGTCACTGGCAGACCAGGTGGTGACAAACCGCCGAAACAGGCATCTCGCTCACCCTCTCTGACCATGTTACCTCCTTGGGAATTTCTTGCACCAGCTGCGTTCCACGCTCACCGCACCAAAATTTTTGGAACCGAGAATCAGCCCAACGAGGAGTTCGAACCCCTGAAAGGGGGCAACTAACACTTACTGATCCCACAGAGGAACCTGACTGAGGACTTAAAGCTAAAGAACCGCCCCTTAGCTACAGAGTGGAGGTCCCACCACACACCTAGAAGATCTTTAGAGCGCTTCCCCTCCCAAGCCAAAAGCTAAAGCCGAGCACCTTGGAGAGCTGAAGGAGCTAACCAAATACGTCATAAGGAGAAACAAAAGATCTGGGTTGCCCTCCAAAGGTGCCTTTTATGGTCTATTTATAGTTTTTCTATATTGGTCTGCTAATAACGGGATTCCGCCTTTTGGTCCGACTAAACGCACCCCAAATTGGTCTGCTAACAGCCAAACTCCGCTGTTCTGGAGGACTATTGACAGCCCACAAAGGGTATCAGGGTAAATTCACCTGTAGACCCATGCTGGGCGAGTGGCCCGCGAAGGAGCCACCTGCCGATCTCTCTGCGACCTGGGCCCGCGAGACCTCCTTTTGCAAGTGGAGGCGAGCCCCTACTCGTCTGGCTAGTCTAGTATTGCGAGACCTCACCCGACTCGTTCTGGCTAAACGCACCCCAGAACGGTTCTTGAAACCTGCTTTGCCATCACCGCACGCTACTCGCGAGTGGGACTCCCTGGTCTGCCTCGTCTTGCCCTGGCCGGATGCTCGCCGCGAGTCGGCGAGTGCTCTTTGACCAGCCTATAGTCGATTTCTCCGTGAGTCGGCGAACACTGGGTTGTACAGGAGTGCTGGCCGGAGTTTTTTTAGGCGACATTGGCCGCCAGCGAGCAGGGGAGACAAGATCGGAGCGGGGTTCGACTATCTCATGGGTTCGGGAGGGCCTAGGGCTGCAATCGAAAAAATAAGGAAATGATATTTTGAGGGTTGGAAAAAGTATTTATTTGATTTGTGTATAGTGAAAAAAAAGACCAACAAAATTAAATTTTAGATTTGTATATAACCTAACATGATCTGTTATAGGCTCTGTTTGGGGGACTTATTTTCACCGATCAAGCGATTACGACCGGTGAAAATAAGTCCCAAAGATAGTCATAATATATAACAATGTCTATCGTGATCGAGCTAGTGTCACGATTGGCCGTAGGCAAAAATAACCCTCTGAATTCCCTGAAAACCACTATTGCCGACGCCCGACGGGGTAGCATTTTATAACCTGGAGGTCTTCTTAGGCGATCTCCTTCGCTGTTTCTCTCTCTCTCTCTACCCGAGCTCGGAGACGCTCGCTATCGACCTCGGCTCTTTCACTTCCGATCGCTGGTCTCTCTCGCATGGCGCAGCCTCTCGGGAAGAAGGATGACGATCAGGAAGACGAAGGTTAGTCCCATAACCTTTGAAATCTCCATTTCTGATCCAGGAACATTGTTTTCTAAAGAAGTTTTGTGGCTCGGATCTGTTAGTTTTGAATGTCTGTACGCTTTATTTTTCTAGATGCGGGTAATCTATCATTTTCCCAATTCGAGTATTAGACGTTACTATCGGTTTCCGAGTTGGATCTGCGTTTTTTTTACTTCGTTGCATCGGGTGGATGCAGATGTCTGTCGTTTCGTAATTCCTTTATTGAATTTGATGTCAGAAATGAGAGTTGTCGTCTGGATTAGCGTAGTTTGGGTGCATTGCGAGTATTTTTTTTGCGCAGTGTTGGCTTTGGGAATTTGGATCTCGGACGGGAGTTCAATTAATAGGTTTTCTTCTCTTATGCTGCAGAGTATTCTCCTTTCTTGGGGATCGAGAAAGGGGCTGTTTTACAGGAAGCCAGGGTTTTCAATGACCCTCAACTTGATGCCAGGAGATGCTCTCAGGTTTTTTGTTTTTTTGGTTATGAATAAAAGTCACATCTCAATTAGAGTTCATGGGAACATAGCATCATCTAAGTAATTGTGTGCTTTCAGGTTATTACAAAGCTCTTATACTTACTAAACCAAGGGGAAAATTTTACAAAGGTAATTTTTACAATTCATTATTTGATCCATTCATTGGTTTGTATAGTGGTCATTTATATTTGTAATTCATATTTAATTTATTTTTCCAATGTAACTTTCCAATGAATACATTGTATTCACTTGCCACATAATCAAGCTTTTCCTTCTTCATATTTTTTTTCTATAAATAATTGCAGGTAGAAGCAACCGAAGTGTTCTTTTCCGTGACAAAGCTATTTCAATCTAAGGATATCGTTTTGAGAAGAATGGTTTATTTGATAATTAAAGAACTTTCACCTTCTGCTGATGAGGTTAGGCCAGGGAATCCTACTTCAAACAGCTGCACTTTACATTGAATAACTACTTCTTGAAGTATTTTCTTCCTTATTGAAGGTTATTATTGTCACTAGTTCGCTGATGAAGGACATGAATAGCAAGACTGACATGTATAGAGCTAATGCAATAAGGGTTCTTTGTAGAATTATTGATGGCACTCTTCTAACCCAAATTGAGAGGTACTTGAAGCAAGCAATTGTGGATAAGAATCCAGTTGTTGCCAGCGCAGCTCTTGTTAGTGGCATTCATTTGCTTCAGGTATCTTTCTCCTGCTCAAACTTAATGCATGGTAAGTTGGGCATCTGAATTAACTTATGCCATCACCAAATGTTGGCAGACGAATCCTGAAATTGTGAAAAGGTGGAGCAACGAGGTCCAGGAAGCCATTCAATCTAGAGCTGCCCTTGTACAATTTCATGCATTAGCTCTGCTTCATCAGGTTTGAATAATTTAATCAATACTTTTAGGTCTTCAAATATATGCAATGAAATATACCACATAACTAGTATGTTCCATGAAATTGCGTCACATGCTCGATTGATTTATACTTCTGGAAACTTAAAATTTTCAAGTCAAATGTAATGCACATTTACTTGGCAAATATCAAAAAGTAAATATGGATAATTCTTAAATCTATTTAAACTAGGAAAGGTGGATAGATGGATGTGATAGGACATTACATGAGAACATGGAATGTTGTGAAAAGTATTATTAAGATAGGATTTAACACATCAATCATTGATTGCTTCCACATATTACTTGTACCATTAACACCTGCACAACCATACTATTTACTACAATAATTGCGTATAGCTTTATCAGTCTTCTCACGCTCTTTCTTCTTAATCTTAGAAAAATGACTCCATATATTTGATTTCGATTTGCATGCTATTTAAGGGGATTAGACGTGCTAGCAACATTGGACCATCTGCAAGTGTATTATGATCATCAAGAGACTTATCATTTCTTGTTGAACATAAAGATTGCGTGTCTCCCATACTTGAAAGTCCAAACAACTGAAAAATACAATAAATTAAATCACTTGCATATAAAATAGGAACCAATCGCTGAATCACTCAATCAGATTTGAAGTGCGAACAATCCTTTAGGAATGAAGTCATTAAAACCGAAATTAATATATATGATAAAATACCAAATACCAAACCTTGTGTATTTGGTAGTTGTGATGTTATTGTTGATATGCCATAAGAGCCTAGAGATGAGAGCTTTTTTGTCTACTCGTCTTGCCATGAGCTTTTGGATGGTCTGTTGGAGCTTAGACATCATTGTCGTCTACTCGTCTCGTCGAGAACTTGACTTGAGAAGCGCCTGTTGTGAGATGAGTGTTATTGAGTATGCTAGGGTTTGCTTCATGTATTACTGTTGGTGTGCATTTGGCCATGTTGGTGTGCAATTGGCCATGTTGGTGTGCATTTTGCACTAAATGGTGTGCGATTAGCACGCTCTTCCTTTTATTGTAATTAATCCCACATCTCCAAATGATGTATTAGGCTCCTCTCATTAGGGTATAAATATGGGAGCAATGTAAGAGAATATTTTAGACTTTTGAGTGTGAATAAAAGGAGCCTGATTTATTCCATTTCTTCAATTACGTCTTCAGTGTTCATGTTTCAACGATTCAACAGATGACAACCTTCAGAGTTTGGGCTTTTGTCTTTCCCAGTTCCCACCTTCCGCGATTTTGCAAATCTGAGTGTAAACTTCTAATTTCCTAGACCTGCAAACCTAGACCGGTAGGCTAATAGGATAAAGGTCATGTTGCTAAGACTATAAAATAATAAAATTAGTGATAACTAATAAGCAAGTTGGTTCTCGAATCTAGTAACGGGTACCTAACTTAATGTTTCGATAACTGCTGGAACCGAACCAAATTGCTCGGTTCGGTTCCGAACCAGTTCTTGGTTCTTCAGTTTTTTTTGCACATCTTTAACTTTTACATTGTGAGATCCGTTGGTTTTTGATGTCATCTTCACTCATGCTTATGTATAGATTTTGATTTTATTATGTTTGAAAGCCCATTTCCCCTTTTCACCTGTGTAGCTTAAATATGCATTATGCATGTATAACTGATGTAGATAATTGCTCACGAACACATGATTTTATTTTTAAGCCTGCATTTTATTTATTTGGGACACTTTAGTTCACATGCTTATTTTTCATGCATTTTATTTTGCACATTTATTTTTATACATTTGAATTTTTGGAGTTGCAGTGTATTCCCTTTGATTTGATTAGCTAAGATTAATTTAATTTAGGTTATGCAGATGTCTATTCCGTTTATTTGGTTGAATCAAGCCAAATTCATTTGCCTAGTTCTCTTTTTATCCTTAGCCCTAATTTTGAATCTGCACTTGGTTTTATCAAAATTTATCATCATTGGAAGTGTTGATTTATTAGAAGAAAAGAAAAAAAGTTAATAAAACAATTTTTTATTTAGAAAAAAAAACATAAATAAAAGAGAAGAGTTCTGATGCACAACACAATGCTACCTAGAACTGTTTGTCACATGATTTCTTATCTAGTGGCTTATTCCCATTGGATCAATTTTTGTGGGGTCATTAGGTCTACTACATCACCTACCATTATGACCACTTCTCTCACTCAGGATATTGTGGTAAAATCAAATTGAACAAAAAAAAAGGAAAATAAATAAATGAATGAGAGTGTGAGGGAGTGAATTTGTTAAAAGATAGTTGCCGCTCTTTTGTAGAACTAGTGAGCTCTGATTCTCCTCAATTCCTTTGTCCCCTCTTTGATTATTCTCTCATTTTCCTATACCCTCCCTTGTCTCTCCATGGATTCTGCTATCATCCTACTTCTACTTCCTGGTCCAGGACCATTCTCTTTACAGGCTGCCGCAACCTTTGCAATGTTTGCGTGAGGAATCTCTCTCCTCCTCTGGATCTTCCACTTACTACTTTGTCTTTACCCTACTCGGTGGATGTATATTTTCTATTTTAGTTGATTTCATTCCGCATAATTTTTATTATATTTTGGTTATAATTGAAGGGGAGCCTTGGCGCACCGGTTGAGGTATTGCCGTGTGACCTTGAGGTCACGGGTTCGAGTCCTGGAAGCAACCCGACGCAAGGTATGCTGTGCGGGGGTCTGTGCCGACTCTAATGCAATCTTAAATGAGTGTGTGGAATGGACACGATCAAACCCAACCTAAATGATGCATTAGAGTCGGCACAGACCCCCGCACAACATACCTTGCGTCAGGTCTAAATGATGCATGTATGTTTTAACTAATTTCTGAATAAAATTTCAGCAAATAAAATCAAAATGGTTAAGCAAATGTCCACAATATGAACTTCAATTTTCTGATGTGTAAGCAAGGTCACGCTCGCTTTCGCTAAGACTATTTTTTAGTACAATTTCACAAATGGTAACTTATAAGAAATAGGAAGATAAAACAGTAACACTACAACTTTCAACACCCAAGCAATTATAGCACGTCCATCCAATTTTTAATACAAAAAAAAAAAACAAAATACTCACAAGAGAGGGGGATCGACAACAAGAGATGACAGCGTGCGGTCTTTACTCGTACAAGATTGCTTTGGCAACATAAAACAGGGCACGAATCGCTTTTAGAATTTAATTCCAGCAACGGGAAAGCAACTGGTGGCTGGGTGGCTTACGAGATCAGGACAAACCATGGATTTGCTGAGACGGAAGGGGGAAAGGCTGCTGGTTGCTGGATCTGAACGGGAATAGCCGCTGGTTGTTGAATCTGAGAGGAAACAAGCGCTGGTTGCTGGATCTAAAAGGGAGGGAATAGGCGCAGGTTGTTGGATGTGAAGGAATAGGCCGCTGGTTGTGGGTCAGTATGGGAAACGGTTACTGGAGCGGGATTGTGGGGGAGCAGGTGGTTGTCAACGACTGGAATCGTGAGTTGTTGTCGAAGGATCGAGGACTGTTGTAGGTCTTCGACCGGAGAGAGAAACACAGTGGAGAGGCTCGCCGATTGTAGTCGCTGAGCGAGGAAGGGGAGAGGGTACTGTCGGCCTTCAGTGGGGTTGGGGAAGGTAAACAGGGAGTGGATGGCGTGGCGTGGATGAAGCAGATTTGCGGTCGGGGAAGAGGACGCACATGAGCCGTGGATTTAGCGGTTAAGAGAAAATCGTGGGAGGGATAACTGGGATAACTGAAGGAATAATAGAAACGTGGAGGAAATTTGAGAAGTTAGAAACGGGAAATAATAAAGGATAACTGAAAATAACCGGGACGTCACACCCCGGGGTCTCGTGGCGCCGCACTGCGAATGATTACCGGTTTGAAATCTCTCACAAACATACAATGAATGGAAATGACGAGAGGGGCGGTTGAGCACCAGGCGTGAACTGCTACGATTGGCCGTTATGTCCGGTGTTCTAAAACCCAAAATACAAAAAAAACATATAAATAGTAAAACGACTATCAGGACGCGCTCACTGGACTACGGATCACCATTCGGCAGGGCCCACATTCGTGTATTCGCGCAAGAGGCGCAAATAAAGGGGAGCCTTGGTGATGCAGGACGACGCGTAGGGTTTGCGCGCCTGCCGGCTATTCTAGGAATCCCTAAGTACATGCAATTTAAAAATTGAGATTTTGAGCGGGCGTGCACGAACTTTAAGAAATTAAACAACTAGATTTTTGTAAAGCATAAAATTACTATTTTATGTTTAAATGAATTTTCTTGAAATATGGTTCAATTCTATTGTGCTTCACCAATGCTCTGGATGCTGAATGAAGGAAGCATGGTTATGTGCACATAAATCAAAATGGATTCTTGGGTCTGCCCTCTCTGATGTCTTTGGCTTTGATTTGAGGGCATGATTCCGCAGCAAACGCGATGGTATAGGGGGCCACTATTTTAGTGGTACTCTGTGAGCAACCACTTTGTGCATTTATTGTCAAAGGTTAGGTCTTTCTCCTCTGAGAGAAGCCACTTTGTGCATAGTGCCAAAGGTTAGGTCTGTTTCCAATCTTCCCCCGCCCATACCCCCAATGATTGGGGACTATATGGGTTCTGTTGTTGTTGTTGTATGGTTCAATTCTAAATCCGGGGAAGGAAGTTTGCGACTTTCGTTTCGTTCCCCTTGTTGTAGCAAACGGAAATCGTGAACTCCAAATACATTTCCGTTTGGAGTTTTCGACGTAGCGTCCGCTGACAAAATCCGGGCGAAAACCCAACAATGAGTCTAATATCCTAAAGAGAAAATTTAGATGCACGCAAAGGAGGAGGAAGAAACAAGTTACCCACGAAAAGAAGCGTCTTTCCGCAACCGAAGTCGACGACGATCCCGCTAGGAATTCCTCGTCACCTTCGATCTCCCGCTCCAAGGTCGGCCGCTATCGCACAAGGGCACCACAGAATAATTTCGCTCACTCTCACACTGAGTGGTTCCACGAAAATCTCAAACACTCACTAGTGCAAGGAAGCCACAAACCAAACAACCTAATTTCTCACTCGCTCTCACACCCAAGGTGGGTCCACGAAATCTCAGTCACTCAAGGTGGATCCACGAAATCTCTAACGAAATAAAATCAAACCGGAATCAACAAGCTCACTACTATTCACCTTCTTCTCCAATCAAACATACAGCAAAGGAAGGGAGCTTTCATTTCAGTTACCAAACAGGAAAAAAAAAAGATTGCAGGAAATCAATAGTTACACTCCTAAACAGGGATTGGAAACACACGGCAAACCAATAGATCGAAAACAATCAACCCTCCAACTTCAAACCGATCTAAACACTATTCATCGTCTTCTCACCGAAGCACAACCAGCAGTCCGTCTACAACATTCCGAAATAAAACCCAAAATCAAATCAATAAACAAGTAACTCACAGAAATCCTCTCCAAGAATCCATCGGCCGAATACCTCACGCAAGCTCTATCTTCTTCTCCCTCTGTCTCCTGCTTCTTAGGGTGTTTAATAGGAGTAAAGAACTCGAACAACGAACCGACACCAACTGCTGGGATCGTGGAGGAGGCGGCATCGCTGGATCGTGGGAGCGGAAGTTGCCGATCTGGTGCAACGTCGAAATCGGGGAAGCGACATCGAGCTTCTACCGCGAGCAGCCGTGCGGGAGTTCTTCCGGCCGAACGAGATGGACCGGCTGGGGAGGGGCTGAACCGGCTCCTGCTCTTTGCAATCCCTAATATACAGTAGATATAAAACTATATATATATGTATATATAAAGGAGAATACAATAAAGGCTCTCAATCATGGCTACGCATGCAGGCGTGCAAAATAAAAACACAAACTAAAATAAATTGCAAATAACAAAATCCTCCATGTAATAACTCAGGGTCGGTAGAGGTCCGGACGGGTGCGGCGTCGGGCACTTTTGCGTCGACCTAATCGGGGCTGGTCTCCACCAACTCTCCCCCTCTCGAAATCACTAATCTCTGGTGAGTGTTCTGACCTGTAGTGTTGCAGAAGATCGACATCCATACGCTGTAACTCCTCGGCCAAAACCCAGCTGGTCTCGGTCTCTGGTTTGCCGTGCCAACGAACCAAGTATCTTTGAAAACCACCATCAGTAGTGGTCACTGTCTCATCATCCAATATCTGCTCGGGAACCAAGATCTGTCGCAGAAGTCTGTCACTGGCTCTGGGAACTGGTATGAAAGATTCACCCGGTGTCTCATGTTCAGCCTGAAAACTGTCAGTGGAAAACGGTAGAACTGCAGATGGTGTGTCAATAACTGAACGAGTGTCGGTGTGTCCTGAATGTGTCTCCTCACTAGCACTCCCCAACCCAGAACCAACAAATGGAGGAGAAGGCAATGGAAAATCTAACGACTCATGTGGATAATCGTGGAATAAAGTCAGATCGGCTACGTTAAAAACCGGATTTGCTCCCCAAACGGAAGGCATCTCAAGTTTATACGCATTTTTCCCAATCCGCTTGACCACTCGAAAGGGTCCAGTTCTACGGTCAGCTAACTTCTTTACGGTACCCGAAGGTAACCGTTCCGAATTTAGCCGAACCATCACCAAGTCATCCACTTTGAAACAAGTAGCTCTTTTATGCTTGTTAACTTGAATTGCGTATAAATCATAAGTACTATGCAATTTCCGCTCAATTTCTTTATGCAAGTCATGCAAATGCAACACATAGTCGTGTGCAAACTGGCTAGTCCTAAAAGTGGGTGGTAGTGCCGTAATGCGGTTAAATCTAGCGGCACTCGTGCAGTGTGACCATGAACAACCTCATTGGGAGATAAACCCGTAGATTTATTCTTCGAATTATTATAGGCCAATTGAGCGTGGGGAAGAATTAGATCCCAATTCCCCTGGTGATCTCCTACCAAACATCGCAGTAAATTTCCTAAACTCCTATTAACAACCTCAGTTTGGCCGTCGATCTGCGAATGATAGGCGGTAAAAAATAGAAGTTTAGTACCTAATAGTCTCCAGAGTGACTTCAAAAAATAACTGGTGAACTTGACATCTCGATCGGTAACGATGGTCTTAGGTATTCCTCGGTGCGCGACAACCTTCTTATAATAAATTCGGGCAATATGAGAGGCGTCATCGGTTTTGTTGCAGGGGATGAAATACGCCATTTTAGAAAACCGATTGACCACTACAAGAATGGAATCGTGCTTCCTAAATGTGCGTGACAATCCAAGCACAAAATCCATGCTAATGTCATCCCACGGAATACTGGGCACCGGTAAAGGTGTATACAATCCAGCGGGCTGTTTATTGCCCTTCGCTACCTGACAAGTGCGGCAGCTACTGACAATCTGTGCGATAACCCACTTCATCCCGGGCCAATAGAATCGCTCCTCTACTAAGGCTACCGTCTTATCTCGTCCAAAGTGTCCACCTAAGCCTCCGCCATGTAATTCCCATACAATGAAATTTCGCAACGAGGTGCGGGGAATACACAGACGGGTGCCACGAAACAAATATCCGTCTCGAATGAGGTAATCTGTCTCATCGTGAAAGGGATCAGAGCGTATCGCATCATAAATTCCGCTAAAATCGGGACAACTAGAATAGTCATCCTTGATACGCTCAAATCTTATCACCTGAGTACGCATCTGTGATAATACGAGAGTGACTCGACTAAGGGCGTCCGCAACCCGATTCTCCGTTCCCTTACAGTGCTTGAGAACGAAGGTGTACTCTTGCAAATATGATACCCACTTAGCCTGTCGGGGGTTCAACTTTTGCTGCGAATTGCTATAACGCAACGCCTGATGATCGGAGTGGAGGACAAACTCCTTGGGCAATAGATAATGCCTCCAATGGCGCAACGTCTAGACAATCGCATAGAATTCACGCTCGTAGTTGGAATAATTCAGCTTCGGGCCTGAAAGATTTTCACTAAAAAATCCAACTGGGTGACCCTCTTGGCTAAGTACACCTCCTATCCCAACCCCAGAGGCATCGCAGGATACCTCGAACACGTGACTAAAATCAGGGAGTCTCAAAACAGGTGCAGTGGACATCTTATCTTTGATGATCTCAAAGGCTCTAGCTGCCGATGACGTCCACTTGAAATTTCCCTTCTTTGTACACTCAGTGACTGGCGCCATAATAGAACTGAAGTTCTTAATGAATCGACGATAAAAGGTGGCTAGCCCATGAAAATTACGGACATCGTGAATGTTCTGGGGTGTAGGCCACTCACGAATCGCTCGAACTTTTTCGGGGTCCATAGTGATGCCAGCGGAGCTCACTATATATCCCAAAAAGATAACAGACTCAGCCATAAAAACTCATTTCTTCAAATTGATGTATAGTCGCTCGGCTCGCAGGAGCTCGAAAATAGTACGTAGGTGAGTCAAATGCTCACTCTCAGTCTGACTATATATCAAAATGTCGTCGAAATAAACTACTACGAACTTCCGAATGTAAGGCCTGAAGACATGGGTCATCATTCGAGCGAAAGTACTAGGGGCATTGGACAACCCAAAGGGCATCACAAGCCACTCGTAAAGTCCATCCTTCGACTTGAAGGCAGTCTTCCACTCGTCTCCTTCGCGTATACGGATCTGATGATAACCACTACGAAGGTCGATCTTAGAGAAGATCGTAGCCTCAGTCAACATGTCCAACATGTCATCCAGTCGGGGTATCGGGAATCGGTATTTCACTGTGATCTTGTTGACAACACGACTGTCAACACACATACGCCAGGTACCATCCTTTTTCGGGGCAAGGAGGGCAGGCACCACACAAGGACTAAAGCTATGGCGAATGAAGCCTCTATCTAATAACTCTCCAATCTGCTTCTGCAGCTCCTCATGGGCGGCAGGATTCAATCGATAATGAGGTAGATGAGGGAGGGAAGCTCCAGGAACAAGGTCTATCGCATGCTGAATACACCTCATGGGAGGTAACTCAGCCGGAAGCTCGTCAGGGTGTAGATCCTGGAACTCCTCTAAGAGTCTCCTAGCAGGTATAAGAGTAGACTCATATACCTCTGATAAATCAGATGCCTGTAAAACCATTAAGGCATAAATAAATCCACCGTCGAAACTCTCTCGATGGAACTCAGCACCTCGTCTAATGCTAAGAGTCTTCTTCCTTTCAGTGGGAGGAAGAGATTCTTTCGCACTACTACTCGCGCGGAATGGCGGTGCTTTGGGTCGCACCGGGGTCAACACTACTCTTTTTTCGTCCAGTAGAAAGGAGCATGTGTTGGACCTGCCATGTATGGTGACATCTCGGTCGTATAACCAAGGTCGCCCAAGTAATACGTGACACACATCCATAGGCATAACATCACACCATATCTTATCGGAGTACGTTCCGATAGTGATGGACACTAAACATCTCCTAGTCACCGATAGTGTAGTCTTGGTAACCCAAGCTACCTGAAATGGGGATGGGTGCGGCTCAGCAGTGAGTCTCATGCGGGCTAGAGCTGTCTCAGCTATCACATTCATACAACTCCCGCTATCTACTACTAAACGACACACTTTCTCACCAGCCTTAAAGTATGCCCGGAAGATGTTCGTCCGCCAATAATCGGCTGATTCTTGCTGTGTAGATAGCATGCATCTCACCACTAGAACGCCGGGATCTATCTCCTCATCACTAGGCGTACCGTACACTTCGTCGTTCAAAACGTGTGAGTCCCTCTCGACTCCAGCTTCTTCTACCTGCTCATCCTCCTCGGTCACCTCATGAATAACCAACGTGCCTTTCCTCTTGGGGCAATCTCTCGAAATATGGCCCATCTGCTGGCACTCATAACATCGGATCTGTGAATGGGTCACAGTTCCCATGGGGGACTTCCTATTCTGATCTCTGGTGTAAGTCGAGGTGGGCTTCAACGCACTCTCCTTACCTTTCTGTTCTCTTTTTTGTAAGAAGTATTCGTTTTGGGTTGAGATTTGAACCGGGAGATTCTCTTCTGGTGTTCCTCGATATCGATAGCGATAGATATGATCTCAGGGATAGAATAGTGGCCATATCGAATCAACTCATCTCGGATCTCAGATCGCAGCCCACACTTAAATTTGAATAATGTGTCACGTGGGTGTTCTACTACGTTGCACCTAATCATAAGATCCTTCATCTCGGCTAAGTAATCAGAAACTGATTTGGACCCTTGACGTAGAGACGTCAGCTCGTCTCGTAGACGGGACTGGTAATGCTGGGGAATGTACTGCTCCTCTAATATGGCCTTCATGTGGGGCCAAAGTGTAATGGGAGGGCGTCCATTCCTTTCTAGACTACGCTCTTCACCTATCCAAAAGATCTTCGCTCGCCCAGTCAATCTCATTTTGGCGAACTGAACCTTTTGGTCCTTCGTCATACGATACCACTCAAAATAAGTCTCTATGTCAATAACCCAATCCGAAAAGATTTTGGGATCCATAAAACCATCATAAAGTGGTGGATCAAGTTTCACCACTCGTGTGAGATCCGGTCGCCTATCCCGGGGAGGATAGTCGTAATCATCATCGTAAGGATCACGATAGTCTCGACGCCGTGGGGGCGGCGGTCGATGCCAATCTCTAGGGCGATCATCACGATGCATGGCCGGTATAGGCCGATGATGGTCTCGAGGACGCTCCTCTCTCGCTACGTCATAATGTGACCTCTCCTGATAATTATCTCGCACGCCTAATATAGGCCCTCGTTGGGGTTCAGGAAAATTCCTTGGAAAATTCCCACCCTGATCGCGTGCAAACTCGAACCTATCTATGGGATTTCGACCCTCTTCCTCAAATAGAGGATTTCTCCTAAGTGTGGATCTTTCTCCATAGTGTGGAGGGGCTTCGTACTGTGGGCGAACATAATGCTCATCTCGAATTGGAGGTGGCATTGAAACTCGAGGAGGAACTTCTAAGCTATTCATCCTAACACTAAGGTTTTCAAACCCTTCTCTCACTTGATAAAAACTCTCGGTTAACGCTGCCATTTGGTGAGCGAAAGGTAGAAACCACTGGGGTGGTTCCGTCCCTTCGTTCACACGACTCGCTTGGCCACGTTCAACTCGACGCATCTCAGAATTTACCTCTTGAGGGTGTTCAGGTGGAGTGTGATGTGGTGAACTCATACTCACTAA
Organism: Dactylorhiza incarnata; assembly: GCA_033032865.1. NCBI lineage: Eukaryota > Viridiplantae > Streptophyta > Magnoliopsida > Asparagales > Orchidaceae > Dactylorhiza > Dactylorhiza incarnata. The sequence continues at coordinate 1,632,343 of JAWHQI010000394.1, forward strand.
CCTACCACTACGCAGATGCATGCAAACACACAAGTAAAATAGATGAGTATGTTATAAAAATAAAAACACTTTTTTTTTTGTTTTTTTTGAAAAATTAAATGCTATGCGGGTTCCTATTCTACGCAGGGCGGATTTCAAAATTTAGAAAAATTTCGGAACCTTGCTCTGATACCAAATTGATGCAGGACGACGCGTAGGGTTTGCGCGCTTGTTGGCTATTCTAGGAATCCCTAAGTACATGCAATTTAAAAATTGAGATTTTGAGCGGGAGTGCACGAACTTTAAGAAATTAAGCAACTAGATTTTTGTAAAGCATAAAATTACTATTTTATGTTTAAATGAATTTTCTTGAAATATGGTTCAATTCTAAATCCGGGGAAGGAAGTTCGCAACTTTCGTTCCGTTCCCCTTGTTGCAGCAAACGGAAATCGTGAACTCCAAATACATTTCCGTTTGGAGTTTTCGACGTAGCGTCCGCTGACAAATTCCTGGCGAAAACCCAACAATGAGTCTAATATCCTAAAGAGAAAATTTAGATGCACGCAAAGGAGGAGGAAGAAACAAGTTACCCACGGAAAGAAGCGTCTTTCCGCAACCGAAGTCGACGGCGATCCCGCGAGGAATTCCTCGTCACCTTTGATCTCCCGCTCCGAGGTCGGCCGCTATCGCACAAGGGCACCACGGAATAATTTCGCTCACTCTCACACTAAGTGGTTCCACGGAAATCTCAAACACTCACTAGTGCAAGGAAGCCACAAACCAAACAACCTCATTTCTCACTCGCTCTCACACCCAAGGTGGGTCCACGAAATCTCAGTCACTCAAGGTGGATCCACGAAATCTCTAACGAAATAAAATCAAACAAGAATCAACAAGGCCACTACTATTCACCTTCTTCTCCAATTAAACATACAACAAAGGAAGGGAGCTTTCATTTCAGTTACCAAACAGGAAAAAAAAGATTGCAGGAAATCAATAGTTACACTCCTAAACAGGGATTGGAAACACACGACAAACCAATAGATCGAAAACAATCAACCCTCCAACTTCAAACCGATCTAAACACTATTCATCGTCTTCTCACCGAAGCACAGCCAGCAGTCCGTCTACAGCATTCCGAAATAAAACCCAAAATCAAATCAATAAACAAGTAACTCACAGAAATCCTCTCCAAGAATCCATCGGCCGAATACCTCACGCAAGCTCTATCTTCTTCTCCCTCTGTCTCCTGCTTCTTAGGGTGTTTAATAGGAGTAAAGAACTCGAACAGCGAACCGACGCCAACTGCTGGGATCGTGGAGGAGGCGGCATCGCTGGATCGTGGGAGCGGAAGTTGCCGATCTGGTGCAGCGTCGAAATCGGGGAAGCGACATCGAGCTTCTACCGCGAGCAGCCGTGCGGGAGTTCTTCCGGCCGAACGAGATGGACCGGCTGGGGAGGGGCTGAACCGGCTCCTGCTCTTTGCAATCCCTAATATACAGTAGATATAAAACTATATATATATGTATATATATAAAGGAGAATACAATAAAGACTCTCAATCATGGGCTACGCACGCAGGCGTGCAAAATAAAAACACAAGCTAAAATAAATTGCAAATAACAAAATCCTCCATGTAATAACTCAGGGTCGGTAGAGGTCCAGACGGGTGCGGCGTCGGGCACTTTTGCGTCAACCTAATCAGGGCTGGTCTCCACCACTTGGCGCACCGGTTAACGTGCTGTCGTGTGACCTTGAGGTCATGGGTTCGAGTCCTGGAAGCAGACTCTTGCAAAAATGCAGGGTAAGGTTTGCCTACATTTCACCCTTATGGTAGGACCCTTCCTCGGACCCTCGCTGCGCGGGGATGCTTTGTGCACCGGACTGCCCTTTTATTATTGTTATTATTGATCCCTTCAGGATTCTATATTTGTTGGATGTTATGTGCTGCCAGTATAAAATGATTTACAATCTTTGTGGGTCCCTCCAAAATTTGCATTTGAGTACAATCAAATGCAAATTGCTCAAATGCATTTGAGTGCAAATTTTAATTTCCTTTAATCTATATTTTCATGCAATCATAACCATCGGATCGCAACTACGAATACATCAAGTAGTAATAGAGCCCGATTTAATTATCATTGTCTTAGGATATATAATTTTATCTCTTTTTGAGTCAAAATTTACCCCCCAAAAATTTTATTTCAGTAACATAACGATCCTGTCCAAAATTTAGGTTGACCATTTTGATATATACACTATCATTTTGCATAAATTTAGGTTGACCATTTTGATATATACACTATCATTTTGCATTATGGTCCGTTCGTTTGGTAGGAAATGAGATACAAGAATTGGAATTGACCAAATTTCGATTCTCGCAGGAATTGGAATTGAAGTCAATTCCAATTATGCTGTTCGGCTGAATGCAAGAATTCTATCATAGGAATTAGAATTAGTAATTCCGTTGTTTGGCTACATGGTAGAATTCAGTGGATGAAATTGAAATTTTAAATTTAAATAGTGACAATTGAAATATCAGGACATTCCTCTCTTGTTCCATGTTCCTCGCAATTGTAGAAACAACACACACACAAACATACACACACAGACAGACAAACAGACACACACACAAAGACACACTCACAAAGGCACACAGACACCAACACACACACAGACACACAGACACACAGACACACAAACACACAGACACACAGACACACAGACACACAGACACACAGACACACAGACACACAGACATAGACACAGAAACACACACACATACACACATTTCAACTCTTACCCAGATGAAACCTATCACTGAATGTCAAGCCCAATTTCCTCACATTCACATTACATATACATCTCTTTCAATCTTCATATTAAGAACAGAAAATAATAACAACACATTTGAATGATTCAAATGACAAGCTAAGGTAATTAAAAATAAGCAGATGTGAAAAATAAATGGTGTTCAAAGTTTAATAACATAAACTCAAACGGAATGACTAACCTTTGGAACTTATGCTGAGAGGCATCTAATTCGTGCCTCAAAGTTGAATGAGTAGCTGCTAGCCTTTCGTTCTCCATAGCAAGTTTTTTATTTCATTATGTTGCACAACAAGTTTCTGTTCAATAATTTCTCACGGAGGCATAACATCGTGGGGGAGGGGATTCGGAAAATACAAGCTTGAATTGGCCATTTTGGTTGTTTTTGACTGGAAATGTCTACGAAGGAGCCCTACCTCGGCGTCATCTCTAGGAGGGAGAAGAAGCGCGTGGACGACGTTTGCTTTCGTTCGCCGTCGCCGGAGAAGAGCGTCGTCGGAGGTACGTCCCGTTGCCAGAGAAGCACGTGGAGGACGTTCGCTTTCGTTCGCGGGAGCACAACATGGGGGTGCGCTAGGTAGATGTCGTAGTCGTGAAAGAAGACCTCGGGAGGTCGGAATTCGGGGGGGGGCATGTTTCCTCTATAGTGAATTCCCATGAGAATTCTATTGAATTCCAAATTTCCAATTCCCACGAATTTTTGGGCTGCCGAACGGCGGAATTGGAATTGCCAATTGAATTCTAATTCCTACCTAACAAACGGGGCATGCAACTTAGGGAATCAAGGACATAGTACAACCCCCCACCACGGATGTAGGGTAGACCGGTGAGTGTGTTCAGATACTTAAAACACAATGCTTAATGATGGTGAGTGTGCAAGGCGCTCGTGACCAATGCGTGCGTGTACTGAAATTAAATGCATGCAAGTTTTCTGTCGTTAGATTAATACTTTAATAATGAAATAAGAAGATTTGGCAAGGTATTCAACAACTCGCAAATATAGTGAAAACGAGTTTAGCTCTTCCACTTAGGGTGCGTTTGGTTGGGCTGTTGCTGATGAAAAGCTGCTGATCAGAAATGGAGTTTTGAAAAAGAGTTGTTTCTGAGAAATGAAGTTTTGTCATGTTAGAACCCGAGCCGGTCGCTATTTCACAATTCCGGACTCGGTTGACTGCAGTCAAACGGCACAAGCATCCCCAACCAAATCTCCCGGGCGCCACCTGGGGGCCGCCCAAACAATGTTCTAAATGTCGGATGTCGGGTGCATATCAGATTGAGTTTTTAAATGTCGGATGTCGGAGACATGTCGGAGACATTTGAAAATGTCGGGTTTAAAAATAAAAAATATAAATATAAATATTATGCATCTAAAATGTAAATATGCATCATTATTTTTTTATTTGTAGGTTTTTTCACGCCATCAAATAATTATTTCAATAAAGATATAGCAGCAAGATATGATCATATGATAACATATATCAGATATATACCCGAGTAGCAGCAAGATACGAATACGATAGCATATAAACATGATTGAATTTAAGTATATAAACATGATCGAATTTAAGCATGTAAACATGAGATCAATAGCATTTTGAAAATAAAGGTAAGCCGTGCTCTCACCTGTACTTTGATCATTTTTCTGGTACACAGCTTCTAAGCATTCCTTTGCCCAATGAACCAAGAGTGCCTCCTCATCTTTGCCAACCATGTCCATGAGACTTTCGTGGCTTTACTGCTATAGTGCTATCTGCAGGCAATTGAAATGAAACCAAATGCATACAGCATAGTAGCATACATCAAGAAAATTAACCATTTTCAACGTTGATTAGTGATTTTCCAACATAAGCTAAAAATTCATAATTGTACACATGGGAACCTATCAGTTATAACTTATATAAGAAGAGCATTGATGTTTCCCCAATGTAACAGCAAGCTTAATAGAAGGTATTGTCTACTACTTAAAAAGGACTAAATGAGGCATATAAAGAGTATATTTTTTGGAACCATGAAGGGAAAAACTTCCTTCCAAAATCTTCCTTCCAAAAGCCTCATTTGAGTTTTACCACTCGTCTACTCCAAAATCTGAACCTATTAAAGAATAAAGACAAATATAACTTGTTTAACACTTGAACTACACAAATTGATTTAGTAAAAAATGAATATTTGAACTTATTGAATTTCTCACTTGAGTTTTACTCACCTCAGTCATCCGCAATCCGTTCCGAACATGTTGTGTCATCGTTATCTGTCTCGTAATCACCTTCAGAAATGTGATCTTCAATGAGATCCTCCTCTGATGAAGCGGAAAACTCTGGCTCCTCTTCTTTAGCAACACACTCTAATTTTCGTTTTCCACTATTCTTTGATGATTTAGTATTGGTAAGCGTAGACGATTGCCTGGAACTTTTCCTTGGCTCTGTGTCAGCATCCATGCACTCTGCAACTTGCTGCCAAGTTAAGCCTTCTCCAGGAAATACCTCATCCTCTTCATCATCAACTGATTTATTTGAAGATCTAGAACCCACCAACCACTCTGTTATTTTTCCATCATCAAAATTTTTTGCAGCTATTGGATCTCTTTTGGCTTCCATTGACCTTGTCTTTATAGTAGCATTGAATTTGACAAAGACAAGATCATTCAATCTCTTATGATCCAATCTATTTTTCTTTTTTGTATGGATCTGTAATTTATAAAGTCAACCAATCCATTTAATAAAAAAATGAGATAGTAAAGATAAATTAATTTAAGCTAAGTAAATAGTAACTTACCAGCTCAAATGCGCTCCAATTTCGTTCACAACCTGATGAGCTAGTAGTCAATCCGAGAACATGTACTGCCATGTCTCTCAAATTAGGTGTATCATTCCCATTAAATTTCCACCAATTCACTAATTATATATTTATATTTAAACAAAAAAATAATCAAATTGTCATCCATAAGAAATTATAAATAACACTCATTATGAAAACATGTGAATAATTTAAGAATTAATTGTACCAAGATCAAGAGAACTATTGAGACTGTCTCTTTGCAATATCTCTGCCAAAAGATCCTCTCTTATTTCGATAGAGACATATTTGTTCGGCAATGCGATCTTGAATGTCAACGTCCCTCCCATACATCTTAGACATACAATCAATTACCGCATCCATATATTTACCATCTTTCTCCATTTTTTCCCAATTTGCAAATAAAAGTATGGATTAAGATAATGGCCAACAATGTGAAGGGGAGTACTCAACTTACTATCAGTCCTTCTTTCAATCAGCTTCCATATAGGAAGATACCGAGATTCATTATGATTTAGAGCAATCGCAATGTCTTCTTTAGCTTTTAGCATATCTCCGTATATCCACCCCATAGAAGGCGTATCTCCATCAGCTCTTCTCAGTACCTTCACCAACGGAGCAAAAATAATAACAGCAATCTCCGCATCTTTCCAAAATTTCACATTATATACAATTGCAGCAGCCTGTAATTTTAACAATATTGACATAAACAAAACACTTAAGTAAGATTGTAAGAAGTAAGAACAAGATTTGTATTTTACCCTCTTTCCAGGCGGTATGCGGGCTAACTTTGAGTCTTCCCATTTTTGCGATGAGAACATGTTATCTCCTTTTTCTTGTCCGAAATGCTTTGCAAGGATAGAAATGCAGTAGCAAATCTAGTCACTCCTGGTCGAATAAGTTCATGGGAATCCAAATCCTTGGTAAATTGCCTCAGCAAATCAAGAGAAATGGTATGTGCATATATGAATACTGTCAGGATACGACCAAGTGTGATGGCATTTCTAATTTGCTTTATTTTGGCAATATCTCCAAGCAATAAATTGATGGTGTGAGCTGCACAGGACGTCCAAAATATAGCAGGCCTTTTCATAGATAGCATCTTTGCCGCTAGCATATTGTTAGATGCATTGTCCGTCACAACTTGCACTACATTATTTTCTCCCGGTCCAGACTCTGCTTCGATTGCCTCGTCAACGAAATCAAAAATAAATTTTCCATCATGAACGTTAGATGAGACATTCCTAGACATCCAAAATGCTACTCCTGCTTCACAGTGCACCATAATATTCATAATACTCCTTCCCTTTCTGTCAGTCCATGCATCAGTCATAATGCCACAACCATTTAACCTACAAGTTGTTGTGAATGTATTCAATGACTCTTTAGTTCGCTCAACCGCTTTCTTGAGATGAATTTGACTCAACTCATACGGAGTAGGGCCTTTCAACCCTGTGCCACATTGTCCAATAGCTTGTAACATATGATCAAAAGAGGGAAGCGATACAGAATTAAAGGAAACACTAGCCTCGAACATCCATCTTGCGATATAGTCATTTGTTTCCTCCCTTATTTGCTTCTTCCACCTGTCTCCTCCCAGTGCCAACTTCCCACCTTTACTTGTTTGTCCAACATTATCCGCCGATAGTTGGAAATGTACATCCAAAGGTCCTTTTTTCTTCATTTTAGAAAACATACTCCTATGTGATTGGGAGTTGTCTTCTAAATCCATTGAACCTCCAAGGACTATTTCATCACGGTCCGCCTCCAATCTAGCGATTTTTGCTTCTTTCTGTACTAGTTGTGACTTTAAAGCTGCATCAGCTTGGATTCTCACCTCTGTTGGTACTTTTGGGCATGGCTTAACATTGCCTCGTATCCCAGCTAGATGTGACTTCAATCTACTAATCCCTCCACTTAATACTTGATTTCAATAACGACATCGAACTCTGTTTTTGTCCTTCGCATCAACCTTTTCATCATGAGACCAAAAAGGATCTCTACCTAGCTTTGAACTTGATTCTTTTGTTGAAGCTTCAGACGACATCACGAATATTCTAAATAAACTAAATTTACAAAAAAATGTAAGTATAAATGTAATATTTTAAAATAGCATAGCATAGCATAACAAATTGAAAGAAATGGAGCTTAAATTACCTGCAATAGATGCTGTCTCCACGACGAGGGAGAAGGAAGCAGCAGATGACAAGGGTGGAGGAAGCAGTTGACGGCTCGCCGTCACAAATGCTGCAATCCAAGTAGTTAATGACAACGTAGATGCTAAACATTGAAACAAAAATACACACCAATACTTTCATACTTAAAATTCACAATTCATGTTCACATGATGGAGAGACTGGGGCATGGATGCACGATGATTGTGGGAGTTAGAGGCTGAAACCAGGGTTATAGTTAGAGGCTGAAACTATGCCACATTTGATTTTTGTGTAAAAGATTTACATTGTAACATCGTTTCAAAGTGCTGGCCCGCTTATTTGTTGCAGTATAGGGGATGCCATTTTAAGGAGAAAAAAAGTTAAAGACAAACTTCAAAGTTGCTTCAAGATTTTTTCACATTATTTGGATATCTGTTTTACATCATTTTATGGAGAGAAATATAGCTTTTTATGTATTTTCATTAATTCATGAGTGGAACATCCATTTTCACTTCGATTTCGAGCACATTCCATATTGAAATTTCTGCAAGTTTCATTGAAAATTATTCAGTTTCTTTACACCGGTTTGTTTTGTTGTAATATTACTTCATTTTTGCCTCTCATGGCTGTTCTAATGGTTTTAGGAAGATGCTACTGAAGAAATCAGTGAGTTGATTGCAAAGAACAAGAGATTTGGAATGTACAGTCCCAGATCAAGTATAGGAATATTCTTAACACAACAGATCAAAGAACAAGAGAGACTAACGCCGGCTGGAGGGAGGATGGACGCCGCCTGGATGAGGGAGGATGGACGCCGCCTGGTTGAGGGAGGATGGACGCCGCCTGGTTGAGGGAGGATGGACGCCGAAGGTTGACGAGGGAGGATCGACGCCGCCTGGATGAGGGAGGATGGACGCCGCCTGGTTGAGGGAGGATGGATGCCGGCTGGTTGAGGGAGGATGGACGCCGCCTGGTTGAGGGAGGATGGACGCCGGCTGGATGAGGGAGGATCGCGAGAGAGAAGACTCGCAACAACGACAGGGAGGAGAGAGCACACTCACGCGGCACAGATTAAGCGATAAATTAGGCCAGCGCTGTATAAGATGTTTTATAAGACCGGAAGATAGAAAAAGCGGGCGAGAAAAACTTTAATCGGATCGGCCGATTAATCGGAATTTACCCGATTAATCGGCCGATTTTATTAAAAACGATTTTTTTAAAATAATTTTAAAATCTATATCGTTTTTCCCTAAATTCCGACATGTCGGCCGACATTTAAAACATTGCGCCCAAACATGGCATAATTCCCGGGTAGGTTGTTGAGGCCGGGGATAGAACCCACGACCTCCTTTATAAGAGGATTTTAACATCTCCTCTCATACCCAAGTGTTCTGCAGAACACTTGGGTATGAGAGGAGATGTTAAATCCCTCTTATAAAGGAGGTCGGGGGTTCAAGCCCCGGCCTCAACAACCTACCCGTGGGATAACAATAGACGTCCCCACGGGTGATTTGGTTGGGGATGCTTGTGCCTTATGCCATGTTTGGGCGACCCCCAGGTGGCGCCCGGGAGATTTGGTTGGGGATGCTTGTGCCGTTTGACTGCAGTCAACCGAGTCCGGAATTGTGAAATAGCGACCGGCTCGAGTTCTAACAAAAGATGGCCATCTTTTGTTAGAACCCGAGCCGGTCGCCAGAACACTTGGGTATGAGAGGAGATGTTAAATCCCTCTTATAAAGGAGGTCGGGGGTTCAATCCCCGGCCTCAACAACCTACCCGTGGGATAACAATAGACGTCCCCACGGGTGATTTGGTTGGGGATGCTTGTGCCGTTTGACTGCAGTCGACCGAGTCCGGAATTGTGAAATAGCGACCGGCTCGGGTTCTAACATGTCAAAAAAACTGTTTGGGTCAAATGGAGTTTTCTGTGCACATATACACACACATACATACACATATACACACAAACACATATATACACAAACATACACACCTACACAAACAAAAAAACACAAACACACACACACACATACACACAAACATACACACACATATTCACACAAACACAAATTGGAATTAGCCGTCGATTGTGTAACAATAGGTCTACTAACTTCAGAAAAACAAATACCTGGGGGATAATATTCTATCTTTATAACTAATTAAAAACATCAAACAAAAATTCCAGAAGAAAGAGATCTGCAGATAATATGTCTACTAACATCAGATCTGGAGAATTTGACATAGATTATAGAGAGAGAAAACAAGAAACTGGAAATCAAAAATCATAACATCAGGACAAAAATTCAGCTGCTAGGGAAAACAACAAGTGGAAGACAACATTCATCAGCAATTGGAGAGAAAAATGGAGATTTATGGTGGAAGACAACATCCACCAGAAATGAGAGGGAAATAAAGGAAATTTCTATCTAGCCCGTGTTCGGAGAGCAGAGGAGCCAATTGTCTACTACAGAGAAGAAGCTAGGCGACGCTGGGATGTGCGGAAGAGAAGCCCTTGATTGTCGGCGTTGTCGTGTGGGGAAGAGAAGCCCTTGATCGTCGGCGTTGTCGTTTGGGGAAGAGAACTCCTGGATCGTCGGCCTTGGCTAGCGCGCAGGAGCCCTAGCCGCGCATGGGCTGGAGGAAGGAACTCCGGCAGATTCATTAAAAGAAACACGGTTTATTAACAACCGCCGTTTGAATTGAGTCGCTGAACCAAACACCGCTTTTAACAGAAACTCCGTTTCTATCCAGCCGCACCGGAGCGGATCCGCCTAACCAAACGCACACTTAGAGTGCACAAGTAAGAATACTAAGTAATTGAAATCCACAATTTATATTGATTAATTAGGAAAGCAAACAATTACAAAATAGGCTCCACTAAGCAATACAAACATTCACAGTGCACAATAAAGGAACCACACAATTAAAACCATGAGACTTACAAGTATTTGGGCTGTTTTGAGGTACTTGGTGGATGCGGGGAGGTGTCCGTCGGCTGTGGGGGTGGATAAAGAGAAGGGTATGGGCTGGCAGTTGTACGTGGAGGTGCTGGAATATAGCCGATATGGAGCGGGGAAGTGAATTTGGCAGTGGGAAGGGGCTGTACAGCAGGTTTAACAGCGGGGAGGTGCCGAATGATATGATTTTGGAGTGGGGAGGGGCTGGAATGCTGAAATCTGAGGCGAGGATGGTCGGGTCTGCTGTGGGAAGGTGTTTGAAGATGTATTTTGGAGTGTAGAGAGATGGGAAGGTTAGGATATGCAGCGGGGAGGGAAGGGGAGGTGCGGATCTGGGCTGTAGAGGGCTGGAAAGTTGCAGGTGGTGTTTTGGAGCGGGGTGGGAAGAGGGGACTTGGATCTGAGGTGGGGAGGTGTTAGGGAAGGCGTACTAGGGTGGAAAGAGGAGTGGCTCGGTTGAAGGTTGGGAAGGGGCAAAATACCTGGTAGGAGGTGGTAGGACTTGGCAAGAGGCGGAAGAGGCAGCAGGAGATCGCGCCCTAGGCGTCAGCACCAACGTCGTTGGTCGGCGTCAACACCGAAGGATCTACACACGGGAAAAAGCTCGTAAAAACCTGGATGCCCAAACAGCCCTAGTTCATGCGGATAAGTATGAGATGGGGGTTTAGGGCTTCCATCATGGACGGCTTAGATCGCGTGTCGGTGACGGATGCCTAAACCCTCCAAATAGGCTATAAAAATACAAAAAAATATTTAAAGCATAAATAGAGGGCCGGATGTGGCCCCGATCGTCAAGATGCCCGATCAGCGCCTACGGCACATATAAATGCGCACGTGCTCTGGATGGCGATCCCCATCACACAATATGCTTGTTCACCAACAAGAACTTTTAGAAAGGTAATAAACTATCTTAGATGGTCTTAGGCAACATATGAAGATCCTCACTATCATACTTGGGGAAACATTCCCCGACCTATTCCACTTAGGATGCGAAACTATAGAAACCTGATAGAAGGAAATCTTCACCAAGTACACCATCTAATTGAATGACATCATAGCGTCGAACAAGAGGATAAAGAGTTGGGCACACGAGATTGAAAAATTGATGTTAGTGAGTTTAGAGGGAAATTGAACCATGTTAGATTTTTGGAATGGTAGAAATAATCAAACATTTTTTTGATTGAGAAGAAAATATATCCAAATAAATATTCTCTAAGATAGAACTATGTTATTTAATATAGGCTATGTAGAGGCGAACCGAAGGCAAGGTGAGATCTCACGGGGTAGGGAATAGACAATGTTGTCGGAGGAATATCAGGGAAGACGAAAGATTCATTACACAAACACTGTAGTGGCTCACAAAGAGAGCGACTCTGTGTCGAGGAAGTTAAGTATGGCGGTGTCGAGGAAGTTAAGTATGGCGGTGTCGAGGAAGTATGGTGATGTCGGAGTCCGTGGAGAGAGGGTAGGAAAATCTGATTGTATCAAAGAGTAGAGAAAGGAAATGAGGATAACTAGAACTCACTGGTTCTACAGAAAGAGAAGCCGGTCCGTCTCTTTCAAAAAATCCAGCCTCTTTATTTTTTGCTTTTTCTTTGACTTTTTCTGCTGTTTGGTTCGGTCTTACCGCAATATACTGATCAGGGGAAGCAACTCATAAGGGTAAGCGCTGTAGTGGGCCCAGTGGCCCACTGGAATTGATCCCATGGGAGTCATGGGATAAGCCGTCCTATGGCAAGCCGTTCAAGGTAGTTTTACCTTTCTTTTTTTCCCTTATTGTTTGTGTATCTAAGTTTTTTTACTTCTATTTCTCTTTTTTTTCCTAAATAAATTCTTTAAATTTTTTTCTTGTCTTCTAATCAAATCACTTTCAATGATAAAATATCAAGTATGAAAAGAGTAGAAAAATGAATTTGGCTCGATCCGACCAAATCAATGGAATAGACTTTTGTTTAACTTAAAATAAATTAAACTTAGCTAATCAAATCAAATCAAGAGTAATGCATCACTTCAACTCTTTCAACAAATTAAAATGTGTAAGCAATCCATGAAATAAAATTCATAAAAATAAATGTGTGAAGTAAAGTGTTCCTCATAGATAAAATGTCAGTATAAAAATAAAATCAGGCGTCAATGAGCAATTGTCTACATCAATTCCAACTGGATGGCAGAATCTCCTCCGACGAGAAAATTTTATTGATATATTGGAATTTGTAAATCTGTATTTATTTTGGTGATTATTGATCCATGTAGGGTGCTTTATCTATTGGATGTTATGCTGCCACTATAAAAATGGATTCCTAATCTTTTCACGTTCAAAATTTGCGAGTCTATTGTCACACTGTATTTTTAATTTCATTTAATTTATATTTTCATGCGTTATAACTTATAACCACCAGGTTGCAACTACGAGTGCATTAATAACTCAGTATTTATTGATGCTTCAAATTGTATCACAAATAGCAATATTGTACATCATAATAGGTGGAACTCCTGATCTTCATGTCTCTGTGGAACTCCCGATCTTCATGTCTCTGCCATAATCCCCTATTCTGATTCTCAAATAAGATGTCTCTGTATAAATTCAATTTTCTTGCATGTGCTTCTTGAATTTATCTTTATATTGAATATCTAATATTGAAAATTTAATACAGATATGTTAAATTCTTTGCAGATTAGGCAAAATGATCGTTTAGCTGTAAGCAAGCTGGTTGCCAGCTTGACAAAGGGATCAGTCCGCTCACCTTTAGCTCAGTGCCTTTTGATTCGATACACAAGCCAGGTATTTCTTTGAATTGTAGCGGTCAGTTTTAACTAATAAGTGACACACTAAAGATGATGAACTTGTCAGGTGATTCGAGACTCGGGCACTAACATTCAAACAGGGGAGCGACCATTATCCGATTATCTTGAAACTTGTTTACGGCATAAAGCTGATATGGTGACCATTGAAGCTGCAAGAGCAATTACAGAGTTCAGTGGTGTTACAAGCAGAGAGCTCACTCCTGCAATTACTGCATTGCAATTATTTTTGAGTTCATCTAAACCAGTTGTCCGTTTTGCAGCCGTTCGGACTCTTAATAAGGTTGTTTCAAGTCATCTATTTCTAATTAACTTCCTGTTATCTAGAATGAATTTCTTTAGTGGATAAGTTGCATTGCTGTCAGTTAGTATCTTCAGGAATATTGCTTCCCATTCCCATAATTTAGTTGCATCACATATTGTCAATATCTTTCCACAAAATTTCTTCATTCTGTTTACATTTAGTCTATTTAGGGCGGCTGATGGGGGTCAGCCCGCCCAACCCGTTCGGGTATACTCACGCCAACCACGGGCACAGTGATGATCGGGACTCTTCATGAGCGGATCGCCGATCTTAGCATTAGTTGTTCTTTGTGTTTTTTTTCGAGTTGTATTTTTATTTATTTTTGGATCGCAAGAAACGACAAATTATGGTCGTTCGTTGTCTTCCCTAGTGTCTATTTATTGAGGATGAGGGCTCTCATTTTGAGTTTTGAAGATTTGAGTGTTGAAGCCTTATTTTCGATCGTTTCGGTACCGAATCCCCGGGCGTCGAGCCAGGAACTCCTCCCTCCCCTCCTTATCGTGAATCCCCACCCCTCCTCTTTCCACCTTGCCGTGAATCCCCATCCCTCCTCTCTCCACATCAGGCTACAACCCTTCCCTTCTCTACTTGGCCAGCCCTTCCTCTCCACCTTCACTAGCCGGCCATCTCCCCATCCCCCTCCACCACCTTGCCGCGGAACCACTTCCCTGCAACCTCCACCTCACATTCCAGCCGCCCCCCCCCCCCCCCCCCCCCCCCCCCCCCCTCTCATAGCAGCCGGCCTTCCCTTTTATCCTCCTCATCCCTCTGCCGACCACCCAACCCCTCCTCCTTGCCGTGGAACTACTTCCCTAACAGCCCCCTACTAAATTCCCCAAAACAGCCATCCACCAATCACCTCCTAAATCCCATCTCCGGTCACCTCCGGTGATCCCCCTCCATTCCCCTTTCAATTTCCTCCAATTTTCAGTTTTCCGGTGATCGCCGGAAACCACCTCCGGCGACCCTCGCCGGAAACCACCGGCAGCCACCACCCCCACTACCCTACAACCACCCCATAACTACCTCCCAACTTCCTCCACTATCCCACTTTCCCCTCTCCCCTAAAATTTAGGATCCATTCCTAAAACATTAGCTCACATTCTCTCCCCCTCCCCCCTTAGCAGACGGCCCCCTTGTTTCCCACCCTTCTTTTCACGTGGAGCCACAACTTCCCCCTCCCCAAACCCGAGCACACCTTCCCATATTCCAGCAGCCCCTCCTCGATTCCCCTCCCAGCCGGCCACCTCCTGCTGCAGGAAACCTTCTGGACAGCAGTTTACAGCCCCCATACTCCTCTCAGCGGCTGTCCAGGCCCCATATTCGCCTACCAGCAAGCCACCCTGCAGCCCGGAAGCCTCCCCGAGCCTCTCAGCTCCTTGTTGAGCCACCCCCAACAGCTGGTTGCTGAATTCCAGCCCCTTCCGGCCACGGACAGCCGTTTGTAACTCTATTGGAACCTGAATCCAGACCCGAGTGGCTCGCCCGTCTACTCCACAGTTCTCCAAATTTACCTCCAACTCTCTCCCTTTAGTATTGTGTGAGCCCAAGGTTTGTTTGTTAATTCTTTTAGTTGAATATTGTGATTGATCTCTGCTTGATGAGATATTGGATTGTAAGCTTTGAATTCAGTGTTCAAGTCTTTGTATTTTCTCATTTAATTAGTCATTTGTTTCCGCGCACTCTTGTGTTTGTTTTTTTCCTTTTTGTTTCCTTAATTTAATAGCTTTAATTTTCTGTGACAGATCAAAAGAAAATTGTCTTATAAAAAATACTTTATTGCAAGTTTAACTCCGTTGGAAATTGTGTTTGCATCTACCCTTAGTTCACTTAGGACCTTACACTACGTGAGCTGCTCTGCTGTAAAACTAGATTGTCACCTTGGACAGGTATAATAGCATGTTTGAATAAAAATGTTGGTAAAATCAATTGGAAAGGAAGAGGGCCCTCTACTTATAGCAGAGAGTATTACATGAAAATAAAATACGCATTAATACTTCTATCTCCCGCCTCAAGTTGGGCATGTAATGTCATACCCAATTTGCTAATAAGATTTGTAAATATTTTTTTGCTCAATCCCTTAATAAGGACATTTGCAAGTTGTCCCTCAGAGTGTACGAAAGGAGTACATATAATTCCTTTCATAATATTTTCTTTAATGAAGTGTCAGTGAACTTCGATATGCTTAGGGCGGTTATGTTAGACAGGGTTATGATCAATGTTGATTGCAGCATTGTTATCACAGTACATATTGAATGAGTCAGTTTCCAGTAAGCCGAGATCATTCATGAGAGTACGAAGCCACATCCCCTCACATATATCATGAGCAATGACACTAAAACTCAGCTTCAGCATTAGAACGAGCCACACCATACTGTTTCTTACTTCTCCAAGTGATCAGATTAGCTTCAACAAATGAACAATATCATGTTGTGGATCTCATATCACCAACTGATCTAGCCCAGTCTGCATCAATGTATATCTCAATTTTAAGTTATCATTGGGTGAGAATAGAATTTCTCTACCAGGGAAGGTCTTCAAATACCATATCATTCTGTGGACAACATGGAGATGTCTGACCTTAGGAGAATGCATATATTGACTTACAACTCACACTGCGTATGCAATATCAGGGCGAGTATGAGACAAATAGATCAATTTTCCTGCCAGATTCTGATAGCTCGTAATATCTTCCATTAACTCCCCATTATCTCCTCCTACTTTGTGGTTGATTTTAATAAAGGTATCAACAAGCTTGCAACCACTCATTCCTATTTGCTCAAGTAAGTCAAGAACATACTTGCGTTGTAACATATGAATCTCATATTTTGATCTGGCTACCTTAGTTCCCATAAAATATCTCAACTTTCCCAAATCTTTCACTTCAAATTTACTAAGCAAATTTTATCTTTAGAGTATGAATCTCTTTCAAGTCATCACATGTAATAACCATATCATCAACATAAACAATAACAATAGTCACCTTCATCTCTTTCTCTGATGAATAGAGTGTGATCAACATGACTTTGAGTATAGCCTAAAGAGGTCATGCCTTTGTGAAATCTCCCAAACTAAGCTCTGGGAGATTGTTTTAATCCATAAAAGGGCTTTCTTCAATTTACAAACCTTCCCTTTTGAGCCGCTAGGGTCAAGACCAGGAAGTATTGACATATAGACTTCCTCTTCCAGCTCGTCGTGAAGAAAGTCATTTTTTACATCCAGCTGTATATCCCACCTTTTACCAGCGGCACATGATAACAAGACACGGATTGAATTCATTTTTTCCACCGGAGCAAATGTCTCTTGATAGTCTGTACCATAAGTTTCAGTGTAGCCTCTCGCCACCAATCATGCCTTGAACCTTTCCACAATAGCTTCAGAGTTCTGCTTTATCGTAAAGATCCATCGACTTCCAACTATCACCTTGCCTTTAGGGAGATCTACCAGGTCCCATGTATGGTTTTTTTCAATGACCTGCATTTCCTCCATCATTGTCTCTGTCCATTTTGGGTGTCTATGTACTTCCTTCCATGTAACGGGAGTAGATAGAGGATAAAGATGTGGCAAAGGCTTTGTAGGATGGGGTTAGAGAGGCATAAGAAATGTAATTTGATAGGATGTTGAGCGAATACCTTTTCTAAAAGCAATAGGCAACTCATTGGGCGTTGAGGTCGAATCCGACATTGACTCGGGTATTATGGAATGAGACTGAATGTTTAATTCTTTTCTTCTCCTAGTGTACACTTGCAACTCCTTATCCTTAGGAATATCGACACTTTCTTCCCCGATTAGTGGTATTTATGATGTTGTATAAAGGTGGAATAGGCAAAGGAAGAGTAGGAGTACTCACTTCCAAGTGCAAAGGAAGAGTAGGAGTGCTCACTCCAAGTGTGATATAGAGCCCCCCTAAAGTGAGGACTCATAATATGATGTAGTTTCATGAAAAGTTACATCCGTAGAGACAAAAATCTTCTTGCTGGGAGGATCATATCATTTATACCCTTTTTGTGTAGAAGAAAGAGTATCTAATGAAGACACATAGTAGAGCACGAAGATCAAGTTTTGTTCGACTGATGATATGGATGTGAACAAAGCATTAACATCCAAAAACTCTGAGGGAAAGAGTTGTAGGAGTAATACCCAAGGTATGTAGCGGTGTGCGATTGCCCAGAAGACGGGAATACATATAATTAATGAGATATGCAGCAGTAAGAAGTGCATCACCTCAATAGTATTTTGGAAGAGACATGATAAATAATAAATATCTCGTCACTTTAAGAAGATGTCGTTTTTTGCGCTTAGCAACACCATTTTGTGCGGGAGAATGGACACAAGTGGTTTGATGAACAATGCCAAGATCACTAAGATATTTTCTAAATTTAGAATCAATATATTCACGGCCATTTTCACTGTGAAGAGTTTTAATGGTTGCACCAAATTGAGTAGAAATTATTTTTAATTTTTTTTTTGAATGAGTGGAAAAACTTCATTCTTATTACGCATCAAATATACCCAAGTAGTGCAAGAATAGCCATCAATGAATGCTACAAACCAATGATAACCAAGATAGATTTAATCGGGCACGAGCCTCACATATTCATATGAATAGTATGGAAACGAACAGTACATGACACAAAGTATGATGAAAAGAAACACGCTTATGTTTAGCAAGTTTACAAACATCACACATAAAAGTTTGCAACACAGAAGATGAAAAACTAGGAATAAAGACTACATAGTACTAGTAGAGGGATGACCCAAGCATCGATGCCAGGTAGTCAACTGGAGAAGCTGGGTGAAGAGCCTGGGAGCAGTAATATCATACACGTACAACCCATCTCGCATCCTACCAGAGCTAATCACCTTCTTTGTCGAGAGATCCCCGAAAGACACAGTAAGAAGGCAAGAAAGTGACGGAGTAGTTCATCGAATTTGTTATATGGCTAACAAATAAGAGACTGCGAGTGAAAGAAGGGACGTGTAGGGCATAAGTCAAGGTAAGAGAAGAGCAATTGATGGATCCTTTTCCTGCAATAAAAGAAAGAGTTCTATCAACAATGCTTACCTTGTCTTTTGCCAGACAATGGAAAACGAGAAACGAAACCTGACGATGATCTAGTCATATGGTTAGTGGCCTCATAATCAATGATTTAATGAGTGGTAGGCGACAAAATTGCAGAATGAGCACTTGGAGTACCTGAATGGGCAAATGATGAGGATGAACCAGGACTGGGCTCAGAAGATAATCCATGCATCATGCGTCGAAGGGTTACCATTTCATCAGTGGAGAAAGAGCCATGTAAAAGAGGAGGCTCAAATATCTGGCCACCAGAAGGACTGTCATCAATGAACTCAGCCAAGTGAGCAGAGCGAGGAGTGGTAAAGCTAGATCTGCCACGATCACATCCTCCACGAGATACCATGCCACCTCTAGATGGGGGAAACCCATGTAATGTGAAGCAAGTACCGCGTATGCCGACTTCTGTCACAGTAGTCACACAACATGTGGTCTTTGTCAGTAGGCCTGCGCTTATAGCCCCGAGTATTAGTACTTCCAGAATAATGATTAGCAGCGAGTGCAGAACTATCATTGGTGACCTATGAACTCCAAGACTGTCGCCGATCATATTCCTGCTAAACAATGTTATAAGTCTCTGTCAAAGAAGGGACAAGAGTGTGTCCAAGGATCATAACTATAATCTGATCGAAATCCCTGTGTAAACCATGTAGAAACTCAAACACTATGTTTGATCTTCACGAGCGCGAACAAGGAGAGCATCAGCGGAGCAAGTAAGGTTGAGGGAGTCAAAATGGCCATACTCCTGATATAGCTGGGTGAACTCCAAATAATAGGCGGATGGTGGTCGATCGCTCCGCCAAAAGAGAAAGATCTTCATTCATAACTAAAATATCTGAGTTGTGTTTCCTTTCTGGGAGTATGTGGATTCAGCGTGGCTTCAAATGTCTGCAGCAGTGTCGAATAATAGATAGTTTCGTGCAATAATCTCTTGCATGGAGTTAATCAACTAGGATATAACCAATGAGTTTTCTGAGTCTCATTGCCCCCAACTGGACGCAGTCTTCGCTGGCTCCTTAATAATATCATTCACATAGCCAAACAATAGGTGACTCTTAAGAACCAGAGCAATAGAGCGAGGCCAAGACGGATAGTTGGTGATATCAAGACAAATAATAGTAATTTGAGTGACATGATCTTGCTCAACCCAGGTAGATCCAACGGGTTGAGAGCCATCACGAGAATCAACCTCATTAGACATACATATTGAGATAAGGAAAGCGGATTTTTGTAGAAATTTCATATTAGCTCAAAAAAGGCTGCCAAAAAATTGCTGGAAAGTCAATATGGCCGGAAAAATTCGGGAACACCACCAATTGGACCTCCCAAGATTCTAGAGCTTTAAACCCGTAAGGTTCAAAATCATTAGTTGACTGAATAAGGAGGTAGAACTCTTTTTAGTCATGGAAGCCATTGGAGGGGAAGAACACTAGAACAATGATTAAGGGAGATCTAGTGAATCAATAGTTTGATCCTCTTAGTATGTGGTAGAGCATGGAAAAACGAAAATTTTCCCAAGAAATCAAGGGGATCGAACGGTTCCCTTCCACTAGGGAGCCATTTCGAGCCGATCGGCACTTTACACGCAGGTCCCAACTCGGTTGGCTCGGTGGAAAGGAAAAAGGAGAAGGGAGAAGGAGATCGACTGATGGAGAAAGGAGATCGACTGAAGATGGATTGATGTTTGAAGTTCGACGAGAGTTGGCCGAAGGCGAGAGTCAGCAGGAGGTATCAGACTGTTAGGGCTCTGATACTATGTTGGAATAAAATTGATGTTAAAATCAATTGAAAAGGAAGAGGATCCTCTACTTATAGTAGGTATTCCACGAAAATAAAATACGTATTAATACTTCTAACATAGCATTTTTTCTCATTTATGTAAGGGATATAACAATTGAATAAGTCAATGTAGTTTAAAATGTTATCTACTAATCTTGTTTTCACTAAAGAGCGAATTATTTTTACTGAAGTTTAAAAGCCAACCATTGCTAACACGGTCCTGTATTCTGTATTTATGTCATTAACTATTATGCCCTGATTTAGTCAATTTAATCATTAATGCTTATGTAAATTATAATCCGTATGCTCATATCAATGTTAAAGTTTGCTTGTCTGTCGGCATACCTAGCCAATGTTTAGGAATTCATTAATCTATATTTATGTTCTTACTGTCTTACATGTGTGATATTTCCATTCAAGCTCATTTCAATTTGTCGTTGTATCTCTGCATGTATTTTTATGTTTATGGTTGCATTTATGAAAATGTTCATGTTTGCATTATTTTGGTCTTGTGCTATTCTCTGGAATAGTTATGTTGATATTGTGGCAAACGTTAGCTGTTAGCATCTTGTTTATCATTTCCAGATCCTTGTTTTTGTTTTATTTGTTGAATTTATTTTTATTCATAATTGACCGGAATTACAAAAAAAATTATAGTTCGATCATTATCTTTTCATTTGGCAGAACAAAAGAAACGGAAACCAATAAACAGGAAAGCATATATGAGACATGTTTTTCCTTTCATTGGAATATAACAAGGATGAAACTGAAATACGTTATGGGATATTTAACCATAACTTGAGAATGTTATCTATGATTCTTTTTCAACAATGAACATGTTGGTAACTTGGTACTTTTATTGATTGTTCTGTTCATGACTATTCTATCATCTTCCTCTTCTACAACTGTCTCTCGAACAGCTGGTTAACTTCGTGTTCTTAATGTCTTTTATTTTACCTTTATTTTTCTTCAAATATCAGTGTTTTGTACACTGGGCTGCCCTTTATCAGTGTTTCTAGGAAACTTGAATTAGTCATGTGTTACGCGGATGCGCGTATTATTATTGTATTTCTTATTGTTTTAGGATTTTGGCATGTGAGCCCCCCTCCCTATATAAGGAGGTGGTTTGGGAGTAGAAGAGATCTTTTGATCATTTAGGTTTTGGACTCTCATTTGAGAGAGGGATCATAGGAGGACCCAACCTCCTTGATCTTGGCCGGAGTTCACTCCGGATTGTATCCGTGTTCTTGATTAATGCAATCTTGTCTCGTTCTTCTTTCTTAATCGTAACAAGTGGTCCGACCTGCCCTCTTCCGGCCGCGGTTTCTGCCGCCCGAACCCGATCCGGCGCCTCTTCCCCGATCCCGATCCCGTACCGCGACTGTTCCGCACTCAACATCCCGCGTCCGCGACGACCTCGCCGATCCAAATCCCGCGTCCTCTTCCGCTACAACAGCCCTGCTGCCGATCCCGTTCCGCGCCGACCTAGCCGATCCAGATCCCGCGCCCTCTTCCGCTACAGCGGCCCTGCTGCCGATCCAGATCCGACCTCCCTTCACCGCGCAGCAGCCCTTCGCCGCACAGCAATCGCTCCAGCCCCCTTTTGGTTTCGCCGCGCAGCAGCCCGTCACCGACCTCCATTTTCCGTTCCAGATCCGTCCGGCCTTCGCCGCACAGCAGCCCTGCTTCCTATCCAGCCCCCCCTCTTTGGTTTCTTGCGTGCATGCCACGCCGTTCCAGCCGTCTAATGGGCAACCCAGATCCCACGCCTTCTCACCCAACCACCGATCCCGCCATTCTTCGTCGCTTGGATGACCACGACAGTTCCATCGCGTCGTTGCAGGCCCTCATGTTACGCATGGATGCTAAGCTCTACTCCCTCCTGGCCGGCCGCCCTACCACCTCCGCCACGTCGATGGCGGATCCGCCACCCCTCCTCGGGACTCCCCCAGAACTCTTCCATGCAACAGCCCCCCTACCCGGGGTGTGCTCACCGGGCCCTCGTTCCTTGGATGTCCCCTCTTTCAACGACACCGATCCTATGGGATGGATTGCTCGGGCCGAACAGTTCTTTGAGATACAACAGATCTCGGAGCCACAGAAGGTCAACACGGCCTTGATCGGCATGGAGGGCTCCGCCCTCCACTGGGTCCGCTGGCTCCGCCAATCCTCTCCCGACCTCACCTGAACAGCTCTCACGGAGGCCCTCATTCAGCGGTTTGATCACCGCTACCCCGGCTCCATGATAGAACGCCTTTGCGGACTCCGTCAGACCGGCCCCATTGAGTCGTACGTTGATGCATTCATCGAGTTGGTCACCCATGTTCCTGGTCTCCCACCCGACCATTACTTGGCCTACTTCATGAACGGCTTACAACACCACATCCGAGCCCGCCTCCGCACCCTGCAACCGTCAACTGTCCACCAAGCCATGAACCTCTCCCCACTGGTGGAAGCTGAATTCATGGCAACGTCCGGGGACCCTACCTTCCCATCCCCTCTGTCCAACCCCCCATACCAACCATATTTTCCTCCCCCGTCTAAACCTCCACCACTGCCACCTCCTCCTCCTCGACCATCCATTATGGGCCCACGCAATCATATTCCCATTCTCCGTCTCTCCAACCAAGAGTACAATGACTTGCGGAACAAGGGTCTGTGCTACCGTTGCAAGCAACCTTACTCGCCTAATCATAATTGTCCTGCCAAGGAGTTCCGGGCCCTCATCGGGGACGATTTGGACGACATTGGTGCGGCTGCCTTAGACACCCTTCTGCTCAAGGATGTACCACCAGACAGAGATCCGGGCGCCTCCGCGGCGGCCCACCAACGGGCACATTACTACTAGATGGCGGGCGGTACTTCGACCTTGGGGACAAGGTCGATTTTCTGGCGGGATGGATTGTTACGCGGACGCGCGTATTATTATTGTATATCTTATTGTTTTAGAATTTTGGCATGTGAGCCCCCCCCCCCCCTCCCTATATAAGGAGGTGGTTTGGGAGTAGAAGGGATCTTTTGATCATTTAGGTTTTGGGCTCTCATTTGAGAGAGGGATCATAGGAGGACCCAGCCTCCTTGATCTTGGCCGGAGTTCACTCCGAATTGTATCCGTGTTCTTGATTAATGCAATCTTGTCTCGTTCTTCTTTCTTAATCGTAACATCATGTGAACTATTTATTTAACTTCCTAACACTTATTTAGAAAAGGTCCATGTTTCATTACTATTTTTTTTAATCTTATATAGCTCTATATTAATAGTTTGCACTACACTTTGCAGCCAATCATATTGCTGACCCAGCTAAAGCCATATCCCAACATCCAAAATCCTGCATTCTGATTCAATGTCCAGAATTCTATTCATGTGGCTGTATTTGCTTGTGTCTCCTATGTCTTTTCCCTCTATAATTCTATCTTCTGAGCCAGTTTTGGGTTTTGGTTGCACCGTATATATGTAGTTTAGTATTGTTCATGTTTCTGCTTGTCCATTTACTATCATCTTGCATGCACTTTTCTTAATGCATATTCCAATCTTAGTATAGTATTCAACTAGTATGTTTGCTGACCCCTATGTGGCATATTATAGGTAGCAATGACACATCCTTTGGCTGTTACAAATTGCAACATCGATATGGAAAGTCTAATCTCAGATCAGAACAGGAGCATTGCTACTCTTGCTATTACTACTCTCTTAAAGACGGGTAATGAATCTAGCATAGATCGCTTGATGAAACAAATTTCAAATTTCATGTCAGACATTGCGGATGAGTTCAAGATTGTTGTTGTGGAAGCTATACGATCTTTATGCTTAAAGTTTCCTCTGAAACATCGTTCATTGTATGTATTACTCATTATTCGCGCATAATTTTAGGAGATTTGTTTATTTAAAATATTGTAGTTTTTTTTATTGAAGGATTGCCTCTGTTACTGTTTTCCAGGATGAACTTCTTAAGCAATATTCTTAGAGAAGAAGGAGGTTTTGAGTACAAAAAAGCTATAATTGATTCAATTGTCATTCTCATTAGAGATATACCTGAAGCTAAAGAAACTGGCTTGTTTCATCTTTGTGAGTTTATTGAAGATTGTGAATTCACATATCTTTCAACTCAGGTATCATTTATTTAAGTCCAATAACTTGTAAATTTTTCTGCATGATTTACAATAATATTGGTCCTAATGACTGTCTGTGATTCTCAGGTTCCAATTTTGTGATGTTTTATTTTGTCAAATTGTTCATATATGCTACATTTTCCTATACAATATGTATTTGAGATGCTTAGGCGTTACTATTTGAGTGTTACTTCTTTGTTCTTGAGGGTTGATTCACTTTACGAGCGAATGTTTAGAGTCATATTTTTCGTAATTGATCCTTGTCTTATTAGGAGTGTCATCTTTGTCTATGTAAGGGGAGGCTTGTGTATGAGTAAATCATTTAGGAGGGCTTGTGTAATCTCTCCTATGGAGAGGAGTTCTTAGAGGGAACCATCCCTCAAGAATGAAGACGCGTGCTTGTCTCGCAAGTTTGTATCCTTTTTTCGTGTTTTGGTGCAAACTCCATACTTGTTCGTAATATCCAGGGCCATTCGATTGAGATATATCATATATTGAGCTAATGAGTTTATTAGGAAAAAGTAGTTAACTTAGGAGCTTCGTGGGGAATTAAGATGGCTAGAATCAAAGCTTTATCACATCATCTTTATGTTACATAATGAATTCTTAAGTATTATGCAGGTGATGTTTTAACAAGTTTTATTGTCAGGTTATTATGTTGTATGTGTGGGAGAAAAGTGACTAATCATCTTTTTTGTTTTATTATCGAAGTTTATCTTATTATTGTTTTAACATGTTTTATCAAAGTAATTTTACTCAGATGATGTGTCTTTAATCATTATATTTGCTTTCCAGTAGTTCATACTAATTTTTATCTCTTTGATGCATTTAGGTACTCCACTTTCTTGGAAATGAAGGGCCAAAATCATCAGAACCAAGTAGGTATATACGGTACATTTACAACCGAGTGATCCTTGAGAATGCAACTGTAAGAGCTGCTGCTGTGAGTACGTTGGCAAAATTTGGCTCCATGGTTGAATCATTAAAGGTGATTCAAATGATTAAACTAGACATTTCCAGAAATAAATTTCTTCACTCAATGTTTTGACTGGTGATTTTTTGCAGCCTCGCATATTTGTTCTTTTGAGACGTTGCCTATTTGACAGTGATGATGAGGTAGATAGCCTTCAAAACATTTGATTGCTTTCCATCTGTGCTATTCTAGGTTGATTATTGAAATAATTGATTAGATTTTGATCTGACTGATTGCCCTTTTATGGAACCATCTTCGATGATCAAATGACATCAATTTTTTTGTTGGAACCATCTTTAGAGATCAAGTGACCAGTCAATTTTTGTTGTTGACTCCTGGCAAATCTGCCTTCCAGTTGTTATAGACAAGTATGAAAGATATAATGTTTTCTCCAACTCCCGTAATGAGTTGATCTTTTAAAGTTATTAACTTTATAGAAAAAAATTGGGTGGATAAAGAACTTAAAGCTGTTTTGGCTGTTGCGTCCCGATTGTGGGGTTTGATTCATCCAATTACAGTCTTTTCTTATTTGATACCTCAAGAGTAATTTGCAGTCTGCTGTAATTTTCTTCACTTAGCTCTGACACATATGAAGGCTGTGTTCCCAACTTTCATGGATTATGAAATTAATTGCATGAATTTTTGTGTTTGAGATTTTTGTTGCATCATGCATGGTGAACAATTAAGAATGCTTCTTTCCAGGTTCGTGATCGTGCAACACTTTATTTAAATACGCTCGAGTGGAATGGTTCAGGTGGTGGAACTGATAAATGTGTGAAAGAGTTCCTCTTTGGTGCATTAGATGTACCGCTTGTCAATTTGGAAGCAAGTTTGCAAAACTATGTATGTGCTTCTTAACCCAGATTGTCTTGTTGTTTTTCTGCCACTTTGATATTTGTTTAATTTTCTTTCCATTGTTAATTCTATTCACAGGAGTCTTCTGAAGAGCCCTTCGACATATCTACAGTCACCAAAGAAGTGAAGTCACAGCCACTTACAGATAAGAAAGTTCAAGGGAAAAAACCTCCCACTTTTGGGATTTCTGCCAATGGTCCTACATCACCTTTTCGTGCATATGAAAATCTGCTTTCATCGATTCCTGAGTTTAATAGCTTTGGACCACTATTCAAGGTTATAAACTGAGACAACCATTTTCAATACAAAAGGTTAACGAAATGAATCTTTAATATGGATGCTAATGATCTTTTTTTTCAGTCTTCTGCACCTGTAGAGTTGACCGAAGCGGAAACTGAGTATGCAGTTAATGTTGTTAAGCACATCTATAATGGCCATGTTGTATTCCAGTATAACTGCACAAATACAATACCTGAGCAACTTTTAGAAAATGTACAGTAACCATCTATTTCTTTAACTTACAATATACTTTTATATTGTATCTCTTTTAATTTCTTCTTTGATGCTCTTGCCAGGTCACTGTTATTGTTGATAATTCTGAAGCAGAAGAATTTGAAGAGGTTGCAGCAAAGCCATTAAAAGCATTACCTTATGATTCACCAGCACAAATATTTGTTTCATTTAAAAAGCCAGATGGTCTTCTAGCCACTGGAAGATTTTCGAACACATTAAAGTTTATCGTTAAAGAGGTATTAGTATTTCTATGCTATCGAATTGAGAAGTATTTTATTTTCAATTTGCAATATTAGTTTAAGTGTTACATGCTAGCTGTTGTTAGGTTTACCAATGGGTAGTGTCTTGACCCAAGCTGAGTTAACATCTTAACGGTTATTCATGCATTAAGATCAATACCAAATTATCATCCCGGCCTGATGAACCGACCCGGTTATCAAATGTCGTGTTAGTCTCTAAATGAGAACGATCTATGCAATTAATAGCATTGAGCGCGGGCGGTAACATTCGGCGGAGTTTTAGGAACTGGTTTCAGAGTCTAAAGATGTGGACGCAACCCACTTAGATGCGGGCGGAGCCCGCTAAGAGCATTGAGCGCGGGAGGCAACATCCTGCGGAATTTTAGGAATTGGTTTGCCGAATGTTGTCTCCTGTGCTCGATGCTCTTAGCGGGCTTCACCCGCATTTAAGCGAGTTGCGCCCGCATCTTAGAGGGCTACGACCGCATCTTAGCCGGTGCAAGATCTTACACATGCTTGACTACCCTCCGGTGGGCTGTGCCCGCATGCAAGAGCACTGCTCTCTTGTGAGCGGGCTGCACCCACATGCAAGAGGGCTACTCTCTGAAACTGTTTTTCTTAATGTCAATTAAATTAATTGCTCTTGATCATATATCAACTTTAAGAGTACAAAAAATTGTATGGAGATCAAGATAAAAATGTATGGATATATATATGTATATTCAATAATAATCTTAGATAATAAAAGTTAATAGTGTTGAAGCGTAGCCCAAGATCAATAAACAATATATTGACAACCTAGTAAAAAGATGATTTGTAGTTTCAACCTAGTTAGAATCTCTACAGCAAATGCATTTGGAAATACTTTGAATTCAGGGATTTAAATGAAGAAGAGGAAGGGAGGCCTTACCGGAGTTGAAGATGCCGGATTTCTGCCGATCGAGCCGAGGATGCTAACGGAGCCAGATTTTTGCAGGTGGAGTTGAGTAAGAGGAGATATCTCATGGACTGACAAAGGATGTTGAATTTCTATTTGCATACCTGTAGATGAAAGCATCTTTTTATTAAAGATCAGCAGGAACACAACTATCTTAGGACCAGCGCTTTATCACGTTCTTTTCTATTGATTATTAAAATCAACTGTAGAATGTAAGCAAAAGAATACACCAACAACAAAACCAAAGGTGAAAAGTGCGCATCAATATGTGCAGTGGAATGTGCTGAATAATTTCATATCGCAAGCTGAAATAAATACAAATCATTTCTGAGGTAAATCAAAAAAATAATGTGCATGTTTAGGAAATCAAAATCAATTGAAGCAATATTCAGTTACAGTATTTAGCTTAAGTAAAAGGAAATTAAGAGAAGAAAAGACTTGAATAGCATCCCCCAATCAAAACAAAAAATGAAAAAAATTAAGAAAAGATGATCATCACAATCAAATTAAAAGCAAGCATATCATAATGGCAAATCTTAGTTTTCATTTATGGGTTTTATGGAGTCAACATTAGTCTCATCAAACACTAATCAAACCAAGACCTGCATTTGTTCTTGAATTAGCATTTCATCAAACACTATATGTGCTAAAATGAAAATGCTAGGTAAAAATGGGTAGGGGAGGGAGAGAGAGAGAGGAATCTTGAGTTAATAGGTGAGGAGCATTGCCTGATCCAGAGCTTTGGCCCTTTTTAGTTTTCAGCATCAGAACAAAGGCAACACACTTAAAATAGAATATGAATGATAAGTCTAAGAAATTTAGAAGTAGTTGAAATCAAAAGCAACCCAACAATGGAAATTAAAACATGAATTATAAGGCTAAGAAATTTAGAAGAAGCAAAATAGGAGAGCAAGTGAAATACTCTTGAATATCAATTCTTCTGATAGCTTCGTTGCCGAACTTCAATGTCCCATAATTTCTCTGGGAAAAAGATGGTCGAAGCTTGAGCAGCTCTCTGTTCCGTGGAAGACAATGAAGGAGTGAGTCTGCACTTTCCGGCGCACCGAACGGAGTGACAATCGACCGGGGGGGCGTCAATCGGTCGCGGGCAGTAGAGTGAGGCGAGCATCGTTGGAGTAGGAACCTTCGCATGCGAGCTTGAAGAGAATGAGTAAAGGATTTGGGTGAGTGTAGGAGCAAGGATAATGAGGAGAGATAATTTGGTACAAGGATCGAGCTTTGGCAGAAAGGGGAGGAACTCTGAGTGAGGAGCGCTGAGTGCCGGAAATCCGTCGTCTTCGAGCATGGGAGGAGAGGGATCAGGAAATGGAGGGGCCGGGGCGGGAGGGATAGGGCTTTTTCACATATTTGACGGGTGAGAAGAATAGAAGATCCAATGGTCCTCTATGTAAACGCAATAAATCGGACGGACAAGATTCAATGGTCGACCGGGTTACACCATAACAAGATTCACATATATGTGTGTGTGTGTATTGTTGAAGTTAACAAAAAGTGTGCTGGGTTGATGTCTTATGTGCAAAGACACATCATTAGCATATACAATGTTAATTTGGTTGATCAAGCGCAATAGCCAGTGATCTGAGTCCAGTCCCGTGAATATTTAACAATCATAGGCCACAACACCCTTAGGCCAAATATCTCATATCAAACATCATGGACCTTTCTCTAGTATATGCCAGTTTCGCCATTTTTTATCACACAACAATAAAAACCTAATATGCCAAGTACTCAATTTTATGGTGTAAACTAGGGCTCGCTCAATCTAAACTGAAGGTCATACTTTATGTATTTAAGCTACTTAGTCTGCTTAATTTGGTATTGATCTTGGTGCATTGGACTAAGGTTATTGCTTGACAATTGGAGTCAAAGCTTTGTATCATCAGAATCTCAAGCTAGTTCAGGCTTGCTTAACCAAAATCCCCAAACCACTAAAAATCATTCTCCCAGATATGCTTCTTCGAATCAAATGAAGATTCAAAAAACAACTGGTAGTCATGTCAAAGCTTCTGAATTTTTCTTATTTATGTCCTCCCTCTGAGAATCACAAGCAGCTATGCTCCTGGTCTCTAGCCTTTCGGTGAAGTTTGTACGGTAAGATCCATTTCGGTAAATGCCTTAATATTAAAATTCTAAGGGCACAACTTTGACTCACATCTTCACCTCTAATCTACTTGGAATATCTGGTAGGATGGAAGCCATGGCTACTAATCAGACGTCTATAAAATGCACTCAATGTAGGTTCATTGGGTCCATTACTCGAGATGAAGGAACCATGTGATCTTGATTGGGTGTACCTTCATTCACTTCATTTGCGCAACCATCTTCCACTCATAAAGCTTGGGCCTAACAACATTCTTTAATCGAGACTGCTCTCTTGTGAGCATGAGGGTGATTATCTGAGTCTTGCCTCAAATCTAGTTTTAAAGAAACCTTGATCCAATGATAAGGGAAAATCTTATTATAAACATACCAATCTACCTCAAGAAAATTTGCTCTCATGAGCTTCTATTTTGAGAGATGATATATATACATACACACACATTTACATATATATACATACACACACATATGCATATATATACACACACACATACATATACATATATATATGGGAATAATTAGGAACAATTACTCTGATTTTGCATAATTATAGGGGCCTCCTCTCTAGTCTTTAAGATAGCAAACCTCCCCTCTAAGTTTACATTGTAACATGCATGCACAAAATAAAATAATAACAGTAAAAAAATGGTCATGGATTCTAGATCTGAACCTAACAGCTGTGCCCAATATACAAGCGACCAGCCTGTATGCCACTGCTTGACATTGAGCATGCTGCTCATCCACTCTGAAAGGAAGAAAGCGACGATGAATCTTGTTCCCTACATGTTTCAGTTCGTTTCATTTTCATTTCGTGTGTCTACAGCAGCTTATCAAAGAGCTCAAATCCTAATGAGATTTTGAATTATCAAAGATCTTAAAGCAATGCAGTGGTTATATCTTCTGGTTTTTAGAATTCATATGTAATTTGCAGTTCTTTCTGTCATTAGTTTTAATCCAATTATGCGATTACAAATAATTTAAATTTTCTAATGTTTTTTGTTTTGTATTCACTTCTCCATATTAGTTAAAGCCAGGTAATATGAAAAAAAAAAGAATTTTACTGAATTTTAATCTCCTGATAGTATACATATAAATTCGCTCTGAATTCTCCGTGAAATTTAAATGTGGCAAATTATTACTACTTGCTTCAGGTAGATACAACCACAGGGGAAGCGGAAGAGGAAGGCGTTGACGACGAATATCAGCTGGAAGATCTGGAAGTTGTTGCAGCGGATTATATGCTCGGGGTTTCCATGTCAAACTTCAAAAATTCTTGGGAAAGCATGGGCCCAGGTTTTGAGCGCATTGATGAGTATGGACTCGGCGTGCGGGAAAGCTTGGCCGAGGCTGTTAGTGCTGTCATCAACATTCTTGGAATGAAGCCTTGTGAAGTAAGCTTACTATTCACTCAACTGTTTGGCATAATGATGTTTAATTTATATTCTTTTTTTTTTCAAAAGATAATTTCTTCAACCTGTGAACTGTTTTATTATTGTCTTATCTCTTAGTCAGCTCTCTTTGGTTTTGAGGGAATTGAAAGAATAATGCTAAACACCAAACCCTAAATTCTACCCTAAACAATAAAACCTGATCCCTAAACCTTAACCCTAAACCTTAACCCTAAACCTTCAACTTAACTCTAAACTCTAATCCCTAAACCAAAAACTCTAACCCTATTCGTTAAACCCTGTTTCCTTAATAATAAATTATAAATTCTAAACCCTAGCGGAATCGAGCTATATTTCAGAAAGCCGCATTTTATTGGAATTGAGAGTTACCCTAAACACCCTAAATAGGTGTTTCCCACTTCATGCTTGATCCGAAAGCACAGGAAGCAGAGAAGAACTTGGTAACAATTCCTATAACTTTATGTTTGTTCCACCTGCTGTAAGAAAGTTCCACGAATGACCGAGCTTTATATTTAGGAAAATATAAACCTAACTAAGAATTTTTACCTCGCAGGGAACCGAAGTGGTCCCTAATAACGCAAGGTCGCACACCTGCCTGCTCTCCGGCTTATTCGTGGGCGATGTGAAAGTGCTTGTCAGATTATCGTTCGGGATCGACGGACCCAAACAAGTTGCCATGAAACTCGCCGTCCGATCTGAAGACGCGGCAATCAGTGACGCGATTCATGAAATTGTTGCCAGCGGCTAAAGAGCAGTGCCGGCATATCGGGTCTCGGATGCCGTTTGTCGATATTATTCTTGAGGTTGATGATGAGTGATTCCTCCTTTAATTTACATGAGATTTTCGCAGTTGTGTTGCTGTGTAGAATATATGGAGACCCATTTTCTTCCTTATTTTTCAGAATTTAGCTTTTTTTTGCCAAACTCTTCACCAAACCTGCAGTAGTTCTTTTACGTTCCTCTCTAGTTTTTTTTAGCCCTCGTGTTCATAAAAAAATAATAATAATGCATGGCTAGGTTTGCCTACAATTCATTTTGTGGTGGGACCCTTTCCTGGACCCGGGGGATGCTCTGCGCACCTTTCATTTATTTATTATGCTTGCTATATAGCTGAATCTCCTTTCTTATTTCATTTCATTTGTTAGCCTAAGTTATCATTATATCCCCTCTAAAAGATTTCTCTATTTTTCACTACATTATCATCCTCTAGCTATGCTTATTCAAAATATTAAATAATTAATTTCATGTGGAAACTGCTCATTATTAATGCAAGCAAATATGTTATACACATGTATTATTTGATTTATTATAAGTAAATCTCTCTTGTCAATGCTTGTAATGTAAATATATTGTATTTACGAGCCTCATAAATTGATTTTTGATGATAATATAGTGAAAAACTATTATTTTATAACTTCAGTTCTCATCGGATAAGTATGCCGTCGTCATATTAAAGCCTTCAATTAAATTTAATACATTCTTTTATTAAAAAAACATAATCTAATTTGATTATTATAATAAGAATATTTTGGTTGTTTATTAGATACTATATTAGCCCAAGCAGAATCAAACACCACATTTTAAATTAGTCAACCGATAAAATTAAGGTTAATAACGACAGTGCCCTCCCACTTTCTCCATTCTCTCCCACCGTGCGTGGCTCTCTCACTCTCCTTTGAAATAATATTTTTTTTTTTATAAAAAAGATAATTTAGAAAGTCTTAATGTTTAACAGAAAACATCTTTTGCCTTTTAGTATAATAAAAATCCCCAGATATAAAAAGGTTTTCTGCATGTATTGCTTTAGGCTAGAGTTTCCGTGCATTTCTGCTCCGGTGAGTTTGAACAAAAATGGCATCATTATACGATGGTTATGACCGCCGCCAAGAAAAGAAAGCTAGTTTTGAATATAAGATGGGATGAAGTTCCTTAGGTTCGTCGGGCGTTCACAAACGCCAGTTCATAACCACAGCATTCATGACTGCCGCCGTCCTGCCAAATAAAGTAAATGGATTTTACTCCACTAAGAAGAAGAAGAAAAAACATCAGATAAAACAAACACGAGCACACAGTTGCACATAAAATTTCCGAAAGATAAAATAAAAGGAGCAAAATAATTAAGAAAAAATGAATACAGCTGGGAAACAGCAAAAGGCTACCGCAGTACACAGAAAGAGCAGAAGTAGTAGAAACTACAACATTCGGGAACACACTTCCTCTCTCCATTTAACTTGAAAATTTGAATCACACGGCCAGAATTTTCATGTCGATGCATAGAAGAAGATCAGACCACTTCTCTGTGTCCTCCAAAGGCCCAGATCTGCAACAGCAAGAGGAATTCTAAAAACCAGAAGATTATAAAAAACAGAAAGAACTGCAAATTACACATGTGACATGATTAGATCACAAACGGTAAAAGGTGTTATGTAATCGGATCGAGTACCGCGGTAGCGCAACGGAAATAAATATCGAGCAAAATCAATCGCGCAAAAGAAACAAATCACAGAACGAGATTTCCAAGCACACACAGACGACAGAAAAATATACGTGGTTCGGAGAGAAGCTCCTACGTCCACGGGGAGAGCACCGGAGAAGATCCACTAAAATAATCAGAGAGTTTACAGAGTTTACACTGAGATCAAAAATAGATCGGAGATGCGCCAAAGAGACAGTCCGCTCAATGGCCTGGAAGATGTCGCCCACAACGGTGATGTCGCCGGGTGAAACCGTACGAACCACGTTCGTCTCCTCCTCCGAATCCGCTTCTAGCCGTTGTCACGATGCCTTCGAGAACGCTGATCCAGCCTGGATCGATCACCGGCCCGCCTGAGGCTGCTGCTGCCTTTCTCTGATGCAAAAGAGAAATCACTGCTCTCTGGCCTTGGACCGCACCACCTCCCTCTCTCTCTCTCTTAAAGTTCTCGCCTGTTGATACGTTGTAAACCCAAAACAGAGCAGTCCTTTTTATAGATGTGAGAGAGAAAAAACTTTCCATATCCAAATTATACAAATAAAGGAGAGTGCATGCGTGATGGGAGGGCTGGTCCAGAGAATTGATTGGCAATAAAAAACCATACTAAATATAGATTATTTTCTTTATGGGTGAGGAAGAAAAAAATCGGCCTCAATCTTGAAGCTTCTAGACGGGAGATCCGTTTGAAACGGTTCATGACGCGACACAAAACAACAATCTCCACCTTGATGCGTCATGCATGATGAGCTCTACCTGTAGCTTGGATCTTCTCCCTCTGGAAAACTACCCCCTCTCCCTGGGGTCACCACAATCAACAGGCACAAATGTGAGCCAAGTCAAGGCAGTGCTTGAACTTGACTCCGGTCACTGGCTTGGTCAACATATCTGCAATATTATCCTCAGTGTGCACCTTCAGTAACTGAATATCTCCGCCAGCCACGAACTCTCTCAACTTATGGTACCGCACATCAATGTGTTTTGTCCTGGCATGGTAGACCGGGTCTTTGGCTAGACAAATTGCACTCTGACTGTCACAGTGCAGCTTCACCGCTTCATGAGAAATCCTGAGTTCTTTGACGAGACCTTTGAGCCAGATAGCTTCCTTCGCAGCTTCCACTGCCGCAATGTACTCCGTCTCCGTCGTAGATAGAGCCACAATGTCCTGAAGAGTGGCTTTCCAACTGATGGGACCCTCACCAAGAAGGAAGATGTACCCGGAGGTAGATCTTCTTCGGTCGAGGTCACCCGCATAATCCGAATCGACGTAGCCCTCCAGAACTCTAGCATCTCTGCTCTTATTGAATAGTAAGCCGACGTTTGGTGTTCCGTTCAGATACCTTAAAATCCACTTGACTGCTTCCCAGTGTTGTCGCCCAGGATTCCCCATGTATCTGCTGACCACGCTCACAGCCTGAGCGATATCTGGTCTCGTACATATCATGGCATACATTAAGCATGCTACCGCACTAGCGTACGACACCCCGAGCATCTTTTGGCGTTCTTCCTCTGTTTCTGGACACTGCTGCACTGATAATCTAAACTGTTGCCCAAGAGGAGTTGAAACAGGCTTAGATTCAATCATATTGAACTTCTCCAGAACCTTCTGAATGTACCCTGTCTGAGAGAGCCAAAGCATGCCCCGCTTTCTATCTCGCTTGATTTCCATACCAAGGATCTTCTGTGCTTGACCCAGATCCTTCATTTCAAACTCAGCATGTAGTTTCTGTTTCAAAAATTTGATCTCCTGGGCTGACTTGCAGGCAATCAGCATGTCGTCGACATATAACATCAGAATCAGAATGTCCCCACTAGCCAAGAACTTATAGTAGACACAGCTGTCGTACTGGCTCCTGCAGAATCCTTGTGAGTTCATGAACGTGTCGAACCTCTTGTTCCACATTCTCGGAGCCTGCTTTAGACCATAAAGAGATCTCTTCAACTTGCACACCTTTTTCTCGTCACCAGCACGGATGAAACCCTCGGGTTGCAAAATGTAGATCTCCTCTTCTAGGTTGCCGTGAAGAAACGCCGTCTTCACGTCCATCTGTTCTAGCTCCATGTCATCCATTGCCACCATCGCGAGTAACACTCGGATTGAACAATGCTTCACCACCGGTGAGAAGATTTCATCGAAATCAACTCCTTTCTTTTGTGCGAACCCCTTTGCAACAAATCTGGCTTTATATCTCCACTGATCTTTCCCTGATGCGGGCTCCTTTTTCCTGAACACCCACTTTGAACTGATCGCTTTGGCTCCCTTAGGTAAGGTAACCAAATCCCACGTCTTGTTTTTCTGAAGAGACTCCATCTCTTCCTCCATGGCTGCTTTCCACTGAGAACTATCTTTGCTCTCAACAACTTCTTTATAAGATCCAGGATCTGTGGAGATCACCTGGAAGGCATACGCTACCGTGTCCTGAAGCGTGAGAGGCAGTCGGACCTCTCTCCTAGACTTGCCTCTGGCA
Organism: Dactylorhiza incarnata; assembly: GCA_033032865.1. Lineage (NCBI taxonomy): Eukaryota > Viridiplantae > Streptophyta > Magnoliopsida > Asparagales > Orchidaceae > Dactylorhiza > Dactylorhiza incarnata. Next base: position 1,669,114 of record JAWHQI010000394.1, read on the forward strand.
ATCGAATATGGTTCCACACTGGTAGGTTGCACGACATCAGTATCTTCCGAGTCGGAGGAGTCGTCATGATCGTCAGCCTTGTTACTTCCGTCGAGCTCCACCTCCACTGGTGGGTCCAGAGTTTTCTCCACCTCTTTGACTTGAGACTGAGACTTCTTCAGCATAGAAGCCTCGTCAAAGATAACGTCGCGCTTGACTTCGACTTTCTTCGTATCAGGATTCCACAACTTGAACCCCTTCGTGCCAGTTTTTCGGCCCAGATAAATACACATCTTGGACTTGGCATCGAGCTTTGTCCGTTCTGAGTCCTGCACAAGGGTGTACACGGGACAACCGAAGATGTGTATATCAGAATAGTCAACCGGCTTACCAAACCAGACTTCCTGTGGCGACTTCAGATCTAGTGACATCGATGGGGACCGATTGACTAGGTAGCATGCCGTATTAATAGCCTCGGCCCAGAAAGACTTTGGTAGGTCTGCAAATAGCCGCATGCACCGAGCTCTCTCTAGCAACGTCCGATTCATTCTTTCTGCAACGCCATTCTGCTGCGGTGTACCAGGAATAGTAAGGTGTCGAGTGATGCCCTCCTGATTGCAGTATTCCTGAAACTCCGCTGAGGTGTACTCGCCGCCGTTATCAGATCTCAGATATTTGACTCTCTTCCCAGTCTGCTTTTCAACTGTCGTCTTCCAGATCTTGAACTTGTCAAATACTTCGGACTTGTACTTCAGAAAGTAGATCCAGACTTTTCTCGAGAAATCATCGATGAAAGTCACGAAGTATCTGGCTCCTCCAAGAGACGGCTCTGGGGCAGGCCCCCAAACATCTGAGTGTATATACTCCAGTGCCTGCTTGCTCCGCTGTGTAGATGTCACGAACTTCACCCTGTGCTGCTTCCCGAGAACACAGGTCTCGCAGAAGTCTAACTTGCATGTCTTGACCCCTTTTAGTAGGCCCTTCTTGTGAAGCTCCAGCAATCCTCTCTCGCTCATATGGCCAAGTCTGGCATGCCACAGCAGAGAGGAATCCTCATCCGTTGTTTCAGAAACCGTCGCGTCGCCAGCAATGGTAGTGCCGATCAGCTTGTAGAGAGTGCCAGAGCGCTCTCCTTTCATGACCACCAGGGCACCTTTCTTGACCTTCAGATATCCTCCCTCGCCGGTGTAAGAGCACCCGGCCGCCTCCAGAGTACCTAGGGAAATCAGACTCTTCCTTAGATCGGGCACGTATCTTACGTCAGTAAGGGTTCTGATCGTTCCGTCGAACATCTTGATTCTGATGCTACCGATCCCGAGCGTCTTGCATTCTGAGTCATTTCCCATTAAGACGCGACCGTCGTCACATTGCCTAAAACTGGAGAACTATTCTTTGTTTGGGCACATGTGGTATGAGCACCCAGTATCCATGATCCACGCATCAGCGGTGTCGAGAGTGGATCGTACATGAAGTACATCGGCGTCACTCTCGGGGTCTGAGGCCACCGCCGCCTGCTGAGGCTCTTGATTTTTCTCTTTCGCCTTCTTCTTCGGACAGTTGATTTTCCAGTGCCCTTCCTCCTTGCAGTAGTGGCACTGATTTTTCTTGTCTCGAGATTTAGACCTAGCCCGATTGAATTTCTTCCCTCTGTCTCTCGATCTCCCTCTGACCGGTTCTTTGTTCTTCACGAACAAACCTTCGCTTGTGTTGGGACCAGGTTTGCTTCGCGTTTCGTTTGATAGCAGCGTCGTTATCACCTCCTCCATTTTGAGTGTATCCTTTCCGTAGAGGATCGTGGTGACCAGATGGTCATAGGATTTCGGTAGGGAAGACAATAATAGGAGCGCCTGGTCTTCCTCTTCAACTTTTACGTCCATTCTCCGCAGCTGGGAAATCAGTTTGTTGAACGCATTCATGTGTTCTAGCAGTTTATTGCTCTCAGACATCCTTAGGCTGTATAGCTGTCTCTTCATATAGAGCTTATTTGTGAGAGATTTTGACATATACAGCTCCTCTAATTTCTTCCATAGGTCTACTGTGGTGTCAGCGTCGACCACGTTGTACATGACCTCGTCGGCGAGACTTAACTGGATTGTGCTGATGGCCTTCAGATCCAGTTCCTCCCATTCCTCGTCTTTCTTCACGCCGGACTTCTCCTTGCCGAGTAGCGCCTTGTGGAGTCCTTGCTGAACGAGAACCGCCTTGATCCGCTTCTGCCATAAGCCGAAATCGATCTTGCCGTCGTACTTGGAAATCTCGAATTTTGCCGCCATTAATTTTGCTCGCAGTGCTAACTGAGTGATCAGAATACTGTTCTCAGATCAGATCTTGAGAAGGTAGGGAGCGGACCTTGTCGTCACCTACCGTTGACTCAGATCTAGAACCAGAACGTCCAGACGATCACCCCCGCGGAACCTAGCTCTGATACCAATTGTTATGTAATCGGATCGAGTACCGCGGTAGCGCAACGGAAATAAATATCGAGCAAAATCAATCGCGCAAAAGAAACAAATCACAGAACGAGATTTCCAAGCACACACAGACGACAGAAAAATATACGTGGTTCGGAGAGAAGCTCCTACGTCCACGGGGAGAGCACCGGAGAAGATCCACTAAAATAATCAGAGAGTTTACAGAGTTTACACTGAGATCAAAAATAGATCGGAGATGCGCCAAAGAGACAGTCCGCTCAATGGCCTGGAAGATGTCGCCCACAACGGTGATGTCGCCGGGTGAAACCGTACGAACCACGTTCGTCTCCTCCTCCGAATCCGCTTCTAGCCGTTGTCACGATGCCTTCGAGAACGCTGATCCAGCCTGGATCGATCACCGGCCCGCCTGAGGCTGCTGCTGCCTTTCTCTGATGCAAAAGAGAAATCACTGCTCTCTGGCCTTGGACCGCACCACCTCCCTCTCTCTCTGTCTTAAAGTTCTCGCCTGTTGATACGTTGTAAACCCAAAACAGAGCAGTCCTTTTTATAGATGTGAGAGAGAAAGAACTTTCCATATCCAAATTATACAAATAAAGGAGAGTGCATGCGTGATGGGAGGGCTGGTCCAGAGAATTGATTGGCAATAAAAAACCATACTAAATATAGATTATTTTCTTTATGGGTGAGGAAGAAAAAAATCTGCCTCAATCTTGAAGCTTCTAGACGGGAGATCCGTTTGAAACGGTTCATGACGCGACACAAAACAACAAAAAGGGTCTCTAATTTTTCAATTTTTTTGAGAAACTTCAATCTTCTAAGTTTAAAATCTCTTCTTCTTATAAAAATGTCATATTCTTCGTTTGACATTCAAAGATATGAAGCTATATGAATATACTCGGGAGGTAGCCGTGGCCGGCGATTGTAGCGAGGGAGATAAGAGTGTATTTGCGTCTGTAAAAGGGGATGGTAATGTTGTGACTGAAGGGGGTGGAGGTGAGCACAACTGGGGAGTGGGGAGTGTGGAAATGCAGTTATGTTGTTAGAGGCGGTCGGCCGTGGGCGGAGAAGGTTAGATAGTGATGAGGTTGCAATGGAAGAGAGGGGTTGTGGTAGCCAGGGATGGGGAAGCAATAAGGAGGAAGAGGTGTCTGAGGCGTGCTGCTGGAGCCTGTTAGATCTTTGGTTGAGAGTTAATCACAAATAGGGCAGAAGATGGAGTCCGCGAAGAGGTAGCAAAGGATATTGACGGTTGGAAATGGGGTTCCTTGGATTCAACACCAAGCATCTATGCTGGCTTGGGCACCTGAGTGATGACATAGTGGTTTCTCTTCCCAAAAACCTTTGAACCCTAGGTAAGCTCTAATGCTAAGTGACATGGAGGGTCGAGGTTGCCCCTAGCAAAGGATATTAACTTAAGCCCTAATATACATCTCTAAAAAGAGGGATTATAGATTCAACAATGAAAGTGAATACTTATGCATCTATTTGTTGAACTAAGAATTTCACTTCAAATATAAAAGCACAACCAAAATCAGATCATTTCTTGGAGAGATTGAACCCAAATTGGAAATGAGAGACCCAAGATTAACTTGAAAGGGGATTAGAGAAGTTAGACTAGAACCAAACCCTGCAATTGAGCTAACAATTTTACGCCAAAATAGAAGCACAATCGAGGAATTGATCCCGTATTGAAATGAGAGAACCAAGATTAACATGAATGGAGATTGGAGAAGTCAGCGTACGACCAAACCCTGCTCAATCAAATCGTCTCAGCAGAGGGCAGATTAGCTTGAGGTTGTTTTGTTAATGCCCCTATCATTGAATCAAAATCTAGATAGTATGGCAAGGAATTGATGATAACTAGGTAATGCCTAGTTTAAGCAAAGCAGTGCCATATACTGAGGACACGGCTTATATAAAATTAAGATCAAGCAGGGGTGATGGAGAGCTTACAAAAATACGAGGAAACTAGCCAATTACAGCAGAAGAATAAACCTCCTAACTAATTACAAGTCTTGCCTCAAATGCTGGTATTTTTGCATTGGTAAAAAAAAGCACTAAAACTACAAGTTGAAGTTAGTGAACTTAAAGTTGTTTTTTCAATATCTAGTACTGGGCTAATATTAATGTCTGAAACTCAAAGCTCTCACTCAATAATTATTCGGATATGATATATATATATATATATATATATATGTATATGCATGTGTGCGATCGCACTCATGTGTAAAGAGAGAGCACATGTAAGTATTAATATATAACATATTTCATAATAAACTTCATAAATAAATCTAAAATGCAAATATGTTGTCAGAGTTGAAATATTATTCAAGTCGTATTTGTGTTTAGTCCCACACCATCTATTGGTGTTTTGGGTGCCTAATTGTAATGATATATATATGCCCCTTTGAGGATGAATAAGATGCAATATCATATTTCCTATTCTAACTTGGTATCAGAGCTGAAAATGCCCTAGCCAACTCTTCCGTCTGTGTCTCGCTCGCCCGCCGATCTCCGCTCCGCATCTCCGCTCCGCGTCTCCGATCGAAGGATCTCCTCTCTGCATCTTCTTCGATCGACTGCCCTCCTTCGAGGCCTCATCGCATATGTGAAGCCTTCGCTTCCCGTCTTCCGTCTGTGTCTTCCCTCCCACGATCGACGGATCGACTGACGTCCGATAACCCTCGATCTTCCTCGGCAACACTCGACCCCCCTTCCTAACCCTTTTGCTGCTCCGGCCACCCCTACCTCCGACCGTTTGAGAGTCCACCGACCCTCTTCCCTCCTATAATGCCGCCCTAGGCACCTGTCATGGATGCTAGGGCCGGCTCCTTCCTTTCTGGACATTAGGGCTGATTCCAGCGGCTGCCCGAGGCTTGCCCTAATCCTTCTTCTGTGTCCTCTTTGCTGCCGCCGGATGCTTGTGCAGCACCTACCGTGCTCAGTTTGATTCGTTTTTTTCGTGTTTGAAAGCTCTAATGGGGGATTCTACGGGCTCTTCGCCACCTGTGAGTGATGTTATGCCACCGATGGGTGACCCGCAGCGGACCCATGGCCACTCGGGCTCTTTGAAGATCACCACCGTTCCCTTGGACGGAACGAACTATCTGGAATGGTCTCGTGCTGCTCAACATGTGATCCGCAACCATCAGTTGTTTGGTTACATTGATGGATCTAGTAGGGAGCCCGCCAAGACTGACCCTACGTGGAAACGCTGGGACTCTGAAAATTCCCTTGTGGTTTCATGGCTTCTTCATTCCATGTCCCCAAAGGTATATCGGAGTTACATGCTTCTGGACTCGGCATATGATATCTGGACCCGGGCAAAAGACACGTACTCGCAGATTGGGAGTTCCACTCAGATCTATGAACTTACCCGTCGCATTCTGGAGCTTCGACAGGGATCTCTGACTGTGTCTGCTTACTTCTCGGAGTTTGAACGCCTCTACCAGGAGCTGGACTTCTTTGAGCATTTCACTGCTTGCTGCACGGCCGACGCCGTGAAGCTTCAGGAGAAGGAGAACCGTTACCGCCTGCATGTCTTTCTGATGGGGCTTAACATGGAATCTGATACTGTCCGGACGCACATCTTGCATCGTTCACCCCTTCCGTCCCTGCGGGAAGCGTTCAGCATGGTCCTTGGTGATGACGATCGCCGCCGATCCCTCAGCACGCCTGCTCCTGCAGTGGATCGGTCTGCCTTTACTAGTGTTGGTGGTGTTAGTCGTGGAGGTCCCGCCAATACCAGCACGATTCCCACGTGTGATTACTGTGGTCGTCGGGGACATACTCGGGATGCATGTTTCAAGCTGCATCCTCATCTTGCTCCTTCTGGTCGTGGTCGTGGCCGTAGTCACGGTCGTGGAGGCCATCGTCAGAGCGGGACTCGTCCTCAGGATGCTGCCTTCTCTACGGATGTGTATGATGAGGGTTTCTCTACTGCTCCCGGACAGCTTACTTCTCAGGAGTTGGATGCCTTCCGCCGCATGCTTCACTCTCAGTCCGATCCGTCCCAGGCGGCCTCTGCTTCTATTGCCTCTATTGCCATGCCGAGTGCTCCTACTGCTACTGCTTCCTCGTCCGAGTGGGTGCTTGATTCCGGTGCCACCCATCACATGACCGGCTCTTCCTCAGGTTTTCACTCTTACACACCTTTGTCTGGTAAGGACAAAGTTATGTCTGCAAAAGGCCTGCTGACCCCTATTGCTGGCAAATGCCAGATCTTTTGTTCTCCTACTATTTCTTTACCATCTGTTCTTCATGTTCCTTCATTTCCTCGCAATTTACTCTCCATTAGTAATATTACCCGCTCTCTCAATTGTTCTGTAACATTTTTTCCTGACTCCTGTGTTTTTCAGGAACTGGGTACGAAGCGGAGCATTGACAGTGGTAGGGAACGCGGTGGCCTGTATTACTTGGATGTGACCTCCTCCCAGGCCCTCTCGAGTTCTGCCGTTACTACTGAGGATGTTCGTCGCTGGCACCTCCGGCTTGGACATCCCTCACCTCTTTACCTTCATAAACTTTTTCCTGCTTTCTCTCCTGTTTTACATACCTTTGTTTGTAATGTTTGTGATGAGTCTAAGCATGTGCGCCATAGTTCATCGCATTTATCTTCTCCTTGTACTACTCCTTTTGATGTTATTCATTCTGACGTTTGGGGTCCGTCCCCAGTATCCTCTATTTTTGGTTTTCGATGGTTTGTCACTTTTATTGATGGTTTTTCCCGCACATGTTGGGTTTATTTATTGAAGAAAAAAAGTGAAGTTTTTTCCTGTTTTCAACTCTTCCATAAAATGATTCAGACCCAATTTCAAGGGGTCGTCCGTGTTTTGCGTAGTGATAATGGGGGTGAATATGATGATCGCGGCGCGTTTGGCACATATCTCAAGGATCACGGTATTATTCACCAAACGACGTGTTCACACCTCTACCCAAAACGGTGTTGCCGAACGAAAAAACCGGCACCTCCTGGATATGGCCCGTTGCCTCCTGGGTACTATGCATCTCCCCAAATCCTTTTGGGCAGATGCGATTCTTACTGCTACTCACCTTATCAATCGGCTTCCTTCACGTATCTTGGACTATGCTACCCCCCTCGCTCGCCTGTCCACCATGGCTACGGTCTATACTTCGCATCTGTCCCCCCGTGTCTTTGGTTGTGTGTGCTTCGTCCACGTTCATGTACCCCACCATGACAAACTGGATCCACGTGCCCTTCGTTGTGTGTTCGTCGGATACTCCTCCACTACGAAGGGGTACCGATGCTTCCACCCGCCTTTCGGTCGTCTCTACTGCACTATGGATGTCACTTTTCGCGAAGGGGAATCCTATTTTCTGTCCTCGACTCACTCTGTTCGTCAGGGGGAGAGCTTTGTAGATCTTCCCCTTCCTGTTCACCCGGCTCCCTCTCTACCACAGCTTCCATCATCGCTTCCTCTACCTCAGCCCCCTCTTTGTCCTGAGAAGGGACCCCCTATTCCTATTCCTTCTCCGGATGTCCCCCTATCTCCTTTCCCTCATGTGTATCACCGGCGCTCCTCCCGTATACAGGCTCCTACGGCCCTGCTTCCACCCGTGCCCGCTTCGGCCTCAGATTCTGATGATGCGGATTTGCATGTTCCGCTGGCTCAGTTACGAGATAAGTTTGCTTCTACTAAACATCCCATTTCTAACCATGTGACATATCATCATCTTACTCCTGGCCACCAGTCTTTTATCGCTTCTCTTTCATCTGTCGTTATTCCTAAGACTTGGCAGGAAGCTTTGGGCATTCCGGTTTGGGCTCAGGCTATGAAAGAAGAGATGGCTGCCTTGGACAAGAATCACACTTGGGATGTCACTCCTCTTCCCCATGGTAAGAAAGTTGTTGGCTCTAAATGGGTTTTTTCGGTCAAGCAAAATGAAGACGGGAAAGTTGAACGATATAAGGCTCGGCTGGTCGCCCGGGGGTACACTCAGACTCAGGGAGTTGATTACCAGGAGACTTTTGCTCCAGTGGCAAAGATGGACTCTATTCGGGTCCTTCTGTCTGTCTCCGCTATCTTGGGATGGGACCTCCACCAGTTAGATGTCAAGAACGCTTTTCTCCATGGAGATCTTGAAGAAGAGGTGTATATAACATTTCCTCCTGGATTTGTGAGAGATGGAGGAAAGCCCCTTGTTTGCAAGTTACTGAAATCCTTATATGGATTAAAGCAGTCACCCAGAGCGTGGTTTGGCAGATTTCTCAAGGCTATGCTCAAGTTTGGGTATAAACAGGCGCAGTCAGACCACACCATGTTCATTCAGAGACGTGATCAGAGTATCATGGTTCTCATTGTCTATGTGGACGATATTGTCATCACAGGTAATAATGCGAGTGAGATTGCCAATCTCAAGTCCCTCTTGGCCAAGGAATTTGAGGTGAAAGACTTGGGAAGGTTACGATACTTTCTGGGAATAGAGGTTACTAGATCTGATCAGGGCATCTTCATATCTCAGCGGAAGTATGTCCTGGACTTGCTACAAGAGACCGGGATACTTGGGTGTGTTCCTGCGAACACCCCTATGGAGGAGAATCATGGGATCTGTGACGATGGTGACAGTGACAGTGTTGAGGCCACCCGCTATCAGAGATTAGTTGGGAAACTGATTTATCTATCTCATACTCGTCCGGATATCACATATGTTGTGGGTATTTTGAGTAGGTATATGCACGCTCCTCGGGTCAGACATCAGCAGGCAGTGTATCGCGTCCTACGATATCTTAAGAAGGCCCCAGGACGGGGACTTCTGTTCTCAAAAAATGACCACTTGAAAACAGAAGTTTACACGGATGCTGATTGGGCTGGCTGCCGTGACGATCGGAAATCCACTACTGGTTATTGTTCGTTCGTTGGAGGAAACCTCGTGACATGGAGAAGCAAGAAGCAGCACGTTGTGGCCAGATCTAGTGCCGAAGCTGAGTATCGTGCAATGTCACTTGGAATGTGTGAGGGACTATGGCTATGTACTGTCCTTCAAGACTTGGGTCTTCCCAGAACTTCTCCTTTCTCCTTGTTCTGCGACAACAAAGCTGCTATCAGTATAGCCCACAATCCGGTTCAACATGACAGGACCAAGCATGTTGAGGTGGACCGTCACTTCATCAAGGATCACTTGGACAAAAAAAACGTGGTTACTCCATTCATCAGTTCAAGAGATCAACTGGCCGATGTGTTCACTAAAAGCTTGGGAAGTGACATTTTCACGGATGACATCAGAAAACTGGGAATGACGGATATCTACCATCCGACTTGAGGGGGAGAGTTGAAATATTATTCAAGTCGTATTTGTGTTTAGTCCCACACCATCTATTGGTGTTTTGGGTGCCTAATTGTAATGATATATATATGCCCCTTTGAGGATGAATAAGATGCAATATCATATTTCCTATTCTAACTGTCAGTAGTCTAGAATATTGTTTTATGTTTTTTTATAAATTAATAATTTTAGGCTCAAATCAACTTGAACTGAAACCTATAGCTTTCAACTGTGATTTTTTGAGCTTCTCCTGTAAGAATCGAAATCTTCGATCATGATTGGAGGTCGGATCACTTGAATGATTGACATCATTCCTAATTAAGTATGATGAAGCATCCATAGTCATGGGACACTAACTGGTGATGAGATGAAAATTGAGAACGGGAAATTGCTTTACTGTACAATAAACCTCCATTTATTGGAGGCATTTTCACAACTAAATATAATACAGTAGCCTGAAAAACAGATATAACTATATCATACAAGGTTGGATAAACTGGAAACAGGATCATGTCTTGCTAGATAAGAAGTGATAACTAACCTTCAATTTTTTGTCATAACTTCCTGTGCACAAGGCACTGCCGTCGGAAGACAGACCTAGGCAGCTTATGGTACCCTCATGCGAATTCTGCAGAGACCCCAAATTCAGAACTACCTGAGATGACAAAAAAAATAAAGACTCAGTTTTGCACAAAAATTATTTTCTTAATTAAATATAGGCTAATGGAATAGAGTTTTGGATGTATTTCTCTATACAAAAAAGAAGGACGTAATGGATCAAAACTCTTGTAATGAAAAAAAGGCTCTATTTGGGATGGCAGTGACAACGGAAAAAGCAGTGGTGGGATTAGAGTTGTCAGAAAAGTAGGAGAAGATGGAGAGCTGCGAGAAGAGAAAAATGAAAACACAAAAAGCTCCTTTTAGCGTTTTTGAAAGTGGGAGGGTTCACTGCTTTCCGAAAAGACTTGAAAACAGAAGCACTTTTCCCACCACCGGGAAATCAAACGCCTGCAAAACAACAGTGGCAGTGGGAATATAACTTTATCCACAACCACCGTCGTCCCAAACAGAGCCAAACTATTGCATGTAAAGGTATGTGGAAGAAACTTAAAGCAAGTTGCAATGCATAACATTAATTATAAACCTTATATAATGTTAGAAACTATACATCTAACCCAAAACCAATTGAACATGGATGAAAGGGCCTAGGATCTATATTAAGAATATGAGACTAAATTCTCAATATTAGAGGAAAAATTGTTGGAACATGGGTTCCGCTTGGTTTGAGAATAACGAATATTGTTATGTATTTGATCTAATCGTTTGTGTGTTACAGTTATAGTGTGCAGGTCGTACAGGTACAAGCATGCAATGAGCGAGGATAAAAGACGGACGACGAAATTCAATTTCTGTGAGCTACCGCCGGGATTAGCGATACCGCCGGGAGTTAGCTCCTTCATATCGATGAGACGTCTCTTTCATACCGACGAGACATCAACTTCATATCAACGAGAAGGTAAACTTCGGGAACATGAGTACCGCCGGCGTTAGCGATGCCGTCGGGTGTTAGCTCATTCATATCGATGAGACGTCAACTTCGGGAACAACATGACTACCGCCGCGCATTACCGCTAACGCGCCGCACTACCTCGAAGTACACGCCAGTAATCTGTGTGCTCTGTGCGGGAACCTGGTGGCAGCCATATAAAGAAAAAGCCACTACCGCACCGCGGTAACGCTTGCGTTCTAGAAAAGTGCAGCCACCTTCCTTACTTGCAGATGGCCAGCTGTGCACGCGTCAAATCAATCAAGCCTACCGCGCCGCGCTAGCACTGCCGCTCCGCGCTAATAGACAATCACAAGGAAAGCGTGGCCGCTTAATTGGAGCCCGAACAGCTGGAGGAAAACGCGTATACAGAGAGTACCGCAACACGGTAGCACTACCGTCGGCGGTAGCTTACTTAAACGCCATATAAAAACGTTTTTCCTCCTCTTTGGACACAAACACGAGAATAGGGTTTCCACGCTGCTTCTGGAGCAAGGAGCCACCGTCCAAGGAGAAAGGAAGAGAGAACGTCCCCCTTGAGCAAGGAAGATCTCCGTAGAGCGTGAACGAGAACGAGAATCTGAAGACGATCGATCACCTAAGGAACGAGAATCATAAGCGCCAACCGCTCACCGCCTCCGGAGACAATCTTTGAGGGAGCACCCGTTTTCTTTCTTAGATCTACTTTTCATATCTTTGTTTTGTATCTTTCTATTTTATTGTTTCGTGTGACGTGAAGAAATCGTTCAGGGAGGACGTCAGATTCAGGGGAGGAGTTCGTGAGAAATCGTCCGGGGAGGACGTCGGATTTCGGGGAGGATTCCGTAAAAAAATTGTCTGCGAGGGCGTCTAGACCGGGGAGGTCTAGGGAGGGCTCGAAGACCTTCTGGGGGAGAAGGGAGAGAGCTAACCGATCCTCGGGGGGCGGGTCGGTATAGAAAACCCAAGATCATATTATTCATCGCTTTCGAACTCCGGCGTCATAAAGATCACAATTTTGTAATCGTATTTTGAAATAAAATCATGTTCTCATTTGTTTTACTATCTCGATTTTATTTCTTTCTCTCTTAAATGTTTTAAAGAATATTATCTATCAAAGCTTTAACTCAAATATACTGCAATGTTATTTAGTGTTAAATAAACTCTTAGAATTCATTCTCTGTGAACTAACGTCAGGTGGTAGCACCTACCGCCGACGGTAGTGAAGAAAGATTGAATTCCAACTTTTTCGAAAAGTAATCTTCAACATAATCTTTTCTGAAATATTAAAACAAAGTTGTCTATAAAATATTCTGATACTTCTTTAATTAACAATAATAATTTATTTAGATATAAATTCTTAAAAACCCTTATTCACCCCCCCTTTAAGGGCGCATGTAGATCCAACAAGAACATGGGTCCCTTGTGCACACGTGTTCAGTGATGGAAATGTGAAAATTGGATATGTGACACCTCAATCGAGTTTTGTTTTTACACAATTGCACGGTTGCAATGAGTTTGATGATGTCATACCAAATTATGTTTTTCTTTTTATACAACATAGATAGATATCATAACACTAGTGCTTTGCACTTTATCGAAAATAAAGACCATACCTCGGCCAACAGTGTGTCCCAGACATAGCAATCACCATTAGAGTATCCAGCAAACAGTAGCCTTCCTGATATGGAAAAAGCTATAGATTTGACACAAGGGATATCATCATTTTCTCCATACTGTTGACTATAAATTTGAAGCTGATGCCCTGTCTTCATATCAAAAAGCCTACATGTGCCATCATCAGAACCCGTGCCAAACCTTTGCCCATCTGGGAAAAACTTCACAGTATTAACATCCCCTGTATGGCCATAGTAAGTCCGCACTGGCCTACTAGCGATTCGGGTATCCCACACTCGAGCAGTTGCATCACATGAACCAGAAACAAACATATTTGAATTGTAAGTGTTGACCGAGACACTGGAGAGCACCAAAAAGAAAAATAATCTAGATGTATTGAAATTATAAATGAAATTAAGAAAAATAATTCCACCAACATGTTGAATAAATAAAATTGTATAAAGAAATGCATTCTCTGAATAACAATTTGCGTAAAGAACATATAGCATCTAATAGTATAACCAGATACATAAACGAAGGCTGCGACATTGATATACCAATTGTATTGTATTTGCCCCAGTGTTAGTGTTTTTCATCATTACATCTGAGTATTTATATCAGTAAGATAGTTAAATAAAAATACTTCCAGTACTCCATGAATACAAGTAAACAAGCATGTAAAACATTTCGACAAATTTACACGACTTTAATTTAAAAATGCGGATCAAATTCTCATGTACCTGAAGTCCACCTAGAGAATGAAAATATTCTCAAATTCTTATATACCCGAAAAAAAATATTCTTTGGTAAGAGTGAAGATATAAGTGTGGAGGAATTTAATTTAATAATGCTAAGTTGCTAACAGGGTGGATCAGTTGATGATAGAAGCTCCACGACATGATATTGCACACGAGCTTGAGGAAATCTTGTTAGACAAACAAGAATCATTCAATTGTAGCAAGAAGCAATGCAGAAATTGAATTCAAAATCTTACTCATGGCAACTATGAACTAAAATAGCTAAATATGTCAGAAGAGGTAAAAATGTCCCTTCACTTTTATCGAGGAAAAATTAAAGTTATGTGAGGGTCGCTCGACGCTCTTGTAGACCGATCGAATTGAACCGTCTCAGCTCAAGAGTGAGCCGAGCGCGCAAACGGTCACAGAGAAGACTAACAGTTGGCAAGAAGACTTTTTAAAGTGGAAAATCCGGAAATGGTGAAAAACCATGGGGTCGGGTAGGTGCCAACATAATTGCACTATTTTTCTAAGTGTTACAAGCAATATAATGCACGAGGGTGACATGCCACCACTCGTTGCAGGGGGTGCATAGAAGAATGAGAGAGAATCTCAAAGAAGAGGGAGATCTTCAAAGGCCAAAGGGAGATCTTCAAGTCACCTTCTGGAAATGGTGAAAAACCATGGGGTCGGGTCGGTGCCAACCAAATTGCACTATTTTTCTAAGTGTTACAAGCAGTATAATGCACGAGGGTGACATGCCACCACTCGTTGCAGGGGGTGCATAGAAGAATGAGAGAGAATCTCAAAGAAGAGGGAGATCTTCAAAGGCCAAAGGTAGATCTTCAAGTCACCTTCGAAGGAAATCTTCGAAGGGGAATGAGATCATCGAAGGCCGAAGGAGATCTTCAAAGGATTCTTCGAACGCCGAAGGAGAACTGTGAAGGATCTTCGAAGAAGCTCTCTCGGGCGCTGAAGGCAAAGTCCTTTCAAATGAGGGCTCTGAGCTCCTTTTATGGTTTTTGACAGGGCGGCTTGGTAATTGCGTCGTTGTAACCACCATAACAATTGGACGGGCGAATCAGATTGCACGATCTGGAGCACACGGATCGCCACTTTTTCCAATATGACGGTTTTGGCCCTCGGGCAGTTTGGGCAGTTCTATTGTCGGCGATGACGCCAACGAACGAGTCCCGCAATCTGAGAAGTAAAGAAGGTTAACTGCTGAGCGCGTAGTTAGAACGGAAGTGTTCTGAGCGCACAGTTAGCGTGGAAGGTGTTCTGAGCGCACAGTTAGCGCGGAAGGTGTTCTGAGCGCACAGTTAGCGCGTAAGATGTTATGAGCGCGCAGTTAGCGCGGAAGGTGTTCTGAGTGCGCATTTAGTGCGGAAGGTGTTATGAGCGCGCAGTTAGCAAGGAAGGTGTTGGGCCCGAGGTCCGTGCGTCTTATAAAGCGGAATGGGACGGAGTGGCAAAAGCGTGTGTGGACAGGTTCGCGCGCTAGCGCGAGCGGTTATGCCCGCGTGCTAGCGCACCCGCGGTTACGACCCCGCGCCTGCGCGCGCGCGCGACGCAGTCCGCGCGGTCGGGCTTTTTTTTGTATTTTGAGCGGCTTTCTCTCTCCCAGTATGAGCACTCTTCATGGTGGAGGGATTCTGCTATCCACACCCCCATTTTAGTGGAAAATGCGCTATCCGCAGCTTATCTTAGGCTATGAATAAAAGGGGTACCTATCAAGTTGAAATAATATGTATGACTTAATATTGACTAACCAACAACTAGCAAATGTTCTAAAAAGGGAGTATGATGAATATTCACTCAGCTTGAGAGGGTGTTGAAAGATGTATAAAAGGGTAGCTCAGTATACAAAGCATCCCCGCGTAGTGAGGATCCGGGGAAGGGTCCCACCACAAGGGTGAAATGTAGGCAAACCTTACCCTGCATTGTTGCAAGATGTATGATCAAAATTAATTCCAATTATTATTTGCTGTTGTTTAGATGCTTTGTTATGAGTGTTATTTACTTCCTTGTACATAAAATTTTCGACCTAGTTTATTTTTAAGTTAGTCATCCTGTAACTCATTGCAACTCTAGACGACCAATGAAGAAAATGACTTCTGAATAATTTACTATTTCTTATTTCATTATACTAAGCAGATGATCTATACTTCCAGAAACAAAATTCGCACCCAAATTGTAGAAATAACCTAAGGTACACTAATGTTGTTACGAGTGTTATTTAGTGTACCTTAGGTTATTTCTAGTGGCCATGCACAGGATCACCATGGAGTAGTGTGCTGCAATACTAATACTCGATCATTGCTAAAATGACGGTCGGGTGATGAGAGATAGTTGAGAGAAATCAAATATTATTTCAATGATCCAAGGAATTTCTATTTTATATATCCACAATGGAGGAGAACCTAAAAACAAGATTAGAGGTATGAGACTAAATACAAGGAGGAAAATTGGCCTTATAAGTGGGCCTTTACAATGGACTATTTAACTCTTAAATAGGCTATAATTCAACTCTCCCCCTCAAAATGGAAGTATATGCCGATCATTCTCATTTTGAAGATGTTATCAGTGAAGGTGTCACAACTCAAGCATTTGGTGAAGATGTCAGCTAGCTGATCTTGGGATTGAACGAAAGGAGTGCAGATGTTGCCTTTCTTCAGGTGGTCTTTGATGAAGTGTCTACCGATCTCAACATGGTTTGTCGATCATGCTGAATAGGATTATGAGCAATGTTGATAGTAGCTTTATAGGATTCTCATCTTGTAGTCCTAAATTCTGCATTAGAGATTTGAGCCAGAGCCCTTCGCATACTCCATGTGACATTGCTCTATATTCTGCCTTTGCACTGGACCTCGCTACTATATTTTGTTTCTTACTTCGCCAGGTCACGAGGTTTCCCCCAACAAAGGAACAATATCCGGTGGCTGGCTTTCGATCGTCTTGGCTTCCACCCAATCAACGTCTGTGTATATTTCAACATTCAAATGCTCGTTCCGAGAGAATGGGAGTCCTCGACCAGGAGTCTTCTTCTGATACCGACTCTCATAGATGCTTCTTGATGTCTTAGTCTAGAAGAATGCATGTATCTGCTAAGGATCCCAACAACATGTGTGATATCAGGGCGAGTGTGTGTGAGGTAGATTAATCTTCCCACCAGTCTTTGATAGCTAGTGGAGTTCATCTTCTCATCATCGTCTTCATCAATTTTACAATTTGCTTCAATGGGGGTATCTGTCGGAGCACAACCAATCATCCTTGTTTCCTCTAGTAGATCAAGGACATATTTCCTTTGAGAAATGAAGATTCCACGGTCAGATCGCGTAACTTCAATTCCAAAGAAGTATTTTAACTTTCCTAGGTCTTTGACTCGAACTCCTTACATAGGCGTGTTTTTAACCACGTGATTTCTTCCAAATCATTTCTCGTGATGATGATATTGTCGACATAGATGATGAGAACCGCCACCTTCTCAACATTCCTCTTAACATTGAGGGTATGATCGGAGTGGCCTTGCTTATATCCCAATAGGGTCATGGCCTTTTGGAATTTTCCAAACCAAGCCCTGGGAGATTGCTTCAACCCATAGAGAGATTTTTGGAATTGACGGACTTTCCTTTTTGCTTCTCGCTTCAAGAAACCCGACGGAAACTTCATGTATACTTCTTCAAAATCGTCATGTAAAAAGGCATTTTAAACATCCATTTGTTGGAGATCCCATCCAAGGCATGCAACACATGATAAAATAATGCGGATATAGTCCATTTTGACAACTGGCGCAAAAGTCTCATGATAATCCACACCAGGGGTTTGAGTATATCCCTGAGTAACAAGACGTGTCTTGTATCTCTCGACGATACCTTCTTGATTCTGCTTGATAAAGAATACCCATTTGGTGCCAACATGTTTCTTTCCAGACGGGAGATGTGATAGAGTCCAGGTCTGGTTCTTCTCTAATGTAGACATCTCTTCTTCCAATGTCTTTCTCCATTATGGTATATTTATTGCTTCATGCCAAGTGTTAGGAATACGAACAGAGGCCAAAGAGGTGATGAAGGCTTTATGTGCCTTAGTCAGATTGTGATATGAGATGAGATATAATTTGCAATTGGGTATGTAGAAGTGGTTGACTTACATTTCTAATGTATGAGAGGTTGATGGTGGTCTTTATCTGAGTCTGGTTCAGAAGAGTGTATCGGTTAAGGTGGAATGACAGGGGTTTGTAGCACCTTAACACCATCATTACGTTTCTGATAGACATGAGGAAGAAGAGAAATAAGTTTCGGAATAACAGGGACTATGGATTGGACAAGAGGGGTCATGGTAGCTGGATCGGCAGTAGGAATATGCGATGTCACAGTAGAACGGGGAATATTTGGAAGAAGGGAAGGGGAATAGTTGGAACGACGTCAACATTGTTGTCCTTCTCCCCCTGTCGTGAGTCAAAGAATGTCTCCCCTTCATAGAACATCGCGTCCATGGTACAGAAGAAACGGTGAGAGGCGGGATGCTAACAAGTAATAACAATAGCCTTTCGTAGTTGATGAGTAACTAACAAAGACACATTTCAGGGAACGTGCATCCAATTTATCACGAGTGTGTTGATGAATGTGGACAAAGCATACGCATTTGAACACACGAGGAGGTAAATGAGATGTGTGTACTACACATTTGGTATACAATCGAGATAGAGGGGAGACATATTGTAAGGTACTGGATGGAAGACGATTAATGAGGTACACCGAAGTGAGGACCGCTTCGCCCCGATAAGATTTCGGAAGATTGATAGTAATATGGAGGCACCGAGTGACTTCGAGCAGATGTTTATTTTTCCGCTCAACAACACCGTTTTGGGTAGAAGTGTGAACGCATATGATTTGACGGAGGATCCCATGGTCAGCAAGATGAGTACCAAATATACCACAATCATCATACCCCCCCCCCCCCCCCCCCCCCATTGTCGCTACGAAGGACACATATTTTACAGCCAAACTAAGTGTCAACCATCTTATGAAAGAGTTGAAAACAGCTTAAGACATCACTTCTTTTTTAATAAGTACACTCATGTAGTGCGAGAACAACAGGCAATAAATGTAACAAACCATCAGTGACCATAGAAAGAAGTAACAGGAGAAAGTCCCCAAACATCGGTGTGAAAAATATCAAAAGAAATTGTACTGGGAGAAAATATAGTCGGACTATATCGTACATGCTTAGAAAAACTACAAGCATCACAAGCAACCTTGTCCAAACATTTGGAAAAAACTAGAAATATCTTAAAAAGATAACTGAGGACGAATGCCCGAGACGTTGATGCCACCATCGAACATCCGCAAAGGTGGGAGCAGAGGTACTGGAGAGAGCTTGGGCAGGAGGATGGCCCAAGGCGTACATGCTCCTGATGTTCCTATCACTGTCAATACGTTGTTTTGTTGCCAGATCCTAAAAAACACAGCCATCAGGTAGAAATATTACGGAGCAGTTTAAGGATGTAGTCAAGGGAATAATCAAGAGTAAATTGCGAGGAAATGTAGGGATATGCAAGACAGACGAGAGAGGCATGCATGGGAACAAAAGACAGTCTCTTTGCCAACTATAGAGGTAAGAGAGCCATTAGCAGTGATGACTTTATCACGTCCCGAGAGGGGTGTGTATGAGGTAAAACCTGGTGACGTCCCTGTCATATTATCGGTAGCACCAAAGTCGAAGATCCACTTGGATGGGAAAACAGAAGCAGATTGCGCACTAAGGCCCCAGAAGTGGCAAAGGTAACGATAGAAGAGGTGCTAGTTGCGGAGCAAAGTAACAAGATCTTCAGCAGAAAAAACTTCGGGGGGAAGTTTCTCTGTACAAGCATCAATAGTATGAGCAGCAGGACGAGAATTATGCTGATGAGAACCACTCTTGCCACGACCACCATTAGTCTTGCGTACAGGAGCAAGAGGATGAAGGCGGTAACAAGAGTCACGAACATGTCCTGACTTCCCGCAGTGATCAGTGATCACAAATCTTAGTCGAGGGGTCGGTGAACGGTTGGCCCCGGAGAATGCCAGCCAGAGCGGAACGATCTAGAACCTTGTCGCGAAGACGATCCTCATCACGCAGAACCATTGTTGAAGGCTTCTCGCAGAGAGGGAAGAGGATGACGATTCAAGACATGAGTACGAACCATGTCAAAATCCATGTTAAGACCCATATGGAAGACATGGAAGCGGTATCGGTCTTCCTTTGTTTCCAATGCTCGAGCATCGACAATGCACGCGGGAGTAAAAAATCGTCAAAGTAGTCCAGTTCATGATAGAGACGTTCGAATTCAGAAAAATATGACGCAACATCAGAAGATCCTCGCTAAATACTGAGAAGACGACGGGTAAGCTCGTACACCTGAGTGGAGCTACCAATTTGGGAATGTCTCACGTGCCCGACTACAAATCTCAAATGCAGAGTCCATGAGCATGTAACTGCGATAGAACAAAGGAGACAGAGTGGAAAATCCATGAGAGCACCAGAGAGTTATCAGCATCCCACTTCTTCCATGAGGGGTTGCACCACGGTCCCATCAATGTACTCATAGAGTTGATGGTTGCGGATCGCATACTGAGCTGCACGAGACCACTCAAGATAGTTTGAACCGTCCAAAGGGACAATTGTAATCCTGAAGGAGCTAGAAGAACCATGGCTTCGAGGATAATCAACAAGCGGAGGAGTCCTGGTCGAAGAGGACTGAACGCCAGAATTCGAGGAGCCTGCCATTAAGAGAAACCGCACACACTAAGAAAAACTCGTGGATGGTGGCGGAAGAGCGCGCAGAAGAAGGAATTCACGTCTGAAGAAAGTATTAGGATCGCGCGTCTGTAGTAATTCGCGTCTCACGCGTAAGGAATTTGCGTCTCGCGCGTCTGGAGCTCGCAACCCTCACGAGAGGGAGAACTCGCGTGGTCGCAGTGGGAAGCAGAAGGAGAACTCATGTATCTAGCGTGGAAGCGCGCCTGGAACTAGCGTGGTCGCAGCAGCTGGTTGAGCAGACGGGCGTTCGACGGGTTCAGTGGAAGAAGGAACGACGAGATGCGAAGAAGAACGCAACGACCACCATCGTGGGTGTCGTCGTAGGAATCAGAACCGCGCTTGGTCACGGGAGCGGAATCTGGACTCGTCAATGAGAACGAGAGGAGTCGGGATCTACGATGAAATCACGAGACGAGCGAAAGCAATTTCCCTGCTCTAATATCAAGGCGAGAGATGAAATAAAATATTATTTCAATAATCCAAGGAATTTCTATTACATTGCTCATCTATATATCCACAAAGGAGGAGAACCTAAAAACAAGATTAGAGGTGTGGGACTAAATACAATGAGGAAAATGGGTCTGATAAGTGGGCCTTTACAATGGGCTATTTAACTCTTAAATAGGCTATAATTCAACTGAGACCCCATGCACCACTGCTGGTATACAAATAAAACATTTTTTTGTAATCATTGTATAGCAGAATAAATACATTGCTAGAGCCATCTGAAAAAAACTTCAATTGAAAAGAACTATTTAAAAAAAACAGTATAAGAACAAGTACTTGCAACAACAAGATGTACATTCCAATGATAACAAGCCAATTAAATATCAACTTACCATACTTCAATGAAACAACTAATGCATAGTGGGTAAACCATAATATGAACTTAAAATATAGTATGAAATTTCAAAAGCTTATTACAAATTTTCTTCTCCTTCGAAAAAAATGCATAATCTCTACAAGACTCAAAAAGTTTGAAAAAAGTTTATCTATAAGCACTTTAAGAAGCTTTATGCACGTTTAATTTCCTAGTTATCCTAATTCCAAGTTTTTTGCCAACACTGCAAAGCACAAAAATCCATGAACTAGATCTGGATTCAACTACTCTACACATATATGTAAATCCACGGTGAAACATGGAAATACCTTAGTACATCAGATGTGTGACCGGATGGAAACTCGCCTCCAAACACGGAAATTCTCTGGCCAGTAGTAACATCCCACAAGCCACATGTCTGATCACCTGAACTAGTGATCAGATGAAATTCCTGATCTGGAACAAACTGACAACATGATACATATCCCTTGTGACCAGTAAGTACTCTTGATGGAGGAATGTTTCCATCCCTATCAACTTGAGAATTAAGATTAAATATAGAGCATGCACTATCAAGGCCACCACAAGCAACAGACTGGCCGTTGCGAGAAAATGAGCATGTCATGACGTAGGCGCAAGGAAGCTTCGTCGCATGTGTTTTTTGACTTGTCAAAGCATTCCATACGATAAACCTCCCATCCTGAGATGCACTAACTATACGGTTCCTTTCCTGAGTCCAATCCAACGAGTAAACCTGAAATTTTTCATCGAGTACACAGTCCAGTCAGACTTATTTGACATTGCAAATGTAATAAGCTATGCAAAATGAATAACTTTAAACAGAAATCAAAAGCTTTTCCTTTACTTGAAGGTAAATAAACCTTATGTGTGCTTCTTCCCTGAACCTTAGCAATTTCACTCTAAGTACAGAAAAAGAAACAAGAACTCTCAACTCAAAGGCTACCAAAAGATAAAACAGACAGCTCATATTCAACATAATTTATACAATTCAACATAACCTTAATTTCCTTAATTTAACCTTTCTATTTTTGCCACACAGATATCTTAATTGATGCAAATATAAAAGTATTGTTGGAAACGTAAACTTGTGTGTTAAGATGAAATCATTTGAAATATTTTATTGTTTCATTTTACTTGTTTTTGTCTTTCTATTATAATTGGTTGTATCATCTTTGTTTTTGGTCATTAATTTAGGTATTTAGCTAATTCCTAGTTCAAGTCCTCAGGATCAGGCTTTATTGTGGATAGCTTCAGTCTAAATCGGGCGCAAAACCCACATATCCAATCCATTGGGGATGGCTCATGATGAGCCTAATGTGGCCCCTGCCACTGCCACTACCACGGGGAGCGACAAGCACATGACACGTTGATGGCACATCTTGCAACCAATCGGCGAAGCCCCCCGACATGTGTGTTTACTCAGGATTCTCGCGATAACCCCCGCCGTGCAAATAAATGGTTACATCAGATATATGGTTCTCTTCCTTCTCGTCTGTAACGTGTACGAGAAAAACGTTTGCACTAAACTGAATAACTGGATACAATCACGAGGTATGCTCGTGCCCAACTTCAGGAGGCTGGTTCCTCCTAGAAGCCCCTCTCCAAATGAGAGATCTCAAACCTAATGATCAAAAGATAAACTTAACTCTCAAACCACTTCCTTATATAGGGTGGGGGGCTCACATGTCAATTCCCTAAAGCATACAATTTAAAATAGGAAATACAATAATAATAATAATACAAGCATGCGTAACAATCCATCCCGCCAGAAAATTGACCTTGACCCCAAGGTCGAAGTGTCGCCCGCCATATAGTAATGATGTGCCTGCGGGTGGGCTGCTGCAGAGGTGCCCGGAGCTCCGTCCGGCAGTACATCCGTGATCATAAGGGCGTCAAAGTCAGCCATGTCGAACTCGTCCAAGTCATCCCCGATGAGGGCACGAAACTCCTTGGCAGGACAATTGTGATTAGGCGAGTAGGGTTGCTTGCAGCGGCAGCACAAACCCTTTCTCTGCAAGTCATTGTACTCTTGGTTGGAAAGACGGTGAATAGTGATATGACGGTTGTTGTGGGCCCATAATTGTTGGCCGAGATAGAGGTATAGACGGGGGAGGAAAATATGGTTGGTAGGGAGGTTTGGAAGGAGGCGATGGGAAAGGACAAAGGAGGGTCCCCAAACGTCGCCAGGAATTCGGCTTCCACTAGTGGGGAAAGGTCCATGGCTTGGTTGACAGTTAACGGTTGCAGGGAGGCGAGCTCGAATGTGGGGTTGTAAGTCGTGCATGAAGTAGGCCAAGTAATGGTCGGGTGGAAAACTTGGAACATGGGTGACCAACTCGATAAATGCATCAACGTACGAGTCAATGGAGTCGGTCTGACGAATTCCGCAAAGACGTTCGATCATGGGGCCAGAGTAGCGGTGATCATACCGCTGAATGAGGGCCTTCGTGAGAGTTGTCCAGGTGAGGCCTGGAGAGGACTGGCGAAGCCAGCGAACCCAATGGAGGGCGAACCCTTCCAAGCCGATATCGTTGTGGAGACCTGCTGCATCTGCGGAGTCTGATGAATGTCAAAAACTGCTCGGCACGGGCAATCCAACCGAGCAGATCAGTCATGTTGAATGTGGGAATGTCGAGGCGTGGGAGTTGCGGAGGAGGCAATCCCGCTAGCTGCGGGGGATAATGTGTTGGGGGATCCCAATGCAGAAGCGGCAGGGGGGGGGGGGGGGGGGGGGGGGGGGGGGGGGGGGGGGGGGGCGGAACTTTGACTGGGTTGCAAGTTGTGGAGCATGGCCATGATCAAAGTGAACTGCTTGGCTTGGGTCTCGAGACAAGAGTTGATGGTGGTGAGGGCGTGTTCGAGGGCCTCCGCGCAGGATTCCATCAAGGGACGACCCTTTGGCATAAGAAGAAGGGTGCACAAGAGTTGGAGGGTCGAGAGAGAGCGCAGGAGCTGGTTGGATCTGGCGGCGAGGATAGCCGTGAGGAAGAAAACTGAACGATGCAGACTTTGCAGGCATCAACGAGGTCGTCTGGATCTGTTGTTGATGGACCGGATCGGGATCGGCGCAGGCGTGGGCGTGGGCGAAATCATCTGGATCTGTTGCCGCGGACGGGATCGGGAAGGAAGCAGAGGAGGGCGGCGAAACGGACTGGGTCTGTTGTTGTCGAACGGAATCGAAGCTGCGGACTGGATCTGGTCGAGCGGACGAGCGCTGCGGAGGAATCGATGGATCACTGAGGCCGACGAAATCGATGGTTGTGGTTGACTGCGGAAGCTGGCTGTCACGGAAGGACCATAGTTGACGCGAGGAGAACGGCGCGGAGGGGAACCCGGCGGCACACGATGCGCAGGCGGGGAGGCTAGGTCGGACCAAATGTTACGCGTACGAGAAAAACACTTGCACTAAACTGAATAACTGGATACAATCACGAGGTATGCTCGTGCCCAACTTCAGGAGGCTGGTTCCTCCTAGAAGCCCCTCTACAAATGAGAGATCTCAAACATAATGATCAAAAGATAAACCTAACTCCCAAACCACCTCCTTATATAGGGGGGCTCACATGTCAATTCCCTAAAGCATAGAATTTAAAATAGGAAATACAATAATAATACACGCATGCGTAACATCGCCCCTTCCAAGTGCTCTTCTTTCGCCATGAATACATCCCACTCCTCTTTCCGCTCTCATTCTCCTTCTCGTTCTCCGCCCCTCCCCCCCACCCCCAACAATTCTCTCTCTCCTGCACGAGCACTTATCTTCTCTTCCTTATTTCCTATACCATGGGTGCGCCCAGTAACTGCTAGTTGCTCCATTAATTCCATCACATGTAATGTTTTGTCAGAAGATTACTTATTTTAATCCTTTATTACTCAAATCCTAAGTCTTTTCCTTTGAGAATGATCTCCTTTTTAGAGGATAATCCACTTTTCGATCTTCTTTCCAAAAGATGAAGGGGAGCCTTGGCGCACTGATTGAGGTGTTGTCGTGTGACCTTGAGGACATGGGTTCGAGTCCTGGAAGCAGCCTCTTGCAAAAATGCAGGGTAAGGTTTGCCTACATTTCACCCTTGTGGTGGGACCCTTCCCCGGACCCTCGCTACACGGGGATGCTTTGTGCACCGAGCTGCCCTTTTATAAATATATGTAGCTTTGCATTAGAATCCAGAACCCTAAAAACTCATTCGTCAATTTGATATCAAATCTTAACATTGCATCACAACGTCAATTAGAAGTGGGGTTCTCTATTAAGGTAATGCAAGCTAACAATTTGTTGTGTGTTAGAGGGCGTAACACAATCATTAAACTGGAGCTGGCCACAGATACTGACAAAATTCAGTCTCCTTCCATTTACAAAGTTATCACCCAATTTGGCCTTTCATCACTAGTTCTCGATCTAGTGTTCAGATGCATCGAGCACAATTGGTTTTCCATTTTAATCAATGGAGAATACATCCACCATTGGATTAATTAATTCTTCTCATGGTCCTCATCAAAGGGATCCCCTCACCCTTCAGTTTTTTTGGTTATTCAATTGATTTTATATCTCGAAGTCTTAACAATATTTTTCTCCAATATTCTTTCCTCCACTTTGAGAACTATGCTATTGTCATTATCCATCTATATTTTATTAATGACATGATCATTTTTAGCAATGATTCCTTATCATCCATCGATAGGCTCCTTAATGTTATTAAATATTGTGAAGTTGTTTTAATACTTTCACTTAACAATAAAAAAAAACTTCATCCACCTACCCCGATGCTTGTTAACCATCATCAAGCCATCTTAATATCAACTGACTTCTCATTCAAAGTTCTCTCTAACTTACAATGAGCAAAAAAAAATTCATTTATTTTGATGACTTAATTAAAGAAATTTAACTAAATTTTTTGGACTGGAGCTACAAACTTATGGTGATGTTGTATTATTCTCCTTTGAAGTGTTCTTAGCTCCATTTTCATTCATATTCTTTAGGACCCAACTTTCTTCCTTTAAGGTCTCAAACGCCTGAAGAAAATTCTCAATAAATTCCTTTGTGGTTCCAAGAATGGTTCTAGAAAAATTCATTAAAACTCTTGGGACAAAATTTGCCACCTTTACTTTGAGGGTGATCTCTGGAACATAGAAAAAATCAAACTATTGCGGGAACAAAGAAAAAATCATCAATCCAAGGACCACATATATGCTCAATAAGTACTAATGTACTATGGAGGTATCTGTTGTGGTCTCACATATAAGAGCACGGCCACGACTGATGAAGAATAAGATCGAATGATTAACTAATGAAATTCTTCATTCCCTTGCTCCTCTAGGATTTCCCTATCTTAAGAGAACAATAGAAGAAGTTAGCTAAAAGCCAAGGAGAATAAACTAAGCTCTAATGCAAATGGGAGGGACTGGGGAAGAGATGATAAGGAGTTATGCTCATTTGAGAGCATCCATTTGAAGGAAGAATGAGAAGAAAAAAAAAATCAAATTTTACTTGTCCTAGTTTCATTCAATATCAAACTTAAGCACTACAAGCCCAAAGTGCAAAAGGGACCCAACATAAAATTTATCATAACATACATAAAATCACACCAGGTCGAATCAGGACCATGATAGGAGATAGGCTCCCGATACAATCTGAGACATCAGTTATTAAACTTTGGATGCATGAAATACCTCACAATGCCACCCCCCATGATTTGAGACAATAATACTAAACTTGGTCTCAAGTGTGCCCAAAAAGATCATCATAGTTAGCAATTCTCTTTGTTCCATCATAGACTTAGCATTGTCAGTAATACGAAGAAGACATTCAACTCTTTATTCAAACGAGAGAAACAGGCAAAGAATTCAGAAATAATACGAATCCCTATAGCACAACTATTGCAAGTAAGAAATACTTCATAAATATGACTTGCATAATTTTTACCCGAATAAAGCATACTCAACTACTTAACTGTGAAACAATGAAGGACCAAATCAGTCACATGGCTCTCCATACTATCTCCCAAAAGATTCATAATATGGGCATTAAACATATGCCACACTTTACCTGCTTCCGTAACTGAAGAAGGAGGACTCGTGGGCAAATGATCAGGCTTCTCCTTTCCCTTTAGGCTCATCAACACAACGTTATGCCATAATAGAAAAATCTCCTTTCCATCTAGTAGCGACTTGAGTAAGACGAGTATGACCAATAATACATACCATCTTCAGACTCGAATTTCATGAATTCTCTAATGCACTCATGATAGTATACAAATGAGATAGTAATAATACAACCCTCCAAAAAAAAGTAGCGGAAAAGAAGAATTGAGAAAAATATCAAAACGTTATAGCATTCCACACAGTTGATTTCGAAAACAATTGTTGGAAATTCCGAGTGAAAGGCATCAGATGCATCAAAGGCTTGAGAAAATGTTGGACCAGGTTAAAAAAGGCAACAATGTACTGGATGCGATCGACAAAAGCTCTGAAAGTCGACTAGAAGCAATTGAATGATGTCGATAGAAGAAAAAACACGGGAAGAAAACAAACAAGCATCGTTGATATTGTCAAACAACAATTGCAATCGTCTTCAACTCAACAAGAGCCCAACGAAATCTCTTTTGTCATCGAGAGAAGGAAGAGTGTAACCAAGAATTTTAGAAACAATTGATTCAATTTGATCAAAAATTCTAATGAATCTATTTTGATTAAATAACTTTTTCCTTGTCTTAGCTATATATATGTATCATTTCCCTCTTTTTTGATACTCGGTATACTATATAATTCGTAAAAATGTATTATATGTGGTCGTGTGACCTTGAGGTCACGGGTTCGAGTCCTAGAAGCAGCCTCTTGCAAAAATGCAAGGTAAGGTTTGCCTACATTTCACCCTTGTGGTGGGACCCTTCCCCGGACCCTCGCTGCGCGGGGATGCCTTTGTGCACCGGGCTGTCCTTTACTTATTATAATTTTTTTGGAAGACTTCTAGCTTTCTTATAATCACCAAACCTAAACAATATTCAATTTTTGGTACCTTTTAAAACATATATATTCACTAATAACCTTATGTACTTCCTTCGACTACAATCTTTTTAATGGAATTACCCATACTATCTTACATCAAATTTGGTTAAAATAACAAATTCCAATGCCCACTCTAATCTATTTTTTTTAGAAATTAGAATAAACAATTTATCATCATTTAAATTCCATTGCCTTACCCTAGAGCAATAATTACAATAGATTTTTTTTATACTCATAAAATATTTATTTATAACCTTGGCACACCGGTTGAGGTGTTGTCGTGCGACCTTGAGGTCACGGGTTCGAGTCCTGGAAGCAGCCTCTTGCAAAAATGCAGGGTAAGGTTTGCCTACATTTCACCCTTGTGGTGGGACCCTTCCTCAAATCCTCGCTGTGCGGGGATGCTTTGTGCACTGGGCTGCCATACTCATAAAATATATATTTATAACTACTAAATGTACGAGGTCAAAATATTTTTAGGAATATATTAAACTATTTGCAAAAAAAAATCTTTTCTTCTATGCAAAAATACAATTCTGTGTGATTTAATGGATCCACATTTTTTATAAGTATTGAAGCACTCTTGTCATTTCTTAAAGTAAATGTTCTCTATTGTGAGATTATAGGCTATTGTGAAATCTAGTATAGCCTCTTTTATTTCATTATATCCAGTATTTCATACCTATCATGAGTCTCTAACCATTATACTAGAAACTAGTTATCCATTTAAGTCGCCCCTGAGAAATATCTTATTAAGTACACTGTCGTAGTTAATGAACTCTTAGCAAATTGATTTAAAATTTATCTTCTAGTTCCACTTAAGAATCATACAATCAATCATGTTTATAATGCCCACACTTATAACTATCTTAATAGTAACCATCTTATTGGTAACCATATTCACCTCAAAAAATTTATATTTCAAGTTTATATTCACTATCCAACATAACTCCTATTGTTAGCATTTCCAACAGCTTCCCAAATATCAATCATAGTGTTAACATTTTCAACATATAAGAAATTATAAATATTCCCAATGTCCTTGTATTTCTTCTTTTTATTTAATTTTTTTATTATAAAAACAATATTTATTGTTCTGTTTAGTCATTGTGGATACCAATCTCACTTTCCCACTCAGCCCCAAAATTCTATGTACAAAATCTAATCTTAGATTTAGAACTAGAAACCTTTTGCTTAATTTTTATCATAATGGAGCTACATTGTGGAGAATCACTTAAGTGCCATATTCTAGCTATCCACGCATATTTTTCATCACAATATGAATTGTGGTACGTCATTCGGGGGAACATCTTAGCAAACCATGCCTATTTCGTCACAATAGGATTACATCACGACCCACCATTTCGGCAACAGTTTAATAATTGATTATCGATCAAATATCAACCCTCAGCCCTTCCCCAGGGACGGGTCACGTTGAAAATTTTCTTTTTTGATTTTACATAAGATCATTATTTTAAGAGACTACATTGGACTCGAGAATTGATTACTATACTGAAAATCATAGCATGTAACAAATTCAAACAACTTATTGGCACTGTTGACATATCTATCTTAGAAACTATTCAGATTGAAAGTAGAAAATAAACCATTCGTGTAGCCAATCATGGACAGATAATGAATGATTATATATGGTATATGATGCGCCAATTCCCCAATACCGGGTTGTAAGTGGCCATTTAATCTTTTAATATAAGCTCATTTGTCTGTTATAAGTAAATGTTCAGCCCATTTGCAGTGGTTTAGAATTTTTATTCAAACAATCAAAAAAGGGAATACGAGTTCCATAAAATTCAAAAGTAACACAAAGATTCAGAACACTTCATCCTTTCCAAACCCATGCTCTCTTGACTCTTGTTCAGCACTCAATTCCTAATCAGGCTCTTCAGTAGACACCCACCCACAGAAACTCAGAACTTAAAAAACTTCCGAGGCGACTAAATTTCATCCAACAAAGTAAAAAATTATGACAAGAACGTATACCCAGAAGAGTAAAAACCTAGCCAAAAGTCAAGCCAGATAACCTTGCCCGTGTGGCCCTGTAAGGTCCTGCAGCAAACCAGATCCGTAGGGCTGAAGCTGATCGCTGTCTTCCCATGATTCCTCGCGTAGGTAGATACTGTAACCCATTAACACGGTATGAGACCACCAA
Source organism: Dactylorhiza incarnata (assembly GCA_033032865.1). Lineage (NCBI taxonomy): Eukaryota > Viridiplantae > Streptophyta > Magnoliopsida > Asparagales > Orchidaceae > Dactylorhiza > Dactylorhiza incarnata. The sequence goes on from JAWHQI010000394.1 coordinate 1,699,502, forward strand.
AATTCAAAAGAAAAAAAAAAAGGAAAAATGAAAGTGAGGAGCTCCACCATCTGTGTCGAGGAGAAGCTGTCTCCTCTGAGTGAGCCGCTCCCGAAGCGCATTCACCGTCTCCGTCGCGGTGACGTGCCGCTCCTTCAGCTCCGCGACCGACATCAAGAATGACTGGAACTAAGACTAAACCGCCGGAGGAGTATCAGCAGTCGCCGGCCATCGTAAATGGCGCCTTATGAGCTCGAATGGAACCCTAATTTCACAACACCGCTGCGTCGAATCAGCAAGAAAGAAATTCCCGGAAGAAACAGGGAATTAGGTGATTTGGGCTGCTGGGTCTTTGGGAAGAGATCGAAGAGAGGGTCAGAGAGAGAGAAGAGAGAGAGCTCATCAGTGCTCGCTGACGTAGGAGTGTGAACGGTGTTAAACATGACGGGAAAAACGCCGTTCGTTTGGGGTCCACCCACCCCGCCGTCATAACATTACTGGGACGTAGTGGCAAAAACAGGTAATTCGGAGTAATTACAATTTGAGGAACCAGGCTGCTAATAGCGAATTCACCGTGATGTACGGGGGATGCCAACATCCACAATTCCCCCGTTATGAGTGGTGTCAGTAATGAGAGAAATTTTTTACATCCGGGTTCCTTTCCAAAATCAGAGTCCAGGTACCATGACATACTTTCACGTGAAAAAGTAATGGTTGAGATCTAAAATAAAAAAACCGTAAAGAAAAAGTGAACCCGTTTCTATCTCCATGGAACTCCATTCGATCTCTATAGAGCTCATCCCGGAGTCCGGGACGCGGATATAAAAATTAACCGCCCACTACCAAGGCACCACTCTGCCCACTGATGAGTCCAGTTTATATAGTGATTTCCGGATTCATCTGGGTTAGGTTTCATGCACTTGCACTTCACTTTAGGCCCATATTTAATTCTATTTGATCACGATGCCCATTTCATTGCTTAGTGCACATTTATGCCCCATCTTGGTGTGATTTCATGTATTTTTGGGTCTAGTATTTTTCCTGCAGGCCCTGGGATCGCGTGAACGTTCGGGATGGAGCGGGGCAATTTTTGGCCTAAAAAGCCTCTGATCGTGCGCATTCCTTCGCGCACGATCAGGCGCACGACCAGTGGTCGTGCGTTAATTCCCTTCCCTGATAGAGCGTCGGCGCACGATCACAGGCATTCCTTCGCGCACGACCACTGGTCGTGCGCCACTGATCGTGCGCAATTTTTTGCCATTCTGAAATGTGCTACAGGTTGTTCCCGCACGCTCACTGGCATTCCTTCGCGCACGACCACTGGTCGTGCGCCACTGGTCGTGTGCATTCAAAAATCTGCAAACTATAAAAGCGCTGGTTCCGCCCTAATCCGGATTGAGACCGATTTCCTCCGTCGTTTTCCACGTTTTTTGCAGGGTTTCGCCTCCTTCTTCACCGCCCACCTTAGGGAGGAGCTCCGGGCAAGCTTTCAACGCCAAATCTTCGCCGGAGCTTCCTCTTGGCCATCTCCTTCATCTAAGAGCTTCAAGAAGGGAGTCAACCTAGCTCTCACATTCAAGATCGGAGCAGCTTGTGTGATCATTCCACCAGTTCGTGACACGAAGAAAACGGGTCCATTGGAGAGTAGTGACAGCTCTCCCTACCCCGGACGCAGTCGAGGACCGAGCTTAGACGCGGATTGACAACCCGGCGATTCCTTCCGTGAATCCTCAACAAGACTTCGGAGCCGGTCGATTTCGCACACTCACCTCCTCTTGCAGTTGATAGCTTAGTTAGGTTTCCTTATTTTTGATGAAGTATACTTTTATTTGTTAACATTAGTATGAAATCATGTCTATGTGATTGAGTAATCTTGTTATATTTTCATTTGAGGTGTGTCTTGTGGTGTGGATTGTTTGTTGTGTTGTGCCGCCCTAACAATTGTTAGTGGTGTGCTTTGCGAAGAGGTGCTTGCGACCCTCATTCCGCCGTTCTCTTCACTCCATCCGCTAGCCTACTCTTCCATCCGCCTAGCGATTCGGAGCATAGCGGCCCGTGTAATCCACTCGCCTAACGAAGCAGCGCGCTCAAGGCCTGCATAGTTTGATTCTGCTTGCCTACTCGTCCATCCGCCCTTGCGACGCAGTGCGCTCAAGGCCTGCCTAGTCTCCATCCCGCCAAGCGAAGCATTGCATAGCGGCATTGCATAGGAGTAGTTATAGCATTTTCTCTTTATTTTCCAAACCAAAACCCCCGTTTCCGCAACCCATCCGACATAAAGGACTTCAGTCTCAAGTCCTTCCTCGATAGATAACTCCACCTTACTGTGTTCCTTTGAGATCGATACTTGGGGATTCATTCCCATTTTATATTACTTGAACGATCGGTACACAGCCTTTTCGTGCCGCAGTCTTACTACCGCCTATAGCGGTGTGCTAAGATTTGTGCATCAAGTTTTTGGCGCCGTTGCCGGGGAACACAGACGTGTGAGTTTTCTGGAGAGGGAGAATCTGAGCGAGAAGCCCTTCCCTTTGTATATTGCATTCTTTTGTTTTGTTTCTTCCTATTATGTTTTCCTGTTTTATATTAGGTTGCTTTAGTAATCAGTGTTAGGTGTAGTATTTTGCACAACAATGTCTTTCTTTTTGAATCTTATTATCTTCACATCATGTGGGCTGCATTCAATATTCGTTGTCGTTGGTGTGGAGATATTTCTCACGCTAGTGATAGATGCCCTACGGAAGATGGTGGGCATAATTCTCGTGGCCCGGTGTACGGGGCACCATTTTCCTATGGTTCTTCATGCCCTGTGCCCAAGTCTTATGGCCACTCGTCCTCGCCGCATACACCATTTTTATATTCCTCCCCGGCCCCTCAAGGACCAAGGAGTAATATAAAACGGTGCTTGTTCTGTCAAAGCATGGATCACGCCCTGAAGGACTGTGCCGAGTATCTTCGCCAATTGGACGAGGATGATGAGCCGGATATCCGGATCGTCCCGACTCCTACTTCTGGAGGCACGCCTTCAACATCTGGTTATATGTCCGTGTCACCTTTATGCTTTGAAGGGGATGATGTGGACACAGTCACCAGATGCGCGGCTGATCTAGGCTCTGACATGGCCGAGCCTATCTCCCCTGTGCATATATCACTGTGCGTAGATTCGATTCTTTGTGAGGAATCGATGCTTGACTTTTATTCAAGCACTGCTCCTTCCCCTTTTGTGCATACTACTACGCTCGTCTCTGACGACATTGTTTATGATGTGTCGCAAGACGAGGCCGGCGATCTATGTTTTGTGCCTACTCCTATGGAGGAGGACAACCTTCTAGGTGAAGAGGAGCTTTCCTCAGTACCGGTGGAGGAAGTCCAAATCTCAGGCATGGCCACTGTTGATCCCGCCGAACTTTGCAGCATTGATGACAATGCAGACATTATTTTACTTTCCCAATCTAATGGGAGTGAGACCGGAAACACTCCCCCGCTTGATTTTTATTTAAGTCATTCTTCTCTTTTATTTCTTGACCCCCCTTCTGCTATAACTGAGCCTGTGCAGGTTGAGTCTTCGCAGGTACATAAGGAGGACTTGGAGCTTCCAGCTCAGGTCAATGATGATAGCATCCTCATGCGCGAGGAGGTTGATCCCTCCTCCGATGAGGAAGCTCCAACATTGATCTCTTCCTCCTGCTACCCCCCTGATGACGATACCTTGCTGAGCAAGGATTTTTTATGCGAGATGAGTGAGGACCAGGCCTCCTCCTCTTCTTACATTATGTTTCCTCTACCTGCGGTTTGTGGGTATTATTATACAGGTAGAGAGGTAACTGCTCTGTCACCGTATCGGTACCCGCTACCAAAACGGATAATAGAACAACTACCTGTGCACTTTTCTTTTCATAGGCCTATAAGCTAGAACTGTACAAATGCCAAATAAGTCGTGCCGGGATGACAATAACCCCAGTAGTTATCTTACTTTTCTTGCAATTTCAATTTATCCAGTTTGTTTAGTTCGTTGCTTTTCTTTTTAGCATTTCTGCTTTCTTTTGTTTTTGTGGAGCTCACCCTTGCAGGTCATCTCCTGGTTGGCGGAAGCTGCTCTTTGTCTATGTTTTCATGCGTCTTCTGGTATGCTCATTTCTGAGCATTGGGTACCCTCTTCCCCTAACTTTGTTTTAGAATATCTTAATGCATAGTTTAAGTCTGGGGGAGAGTAGTTTTGTTTACCCGCTCATGTGCACGAGTGCACTGCATACTAGAAGCTTCTATTTAAGTTATTGTTCATTTTCATTGCACACCACAGCAACCACTTGAACGTATACTTAGTTGTTGGCGCGTCTTGAGTGGAACTCCTTCCTTTGTGTGATTGGGAAAATCATTGTGCTGGCTTTTAAATTATGTAGTGGAGTAAAATGTTGACTCCGGTGTTCCTAGTCTAAAGCTTTTGTGAGCATAGAGATTTGTGTAAATTAGATTCCTTTTTATACTATTAGTCTTATACATTTCTATTATTGTAAATGTCGTTTACTTTAATCAAATGGTGAATCCGGTCTGCATCAAAAGGTAGAATAGGGATGTGTGTAAATTATCGCTAGACGTGTATTGCCTGAGCCGGGAGAAAGGATAATTTTTCTCGGTGACTAAGAACTCGCCCCAAGCGATTCTTGAAGCATTGGCATAGGATAATTCTGTTGCGCAAGAATGACGTAGACCATCATTTTGGCCCGGTTGAGCCTTTGTGCCAATCCTGATATCTTATCCTCGTTAGCCCATTTGTGCCTACCTCATCCCTTTGATTCAGCCCCACATTTTATTCCACCAAAACCAAAAAGTCGATCCTAGTCACATACCCAAAGCTGAGCTTTAGCTGTTTTCAAATTTGTATTTTGGAATGTTGATGTGGTGATGTTAAATTTGGAGATGTGGTTGTACTCCCTTGAACATTTGCTGAATTTGAAAAAATATATAATTAGAAAAAGAAATGAAATGAGAAGAAAAGAAAAGAAAAATGAGAATGAGTTTAATTGAAAATCTATTTGAGATATGTATTTTGGAGTAGGCGGTGCACATACCCATGCGTTCAGGTCCAAGTCTGGGGGTGTGGTGCATCCGCGTGTTTTTGTAGCTACGGGGACAGTGTTATTGTTTAAGCTCATTTGGGTTAGGTGCTTTAAGCCGTCTTGTTTATCATTGTTTACCTCACCGTAACCCAAGCCCCATGAAAAAACTTAAGTCCTACTGACTCACGCTCTGAACTAATCTAGTGCTGTGGAGAGAATGTGACCGGGCGAGCTTATGGTCTTCGACACCGATGGATTTCGGTGTAGTTTATCCCAAACCCCAGCTTGGGAAATGCTCATCTCAGCGTGTGTTTTACTTTCTCCGTATGCGTGACCGATTGATTCACCGTGATTCATTTTTTGAGTAGTAGTAATATTTATTTACTCCATTAGAAATATATAAACTATGTGTATAATTAGAAACCTTATCTACTATTTCTCTATGCACTTGGGCATGCGACTTCGCATGGTACTCCTCGGTGTAATTTTAAGCTAGCTATTTACTTTTCCCCGCCTGCTTAGGATGTGTTTGCTCGGGACGTGCAAACAGGTAAGTCTGGGGGTGTAATGAGTCCAGTTTATATAGTGATTTCCGGACACATCTGGGCTAGGTTTCATGCACTTGCACTTCACTTTAGGCCCATATTTAATTCTATTTGATCACGATGCCCATTTCATTGCTTAGTGCACATTTATGCCCCATCTTGGTGTGATTTCATGTATTTTTGGGTCTAGTATTTTTCCTGCAGGCCCTGGGATCGCGTGAACGTTCGGGATGGAGCGGGGCAATTTTTGGCCTAAAAAGCCTCTGATCGTGCGCATTCCTTCGCGCACGATCAGGCGCACGACCAGTGGTCGTGCGTTAATTCCCTTCCCTGATAGAGCGTCGGCGCACGATCACAGGCATTCCTTCGCGCACGACCACTGGTCGTGCGCCACTGATCGTGCGCAATTTTTTGCCATTCTGAAATGTGCTACAGGTTGTTCCCGCACGCTCACTGGCATTCCTTCGCGCACGACCACTGGTCGTGCGCCACTGGTCGTGTGCATTCAAAAATCTGCAAACTATAAAAGCGCTGGTTCCGCCCTAATCCGGATTGAGACCGATTTCCTCCGCCGTTTTCCACGTTTTTTGCAGGGTTTCGCCTCCTTCTTCACCGCCCACCTTAGGGAGGAGCTCCGGGCAAGCTTTCAACGCCAAATCTTCGCCGGAGCTTCCTCTTGGCCATCTCCTTCATCTAAGAGCTTCAAGAAGGGAGTCAACCTAGCTCTCACATTCAAGATCGGAGCAGCTTGTGTGATCATTCCACCGGTTCGTGACACAAAGAAGACGGGTCCATTGGAGAGTAGTGACAACTCTCCCTACCCCGGACGCAGTCGAGGACCGAGCTTGAACGCGGATTGACAACCCGGCGATTCCTTCCGTGAATCCTCAACAAGACTTCGGAGCCGGTCGATTTCGCACACTCATCTCCTCTTGCAGTTGATAGCTTAGTCAGGTTTCCTTATTTTTGATGAAGTATACTTTTCTTTGTTAACATTAGTATGAAATCGTGTCTATGTGATTGAGTAATCTTGTTATATTTTCATTTGAGGTGTGTCTTGTGGTGTGGATTGTTTGTTGTGTTGTGCCGCCCTAACAATTGTTAGTGGTGTGCTTTGCGAAGAGGTGCTTGCGACCCTCATTCCGCCGTTCTCTCCACTCCATCCGCTAGCCTACTCTTCCATCTGCCTAGCGATTCAGAGCATAGCGGCCCGTGTAATCCACTCGCCTAACGAAGCAGCGCGCTCAAGGCCTGCATAGTTTGATTCCGCTTGCCTACTCGTCCATCCGCCCTTGCGACGCAGTGCGCTCAAGGCCTGCCTAGTCTCCATCCCGCCAAGCGAAGCATTTTATAGCGGCATTACATAGAAGTAGTTATAGCATTTTCTCTTTATTTTCCAAACCAAAACCCCCGTTTCCGCAACCCATCCGACATAAAGGACTTCAATCTCAAGTCCTTCCTCGATAGATAGCTCCACCTTACTGTGTTCCTTTGAGATCGATACTTGGGGATTCATTCCCATTTTATATTACTTGAACGATCGGTACACTGCCGTTTCGTGCCGCAGTCTTACTACCGCCTATAACGGTGTGCTAAGATTTGTGCATCACCCACCAACGCCACGACCGCACTCGCCGCTATGACCGCCACTCGATCGTTCGGCCTCCGCTCCGGCCGTGCGGCCGCTGCCTCACGGCTGCCCCGACCATGCGGCCTCCGCTCCAGCCGAGCGGCCGCAGTGCGACCGCAGCCGCACGGCCACCGCCGCCACATAGTGACTTACCTGCGCGACCTACACATGAGAATTCGAACACACTCCCATGATGGGGATGCGCATAGTAAAATCCTCCATCATAATGGGGGTGCAAACAGCCAAAATCCTCATCATTGGGGTGCACATAGTAAAATCCGTCATCATGGGATTGCAAATAGTAAAACATTATATCATGGGTTTGCGGATAGCCACACCCCTTAACAGCACAATTATCAACCCCCACCCCTCAGAATATAAAAAGGACCAAGAATATTCATTTGTGAGGACATTATCTTCTACGCCTAAGAGAGCTCCAGAGTTTTTCTTCGAAGATCTCCCTGAGTTCTCATTCGGCACTTGAAGATCTCCTTCAGGTTCGAAGATCATTTGAACACTGCTCGAAGACCTCCTTTGGCCTTTGAACCTTCGACTCTCGAAGATCTTTTTCGGGTTCGAAGATCCCTTAAAGACTGCTCGAAAACCTCATTCGGCCATTGAAGATTCCTTCTAAGCCTCGAAGATCTCATTTGCTCCTCGAAGGTCCCCTCAAAGGCAGCTCGACGACCTCATCCAGCTCCGTCCTTCGAGCCTAGAGACTCGTTGCCGCATTCATCATTTTAGATCGCTTCAAACATGGGAGGATCCAGAGGGGGGCCCGAGGGACACTGACACCCCCATTATTTTCCAAAATTGTTAGTGAATTTGGATTCCTCTCGTCGAGGCAATGAATTTCGACTACTTATATGTCAAAAACGGTGGGCAGAGATGAGGGAGAAACAACTCTGATAAGATGGAAGCGTTCTCACGACGTCGCGTAAATAATTTATTTTGGGACAAATGTTGACTATTCGTGGACCAAAGTTGGCTATTCACAGGCCAAATTTGGCTATTCGCAGGCCAAGTTCAGCTACGTGCACCCCCAAAATTAATTTTCAACATATGACCCACGACCCTCCTACTCACCCCGCCAGCAATTGTGTTTAGAAATTTTTTGTGCACCACCATTTATAATTTTCTGGATCCGTCACTGGCTTCAAAGCGCGCTCATCACCACCACACTCCAAGCAACTTCCATGATCCTGAGGAATCATTGTAACGAGCAGTGGTCTGTCACCCTCAAGAGATAGTTTTTGTAACCCCAAAAAATAGTGAAACTTGGTCGGCATGATCCGGACCAGTGTTTTTTTACCATTTTCGAGTTTTCCCACGCTAAAAGTCTCCTTGTCAGCTGTTAGTCTTCTCTGTAATTGTTTGCGTACTCGGCTCACTCTCAGGCTGAGACGGTTCAACTCGACCAGTCTATAAAAACATGAGCGACCCGCAACAAAATTGTAAATTAATTTTATTATATTAAAAAATAAAATCTGAAATAAAGAAGAATAATTTAGAAAAGATGAATATTTAATCAAATGATATTTTTCATTGTATAATAGTATAAATTATTTCGATCTATTTTAGTTTTGTAATATCGCCATCTAAATAGATATTTATCAATCTCCACGTCTCCAACAAAATTTTGCAAATTTTAGTTTCCATGTGATCCAATTTTAACATTTTGCTTTATTTAATATAAAATCTCAAAAAAAAAAGAGAGGAGAAAAGAGTATTTCTCTTTATTTATTTAAGGATTAAAATTAAATTATCGTCTACTGATCTACTCATGCTTATTTTGTATTTTTAAATAAAACAAATTTTCAATAATTTGCTTAATGAGAATTGAGAACTGTATTTATTTAAGGATAAAACAAATTTTCAATATTTTGTATTTTTAAATAAAACAAATTTTCAATAATTTGCTTATTTATTTAAGGATAAAAAAATTATGTTTCTAAAAAACGTGTTCATTATTTCTAGTCGTCCGGATAACCCAGTAGGAATTTTTTTTATGGCAATTGTTATAAGCACACCAATTTTGGCTATACGCACACCAATTTCTATGAGTTATTACGCGTCTTTTAAAAATAAGTCTTGTACATGCATTTTTAGGAAAAATATTCAACACTGAAATTGTAGATATCGTCGAGATCTATAACTTTCGTGTTGAACATTTTTCCTAAAAATGCACGCACAAGGCGTATTGTCGCCCTGATCGTAACTATAACAAATATTTAGCGAATTTTTGAAAATACGCCTTGTACATGCATTTTTAGGAAAAATGTTCAACACGAAAGTTGTAGATCTCGACGAGATCTACAATTTATGTGTTGAACACTTTTCCTAAAAATGCATGTACAAGGCGTATTTTCAAAAGACGCGAAATAACTCATAGAAATTGGTGTGCGAATAGCCAAAACTGGTGTGCTTATAACAATTGCCTTTTTTTTTTATATATGCAGCGTTCCTACAAGAAAGTGCGAAATTGATTTTGTATGCTAAGATATATATTTTTTTACAAATAAAAATCGTAATATCGATTGATTTTTTTTTTACGATCATTTTAAGATCTCATAAGGATATGTTTTGTATAAAGGTTGCAAAAATATTACGGTAGAAAAGATGTTTTTGTTAGTGTTAAATACAACTGTATTTTTGTCTGCAAAAAAGGTCTGAAAATACAGTTTTTTGGAACTGTATTTTCGATACAACTGTAGTTAATTGGGAAAATACAGTCCTACGCTTAGAGCATGGAACACTAGTATAAAAGTATTTCTCCGGAGCAGGACCATTATTTCTATTCTCCGGTTGACATGGATGCTAACTAGTCAACCCGATGCTCCAAGATACGCCCACCATTGTCTAAGCGCTTCTCGACTCGTTGGCCCCGCAATATCCAATTTGGAAGAAATTTGGCTATTCACAGAGCACCATTAGAGAAGTATCCTCTCTCGCGCACGTCATATCTCATTTAAGTGGGAGTGTATTTTTACTAGTGTTTTAGTTTTTGTAACAAGAGATTCAAGGTCTGCTTGGCACGATGGTGGCAGTCGTGAACACGGCGGTGGCTATGAACCGTCCTTTATGAACGCCGACCCCGCCTAAAGAGCTCCATCCACTTTTATGTTCAAAGTTAACTTTTTTTTTTGTCGGTTCATAATCGTTCTCCTGTAAAACACATATTTTATGATGATGATATTTTTGTCCAAACTCGTTGGAACAAATCATCGTGAGAAACGGACACGTATATTTTACTTCAATCTCGTATATTATAACATTAATCATTGGCAGTGATATGAATAACACATGTAGATAAATTAATAATTTATTTCCCAATCACTTAACAGCAAATGGTGCTGCATCAGAAAGTTAAAGGAAGCACATAACTGCATAAGCATGCATTAAAAAAAAAGCCAAAAGCTATTTATCTTCCGTAAGGAATTGAGAGGTGGGAATTGAAATTGAGGCCAATTTTAATTCTAGAGTTCGGCTCGGGGCAGGAATTCGATCGCATAAAATGGAATTGGCAATTCCGCCATTTGGCTGCAGGTAGAAATATAATGATAGGAATTCTTTCTACACAAAAATCTAAATGCATACGCAAACACCCTTTAACTCTACGCATGTAAGCAAATAATAATAAACTACGGCGGAATTGGATTTTTTTTCCCGGATTTTCATAAAATCCAATACTGCTGGGCGGGTTAGCGTCGGTTTCCAAACTTACTGAAAATCTCTGATTTCGATCTCTCTCGACCTGTTTGAACTCGACCCTATCAAAATTGTGCTGAAACAGACGAAACAATTGAAAATTCAAAACAAAAATCAGGACCCGCAAAATTCTTCATAAACATACACACATTATATATCTGTTATGTATTACTATCTGCAAGGTAGACTGCATCTTTTAGTGTAAAATAGACTGAGAATATAATGAATAACCTAAATATTATAACAAAGATAATATATAAAATAAGCTAGATTTGCTAACATCATGAAAATATTCTGGACCGTTGGATCAAACTAATCAACACCATCGGATTAGAAAAACAAATAAGAGAGGGTTAGAAACTGCATGCCATAATCATCTGAACTCCAATTTCAACAATGGGAGCAGACAGAAATGAAAATCACATGTAAAAAGCCGGCAAATGAGCACCATCCATCTCACTAATTTATGTAAATAGGTCGATCCGTGTGAAATGGTCGCCTCGCAATATACAACGCAGCGAAACCAAACCTTTTCATAGGCGCTAGCGAGAAAATTACCAGAGGGACGTGCTCATCTGGATCAAAAATGTTTTTTTTTTTCCTTTTTCTGGTAGCAAATGAAGGAAAATCCAAACCCACAAAGCACACTTGTTCTGTAATTATACAAGAAACAATATATCTACTGCAAATATTTCTCTTACAGACCTTTAGCATTTAAATTTTCTAGCCGTTACATAACCTAGCTTTCAAATTTAATGGCCTGGAGGGATATAAACAGTACAAGATTACCATAAGTTACCGTTATGATGGATCTAGATCAAAGTAGCCTCTTGAAATTCTTGCTGGTGGCTTGGTACGAGCGAAATAACAAACCGACGCCAACTCCGACACCGAGGCAAATTCCGAGGCTGATCCCGACGCCGACCCTAACTCCGGCATTGAACCACGAGAGGTCTCCGTCCTCATCTTCGAAGTACTCTGATCTCGCGTATAAGCTGCTATAATCCGTGTTGCTATGGTTGTCAAAATTATAGTCGTGGTACTCTGATAGCTGCAAAAAAATGTAGAGTTACAAACATGTGAACAAGAAATAAAGGCTACGATGATAATCCAAGAGAATTCTTCTGTTACAAACACAAAAATTGGATTGCAATGAAAATTGAAAATCAGATACAATAACGACGAATACTCGTGTGACCTCAGGAGTCTTGTTCCTCCTTGAAGTCCCTCTCCCAATGAGAGATAACAACTCTAAATGATCAAAGATATCTAATACTCTCAAGTCCCCCCCCCCCCCCCCCCCCCCCCCCCCCCCTATAGGGAGGAAGGGTCACTTGCAATTTACCCTAACACCCCTTACAAAATAAAATTACATAACGACCAAAACAAAATAGCAGGCTCAATGACATCTTTGCCGTGTGTGCCTAACTTAATCCGATGGTTATAGGAAGATTTCCCTAATGACACTGTTAATAAGATAAATTAAATATGCTCACAACATTAATGATTGAAAATCCTAATAACATTAATGACTGAATATGCTAATAATATTGATGTCAAAATAAACTAAATATGCTGACTGATACCAAGAAGAGCAAAAACTTGAACTAAAATAAAAAAAGAGTTACTAAACAAATACTAAAAGAGTAAAAGGCCAATTACATAAAAGACAACCATAATTAAAAATACAATATTAATAAATGATAAGACTGGAGAGACGACTTTGAATCTTCTCTCGTCATGAGGAGGGTTGTCTGAGAGTGTGTATACGTATCCTTCATCCAAGAGGAACATATATGTATCAATACACTGATCTTGAAAATTGACATTATCCCCAAGGTCGAACGAGGGAACTTTTGCGATAGATGGGGGGAAAGGCCGAGACGGATACCCCAACAGACGCCAGGATCACAATGGTGGCTTGTGCGTAGTTGTTTAGATTCATTTTAGACCTATAATTTCTTTATTTGATGGACGACTTACTAGTTTTCAAGTGTTGTTTTTCTCTACCATTCTCATTTTCTCATTCATTGCTTTTCTCCATACTTGATCTGTTACTGCTTCTTCGAATGAAGTTGGTGCCTGGACATTAATTCTATATCACAAGATTGATATATGTCGCTTAATAATCTCATTCTTTTGGGCGATGATGATGATGAGCTGTCTAATGGGGAGCTTGGTGAATCTGGGTATATGACTATTTCTTCATCTAATTCTGAAGTTACATTTTCTTCTGGTTCAACTCTGGCTGTTGCCTGGACTGGATGGTATCAGATAAATGTACTCCAGATGATGAAATTGGCTCATGTTATGATGCCCAGTCCCACTACTGACTTTCATTGAAAATCATATCTCTAGAAATGATTAACTTATTTGTCTTTAGTTGATACAATATGTATCCTTTTGATTCGTCATTGTAACCCAAATATATGCCTTTTCACTCTTCTTCTCTAGCTTGTTTCTCTCATCACTGTGAATATAAGAATAGGCTATCAACCAAATATTTTTAGATGTCCCACTCTTGGTTTCCTTTTTACCAGGGCTTCATATAGAGTTATTTTCTCCAGAGCTCTAGTGGGAGATCTATTTAATATATAGATGATTGTGTTTAATGTCTCTGCCCAGAACTCAGTTGACAGTGATTTCTGGATCATCATAGTTCTTGTCATTTCTATTACTATCCTGTTTCTCCTCTCGACTACACCATTCTGCTATGGTGATTTACTTACTGTTAGCTGTCTGTGCATTCCATTATCCTTGCAATATAGAGTGAATTCTTTACAATCCTGTATTCGCCGAGTGGGCCCCCGGGACCCAAGAGGTCTTTTAAAACATTATTTTTCAGCACGGTTCAGGGCAGGAAGAGAGAGGGGCGAGCGGTGGGGGCGGAGGCCTCCCGCTCGCCCAGCTCGTGTAGGAGGCGAGCGGTGGAGGCGGGAGCCTCCCGCTCGCCCAACCAGCAGGGGGGCGAGAGGAGGAGGCCGCTGGCCCCTATCGCCACCGCCCCAGCAGGGGGGCGAGAGGAGGAGGCCGTTGGCCCCTCTCGCCCCCGCCCCAGCAAGGGGGGCGAGCCGAGGCAGGCGGCCTCGCGGTCTCGCCCCCGCCACAGCAAGGGGGCGAGAGGAGGAGGCCGCTGGCCCCTCTCGCCCCTGCCCCAGTAAGGGGGGCGAGCCGAGGCAGGCGGCCTCGCGGTCTCGCCCCCGCCCCAGCAGGGGGGCGAGCCGAGGCGGTCTGTCTCGCAGTATCGCCCCCGCCCCAGCAAGGGGGGCGAGCCGAGGCAGGCAGCCTCGCGGTCTCGCCCCTGCCCCAGCAAGGTGGGCGAGAGGAGGAGGGGCGGCCAACCCCCCTCTCGCCCCCGCCCCCGCCCCAGCAGGGGGGCGAGAGGAGGAGGGGTGGCCAGCCCCCCTCTCGCCCCCGCCCCAGCAAGGGGGCGAGAGGAGAGGGTGGCCTGCCCCCTCTCGCCCCAGCTCCAGTAAGGGTGGGGGTCTGCGTTTAGCGCCTCGGAATGACGAGATTTGGCTATTGGCAGGCCAAACTTGAGGGCATTTTCGTAATCTCGTAGGCCAGTTTCTGGCTATTGGCAGACCAAATCCAGAAATCTATAAATAGGACCAAGGGGGCACCATTTGGAGGGACTTTTCTTTTGGTCACTCTCTCCCCATGCTTCTTTGATGGGTGGAGAGAGCCTCCAAAGGTGCCCAAGCTTAGCTTTGGCTTGGAAGGGGAAGCGCACTAAGATCTTCCGGGTGTGTGGTGGGACCTCCTCGCTAAGTCCTTGGTATCATTCCTAGTTCCTTAGCCTCTTAGCCTAGAGCTCTCCCTTGGGAGAAGTAAGTGTGAGGTCACCCCCTAACTTGTTGAGGGCCCGAACTCCACAGAGACCAATTTATTGGTTTCAATATTTTGGTGCGGTGAGCGTGGCGAGTGACCAGCACAAGAAAATCTTAAGCTGAGCTCCATGGCTGGAGGTGAAGGAGGATCCGACCCAGGCCATTCGCAGCCCCCGGTGGCTGGAGTGACGTTGGAGATGTTTGAAAATTTCAAGCGGGATGTCCTGCAGACCTTGCAGGTAGCTTTCGCCACGATAGGCGAAGGCAGGAGAGGAAGTGGTCCGGAGGTCCCATCTCAGCAGGTGGGCGAGAGCCCTCCCGGCCAGCAATCCAGGAAGGAGGTACCAGTGGGGGGGAGTGGGGAGGCATTCGACCCCCACTCGCCCGGTCCCCAAGGAGGGGGCGAGTGGGGAGGAGCCATACCCCCACTCGCCCAGCTCCAAGGGGGCGAATGGGGAGGCGGCCAACCCCCACTCGCCCAGCTCCAAAGGGGGGCGAGCACTCTGAAGGAGAAGGCAAGAGATTGGTTCCACCAGCTCCCCGGGGGGGGGGGGGGGGGGGTCTATCTATGCCTTCGAAGACTTGCGTCGAGGTTTCCTGCTACGCTTCTCGACGTCAAGGAAGAGGAAGGATGCCGAAACACTTTTCAAGATTAGACAAGAGCCAAGGGAGTCGCTGGCTCGTTACGTGGATAGGTTCCAGGAAGAGGTTTTGCTTGTCCAAGAGGTACCAGGGTTTACCCTCCAGCTCGCCTTCATAGTAGGGCTGCGGGAGGGGTTCTTCAAAATGAGCTTAAAGCGGAAGACCCCCTTGTCCTTCGAGGAATTGATGGAAAGGGCGACGGAAGAAATCGAAAGTGAGGAGGCCAACCCGGAGTTCGCAAGAAGGTTGGCCAAGCTAAGTGTGTCGGAGGCAAGACAACAGGGGGGAAGGTAGATGCTCCCAAGAGGAAGTCCGACTAAGAAGAGGACAACTTCCAGGGAGAGAGGCCTGACCTCCCAGGGTGGAGGCAGGGACCAAAGGCACCCTCTCCACCACCTCAGCAAACCATGGCAATTGGGGGAGGAAGAAGGAGGAGAGCCAGGAAAGCAGAAAGAAGAGGAAGAAGATGGGATGAGGTTGTGTTACCCTACTGTGACTTCCACGATGAGGAAGGTCACGCGACGTCCGCCTGCCCTGAGTTCTTGGAAATGAGGGAGGCAAGGGGTCCAAGGCAGCAACAGTGACAACCGGAAGAGGTCGAGGAAGACCAGGTCTGGGAGTAGGAGACCAAGTTTTGGTTTCCATACTTAGTTTTTTCTACCCTTAAGTCCATGTGGTGCGATGTTTCGTTTCCGTGCTTAGTTTTTTCTCGCATGTATTATGATGATTAATATAATGAAAATGTTTCGGAAGTGCTTAGCCCCGATGCTGGCCCGCTGACCAGGCTCCCATCAAGCTGGCAGGGCCGGGAACCGCTCGGTGGCCGGATGTTTCAGAAGTACTTAGCCCCGATGCTGGTCCGCTGACCAGGCTCCCACCAAGCTGGCAGGGCCGGGAACCGCTCGGTGGCCGGATGTTTCAGAAGTACTTAGCCCCGATGCTGGCCCGCTGACCAGGCCCCCATCAAGCTGGCAGGGCCGGGAACCGCTCGGTGGCCGGAGGTTTCAGAAGTACTTAGCCGCGATGCTGGCCCGCTGACCAGGCTCCCACCAAGCTGGCAGGGCCGGGAACCGCTCGGTGGACGGATGTTTCAGAAGTACTTAGCCCCGATGTTGGCCCGCTGACCAGGCTCCCACCTAGCTAGCAGGGCCGGGAACCGCTCGGTGGCAGGAAGGTAAGTACTTAGCCCCGATGCTGGCCCGCTGACCAGGCTCCCACCTAGCTGGCAGGGCCGGGAACCGCTCGGTGGTAGGAAGGAAAGTACTTAGCCCCGATGCTGGCCCGCTGACCAGGCCCTCACCTAGCTAGCAGGGTCGGGAACCGCTCGGTGGCCGGAAGTTCTCAAAGTACTTAGCCCCGATGCTGGCCCGCTGACAAGGCTCTCACCTAGCTGGCAGGGCCGGGAACCGCTCGGTGGCCGGAAGTTCTCAAAGTACTTAGCCCCGATGCTGACCCGCTGACCAGACTCCCATCAAGCTTGTAACACCCCAGATTTCCCCAGCAAAAGAAAGAGGGTTGCTGTAAGGCGCTAATGCCAGGCGTTATGGTTAATGCTAGGCGTTAGGTCCTTCTCGAGAAATTGTTTATGTTCTTCTCGAGAAATGTTTGTAGCACCCCAAAGTTCCCCAGCAGATTGTTAAGTCTGAGAGCTAGCGCCAGGCGTTAGCCTAGGACTTAAGCGTGTCGTCGGATCGACGAGACGGCAGCCCGATCGACGGGACAGGATGTCGATTGGCGTTAGAGCTAACGCCAGCGTTAGCTTCCCGTCGATTTTCCTTAAGCGACTGGTCAGCGGCTGTGGATAAGTTCGGCCACCGCCTTAGGGGCTAACGCCCGCGTTAAGTGCTAACGCCCGCGTTAGCTAAGAAAATATATAAGGCAGTCAAATTCAATTTCCCTTCTAAATTCTGATTCCAAACTCTTTCCAAAGGCAGAGAAGTCGTGACCAGAAGGAAGGAGGTCTCTTTTGGCTAGCCGTACGTTGTGCCGAGGGCAAATCCGTGGAGGAGATTGCTTGCGTGTTTGTGCCATCATCGATTCAGAGGAGAGGGAGTTGTTTCAAAAGATTTCAGCCGATTTCCTTTCGGTTCTATGGCACCGAAACAAGCGCCAAGGGTAATGATTCTCTTCCCTTCATCTTTGGACATGTGCGTCCTTTGATTTGCATGCTTAGGAAGACTTCTACTAATTAGTAGATGAGTTCTTCCGGTGGGTTGATGTTATCCCCACAAAATTTGCATATAGAGTCTGGAATGGTAGTACGGACATAGGCATGCTGTGTGAAGCCCATCTGGACAGGTTGGTCTGGATTGGTGATGTTGCTTGCTGTTCTGTTCGTTAACGCCAGGCGTTAGAGCTAACGCTGCGGTAGCGCCATATGTTGTGTTTTTCGGGTTCTGAGTACTGAGACGTGTTGTAGTGAGTTCTGGAGGTGTTACCCAAAAATTACCCGAAAATGAGCTAACGCCCAGCGTTAAGAGTAACGCCTAGTGTTAAGGGCTAACGCCCAGCGTTAATAAGTAACGCCGGAGACAGTAATCATTGAGATTGCTTATCGTGTTTGGACCTCGCCCCTGAGGCTGAGGTAATGACCCTGTGAGGTTATAGTTCGTCGGGCACAAGGGGAAGCCAAACCCGTGTCAGGCTAAGTTGAATCCTAACATTTATGAGCGCAGGCATAAGCTGAACCGAACCCGGGCCAGGCATAGGTGAATCCTGACATCTAGCTCATAACGATAGTGCCGGAACTTCGTGTGTATGACCTAGCTCAATCTGATCATCCAAGTTGAAAAAGGACTTGAGGATGACGTGTCGTGAGTGCACATAACGTGTGACTTGATGTCACCGTGTGATGAATGTTTCTATGCGGTGCTTAGACGCACCTGTGAAATATATACTGTTGTTGCTTGCCTGCAGGGAAGGAGCACCGCTGCCCCGAGCATGGGGTGAGGTCGTTATAAGCCTGGGTCAGCTAAAGCTGACCGGTTACTTGTTTTCCCACCGCTTGGTGGATTTGTTTGTACAGGTCCTGACGAGGCTAGCGGGAAATAGTGGGCTGAAGCCACTGCTGTTGTGTTGTGATGCGCTGAGCTGGCCCTCGAAGTCCGAGTTGATTTGTTTACTGTTTTCATGTGTGAGCGGCCTGCGTGCCGATGTTTGGAAGCCACCCTTGTTATAAACATGTTGTGAACAAACCTTGTAAATAACTTGTTGTATTTCATTCCTAGTTGCTAGTGTGGACAATGTATGAACTGGTTTTATCTGAAATTAAATGCTTCCGTTATGCGACTCTGTGGGCTGAGATGGTTATATTCTTAACTGTTTAATGTTAATATGTAACAGGGAGGGTGTTACAAAGCTGGCAGGGCTGGGAACCGCTCGGTGGCAGGAAGGAAAGTACTTAACCCCGATAATGGCCCGCTGACCAGACTCTCACCTAGCTGGCAGGGCCCGGAAGTTCTCAAAGTATTTAGCCCCGATGCTGGCCCGCTGACCAGACTCTCACCTAGCTGGCAGGGCCGGGAACCGCTCGGTGGCCGGAAGTTCTCAAAGTATTTAGCCCCGATGCTGGCCCGCTGACCAGGCTCTCACCTAGCTGGCAGGGCTGGGACCGCTCGGTGGCCGAAAGTTCTCAAAGTACTTAGCCCCGATGCTGGCCCGCTGACCAGGCTCCCATCAAGCTGGCAGGGCCAGGAACCGCTCGGTTGAAGGAAGAAAAGTATTTAGCCCCGATGCTGGCCCGCTGACCAGGCTCCCACCTAGCTGGCAGGGTCGAGAACCGCTCGGTGGCCGGAGGTTTTCAAAGTAATTTTTCCCCCGAGGTGGCTCCGCTAGCCGGGCTCTCGCTAGCCGGCAGGGTATGATGGCCTCTCGGGGAGGCTAAGTGATTTTCCCCCGAGGTGGCTCCGCTAGCCGGACTCTCACTAGCCGGCAGGGTAGGATGGCCTCTCGGGGAGGCTAAGTGACTTTTCCCCCGAGGAGGCTTCGCTAGCCGGGCTCTCACTAGCCGGAGGGGTAGGAAGGCCTCTCGGGGAGGGTAAGTATTTTTCCCCCGAGGTGGCTCCGCTAGCCGGGCTCTCACTAGCCGGCAGGATAGGATGACCTCTCGGGGAGGCTAAGTGACTTTTCCCCCGAGGAGGCTCCACTAGCCGGGCTCTCACTAGCCGGCAGGGTAGGAAGGCCTCTCGGGGAGGGTAAGTATTTTTCCCCCGAGGTGGCTCCGCTAGCCGGGCACTCGCTAGCCGGCAGGGTAGGATGGCCTCTCGGGGAGGCTAAGTGATTTTTCCCCCGAGGTGGCTCCGCTAGCCGGGCTCTCACTAGCAGGCAGGGTAGGATGGCCTCTCGGGGAGGCTAAGTGATTTTTCCCCCCGAGGTGGCTCCGCCAGTCGGGCTCTCACTAGCCGGCAGGGTAGGATGACCTCTCTGGAAGGCTTGAGTAAATTTTCACCGGGACGATGTGGGGTCTTCTCAATTTCACTCAGCGTCACTCACCGAATATGCAGGGTTGGACTTTTCTTTCCGAGCGTGTACCCCGCTCGAAAAGAGCGGGGATTGTGTATAACCCTGTATTCGCCGAGTGGGCCCCCGGGCCCCAAGGGGTCTTTTAAGACATTATTTTTCAGCACGGTCCAGGGCAGGAAGAGAGAGGGGCGAGCGGTGGGGGCGGAGGCCTCCCGCTCGCCCAGCTCGTGTAGGAGGCGAGCGGTGGAGGCGGGAGCCTCCCGCTCGCCCAACCAGCAGGGGGGGCGAGAGGAGGAGGCCGCTGGCCCCTCTCGCCCCCGCCCCAGCAAGGGGGGGCGAGCCGAGGCAGGCGGCCTCGCGGTCTCGCCCCCGCCCCAGCAGGGGGGCGAGCCGAGGCAGGCGGCCTCGCGGTCTCGCCCCCGCCCCAGCAGGGGGGCGAGCCGAGGCGGGCGGTCTCGCCCCCGCCCCCGCCCCAGAAGGGGGGTGAGAGGAGGAGGCCGCTGACCCCTCTCGCCCCCGCCCCAGCAAGGAGGGCGAGCCAAGGCAGGCGGCCTCGCGGTCTCGCCCCCGCCCCAGCAAGGGGGCGAGAGGAGGAGGCCGCTGGCCCCTCTCGCCCCCGCCCCAGTAAGGGGGGCGAGCCGAGGCAGGGGGCCTCGCGGTCTCGACCCCGCCCTAGCAGGGGGGCGAGCCGAGGCGGCCTGCCTCGCGGTCTCGCCCGCGCCCCAGCAGGGGGGCGAGAGGAGGTCGTTGGCCCCTCTCACCCCTGCCCCAGTAAGGGGGGCGAGCCGAGGTAGGCGGCCTCGCGGTCTCGCCCCCGCCCCAGCAATGGGGCGAGAGGAGGAGGCCGCTGGCCCCTCTCGCCTCCGCCCCAGTAAGGGGGGCGAGCCGAGGCAGGCGGCCTCGCGGTCTTGCCCCCGCCCCAGCAGGGGGGTGAGCCGAGGCGGCTTGCCTCGCGGTCTTGCCCCCGCCCCAGCAGGGGGGTGAGAGGAGGAGGCCGCTGGCCCCTCTCGCCCCCGCCCCAGTAAGGGGGGCGAGCCGAGGCAGGCGGCCTCGCGGTCTCGCCCCCGCCCCAGCAAGGGGGGCGAGAGGAGGAGGGGCGGCCAGCCCCCCTCTCGCCCCCGCCCCAGCAAGGGGGGCGAGAGGAGGAGGGGCGGCCAGCCCCCCTCTCGCCCCCGCCCCAGCAGAGGGCGAGAGGAGGAGGGGCGTCCAGCCCCCCTCTCGCCGCCTCCCCAGCAAGGGGGGCGAGAGGAGAGGGTGGCCTGCCCCCTCTCGCCCCAGCTCCAGTAAGGGTGGGGGTTTGCGTTTAGCGCCTCGGAATGGCGGGATTTGGCTATTGGCAGGCCAAACTTGAGGGCATTTTCGTAATCTCGTAGGCCAGTTTCTGGCTATTGGCATACCAAGTCCAGAAATCTATAAATAGGACCAAGGGGGCACCATTTGGAGGGACTTCTCTTTTGGCCACTCTCTCCCCATGCTTCTTTGGTGGGTGGAGAGAGCCTCCAATGGTGCCCAAGCTTAGCTTTGGCTTGGGAAGGGAAGCGCTCTAAGATCTTCCGGGTGTGTGGTGGGACCTCCTCGCTAAGCCCTTGGTCTTATTCCTAGTTCCTTAGCCTCTTAGCCTAGAGCTCTCCCTTAGGAGAAGTAAGTGTGAGGTCACCCCCAACTTGTTGAGGGCCCGAACTCCACAGAGACCAATTTATTGGTTTCAACAAATTCATTTGAAATAAACTCCGCCCCCCTCTGTCAGTTCTCAACATTTTGACCAGAAATTCAAATTGTTTTTCTACTAACAGTTTGAATTGTTTGAAAAATTGGAATGCTTGGGATTTATATTGCAGGAAGTAAATCCACATGAAATATGAGTAATCAAGAACTAGTAATAGATAATACCTTTTATTACCAATTGAAGGTTTTGATGATGGACTCCATAGATCTGCATGCACCAATTCCAGTGGCTGATCACTTTTCCATTCACCGGTATTTGGAAAATGTGTCCTGTGATGTTTCCCAAGTGCACATCCTTCACAGAACATTGGTTCTGGAGACATTACTGGTAGTGGTAAGCTATGAACTAAGTCCTCCTTATGCAGTTTTCTCAGATCTTGAATATTCAGGTGACCATATCTTCTGTGCCACACTTGTGTTGTTGTATTGTGTTGATCAATGCAGGAAAGTGCAAGATTCTTCCCTGGTTTGAGTATAAATGGAAATACACGATTTTTTGACATTTTTACTGACATTGGCAGCTTTGCATTGTTATCAAAAATGTCACATTGGTCTTGAGTAAATAGAATTTGGTTGCCTTTTGGATTAACTGGACAATGCTCAACAGATTTTGTGCTAAAGAGGGGACAAATTGAACACCATCAATATACCTTACTTCTCCCTTCTCTATTTTTACTATTATTGTTCCTTTTCCCTCTTATCTTTTCTAACCTCCCATTTTCCAATGCTACTTCAGATTTCTGGTTTTCATCTGATGAAGAAAAAAAGCTTATGTTTCATATCATATGACAGGAACATCCACTGTCTACATACCAAGTTTCATGGCTGCGTTTGTCTTCATTACCGGTAAAAACAATTGCTCAGTTTTATTTTCTATAAATCTGGCATCTTGTTTTTTATTGAACTAACAATCTGATGCAGGACGGGCATCACCACCCGTCTGCCACCCTGGATACCTGGCATCCCACCACGGCCCAGGGGTCCCACCGGGAGTCCATCCGATGAGCCTTATCAGGTCCCGCGGACTGTACACCCCAACCCATCCCCGACACCACCACAGGGCCGATAGGTTGTTGAGGCCAGGGCTCGATCCCCCGACCTCCTTGATAAAGAGTCCTCAGGCGGACTCTCATCACCAACTCAGGCGGACTCTCATCACCAGTTGGTGATGAGAGTCCGCCTGAGGACTCTTTATCAAGGAGGTCGGGGGATCGAGCCCAGGCCTCAACAACCTATCGGCCCTGTGGTGGTGCCGGGGATGGGTTGGGGTGTACGGTCCGCGGACCTGATAAGGCTCATCGAGTGGACTCCCGGTGGGACCCCTGGGCCGTGGTGGGATGCCAGGTATCCAGGGTGGCAGACGGGTGGTGATGCCCGTCCTGCATCACAATCTTTTGCTAAATGTGTTGATCTCTTACAGTTTTTGCATTTAAAGATGCAGTCTAGGGCTTCATGGTTTGATCGTTTGCACAAAACAGGATATTTGCGTCTTAATTTGCTGGAACTTTGGTTGCCTTTAATGAGTATTTTACTATTTTTTCTGATATTTTCAGCCTTCATCTTATCTTGTTCACTGCTATCTATTTTAGTTTGGAAGGCTTGATCATAATGAGTGGATTGTGTTCTAAGTCTGTCTTCATGGGATTGTAGTGATCCTAAGAGGGCTGATATTGATAGAGTTTCCAGATTTTTGGAATCTTCTATAACAGTAAGAATGTGATTAAAACTGGAGGGTAGACTTCTAAGAATTTTAGGCACGATTTTTCTATCTTCTATGACATCCCCTAAATTTCTGATTTGATTCACTATGTTTATAGCACGTGCCAAAAAAGCTTGAGCATTCTCCTCTTCTCTCATGAGGAGACTGTCAAGCTCCCTCCAATAGTCCAATATGTTTATAGTTTAATTGAAATTACCTGATTTGTTCCTTTATATTCAGCCTTTAGTAGATCCCAGGCTGCTTTTGCTGTGCCAGTGACCATAATCCTTGGAAATATGGCTTTGCTCACTCCTTGTTGTATTAGAAGCATTGCATGAGCATCTTTGATTTCGTTTTCTGCTAATGAGTTTTGAGTGGCTGCTGATTGCAGTTGATCCGAAGCCGGTTGTTGGTAACTATTTTCAACTATATCCCAAAGACCTTGGGATTTGAAAAGAGTTACCATTTGAAAAGCCCAATATTCATATAACTCTCCTTGAAAGATTGGAACAGCATTTGTAGCATAGGTAAATATTTTGCGGTTTAAACCAAAAGAGCTCTGATACCACTTTTGCAAAATAATCACAGAATTAAAGAAAAGAATGAAATAGATTTGGGGACATGGAGAATTACGGGAAACACAAAACAGGTAATGCTATTTAATTAGATTAAAAACAAATAATACAATAGTAACTTGTCGTTTGCTTCAGACGACTGCTACTTTGCTTCATCACGCCTTCTTTGCGACTCTTCTCTTCTTCTGCATCTCTTCATTTCTCTACTATTTTCAGCTGCTTCTTTTTATTAAGCTTTAGCTGTCTTTCTACTGAATGCATCTCTTCAACTTAAAACTTCTTTTAATGATTACAGTACAATTTTTCTAATAAAAAACTAAAATGGGCATTTGTATTTCACGTGTTAAAAATAAAATGCATGAATTTGAGGAATCTTGTGTTCGATATTCATAAAGTCGCCCCAAATAGTTGGGATAAGGCTATCAAAAATAATGATTTTGTGCTTGACACCTGCCAATGCTAGACTAAGGGCATGCCCAATCTAGAGTGTTTGTACACTCAAGCTCATAAATTTGATATTCATATAATTATCATACTTCATTATAAAAAAAATTTGTACTAAGCATCTCTTTTGTACTTGCACAAAACAATAACTCAAACATCATAAGACTCGCCATACTTTGTAGAATACTTAGATAAAGATGCACATAACACGAGGTAATATTAGCCCATTTGATTTTCAAATGGCAAGTCATTACTATTAGCGAGAGACAGAAAATATATTACTTTCAGTGCTCTATACTTCATCATATCTTTTCACACTCATCAAGCTATATAAAGTTCAATGATTTCTATGTTTAGCCTAAGTACTTAAATAATCATCATCTGCAAATATAAGGCAATGATGGTGAATTGATAAATAAGCACGTAGATTATTACCACCAAAAAGCTATTTAATGATTGCTTGATGTGCCCTTCTTCATCAATCCACTCAGACCAAGCTAATTTAGACAATTTACTCTTAAATAATAAAAGCTAAGTAAAAATAAATAAAGATAAAGTAAAAAAAAAGAAATGAATCAAAACAAGATCTTGACTTGAAAAAAAGAAGAAGCAATTCACAGCATGGGGTTAACATACACTTTCATCAAAACTACACAATTTCTTTTCTTTTTGCTACCAACCAATTCAAAATGAGGATGAAGGATCAAAGGTAAGAGAAAGATCCATTCACCAAAATTCATCAATAATATATCTAATCAATAACTACAATTTAGGTCAAATATAGATATAGATTACCTGTAAAGCATCATTCTTCATCTCGACCGTGTCATCTTCGGGAATCGAATCCAAAACCGACTTCTGGTTTCTCTTATGCATACCGAGTTTAACAGTTTTAGTAAGAACGATTGGACTGCCGGAGAAGCAACCAGCAATATAAACTTCGATAGTGGGCAGAGGCATCTCAGGACTCTTATATTGCTTTCCCTTCAAGAAGTTTACGCCATTTGACATTAACGGCTGGCACTTGATTCTCCACTTCTTCTGGTGTCCTACTGAATCACCATCATCATTCTTATCACAGCACAACTCCATTACTCCGGTAAGCAAGAGATCTTCTTTATCGAACACCTCAAATCTAACACTTCCAGTAATCCTGATGTTATCGGTGCTCACAAAAGTAGCTTCTTCAGATTTTTTATCAACCCTGTCTCTTCTAAGATGAGAGGAGACACAATCAGAATAAATGCTGCTTCTACGGCCATTCACTTCAAGGACAGTATTAGGGTGTAGTGGAATGTGATTAACAGTGAGATGATCCGAAGTTGATTCATCGATCTCGCAGTTGCATATTCGTATGTAAAAGACCTTCAGATCCAACCATGGCGGTAATTTGGGAAGATAAAGAGGATGCATGATGATCATCCGACCATAATTAGGAGATTCATCCTTGAAAGCTGGATAGCAATCTTCCCCCATCATCGAATTAAAACTCCTTTCGAAATAACTTTCATCAACCTAGGTAATCTTAGTGGAGACGAAGTAGAAACCAGAGTCGATATCCATACTGCAAAATTCAATGGTAATCTAATCAGAATTGAACCAAACCAACAACAGAAGTGCGTGTAAGTAAGAAAATTGGGGGAAACAAGCAGAAAACCAACCATTGTGCGGGTGGAATTAAACTACGATAACGGAATCACGGAAAAAAGATCAAATAAAATGAGTTACACTCACACAGAAAGGTATAGCTTCTCATCGATGTCTAAGAAGAACAAAAAATTGCGATTATGAGCATGCCCTAAGCTCAGTCTATGGAAATTAATGACAAAATGAAGAGTAAAGAGGCATGAAACGGTGAAAGATATAATCACAGATCAATACCATAGCCACACGAAACAATCAACGAGTCGCAGGCCGCGATTCGCAAAACACCGATGATATCGACGGCAATTGTTATGATCTAGGACGCATGAAGTAAAATTTTAAAGGAAAAATAGATCAAAATTCATGGATGGGGGAAGAAGAGAAGAGAGTTCCTACCAGGCAATTGTATTGCTGCCGATTGATGACGGAAGAGATCAGTAGATTTCTCCGGCAAAAACTCCTTATCCGAAGAATTGGATCATGAGGAGACGGCGGCAGCGGCCCCACGGAGCAGTTTGGATAGAGAGAGAGAAGAGAGAGACGAGGAGAGAGAGTGTGCGGGCGCGCTTGGATTCAGGTCAGTACGCGGGCAAGTTTCTCACATTATTATCAACAAGTGAAGAGCTCGGGGCTCCGCTAATATCAATTATTTAATATAACTTAAAATAAATATAATATTAATTAGTTAATTAATGTAGAAAGAAGTAATATATTACTTTTCAATTTTTGTTAAAAAAAATTCATCTTGATGCATACATCAATGTGTATGTTAAATCAAGTTTAATAAAATAAATTGATTTAATGATAGCTCCTCGGAAATACCGCTAACATGCCTAATGACAATCTTTCCCAAAAAGACTGCTAACATGTCTAATGACGGCCTACCATAGTAGGTGCAGAAGCTATACTAAAAACTGTTTGAAAAACCTGTTCGAAGAAAGCGAGAGGGATTAGAGCATAGAGGTGTTAATGTATATTTGGATATATATTGAGCTCGGATGCTTAACGGTTTGGTTCAGATACCGGGATATCTGATACCCGTATTAAACCTAGGGTTTGTCTATGTTCCAAGCTAGGGCCAATAGGGAGGTAGTTATACCTAGACCATCACCCGGGATGCTTCGAGCGAACCGACAAGAGGAACGTGAAAGATTGAAACTTGTGAAGAAAGATAACGAGATTGAACCTGCTCGATAGTAGGTGTAGGAGCTCTACTAAAAACTGTTTGAAAAACCTGTTCGAAGAAGAGAGAGGGATTAGAGAATAGAGGTGTTAATGTATATTTGGATATATATTGAGCTCGGATGCTTAACGGTTTGGTTCGGATACCGGGATATCTGATACCATAGTAGGTGCAGGAGCTCTACTAAAAACTGTTTGAAAAACCTGTTCGAAGAAAGAGAGAGGGATTAGAGCATAGAGGTACTGTTAATGTATATTTGGATATATATTGAGCTCGGATGCTTAACGGTTTGGTTCGGATAGCGGGATATCTGATACCATAGTAGGTGCAGGAGCTCTACTAAAAACTGTTTGAAAAACCTGTTCGAAGAAAAAGAGAGGAATTAGAGCATAGAGGTGTTAATGTATATTTGGATATATATTGAGCTCGGATGCTTAACGGTTTGGTTCGGATACTGGGATATCTGATACCCGTATTAAACCTAGGGTTTGTCTATGAAATCCAAGCTAGGGGCAATAGGGAGGTAGTTCTACCTAGACCACCACCCGGGATGCTTCGAGCGAACCGAACAAGAGGAACGTGAAAGATTGAAATTTGCGAAGAAAGATAAAGGGATTGAACCTGCTCGATAGCAGCTCTCATTGCAGGCTCTTGATCTGTTATAATTGTACCGGGAGTTCCACCACTTGCTTCGATCAAAGTCTCAAACAACCATATAAATGAGTCGATGGTTTCATCATTTATAAAGCCACCTCTGAGAATCACCATGTTGAAGTGGTTGTCTATTCCAGAAAATGATGCAAAAATCATAGAATACTTGTTAGTGTTATAAGTTGTATCAAATGCTAACACATCTCCAAAGTTTTTGCACTGTAATCTGGACTGCACATCCATCCAAAAACAATGTGTCAATTTGTCATCTGTATCACATAGAATCCTGTAAAAAAAACTTGGACTCTTCTTTCAATTTTCTTTGAAAATTTCTAACAACTCTGCATCGTGCCCTCTAACCTCTTCCCTCATTTTACTCTTCAAATTCCAAGCATCTCTCTTTATGAAACCAATATTGTAAGTCCCCCACTCTCATTATGCAGGATTCTCATTGTTTGTGAAACACGAATGTGTTGGGGTTCAGCCCCTAAAGGAGAATTTTTTGTGAAAATTTGTGTTGCAACCTGGCAAAAAGGCACGTTACAACGCGCCAGGCTCTGTCCATGCATTTTGGGAGCAAAAATCTGGGCGATTTTTCTTGTTTTGGTTCAACTGAACCGGGCCGGTTCAGTCTTAGGCGTGAACTGCTAGGGCAGCATTTATACTTTGAGGGTTTATTACTCCTGAAAAAAAAATCAGCCGCATAATCTCTCTTCTCCCCTCTCTCACTCACGATTCTGAACCGCCCGCCCCCTTTTCCTCTTTCTCTCGATCTTGGAGAGAGCCGCCGGTGTGCGTGGAGGAGTGGGCTGCTGTCGCCGCCGCTTGGAGGAGTTTGTCGGCGCTGCTATCACTGGAAGAAGGAGGTTCTCGCCGCCGCCATTTCTGTTGGAGAAGGAGTGGGCTGCTCTTGCTTTGGTGGAGCGTTGTCGCTGCCGCCGTCACTGATTTGGAGCGTGTTGCCGTTGTCGGTGCCGTTGCCGGAAAGAGGAGGTGTTTTCTCCGGTTTGCTTGGAGATTTCTCCACCATTTTCAAAGGGCTTCTTCGTCTACGTCGTAAGGTGTTCTCTTTCTCGTTTTCGCTTGTTATTTTGCTTGAAAAGAGAGTAGGGGTTTTATCCTATTGTAGAGGAGTGGTGTGTTCATCTTTGTGGTGGAGAGAAGGTTGGATTTGTTGTCAAATCCGGTGGGCATTCTAGGTTTGGGCAAACCTAGATTATCGTTGTAATCCTTATTTATTATAGTGGATTTTGTTGTGTCGTGCCCCGTGGTTTTTGACCTTCAAGTGGTGAAGGTTTTCCACGTATATCTCTGTGTTTGTGTGTTTGTTTTGTTGGTTTGATTTTCTCAGGTTTTGTTTGCTCTATTGATCGGTGGGAGATGTCGCTGCGAGCGACCTTCATTCCCTACAAGTGGTATCAGAGCCAGGTTCTTTGGCTTGTCGTTTTTATTTCTCGGTTTATAACTCGGTGCGGTAGGTGACGACCATTGGTCTGCTCCCTATCCTCTCTTGTTAATCCCTTGAAATAAATCGACTTGCGGATCGTGTTAGAGCAAGTTGTTGTTTGAGAAAGCAATGGAACAGAGCACAAGGATGGTCAGTATGAATGGCAAGAATTGGAGCATCTGGAAGCCTCGGATGGAGGATCTTTTATATTGTAAAGATCTCCATGCCCCGTTGACAGGGAGACCGGCTTCAGTTAAGGATGATGAAGAGTGGAAGAAGATGGATCGGAAGGCAGTAGGGTTCGTTAGGTAGTGGCTTGATGACTCTGTTTTTCATCATGTTTCCACGGAGTCCTCGGCTCAAGCCTTATGGAAAAAGCTGGAAGCTTTGTATGAGCGGAAGACTGCTGGCAACAAGGCATTTCTGATTAGGAAGCTTGTTAATTTGAAGTACCGGGAAGGTTCACAGATGACTGAGCACCTGAACCTTGCCCAAAGTATTATTAATCAGTTGGAGTCCATGAAGATTACCTTGGTAGATGAACTCCAAGCTCTGATGGTCCTTAGTTCCTTACCAGAGAGTTGGGAGACTCTAGTAGTGTCGTTGAGCAACTCAGCACCTGATGGCGTGGTAACCATGGAGATGGTGTCTAGTTGTCTCCTGAACGAAGAGTTGAGAAGGAAGGATTTTGGATCTTCCAGTTCGGGTGTTTTCCTCATGGAAGGAAGAGGTAGATCTGTGAAGAAGGATGTGAAGAACAGGGGCACTTCCAGAAGCAAGTCTAGGAGCAAATCCAAGAAGGACATTGAGTGCTACTATTGTAAGAAGAAGGGTCATTTCAAGAAGGATTGTTTCCAAATGAAAAGAGACCTGAAGGGAAAGACCAAGGAGGTAGGAGAATCCAGTGGTGATGCGACGACTTCGATTGTGGAGGCTGAGCCGTTATGCTTGCAGTGCAGTGGGTCGTCTTTCCAGGAATGTGTTGACACAGACTGGATCGTGGACGGAGGTGCATCTTATCATTGCACTCCTCACCGGGATTACTTCTACACCTATTCTGCGGGAGACCTTGGTGTGATCTGGATGGATAATTCCGGTGAATCATTGATTATTGGCAGTGGTGATGTCCATTTGGAGACTGAGCTTGGGAAGATTGTTCTCAAGGGCGTCAGACATATTCCTGACTTGAGAATGAATCTGATTTCCGTTGGTAGACTTGATGACGGTGGTTTCACTAGCATTGAAGGTGGTGGTACCTGGAGGTTGCTGAAGGACTCTTTGGTGGTAGCCAGAGGAAGGAAGTGTTGTGGCCTTTATCGCACTAAGGCCAAGATATGTGGTCCAATTGTGAATGTTGCTGAAGGCAACTCTATGGAGTTATGGCATCGCAGGCTTGGGCATATCAGTGAGAAGAGCTTGAAGATTTTGGTGAAGAACAAGGTTCTTCCGGAGCTATCAGGAGGGATTCCTAACACGTGTGTGCACTGCTTGGCCGGTAAGCAGAAACGTGTTTCCTTTGCTGAATCTGAACCAAAGAGGAAGGCGGAGTTACTATATTTGATACACACTGATGTGTGTGGTCCTATTGAGCCCAAGTCTGTGGGCGGAGCCGCTTATTTCGTCACGTTCATTAACGATCACTCCAGGAAAGTCTGCGCATATCCTGTGAAGCAGAAGAGTGATGTTCTAGCAAAATTTGTAGAGTTCAGAGCAAAGGTGGAGAAGATGACCGGTAAAGAAATAAAGCGAGTTCGATCTGACAACGGGGGAGAATACATCGGTGCCTTCAATGCTTATTGCAGAGAGCATGGCATAGTGCATGAAAGGACAATCCCGAGGACGCCACAACAGAATGAGTTGGCAGAGAGGATGAACAGGACGATTGTTGAGAAGATCAGATGCATGATTTCTCAAGCTGGCATTAGTAAGCAGTTTTGGGCTGAGGCTGTGCAAACTGCTGTTCATCTGATAAATTTGTCTCCTTCGGCACCTCTGAATGGTGATATTCCAGAGCGTGTTTGGTCCGGGAAGGAAGTGTCGTACGGACATGTGCGGGTGTTTGGGTGCAAAGTTCATGTTCATGTCCCCAAGGAAGAGAGATCGAAACTTGATGAGAAGTCTCGGGAGTGTATCTTTTTGGGATTTCCCCATGAGGAGTTTGGATATAGACTCTGGGATCCCTTGAACAAGAAGATGATCAGAAGCAGAGATGTGATTTTTGTTGAAGATCAAGTGGTTGGTGAGCAGATTGCTGCGGAGTCTCATGTTCCACAGTTGCCACCTGCGGAGGAGAGGTCCTATGTTGATGATGGGCCAGTAGAGACTGTTGCTGATGATGGGCATGCTGAGGAGGAGGTTGGTGAGCTTATTCCTGATGAGGAGATGATCCTTGATGTAGGGGGAGCTCTGCCAGTTGATGTGCCACCTGTGGTGGAGGTTCCTTCTGTAAGATCTGAGAGAGTCAGAAGGCCCAATATCAAGTATTCTCCTCATGAGTATATCTTGCTTACAGATAGTGGAGAGCCTGAGTCCTATAAGGAGGCTCAAAGTGCTGAAGATCGTGAGGCTTGGACGGCTGCTATGGAAGAGGAGTTGTACTCCCTTCAGAAGAATGAGACGTATGACTTAGTCCCTTTGCCTAAAGGGAAGAGAGCTTTGAAGAACAAGTGGGTCTTCAAGCTGAAGTTGGATGAAAGTCTCTCTCAGCCGAGGTACAAGGCGAGACTAGTAGTTAAAGGTTTCAGTCAGAAACAAGGTATAGATTTCGATGAGATATTTTCCCCTGTGGTGAAAATGTCCTCTATCAGACTGGTGTTGGGTATGGCTGCCTCCATGGATCTTGAAGTCGAGCAGATGGACGTCAAGATGACATTTTTGC
Organism: Dactylorhiza incarnata; assembly: GCA_033032865.1. NCBI lineage: Eukaryota > Viridiplantae > Streptophyta > Magnoliopsida > Asparagales > Orchidaceae > Dactylorhiza > Dactylorhiza incarnata. The sequence continues at coordinate 1,731,600 of JAWHQI010000394.1, forward strand.
ATGGTGATTTGGAGGAAGAGCTATACATGGAGCAGCCTGAAGGCTTTGTGGCTAAGGGAAAACATCATCTGGTCTGCCGGCTCAAGAAGAGTCTTTATGGGTTGAAGCAGGCACCCAGGCAGTGGTATAGGAAATTTGACTCGTTCATGATGAAGAGCAAATTCCAACGGACCAGGGCTGATCACTGCATGTACGTGAAGAGGACTGAGAAGGCGTTTACTATTCTGCTGTTGTACGTAGATGATATGCTGATTGTTGGGGATGACAAGGCAAGCATAGCTGAGATGAAGAAGGAGCTCGGTGAGTCCTTTGAAATGAAGGATTTGGGACCGGCAAGGAAGATTCTTGGAATGAAAATCACCAGGGACAGGAGTGCCGGTCAACTATGGCTATCTCAGTCTGAGTGTGTGGAGAAAGTGCTGAAGAGGTTCATGATGGACAAGGTAAAACCCGTTGCTACTCCTTTAGTCGGGCACTTCAGACTTTCTGGTTCTCAAAGTCCTTCATCTGAGGAGGAGGTGGAAGAGACGAGTCATATCCCTTACACATCTGCAGTAGGGAGCTTAATGTATGCTATGGTCTGCACTAGGCCAGACATAGCTCATGCTGTGGGATCTGTGAGCCGTTATTTGGCAAACCCAGGGAAAGATCACTGGAGTGCTGTGAAATGGATATTCTGTTATCTCCGAGGTACCTCAGACCTTTGCTTGAAGTTTGGTGGAGGTCCACCAGAACTTATTGGGTACTCGGACTCGGACATGTCAGGAGATGTTGACACGAGGAGATCCACTTCTAGTTTCGTGGTCACATTTGCAGGGGGAGCAGTGTCATGGCAGTCAAGGCTTCAGAAGTGTGTGGCCTTGTCGACAACGGAGGCTGAATATATTGCGTTGACTGAGGCGTCAAAGGAGCTTATTTGGATGAAGAAGTTCATGCTTGAGCTTGGTCTCCGACAGGACGTGTACACAGTATTTTGTGACAGTCAGAGTGCTATATTCTTGGCCAAGAATCCCGCCTTTCACTCCAGGACAAAGCACATCAACGTGAAGTATCACTGGATTCAGGATGCAGTCGAGGAGAAGCTGTTGGTGGTGGAGAAGATCCACACGGATGAAAACCCTTCGGATATGTTGACGAAGGTTGTCCCAAGGGAGAAGCATGATTTTTGCCGACGGTCGATCGGCATGATGTCCACTTGATGGAGTCAAGGTGGAGAACTTCCCTTTATGGTCTGAAGGGGGAGTTTGTTGGGGTTCAGCCCCTAAAGGAGAATTTTTTGTGAAAATTTGTGTTGCAGGAATTTAGGTTGCAACCTGGCAAAAAGGCACGTTACAACGCGCCAGGCTCTGTCCATGCATTTTGGGAGCAAAAATCTGGGCGATTTTTCTTGTTTTGGTTCAACTGAACCGGGTCGGTTCAGTCTTAGGCGTGAACTGCTAGGGCAGCATTTATACTATGAGGGTTTATTACTCCTGAAAAAAAAATCAGCCGCATAATCTCTCTTCTCCCCTCTCTCACTCACGATTCTGAACCGCCCGCCCCCTTTTCCTCTTTCTCTCGATCTTGGAGAGAGCCGCCGGTGTGCGTGGAGGAGTGGGCTGCTGTCGCCGCCGCTTGGAGGAGTTTGTCGGCGCTGCTATCGCTGGAAGAAGGAGGTTCTCACCGCCGCCATTTCTGTTGGAGAAGGAGTGGGCTGCTCTTGCTTTGGTGGAGCGTTGTCGCTGCCGCCGTCACTGATTTGGAGCGTGTTGCCGTTGCCGGTGCCGTTGTCGGAAAGAGGAGGTGTTTCCTCCGGTTTGCTTGGAGATTTCTCCACCGTTTTCAAAGGGCTTCTTCGTCTACGTCGTAAGGTGTTCTCTTTCTCGTTTTCGCTTGCTATTTTGCTTGAAAAGAGAGTAGGGGTTTTATCCTATTGTAGAGGAGTGGTGTGTTCATCTTTGTGGTGGAGAGAAGGTTGGATTTGTTGTCAAATCCGGTGGGCATTCTAGGTTTGGGCAAACCTAGATTATCGTTGTAATCCTGATTTATTATAGTGGATTTTGTTATGTCGTGCCCCGTGGTTTTTGACCTTCAAGTGGTGAAGGTTTTCCACGTATATCTCTGTGTTTGTGTGTTTGTTTTGTTGGTTTGATTTTCTCAGGTTTTGTTTGCTCTATTGATCGGTGGGAGACGTCGCTGCGGGCGACCTTCATTCCCTACAGAATGTTCACTGACCTGTGATCCTTAAAGAGATTTTGCCTGACTTCACATATTTTTCAGCGATGTCTAAGAAAATGTCTCCTGCTTGGTGTGCACATCTCATGATTATGTTCTTTCACAAATTTCCCCACAATATAATGTCTTGTAGCCATATCCAACTTAGATCGTATCATTATCATAGCCTTACAATCAGTCTTTGTCGTGCCATATTTTCTATTTGTCAATCTAACTTCCCACTTGTTGTACTTGTAGCAAACCAAGATCCTTTGGGTCACCACTCTTTCATAAATGGCCTTCACATTTTCAAAAAATTCCGTCTTTCTAGCAAAATCAAATCCAGCAGCACATGCTTATTTTTCATAGAAGCTTTCACACTCATCCAATGAGTTAAAGGTCATACCAATTGTGGGTATTAATTTAGTATCACACCCTTATAAATAGTATCAGGACAAGACATCTAACACTTCTCAGCACTTTGGCTGCTATCACGAATATCAACTTGGAAACTACTTGTGTATTACACCAAATTAAAAGAATTAACACATCCATGTATCCAACATTGCTACCTACATGAAACATCGGTCGTGGAAGCTAGAGGGCGGCGGAACGGCTATGAATGAAGGAGAACGGCGCGGTCGTGGAAGCTTGAGGTCGACGGCGATGGGCTTAGGTCGTGAGAGATTAGGTTTTCTGAGCTTAGGGGGAAACCATGATCAAGAGAGATATGGTCGACGGCGGCGGCTAGGGCCTCGAGGCAAGGAGCTGGGTGGACGGGTCGGCGACGACGGAGGAGGAGCGGATCGGGAGAGGCTGAGGGCGGTGGATCAAGGGAGGAGGCAAGTGGATCGGGACCGGGAGGAGTGGATCGGGACCGGGAGGAGTGGATCGGGATCGGGAGGAGTGGATCAAAAGATCTGGCGGCGGTGTTAGTGTTATGATGATCCTAGTCGTCCGATGGGATCGGACGGCCAAGATCCTGGTTTTCCCCCAAAGCTCAAAAAACTAATTTTTCCCCTAAAATTCCCATATATATATATAGTGTCCTTGCTGGATGTAACGCCCCAGGTTTTCTCATAACCTTTTAAGTGGAGTTGCGATAAAATCAACCTTTTAAAAATACGAAATTTATCGCAGTTTAGTGTTTATGAGAGAGGCGTTACCTTTTAGGGAGCGTCGTCGTATGTCGAGCTAATCCTAGGCGGATTTATCTATGCAGGCGTAAGTAGGGGAATATATAAATATATACATATATATATTCGTATTCGTGCAAGAGTGGCGTAAAGGTGTGTGTGTGTGTGTGTGTGCGTATAGGCAACTTCCCCCATTTATGAAGAAATGCGTATGTGGTTGATGGTGTGCATATGAAAGTATATACGTATATATGTATATGTATGTATGAATATGTATATATGTATGTATATATATACATGTATATATATGTATATATATATATGTATACACATATATACACATATGTATATATGTTTTATTTTGGTGCTTCTCTTGGCATTGGCTCCTTATTTTCTCCCTGCTGCCTCGTTTCATTCCCCTCCCCCGATCCCTCTCTGTTGCCGCGCGACAAAAGGGGGGCGACCTAGGGTTACAACGTCGGTGGCGCCGGTGTTGCCGGTGGAGGTTGATTTTTGGCTGTCGGGGTTCGTCTTCGTCGACTGGGCTACGTCGGCATCGTGTTTGTTGCGACTTGTTTGTTCTCCGGTTCGATTGGAGGCAAGAAAACTTCTTCTTCTTCTCCTTCCCCCTTCTTTCTTTCTCTTGATGCTTGGTTATTACTTATGGCTGGAATTCCTTATTTCTTGATGCTTGGGTATGAAGTTTTTACATTTCGTGTTGGAATCCTCGTTCCCTTTTGGGTCGGAACTGATTAGGGCTCGGTGGTTGCTGTGGCTTTGTGCTCTCCTGCTGTAAATGTTGTCTTGATATTTTCTTTTTTTGGCTGTTTGTTGGGGCTTCCCTTTACTTGTTCTGCTGGGGGCTGTTTGTTGGGGCTGCCCTTTACCTTGTTTTGCTGGGGCTGTTTGCCTTGGGGCTGCTCCTTACCTTGTGTGCTGGGGCTGTTTGTTGGGGGGCTGCTCTTACTTGTTTTGATGGGGCTGCTTTGCCTTGGGCTGCCTTTATCTTATTGAATTGGGGCTGTTTTGCCTTGGGCTGCTTTTACCTTGATGAATAGGGGGATGCCCCTTGGGATTTTTATTACTTGACCCGAATGGTGGATGTGTGCTTAATTCTGCATATTCCTTATTATTATTTCTTGGCTAAGCGACAGTGGATTTGTTTGAACTGAAAGGATGGGTATAGGGAACAATGGGGTCCTCCATCGCAGTTCTTTTAGTAGTGGTTGGTAGGATAATGAGACCACCACCACGGCGTGGTTTCTCCTTAGTCTATATGTTGTTGGTTAACTCTTGGGCTTATTTAATTAGTTAAGCGTAAATGGTCTTGCTCGGTAAATTTCCAATCCTGCACTTTTCCTTTGTTGGCCAAGCTTTGATGTTTTTGGCGGGCTAAACTTCCTAGAAATTTTGCTTAATAATTCTTGATGGGTCGGGGGAATTTGGATCTTAAATTCCCCGAAAATTTCGTTTTCAAACTCCTGGCGGTTGGGGAATTAGATGCTAAATTTCCTGGGAATTTCTCTTGCGAGTTTTCGGGGACTTAGCGAGGCTAGCAATTGTTTTCTTGAAGGATTTATAGAGTAAATTTTGGTCTTGGGTCCCTATTTTGTTCCAGGGACCGGCAGCTTTGTACTCATAGTAAAAAGTATCGAATGCTATTATATAGCACATATATGTACAGAAGTTATTAAAGGTTGCTAAATAGCTTTACTCTTGTAGCGAATGTTAAAGTTCATCTTCCTGTGTTGATCATGAGACTCTCCTTGACCGTCAAACTAAGCTGTGCTATATTCTCGAGTTGCCCTGTAATTGGTTAGTGTTCATTTGCGGTGTCTTGTCGTGCCTTATTCATCGTACCGTTGCAAGAGGTTCGCTAGGATCCAGGTTTGGACTCGCTAAGTGTTTTCAAATGAACCGTTGAGCTTTGTTCAGGTGTTTGACCTTCGTGTCATATTTTTCTTCGTCTTGTTCCGGCACCAGACCTGGCACGGTGTTGGCTTTCTGAAATCCTGTTCCCCCACCTGACACTCCTCTGTTTGCTATGTGGGATTTATGAGCTAAGTACGCTATGTTGTCTAATTCTCCGGGATAGTTTTGGTGAGTGGTTCCCGATCTCCATGATCTTCGTTGTTTAAAACGTCCTGAGTATTCTCTGGAAAACTGCACAGTGGTATAGTTGTATACTTATATATATATATTCATATACTTACGTATATGATTATGCACCCTGCTTCTGGTGTTATGTGTGAGTCTGTTGGGCGTGTGAGCTAAAGGTCACCGCCACAGTGCCTCTTTTGGGCTGTTGGTTTGAGTGGATTGGAGTCACCGCCGCAGCACTTCTGTTTGGTTTTTGGGCTGCGGGCGTTAGTGGAGATACCACCGTCGCAGTGCCTTCTTTTGGGGGACGCTTTTCCCTCGAGCTGATCAGTCTCAAGTTCTTAAGCACATATGCTTATATATGTGTATTATGATAGTATATGTATGACCATCACCTCTGAGCCGCAATGGCGGACACGTGGTGGGCTTTGATTGGGTTGACTATTACCTTCTGGTGCAGGTTTTTCTTCTTACCGAGTGCACTCGTTTGAGCTGGCTCGGGTTGTTGTAAGATTATAGATGTTTATCTGTTTAGCTTTTCCTTCCTGCACTCTTTTACTTCTGATGCTGCTAATATTGGTTTTCTTGCACCCTTTTGGGCTGAGACATTCTTTTCTTATGAATGTCTCAGGTTCAGGTCTTTAGCTGCCGCAGGTGTTAGAGCAACGTCGTTCAGGTCTCCTGTCGAGGCCCTTCCCCTCTTATAGGTAAGAGGCAGTTTCTTTTTGTTGTTTTCCTTCTTCCCTGCTGGTTCGTGTCAGTTGTTGGCGCCCGTATGAATCTCTTTTTGTGCTAGTTTACTTGCTAGTTGTTTGCTGTTACCTTCAAGTTCTTTATCTACTTGCTCTCTGGGGAGCTTTATGCTAGGATGCATTAGTTGCTTTATTGGTATAAAAATGTCATCCTTGCATATCATGTTTGTTTTTAATAAATGTCACATATTTTGAAAATCGAAGAAAATCTTTTCTTACTATACTAAACATAGATATGCGCATATCATTTCTGAGATGTTTAGTTCCATGCTCATGTAGGCTAAAAACAAACCTATTTTCCGCTACGTATGTATAGTTTTCTACTTGTGGACTAGATGATCCACCAGACCGAGGGACGCGGTCTTAAGCTAAAATGAAAATTTCTCTTTTAATCCAATCACATATATGTCTTTTATAAAATTATCGTAAGGAGTGTTTGCCTGAGCTTCTGTAGTCGTCTCCTGCAGGCGTGGCATCACGACGTGTATTTTCTCCTTGCTCTGATATTACGTATTATATTTTTTGGGAAAATGCGGGTTGTGACACTGGAGCCCCGCCGGACTACCCTCGGCGGGTTCGCCGGGGACCGGCGACCCCGCTAGTGGGTTCTGGTCAGGCCGTCGGCGGCTCCGCCTGAGGGAGGGAGGAGAGTTTCCATAGATTTTCTATTTGCAGTCCAGCATCATGATTTGATTTTGAGATGAACGTACATGATTTCTGTGATAATTTTAAAAAACATGAAATTAAAAGCCATCAATATTTCTTTATAGATAGATAGTGCGCGCCCACACGTGTGTGTATAAAGATATATGGATGATTTTTTAATTTCATGCATTTAAAAGTTATCAAACAAATCATGTTCATTCGATTTGAAAATCTAATCCAGATGTTCGACTGCAAATAACAATTCAAGTCAAATCTTTTTCCCTCCCTCTCGCTGAAATCCGAAGAAAGAGAGAAAGAGAAAAAATAATAATTTTTTTTAAATATATACGTATATATTTTTATAAAATAAATATTATAATATTGACGTATATTTTTTTACGGTCATTTCGAGTACTCATATGTATATGTTGTGGACGCATCCCACAGACTCATCGAGCACGGGCGAAGCCCGCCTTGATGCGACCGAAGGCCGCCAGACAGTATCGCGACGGAGGCGGGCGAAGCCCGCCGTCGCCGGCCAGGTACTGTCGCGCTTGGCCGTAGTGGCGGAGCCTCGTGTCAGGCACTCACGTGTGTGTATATACATTTCAATGACTATATAGATAAGAGCTTTCTTTATTAATAGTATAAATATAAATATACAAGGTTGTAGGGATAATTTGATTCCCACAATATATTATGCTCTTCACAATTAAATTAATGCTACTCCAAAAATGTGGGGGCAAATGCTTTAATGCAAAATAAATGAATTTGGTCAACTAATACTGACCATTGAATAGAGAAACTATACAATATTCTATGATTATTAAAATATTGAAATTTAAATAACCATGATTTAAGCATAAGTGATGCAAATATAATAAGGCAATGCTTTTATTAACATTTACCGCAAGTGTCTTAGGGATAATTATTAGCTTTTATTAACATTTACCGCAAGTAGTTATATACTTAAGTTTAAATTTAAATTAAAATAATTGTTATATTAAAATAATTTGTTATATTTAAATTAAAATAATTTAGCACAAGTAGTTATATTAAATATAGATTTTAAATAGATACTATGGATGTTACATAGATACTTAGACTTCATTGGTAGACAAACTCTTTTCCCGTTTCTGTGAAGCGAAATATCCCCAAAATTGCAGTGGCGGTGATAATAGAACTTTTCTCACCGTCACCAACATTCCGAACAACCCTAAAACGGAGATTTTTAAACAATCCGCACCTTTACCTGCCAAAAGTTCATGATAGCTCCAATCCGACCACCGCTTTCCCTACGGCACAATATACCCAAACAGAGCCTAGAGACCCGCTCTTTGCGGGTAGTTGAGGCTCCACTTAATAAAAAGGGCTTTCATCCCGCAAGGTAACAACTCTCGCGGCTCATTCCACACAACCACAGTTGAAGGGCCTCTAGTCATCTTCAATCCGCTCCGAAGACAAGTCGAGGAAGTTCAAGGCGAATATGTTATTTCTCCGGCCCCACTTTTTGTCCTCCTCCCAAATATGTTATTTGGCTCCAAATGTATCTGGAATGAAGATTGTAAGCTGTAGATATTATTCTCACCGGCTTGCGTCCAAGAATTTGTCTTCACGCTCCTAAATTAGAATCCTCTCAAATTGATGGTCCAGATCAATCCATTCTTCATCAAACAGATTAAGTAATACTCCGCCCATAGTACCAAGCGCGACATTACCCGGCCGGCGACGGCGGGCTTCGCCCGCCCCCGGCCAAGCGTGATAATACCCGGACCGCGACGGCGGGCTTCGCCCGCCCCCGACGAGCTACGCCCATGACGCTCCGGGCTGCGCCCGCATCAAGCCGGTTGCGCCCACAACATATACATATGAGTACTCAAAATGACCGCACAAAAATTGTAATTAATATTTTGTAATTGTTTTTTTCAAAAATATTTATATTTTAACAAAATCATTTTAAGGTAGGTCTAGGAGTTCTAATGATTACCTACCATAGTAGGTGTAGGAGGTCTACTAAAAAACTATGGATTTTATGAATTTCTATCATTATTTTTATTATAGGAATATAGTGTAATTACATAAATAATCAGTATATTTTATGAATTTTTATTATTTTTCATAATATATGTTAAGTCATTGGAGTAAAAGAATGAGGCTATATATATGACAATTTTGAATGTTGCACCAAATACAACTTCTTATATATTGTAGTTAAAGATATATAACTAGTATATATATAAATATAAAACTAGTTAAAGACAGCCTCTCTCTCTCTCTCTCTCTCTCTCTCTCTCTCTAGATAAATGATAATTGATAGAAAGACTGTAAAATGGATCCCCTTCGTTTGGATAAATTTTGTGGTGCGTTCGACATTCACTTCTCTGTGTGTTAGTGTGATCTTTATGCTCTAAATCACATTTTTTTACTTATAACAAAACAATTCTACAAAAAAAAAACCCACAAAATATTATTGTTTATATTTTTACGCTCATTTTAAATACCATATTACCATATTCGACTATAACTGAAAAAATTATGGCCGTATAATCATGCATTATGGTCGTAAAATGAGATTACTATCGAAAACTGAAAATACGATTGTAATGCCATTTTACGATCGTAATGCATGATTTTACGGCCGTATTTTTTTCAGTTGTAATCAGAATATGAGTAATATGGTACTTAAATGAGCGTAAAAATACAAACATTAATATTTTAAAAAATAATTGAAGTTGAAAATTGTGATTTAATGCATAAAAATCACCTTGGCGTATGTCGGACGCACCAAATTTTTTCCCTCCGGTTGGGCCAACTCGAGATGAAATTTCACTCCGCCGAGTAAACAATCATCGCAATACTCTTTTACAAAGCAATTTAATTGTTCCTCTATTTTGAGTTGAGCTGCAGCACAATTTATCCAAATAATTTGGGCAGTTTTGTGACAAATCTACTTTGGCAAATGACAGCTCATGATTAAGTGTAGATTGTGAATGTTAATGTCACACCGAAAATTTTAATGTCAAACCAAAATTTTATTCGTAGACCAACATGAAAATTAAAAAAATTATTTAAGCATTTAAAATCCAATTGAAAGTCCATAGTTGCCACTTAAATTACATAACATATCATTTTAGACACAAAATTTTCAAAGTGTAATCTTTATTAACGTACGGTTCATCCTGAAAAAAAAATGTTTTTATCAATTCGAATATGTATATTAAAATATGTATATATAGTAGATAGAAGCTATAATGCATACTTACATATCATCAATCGATCTGTAGTTTGAAAATTGATTGTTCCCGAAATGTACAAATTGGAAGACCAAAAATATTGTTATGAATTTGCAATTGAAATTTATAATTTACGATTTACAAAAAACAGATTTAGGAAAGAACGCCTCAACCATTTATACCTGCTGCCGAAGAGAACGCCGCCTCTGCCCCCGTCGAATTTGGTGGAGGTGCGCCGTCCGGCAATAGTACAGCTTCAGGCAGCGACACAGCTTCAATGAGAGGCGCGACATGTTAGGAAGGTCAAATAAAAGCCACGAAAATGGAATGGAGGAAGCTCTGGGCTAACGATTTTATCTGCTACCGAAGAGGAAGCCTCTGTCGCCGTCAAATCAGGTGGAGGAGCGAACTCGGACTGCGACGCGGATGGCTTCCAAGGAAACTGGAAGGTCGGAGGCGCATTTTCTGGAATGTTGGAGATGGCTTCGACAGAAGAGGGTCGTCGGAGAGGGGGAAGAGGGTCGTCAAAGAGGATCTTCGAATGAAATGCTGTCGGGGAGGACGAATCGTGCGGCGGTGAAGGTGCAAAATCGCGGACCGCCATTTTCGCCATAAACCCTAAACACTAAATCCTAAAATAAATTAATATGATGTGTAATATATTAAAAAATATAAAAAAAAATACTAAAATAAATTTCGACAACTTATGCAACAAAAACGGTGGCCACATAAAAGAGAAATGACTCTGAAAATACAAAGGCATCCATATTTCTTAAATCCGCCCGAACTCATGCGAGCAGTAATCCACACGAACACAAAAAGTGAGCCCGAGTTTTATAATTTTCCTCTGAATTTAATTAATGATATATAAGCTAATATTTTTTCGAATAACAGCAATTAACATATATAATTAGTTAAATGACAATGATTAAAATAAATTAAGTGTTTGGGTTAAGTTTAAGAGTAATCATAATCCAAACAGTTTATAATGTTTAGGATTCCTTGCTTTCTTCCTGTCCTTTGGTTTAATCACTGGGGCCGAATTGGGCCAAGGAAACGAAACCAGTAAACCCTAGTTTTTTTTTTAATTTGAAAATACTGGATAAGTCAGAGACGAAAGTCTGCTTTCTCCTGCTCCATTTCTATTCTCTCCTCATCCTTCTCTCTCCTCCGGCCAGCGCCTGCTCTCTCCTCTCCGATTTCTCTTTCATCCGGCGCCGCCGGCCCTTCGCCGGACGAAAATTGGGGGGATTTTGTTTTTTTAATTGGAGATGGCGAGGACGAACCAGAGCAAGGGAACGACTCTGTTGATCGGCAGCGAGCAGCAGGCGCCGAGAAAGCGCGGCAGGCCGCGGAAAATTCCGGTGGTGGAGGAGCAGGTCGAGGAAGAAGACGGCGGGACGAGGGAATCCGATGAAGAAGAGGCGGAGATGCAGAAATTAGAGGCGGAGGACGAAGAATTGGAAAAGGGGGCGGCGGCGGCGCCGACGGAGCAGAGTTCGCCGGGAAGCAGTAAGAGAAGAACGAGAAGGAAAAGTCAAAATCCACGGAAGAGTATTTAGTAAGCTTAATTTCATCTGCTTCTGCACTGCTTTCTAATCGCGAGATCAGATCTTCGTTTTTTTTAGGCGCTGAAAATTTGTGGATTTGGATGGAGTTTGATTGGAAGAAAGAGAAAGATTTGTTCCATTTCGATGCAAAATAGTTCTTACCTTATTTTACAGGGACGCTATAATTTTATTAATTTAATAATTAATACATGACTGCATATCATAAAACATTAAAACCTATTAATATACGGCTGGTAGCAGATATATTATAAATTAATTTTTTAATTTAATATTAATATATTAAAGCTCCATTTGGCACGAAATTGGCGGTTATGAACGCAACCGGCGTTCTATGACTCTATGGTGGTTAGGAACGCCACACCAAACAGAGCTTAAATAGTGATTTTAAGCCTCATTTGGTAAGGCGGCAGGGGACGACGTGGGAGGAATCGTTGTTGCGGGGGGTCGGGGGTTGGAGACGGAGCATTACAGCGGGAGCAAACGCCGCCGCCCAGCGTTTGTTTTTCTTCCTTGCAGCAACGGTTGCTCCCGCACTGGCGTGAAAACGCTGAATCAAACGAGGGCCTTAGTACCTAAGATTTACCATCTTTATTATTTCAATGACAAAACATTTTATTATAGGTTTTTAAGTTCCTAAAATTTAGTGTATTTAAGATTTTTTTTTACCGTTGAACTACATTTTCTAAGTTTTCGCAACTTTATGATTTTAGTCCCCAAATTTTTCTCGAAGTCTCGCCGATCAACTCTTTAAGGCTCCTTTTGGGGGGACTTATTTGAACCGGACCTTATTAAAATCCGCGGTTGTAACCATTTGACCGGTGCAAATAAGCCCCCCCAAACAAAATCTAAGGTTCCTTTTGGTATAGTGGCGGCGGTCATGAGCGCGGTGATAAAATCGTTATTCATGAACGCACATCCAAAGAACTTCATCCACTTGAACATAAAAGTGGATGCAGTTCCTCAAATGCCCGTTCATAAAAGACGGTTTTGCCACCGCGTTCACGAACGCCACCGTCGTGCCAAACAGAGCCTAAGTCTCAAAATTAGAATGAGATCGACCTATCTCGATTTGATTTTGAGACAACTCAAACTCACATTTTTTTTTTAATTTTTAATATAACAATTATACACATTTTTAAATATTAAAATTTATGCAGCTGATTTCGATTAGGACAAAAAATAGTTTATGCAATATTTAAGTAATAAGTATCAATGTCTTAAATTTTATCACAATACCGAATAGTAAGAGTTGTACATATCTCTAACTACTATATACAAGAAGTTATTTTTGGTGCAACATTCAAAAGTGCCGGGGGTGTCGGGTACTGTCGCAGTGTCGCATGGGGCACAAGGGCCGGAGGCCCGTGCCTGTCACTCGTTTATATATATATATATATATGATAATATAATATGAGACTTAAAATCAGATTATATATACCAAAGACTTTTAAGAAAATGACCTACGGGAGGAGCAATTTTTGAGTCAGTATCCCGTTCAGAGATCTCTATCCAGGATGTACTAGGAACTATTAGATTAGAGGAAAAGTGAAATACATTTTTGCGCGTGGTACCGGGCTGATTTAAGTGGCGAAACGGTATAAGTCTCCGACGATCCGAGCATCGGAGCCAAAAATTTCCCCTTCGGGAGACGGTGTGGAACGACGAACATGTGAAGATGAGCAAATGTTGGTGCTAATTGCATACAAGGATATCGAGCAATGGCCATCGGGGATAACAGTGACAGCGAGTATTGCTGCTGCAATTACATGTTTGTGTAATTACATCTTGTACCCCTCTAACTTTCAAAATTATAATTACACTTTCAAAATTATAATTACTTCAAAGGGGTATTTTTTGAGCAGGGATGTTATGAAATGCAGGCCGTATAAAAAAGAAATTTTACCAAATAAAGTAAGGCAATTGTTATTAGCACACCAGTTTTGGCTATTCGCACACCAATTTCTATGATTTATTACGCGCCTTTTGAAAATGTGTCTTGTACATGCATTTTTAGGAAAAGTGTTCAACACGAAAATTGTAGATCTCGTCGAGATCTACAACTTTCGTGTTGAACACTTTTCCTAAAAATGCATGTACAAGACACATTTTAAAAAAATTGTCAAAAAATCGCTATAGTTACGATCAGGGCGGCAATATGCGTTGTGCGTGTTTTTTTAGGAAAAGTGTTCAACACGAAAGTTGTAGATCTCTACGAGATTTACAATTTTCGTGTTGAGCACTTTTCCTAAAAATGCATGGAGGTGTATTTTCAAAAGGCGCGTAGTAACTCATAGAGTAACTCATAGAAATTGGTGTGCGAACAGCCAAAACTGGTGTGCTAATAACAATTGCCTAAAGTAAAAGAAGTAAATCTCTGGTCTCTATTTTTTTCTCGTATTAATTTCACTAAATTTATTAATCCCTCTCACTATAAAATATAAATAGGTTATTTTAGGATACGCAGAAGCTATTGATTTTGTTTGGCGCATTTTTTTTGCTCCAGTGAGTTTGGACAAAAACGTTATCATCATAGAATATATACAATGATTATACCGCCGCAAAAAAAACAACTAATTTTGAACATATGAAATTTCTTAGATGAGATCCGGCGTTCACGAAAAACAAACGCTCATAACCACAGCGTTCACGACCGCAACCGCCGTGCCAAACAAAGCAATAATCACTTGCAGAAGTGACCTGATTTATAAAGCAACAACTTGTATATTTGTAAATGCTGCAGTTTTTGCCAAACAGTAACATGTAAATGGCGACTGCTCTGCATGCCTAATGAATCCAAGGAGCAGCCAACTCAGGCCAAGTTTGGCGCGGCATGCGACAGAAATGCCGTGGCATGGATCCTGGATCAGCGCGGCCGCCGCCGTTTGGCCTGCGCAGCGGCAAATCCACGTCCACGGATTAATTCAAACATATTTCACATAAATATTGTAACACCGACCTCTGGAATTTCCTTCCTCCCTCTCTTCGAAGCCGCTCGATGAACAGAAATGACGACGGAGGGCTGCGCTGGATACAGCTCGCGAGAGGTAGGATGGTTGGCACGAAACAACTATCTCTTAAAGAGTATAGATGAGGATGGAAATTTAGGAATTTGTTTGGGAAAAAAAAGACAGATAAGAGCTAATTATTTGAAAACATTTGATTTTCTTTAATCATAGAACTAAAAGGAAAATTGAAATCCTATTTTTATTCTTAAATAAAAAATAATATTAATATTAACTCTTATTTGCTCTCCAAAGATTTGGAAGATATTTTTACGCTACCACCCGAAGAATATATTTTGCATTATCATCAATTATAAATGATTTTGTATCGGGAGTTTCCAACATCGCGAATCACCTCGAGATCTCGCATCTCAGTGTAAATTCCTTCTAGCACAACTGTTTTGGTTACATCTAATTTTGTCATGAAAAATATCAGACAACTAATTGTTCGCGCTCGCTAGTTCCATTTCTCGCGGACTAATACTCTCTCTCTCTCTCTCTCTCTACTCGCAAACTATAAGTATTCTCTGTAAAGTAGTCATACCACAGGCGGGTTTTGGCCGCGTCCTTCAGTAAAGATTAACTAGGACTTATTATTTTATTGCATTTGTTGTGTTTGAGTGATTTTGCAATTCCCCCAATTTTTAGGGCTTATTTGGAAAAGGGTCATTGGTAAGTCTATCTAAAGATCCTTATTAGGGCTTTTGGATTGAAGCAAACAAGAATTCTCTTAGTTTCTCTAGTTATGGTTTGAAGCCGCCCCTCGATTTCCCTTCCCGGAACGACGGTAAGGGCTCAGTTTTCTCCACCTTTAGGGTTATGATTCTGAATTCCCTAACAACTTCTAATGTGAATCTGAATCAAATTGCTAATCAATGAATTAAAAAAGCACAAGGATTCTTTAGGAGAAGCCAACACGAGTACAATCTTCAATAACAGATTCTTTAGGAGAAGCCAACACGATTCAAATTGTGAATTCCACCGATATCTCAGACTAGACTATGAAGATCCAAAGGTTTTAAAAATCATCACTCTGTT
Source organism: Dactylorhiza incarnata (assembly GCA_033032865.1). Classification (NCBI taxonomy): domain Eukaryota; kingdom Viridiplantae; phylum Streptophyta; class Magnoliopsida; order Asparagales; family Orchidaceae; genus Dactylorhiza; species Dactylorhiza incarnata. The sequence continues at coordinate 1,747,270 of JAWHQI010000394.1, forward strand.
TCAAAGAACTTCGCATATAAACATTCGTTTTTTTCTCAGTGATTTGCAATTTACAACTGTCTCGTTGCTTCTTTGGCAGTTATATACGAAATAACAACATAAATTTTAAATTTACCTCGATGGAGACGACCGTTAATGTCCATTGATCGAAGAAACCAGAGCAGGCAAAGCCATTCAATTGGCATCGCAGTTTCAGAACCAAAGGAAGATCTTCATATACTACTGATGATGCTACCAATAATCTCTGCAAGAGCACAACCCTTCTCTGAAACAATGGAAACGGTTCCGATCACGCACTACAATCTCCCGTTTCTCCACCCCCGAAATCAACTTCAGGGCGGAGTGGCAGTCGTCGCACACCCTAAGGTTCTTCATAATCCTAATCGTCGTCCCCGGCGGAGTGCCGATCAGACCGAATACGACGGCGAGCTTTTCGCTGTGACGGTACAAGACGGTCTCCTTCTCCCTCTCTTCCATGTCCAGCAGCACCACTGAAGTATCAGGGACATAGCCTCTGCCTCTCAATTCCACCAAGATCTCATCCCATTTCTTGTATATCTCCTCTATCCTGGGATGATCACTTTCCCCAGCAACAAACTCATGGAGAGCGCCATCCACCTCAATTGTGCTCCGCCCAGGCGTCTTCTTCACCCCCTTATCTCTCATCAACCGGCGAACCCTGGCTGCATCATCAAATCTTCCCGCATCGGCGTAAATGTTCGACAGAACGACAAAGTAACCATCGTTCAAAGGGTCGAGATCGATGAGTTGCCGGAGAGCCTCCTCGCCGACGTCGATTCTCTTGTGGACTCTGGCGCCGCCGAGCAAAGCCCCCCAAACCACGCCATTGGGCTTGATCGGCATCCTCCCTATGAACTCCAGTGCTTCATCGAGGAGGCCGGCTCGACTCAGAAGATCGACCATGCAGCCGTAGTGCTCGATCTCTGGCTCGATACTGTAATCCGCGGACATGAGTTTGAAGAATCGCCGGCCTTCTTCCACCAAACCCATGTGGCTGCAAGCGTGGAGTAATCCGACGAATGTTATAGGATTGGGTCTGATGCCTGCATTTCTCATGTCTTCGAAGAGCTCGAGAGCATCCTCTCCTTGCCCGTGAATTGCATGCCCGCCAATCATGGCGGACCACGACACCACCGTTCTCTCGGTCATTTCATCAAACACCTTGCGGGCAGTCCCAACGCAGCCGCACTTGATGTACATGTCGATGAGAGTATTGCAGACTCTAACATTTTTCATAAATTGAAACCTGCGGGCGTAGTCGTGAACTCTCTTCCCCAAATCGAGCGCCCCGAGATCGGCGCAGGCCGAAAGGATAGCGACTGCAGTGACCTCATTCGGTTTCATGCCAGCCGCCTCCATTTGGAGAAAGAGTCGAACTGCCTCCCTGGGATTCTTCCACTGGACATACCCAGCAATCAGAGAAGTCCATGATCTAACGCTCCTCTCAGGCATTGAATCGAACATCTCGCGGGCAAGTTCCATCTCCCCTTCCTTGGTCAGGCGGGCGATCATAATGTTGTAACTCACAGCATCCCTGCTGGGCATTTTCTCAAACATGAGACGAGCGTCGGACGCCGCCCCACGGGAGGAGTACATGTGGACCAGAGTGTTGTTCAGGAAAACGTCGGGGTCGAACCCCAGCTTGAAGATCAACGCATGGACGGCCTTGCCGGTGAGAATGGCATCCGGCAACTGGGAGCAGGCTTTAAGCGCGAAGGAGCAGGAGAAGGTGTTGGGGAGGAGATCGGAGGAGAGGAGGCGGGCGAAGAGGCGGAGGGCGTCGTTGGGGGAGGAGGAGGAGGAGAGGGTGTTGAGGTGGGAGTTCCATAGGAAGATCTCCGGCGATTGGGCGGATCGTTGGAAGAGATGGCGGGCATAGGAGAAAGCGGCGGGGGAGGAGAGGGCGCAGACGGCGGCGATATGGGAGAAGGGGAGGGAGGAGATGGGAGAGCCGGATTTGATGAGGAGGGAGTGGAGTTGCTGGAGATGGGAAGGAGATGAGATGTTAGGGAAAGATGGATTGGAGTTCGGCGGGGGAAAAGAGTTCTGGCGGGGAAGGAGAAGATTTGGGGCAGCGAGGCAGATAGAGACCATTTCAAGAAGTATACTGCTCGAAACTTGTGATTCAACTTTACGCGGGGCGGGCGGAGCAAGTCCAGTGGCGGGTGAGGCCGGCGACACCGACGAGGATCTTCAGAAGAATGTTGGCCGAGGTGAGCTTAAAATGGATGTAAGACAAGCGGAATAGGAGAGGAGGATGCGTTGAAGCGGGCTACTTGGGCGGCGGGGCGAAGTTACATGCGCCGACTGCGACGCCAAAGTCGAGTCTGGCGAGGGTCTGCTATGTGGAGCAGCGAAGCATGGAGTTCTGACGACGACGACGACGACGATCCTTCACCGCCGGAGGAGCGGTGGAAGTTAGTCAAGAGAGGCGAGAGCAGGTGCGAGAGAAAAGCGGAGTGGTAGGAAATGCAACAATGGTCCATCCTGGTTCCTATGCTGGAGATGTGGCTTTGGGTTGTCCATTTTTTTTGGCCATGTTATTAGCAGTCCTAGCATGACTATTCATAGTTCTAAAACGCCACAAAATTCTATACACACTGTGTATAACTAAAGTTATACACATGCCCCTATAATTTGACACGTGTAAAGAGGAATTATTATTTTAAGAAACAGCATTTACTTCCTTGCCTGCGTTTATTACAGAACACGGAACACGAACATTTTTAAGAAGAGCATTTATTCCTTGCCTGCGTTTATTCCTTGCCTGCGTTCCCGTCGCCGAAGCCCTCCTCCGGTCGGCCTGGTCCAGGCCGCCGGCCTCCTCCCGTCGCCGAAGCCCTCCTCCGGTCGGTCTGGTCCAGAAGCCCTCCTCTCTGCGATTTTGGGGTCTGCCGCTTGCTCGATCTCCGATTTTGGGGGCTGCCGCTTGCTAGATCTGCGATTTTGGGGGCTGCCGCTCTGCGATTTTGGGGGCTGCCGCTCTGTGATTTTGGGGGTTGCCGTGGGTTCTTCTGCCGTGGGTTCTTCTGCCGTGGGTTCGGTTCTTCTTCTTCTTCTTCTTCTTAAATCTGTTCTTACAGCTCTTAAATCTGATTCTACTCTTAAATCCTGAAATGAAATCTGTTCTTACAGATTACAGAAATCTGTTCTTACAGATTTCAGAAATCTGTGGTGTTCGAAAAGATCGTCTAAATCGTAGAGTCGATGGTTCTATTTTATCACGTAAATTTGTTTGCAATTATGCTGGCCAACGTTCGAAGCATCCTACACATGTAACACAAAATCCTCAATGCTCCCAAAGAACCGCTTGCAATGTCGTGTTGATTTTAGAGTTAATAGAGAGAATGATACCTGAACTATTTACAATGCTAATAATGACCATAATCATAATCTTGTTAGTCCAAATAAGACATTTATGCTTCGTTCTCACAGAAGAATTTTGCCCGGCACACTCAATATCATTCAACAGTTGGATAAAGCTGGTATTCCACCCTCCAAGGCATATGATTTTTTGCGTATGGATCATAGAAATGCACTGCATTCTAATAAGATGAGAAGTTTCAAAAGGAATGATGCTCAAAACCTTTTGGATCATTTTAGAATGAAACAAATTATTGATCCAGCCTTCTTCTATGCTATTCAACTCAATGAAGATGGTCAAATTTCAAATGTCTTATGGGCAGATGGGAAGTCTTTGACAGATTATGTTTTTTTTGGCGACGTCATTTGCTTTGATACCACTTTTAAAACCAACAAATACGATTTGCCATTTGCTCCAATATTAGGAGTAAATAACCACAAGCAAATAGTCATATTTGGTGTTGCTCTTCTGAATGATGAAACAACTGAATCATTTATTTGGCTATTTGAAAGATTTTTAAGTGCTGTTTCTTTGAAACACCCAAAGACTATATTTACTGATCGATGCACTGCAATGTCTAAATCTATTTCTTTGGTGTTTCCATCCACGACTCATCGGTTATGTTTGTGGCATATATTTGAAAATACTGCAAAAATTTTGTCTCATATTTTTGCTAGTAATCCAGGTTTTGCAAATGAGTTTAAAAGAGTAATATATGAATCTAGATCGGAGGAACTACTTGAAGATACATGGCAGCAAATGATCGCAACCTATTCCTTGGAGGAAAATCTGTGGTTAAATGAACTCTAGAAGGTGCGGGAGAAATGATCGGCATTCTATAGAGCAAACTCTTTCTGTGCTAACATGACAACTACACAACGTAGTGAATCTATGAATAATCAGTTTAAGAGACATTTTGGTAGAAAGTTGACTTTTCTAAAATTTCTTGAAGCATTTGAACTGGCTGTTAATAAATTCAGGGAGAAAGAGTTGTATGAAGACCATAAATCTAAAAATTTTACACCAAACATTTGTGTCCCGAATATGCCGATGCTGAAGGATGCAGTGACAGAGTACACACGATCAATTGCTGCTGATTTTGAAGAAGAATGTCTAAGTCAAATATCTTGCATTTGTGAACTTGTTTCTGCCAATGAGGATATTCACTTTTACAGAGTTAGCCCACCCGAAGAGTTTAAAGTGGCACATGTTACTTACAATGTTTCTGATTATAGTTTGAAATGCTCTTGCAAGAAATTTGAAACTGTTGGAATTCTATGCATGCATGCGATGAAGGTGTTAACACATAACAAAGTTATGATGTTACCTAGTCAATATATTCAGAAGCGGTGGTCTAAATTTGCAAAGGATGGTTTACCTTACCAATTATTAAATTTGAATTACGATGATGTTTCTTTGCAATATGGTAGAGTTTCTCGGAATGCATTAGCTCTGGCCATAAAGTGCTCAGGTTCCAAAAATGCTTTGGACATGTTGGAACGAGGCATAGAGCAGTTGAGTGTACACGCAAATGATATAATGCGGGCAGTTGAGCAGTTGAATGTTAATTCCTCCAAAGTTACTTCTGATCATTGTACACACATAAAACCTCCTCCAATAAAGAGTGGTGGTCAAAGAAGGAGGATTAAAAGCGTCCTAGAACGAGCTACTAAAAGAAGATCATATAAAAATATCAGAAATTCTACTTCATCATCTGCAGCTGTCGAGCATGAAATTCATGGGATTGAATCACAACCTGAACAAGTTGGACATCAGACTGGCTTTATGGGTTTATTAAATCAAGTATCTATTGGTTCGCAAGATGTTTCAAGGAGACTAAATTTTTGATCTTTTCTTCTTCGTTAGATTTGCTGTAATTTTTGGTTTCTTTAAGTATTTTCATGGACAGTGTGTATTATTAAATCAAGTGTGTACTTTATGGACAGTGTGTATTTCCTTAAGTAATTTTTGCTGTAATTGTATTATTAAATCAATTTTTGGTAAATATTAAATTAAGTATTCTACTTCATCAGCTGCAGATTTTAAACCAACCCTCCTTAAAAATGTCCGTGTTCTTTCTCCCTGGGACGATGCAAGAATAAATATTGTTTCTTAAAATAATAATTTTTCTTTACAGGTGTCAAATTATGGGGGCATGTGTATAACTTTAGTTATACACAGTGTGTATAGAATTTTTGTCCTAAAAGGACCGTGTTTAGGTGTGATATGGCTTCTTATAACATTGCCCCTTTTTTACCTTTTTATTATTATTATTTTTAATTATGTAGCCATTAACATTACACATACATATCCTATATACATATTTTTTCCACCCAAAAAAAAATTGTCACCCAATACAAAGCTTAATAAAATTTGAAGGAATAGAAATATACTTTTTTATGATAAAATGCAAAATGCACAAATTAAATCAAATAATACAACTTGTAAAAATGTAATAAAATTGAAAAATGATTATTTGACCTTAGCGCACTTTTCCCTTGGTGCAACCTATAGATACAAATAGATATACAAATCATGTCTGGCTAAGCAAGCCCTGAAGGCCACTCAAGCGCAAATTTCCGCAGGCGGGCGAATCTGGACGCATGATCAGATGCGTCAACGAGAGCTTCAAATGAGGAACGTCATTAGAGGTGGATTGCTGCTCGTACACTACAACAATGAGGAGGAAATTGAATACATACACGAAGGGCTTCAACCAAAATATCAACAGGTAAGTAGATCAACACTTAAGCGTGATGCATTTAAATCTTATATGCAATCGAAACAGGACTTAATAAATTATTTAGAAACTTACGACAGTAGAGTTAGTCTGACGAGTGACGTTTGAAGTAGCAATATAAAAGCATGAGTATCGTATATATGTATTACTTGTCATTGGATCGATTCCGATTCATGGAAGTTAAATAAACGTATTATATGTTTTGAGTTTTTCGAATATCCACATACTGGTCAAGTTATTTATCACATAATTACAAAATGTATTCGTGAATTTAAAATTAAAGATAAAATATTAAGTATTTCTTTCGATAACGCTAGCAATAATACGGTCGCAATCGATTATTTAAAACATGATTTGAGACTAATATTAGGTGGGATATTTTTTCATACACGGTGCATATGTCACATTTTAAATTTAATTGTGCAGGATAGTTTATTGTATATGGAACCTTATATTAATAAAATTCGTATTTTGTTAAAATATATTTATACTTCTACAAAACGTAAACAAGATTTTATAAAATTTGTAAATGCACAAGAGCTTAAAATTTAAAACTTGAATTTGATATGCCTATAAGATGGAATTCAACATATAAAATGATAAAATGAGCAGTGCGACAAAAAACACAACTAATGAAATTTTATAGTATGTCCGAAGTTCATGATTTTCATGATTCTGATTGGGATGTAATTGAAAATTATATGAAATTATTATAAGTTTTTTATAGATTGACAACTATTTTATCTGACGTTTATTATCCTACTAGTTCACTCGTTATCGAAAATTTTGTATTAATTACAGAAAAATTTAAAGCTTATAAAAAATATGAAGGTTGGCGTCCGTTAATTCAAATAATGGAAGAATTTTTTTTAAAATATTATAAAGAAATGTCAGCTATGTTTTCATGCGCCGCAGCTTTAAATCATTTAATTGGCGTAGATGGCGTAGAAAATCTTATAGAAGAAATAAACAATAATTTAAACTTATCTGTAACCTATCAAATTTTTGATAATATAAGTGTTTCAAAATGTAATACTGATTTTACAGAATTTTATAATTATTACGATTAATTATATGGATCGCGGCATAGAGAAGAAAGCACCCAACCAAAAACCAAAGATATTCTAAAAAATAAGATTTTAGAGTTAGCTGCCCGGAAAAAACAACGAACTTCTAGTACTTTAAATGAATTAGGATTATATACGAAAACATAATTTTAAGATTTTATGAGTTCAAATGAGATAGAAAATTTTGATATTTTACAATGGTGGAAAAATAAAATTAATATATATCCTGTTATGACATTTATGGCCAGAGATTTACTAACAATCCAAGCTAGTACTGTAACTTCGGAGTTTGCATTTTCTTTGAGTGGTAGGATTCTGAATAACCGAAGGAGCCGCCTGAGCGACGAGACTTTGGAAATGTGCATATGCTACAAAGACCACTTGGATGCTATGAAGAGGAGGCAGCATGTCGCATCGATCGAAGATAGCTCATCCGAAGTTGAAGATGAGCTAGGCGGCCTAAATTTGGGCACAGAAGATCAAGTCTGAACGTCATTTCTAAGGGCTAACTCTTAAGTGTCAAGACTAATATTGTATTATTGTAGATTTTTTAAAGATCAAATATTTGTATTCGTATAAAAATATCTGGACGTATTTAATTTTTATTGTCGCATATTTTTGTAGTTAATAATTTTATCAATAATAAAAAAAAATTCATCATCATTTTATGTGTATTATAAAATATAGATAATAATAATATTATTATTCTAATATATTTATATGTATTTAAATATATATATATATTTTTTTTAAATTTAAAATTTTGCTCGCCGAGCTCAGGTGAGGTCGTCGAGCTCAGGCGAGCTCGTCGAGCTCAGCCGAGCTCGCCTGAGCTCGACGAGCTCAATTGTCGGGCCAAACCCAGGCCCGACCTGGGCCTGGCCCGGCCTGCAAGGCCTTGGTAGGCCTCCTCCTCAAGAGGAGGCCTGAGCCCGGCAAAAACTAGGCCCAAGCCCGGGCTTTTTCCAAAAGGCCTGGGCCCGACATGCCCGGGCCCAACTTGGGCCTGACGGTCTTTTTGCCCAGGTCTAGCTTAGTGTAACATTCATTATTCCAATTTTTTTATTTTATTTCTATATTTGCAAGATTCAAAAAAAGCCTGGAGAGCCCATTCATGCAGAAGAAAACCCGATTTCTAGTTTAATGTGATAGTGAGATTTGGATGTCCCGAGTTCTTCTTTATCGTATAGTATAGATATACTTTTTCCGATATTCCAAGGACGAAAATTTTACTACATACAAGCCCGGATGAGAGGACGGAGGGGGAAGAAAAACGACTGTGAAAGCGAGTAAATAATGAGCCATTTTTATATTTATTTATAAGGTATTTCAATCATATTTTACGAAATACGAACAATAAAATTTTCTTCGGGTAACAAATGATCATTTTGCTAGCCTTAGGCGAAAAATTACATCAGAGGCGACAAAGATGGCACTGACCATCACTCTACATGAGGGGTCTCAAAACAGAAGGCCAGCATTCCTTGAAGCCTCTAGCAAACACTTCATCAGAAAGCTGCCCTTCAACAATATGAATAATTACCAAAACTTCCCCTGGAAGATAGCATAATTACAGATTGCACCCCCTCTTATTACTGAAATTACAAAAATCTCTCCTGAATGTTATAAAACATAACATTTACCTCCCCTGAAGTTCATATTTCATACATCCATGCACAAAATACCCCCCCTGAAAATGTACTCCGAAGGGGGTATTTTTGTACATGAATGTTGTGAAATGTGAACTTCAGGGGAGGTAAATGTTATGTTTTGTAACATTGAGGGAAGTTTTTGTAATTTCAATAATAAGAGGGGTGCAATCTGTAATTTTGCAAACTTAGAGGGGAGGTCCCAGTAAATGCCCCATATGAAATATCACATTAAACATTAAGCAAAAAACACCAGACCAGCGCAGCCCTTGAACAATCACCGAGTTTTTGCTCCCAGATCTTCGGACTCCATAAAACGTCAAACTAATTTTTTAGGGCGGCGGCTCCATGACGGCGTTCCTTCCGGTATCGGGATTGTTTTGGATCAAATCCGCCTTCTTCTGCACCATAGACAGCCCAAGATGGTGTGGCAGCCATGTAGTCTTCAGTTCTGAAGGACTTTCCTGAAGCCACCTGCATCCATTAGCAAATGTTAGTTTCCTTTCAAGTGAGGTTCGGTTATTTCTGTCTGGTTAATGCAGAAACTCGCTTTTTACGAACTCGACTCTTGTATTTAGTTTGGCGGCACGTTCGCGCCGGCCGGACGGAGGCGTCCCAAACGGTTGCGCGGTGACGTTCGGCGAGGTCTGCTAACGCGCCGTACGGACTGGAGGCCCCGCGTGCGTCCAGCCTCTGGTACTAAAGGTGTTACCAAATGAGCCTTTAAAACCCACCTTTTAAGGAGTTCGACCATACATCTACTTTTGGCACAGGTGATTTAGGCCCAATTTGGGAGAGTGGTGACAATTGTGAATGCAAACATAGGTAGCGACGTAGCGTTTGAATAGGTGCGGTCACTAATGCTATTTACCCAAAACAACATTTTAGGCCAAAACGTCACCACAACCATGCGGGTGTGGTCCTAGCTTTAGCGAGCGTAAATGCCTACACCTCAAATAGTGGATTGGGTAAAAAAAGTTGCAACGGAAGTTTCAAACACAAATAAGTCGCTACCACTAAGCCACTACCGCTACCTTTATTATCACAGTTTCATACTGACACCATTCAAAGGCTGCAGTCATCACAAACAGAGCCTTAAAATGGTTACAATCATACCCAAAGCTCAACTTACATGACAAAGCACTAAAACACCAATTTGCTTCTTCAAATTAATTATGTAATGTAATTCCAATTTTTGATGAAATTCAAAATATTCTCAATTACAAGGACAATCGAGACGATTGAAATTTCACAGACCAAAGTAAAACAAATTTGTCAGTAAAACCAATTGGTCCTAAACTCGTGTTATTCTAGTGTTTCCATACTGCAATAACAAAACTTAATTGTGATATCACATTTTCCTAATTCCCCAAAAAAAAATCATGTAAAAATCAATGAATTAATGTAAAAAACATTGTCTCGATGTTACATTTTATGCATTTTGGCCTTACCCTCGATGAAAATAAGCGGCCACTTTCATCATTACGAAGGTGAGTCAATAAATGAGCTCAAATCACCCCCAACAAATTATCTAAAAAACAAACAAGACTAGTAAAATTTAACTGAAATAAAACCAGAAAGGGATACCGGGTGATTAAAACTTACCAGTTCCTGAAACCTTTCGTAGTCTATCCAAGTGTGCCACTGTCCATTGATTTTGAACTTGCTAACATTTGCCAGAAGAACACAGCAGGAATGAACATGCTCACAGGCTACTTCATACTGGCCATTGCTTTTAATGGCCAAAGTTTCAGAGAATGCTTTAACATCTGAATGCCAGGGGACATTCTCCATAGTCAGCTTTGATGTGGCAGTTCTGTCAGAACAAATAATGATGAGAACTTAAATTAAAGGGACACTGTTAGTATGCATTCAAAAGTCAAAAAGAAAGAATAAGAAACTCACGATCCACAGTACGTAACCCCCTTAATCTCAATGAAATCTGGTTCTCCGAGGCCTAGCAAGTTAGCATACGCGTCCACTTCTTCGGCATTCCAGCCTTTAACAAGAGTTAGACGATAAACCGTCCTCTGTTGTTTATCGCGCAGAGATTTTAGCGAATCCTGTCGACATGCATACAAGGTCAAGAGTTCAATAGTGAGTTTTAATGAGAGAGTATAATAATGTAAAAAATAGTATTTCAGCTGCAAAGAAAAGGATACAATATTGTATTACATACTATAATGTGTACATATTACTAAAATAGAAACTTTAATCAATTAAGTTTTCAAGACAATTCTCTGTTAAATATTAAAAGGATACGCAATTTTTGTCAAGCTATAGTTTCTACAAAACCAATTCAAAATGGGAAAATACAAAATTCACACGAATTGTGAAATACAAAATAGCATGATAGAAATAAGAGAATGAATCTTCTCGATGCAAGTTTTATACATAAATATAAATCTGTGATTGAATCTAGCTACCAAGAAGTTCTTGCATATCACTTATTTGTCACCAACCATACATTTATAAAGTTTTGCACCGCTATTGCTTCTCTCATTTTAGACAACCATGGAAGTCCTTAACACCAGCGTAGGATATTTTGCGTCTACGTTTCAGCTATATGTAAGTAAAAGAAAAACAACAATAGCTGGCAGCCTGTCATAAGAAAAGCAGTAATGGCAAAGCTACACACCAGAAAGGGTGATTGAATGGCTCTATGACCATATAACTATTCCCCTTCATGGAGAAATATCAAAGGAAAATGTTGGAGATCATCATCAAAGGTGGCAGTCAGCCCTCTCAGTGTGAGCTGGTAGAAATTGCTCTTGACGAAAGAGGCAAAACAAATTTGTTGAACACCTTATAAAAAAGAAGCGACTCCACCAAAGAGTTTTGCATACAGCACTCAAATTACAAATAGGAAAGAAAATGAACTAGTTCCAAATCTGTGGATGAAAGCAATTTGCTTGAGAATATGGGCATTACCCACATTCAGGTTACATCTCTAGATTATCCATAAAGTTAAACATCCGTAATAAAGATCTAATAAAGAAAAATAAGCAATATAATAAAATCTAACCGATAAATTGAAGAAAACTCACAACAAAGCGCTCCCAAAAGTCTCCAAAAAGTGGCCTATCAACTGCCTTTAGGCTCTCCTTTGTTGCAGCATCAACGCTCACATACAACTGCAAGTGTTACAGGTATGAAAATTCCTTGTTGATCCTGATGAAACATCATTTTCACATGGTGTATTGTTTCTCTTAGGATGTACAAACCTGGGTTATAGGTTTTAGCATCTGAATTTTCTCAGGAAATTGGGCATTTGTAACAAGGAAAGTAGATATGCGCCTTCTGTGAAGCTCATCGATGAGTGTATTTATCTCTGGATACATGATTGGCTCACCAACAAGAGACAAGGCACAATGTCTGGGAGATAGGCCTTCTAGTAAATGCTCCTCCTTTACTCCTGCATGAATAGAAGAAAGGTACAAACATTAAAAAAAACGAGAGTATGACTTCATGGAAGTTGCAAATTTTAGAATCAAACTATTTCATTAGAAAAATTAATATCAATCTCAAAGGAATGTGTGATAGGTTAACTATATTGAGTAGGAATTATTATAGAATGGATCCTAAGGCAACCATTACTCAATCTATGTGGCAATTATCAGTTATTAAGTGCAAACAGCAAAACTTTCCTTTAACCTTCTTACCAGTAGGATGCTTATCAACTTATTGACCACAGCCACCATTCAGTAAAATAATCACAGAAAGCTGGAGGAAAGATAAATGAGAAACAAACCTGGGACTCCTTTCATTTGCTTTATCATCTTAGTATGCTGGTCGATCGCGGCATCCACAATAACAAGAGGATCATCCATCTTCCACTGCCAGTTCTTACCCACTGGATTAGTATGATGCCTCCAACAGAAAACACATTTATTTGCACATGCTAAGCTTGGGGTTGCTTCCATACACCTTGATACAAAAAGGGGAAAAAACATCAGAATAGAGGGAACAGTTAAAACCCAAATGCAAACCTGATCGCTAGATTATCATATCTTCTACAGGCCTCCAATGGTTTCTAGCCTTCTAAGGCTCTCTGACGACATTTCTGATTCAACTCACTAGAGAAATGAAAGTGTTTGGGTAACCTTATATTTGATCACTGGTGCAGTGGGACAAGCCATTGGCACTGCTCTCCCAAACGGGACCAATGCTTAAAAATTATGTGATCCTCAAATTATGGCAAATATACTTTCATGACATAATAAAGCAGCTCCATTCAACAACAGTGGAGAAAGTGTAAATGCATCTTAGAGCATCCATTAAGCAGTAAGAGCTCTTAATGGCTACTAAAATTGGGAAATAACTGTGAAGATTATTAGATAGTGCACCCAAGTAAAAACAATTACAAATCATTACCTATGACTCTCAATCCCATAAAATGAGTGTTTATAGCATCCGCCGCGTCCTCTGAGTTGGGACTTTGTCCATCTACAAAGTTTAACACCGCTATGTGAACCAATAATCTTGTATCCCTGCATTGATGAAGGATGTAAGTGACCCTATTGTTTCCTTCATTACAAAAGACTTGTGACAAATTGGAAAAAATAAATACAATATAAGAATTAAAAATAATAATAAAAATGATGAAAGAAATCAGTAAGATTTGCTGCACAAGTAAATAGGTGAAGCATTTTTTTCTGAACAATCAAATGGATCGGTCACTGTCTAAATCAAACTTTTAATGAATTTCTAAGCATATATGACTTGGCTCAACCGCTCAAATGATAAGTTTAATTAAAGAATCCTCTGGTAATGCCTTCAGGTCCCGGTAGAATGTCTTGTAACAAATCTAACACAAAAGTCTTAAAGCGATTCTACATATTTTCTCAGCTAGCTATTCTTGAAGCTCCATTTGCATGCCCTAGTTTGACAAGTTTAACCTAGCCTGAATCACCTTGATTCACCGTAAGATCCTTGTGCAAGAATTAAATTATAAAACCGTCTGTCTTCTGGGCTTCAATTCATAATAGATGCTTTATTGATCATTCCAGAAATGCAATTCTCAAAAATCTACCGATTATTTTATGCAGCTTGGACCAATGAAGTTAGTTAATACTATACATCATAGTACACATAAATGTGTTTGCTGCATAAAATTAACTAAAGGGCATGACAAGTCATTCATGAAGACTCTCATAAATCTAGAAGGTTGTCTTCCATCCCAAGACGAATATTAATTTGATGATATCTACTCCTAAGGTCAAGCTTTAAAAAGATAAAGGAACCGTCAAACATATTCCAAGTCTTGATATAGGGAATTGATACAAGACTTGGTGGTAATCTTATTAATAGTCATACCATCTACGCACATTCTCCAAGACCCATCTTTGTCTAGAGTGATGAGTGCATGGACTATACCTGGGTTAATAGTCTCCCCAACTAAACCCTTCTTTAATATTTATGTTACTTGCTTACGCAACTCCTCATACTCAACTGGCTCATGCGGCAGGGAAGTAAGTGGGGTAGACTAGTGTCGGTAGATAAATCTATATGATGTTGTATTCTCGCATTTTTGGTAGCTCATCAAAAGGCAAACACATATTCCCTATACTGGAATTATGGTGCCTGTAGGAGGCACTACTTTTGAGAGAAAAGGGAAAATTAATAGTCATCGTTAATAAATGTGTATGTATTCGAACTCTAGTCATGTCGTGTCTTCCTATTATACTGCCAATATTATGTTATGGACCTACTCGGAGCGGTGGCCGGAGTAGTGGTCGGAGGCGAAGATGATAGTGGTGGATGATACAATGGAGCTTTAACCGCGGCTGCCTAAGCGGGGTTGCTCGTTAGAGGAGAGAGTCACCAATGATCTCACACAATAGATAGAAAATAGAACTTCTTCTTACATCCCCATACAACCTTACATATGCCTTTATATAGGCTTACAACATAATAAAAGACAAACAATAATAATAATACCTATTACTAGACTCGGTGTTCGAGGCCCCCTACATAATGATGACACCTACATAATAGAGATAATCATAATTAGGTAAACGGGTACGCAACCCATAACACATTTGGTACGCAGCCCATAACATCTCTCCCGGCCTTCAAATCGAGCTTGTCCTCAAATTTGAACGAGGCTTGTATGGCATGATCGTCTGGCTCTTTAATTTCGCGCCAAAACAATTCTCGGTATCATGTTGTTGTAGCGGAGACTGAGGTAGAAATGATGGTGATGAACGAGCGGAACGACAGTAGCTCGGGCGGAGAGCGAGCAGCGTCAGGCAGAAATGGCGGCGTCGACTTGGGAACGACTGGCTAAAGGAAGGGATCCAGGGGGCCCGGTAAAGCAGGGGCTGGCATGAGCGGGACCTGAGGAAAGACTGGCAGAAGGAGTGGCGATGTGGCTGGATGTAGGAACGGGTCCGTGACGGCCGTCGGGGCTGGCGGAGCGGGGGCCGGCGGAGCAAGGGCCGACAGGGGAGACGGGACGGTGACGAAGGTGGTCCAAGGTGCGGCGGCACCACCACAGGAGGTGATGGCGGAGGGGAAACGCCAGGAAGAGCGGTGACACGTCAACGGACGGTGAAGATGGTGACTTCACGAGGGGAGGTAAAGGCGGCGAAGGTGGAAGCTTCGGCGGAAAACGACTATCAAATTATCAAACTTGTGGAGGAGCTTGATCATGGCGCCTTGAAGACGTGCTTCAACGCCTCGAAGGCGTGCATCCATGGAGCTCATTATTTCCCATAACCTCGAACAGAGGGTGGCCACATCCACATCACTAAGCTTCATGTCGCAATGTATTATTAATTAAATAATTTTTAATGTAAAAATTAATTAAGTAATTACATAAGTTTGCCGACGTGGAGAGAGACTATGCAGGACATGATAATGCAGGAAAAAGAAATAATAATAATGATAAAGTTAAAAGCACCGACAGGATTAAGCGTGGGGCTCGAAATAGGCGGAAGACATGTGAGGGTGGTTTGTTGCCTAAGGTACGGTGCAGGTGGCTCGAGGAAAATGACAGGCGGAGCTGGCTCGAGGCGAATCAGATGGATGCGGAAATAGCGGGTTGCTCGATGCAGGAAGTCGATGAAGACGGCGGTGGGCGGTACGACGAAGAAGAGGCGTGAGGCATCGAGGAAGTTGGAGCCCTAGAAGACGAATCACGACGTTGTTGGGATCGTTCCTGTTGTTTGATGTCGCGAAAGGTAGGACGTCCAGCTCTCGCGCGTAGAAGGCACTGTGAAGATGTCAGTCGATCGAAACGAAGAGGCCCGCAGGAGAGGAACTCGACGTGGACGATGCAGAATAACCCAGTTGCGTTGATCAGGGACTATGGGCCTACTTGGAGCGGTGGCCGGAGTAGTGGTCGGAGGCGGAGATGATGGTAGTGGAGGATACAACGAAGCTTTAACTGCGGTTGCCTAAGCGAGGTTGCTCGTTAGAGGAAAGAACCACCAATGATCTCACACAATAGACAGGAAATAAAACTTTTACTTCCCTATACAACCTTGCATATGCCTTTATATAGACTCACAACATAACAAAAGACAAACACAAATAATAATAATACCTATTACCAGACCCGGTGCTGAGGTCCCCTACATAATGATAACACCTATATAATGATAACACCTACATAATAGAGATAATCATAATTGTAAGAAAAGACAATGTTTTAAATATAAAAATATTTTCCACTAATTTTCAATTCATTTCAATGTACAACTATGACCTATATACAGGGAGACACAATACAAACTCACTTCCAATATACAATATGGGACTAATAAAGAAGAAGACAATATGAGCTTTAACATGGGCCAAATACAATGGGCAATAAATATGGTTATTTTGCGGGCTTTAATTCCTCATTCTTCAACACTCCCCCACAAGCTGGAGCATACAAGTCGTAGGCACCAAGCTTGGAAAGGAATTTGCAAAATAGTGGACGATGTAAGGTATTTGTCATGATGTCTGACACTTGTTCTACAACAGGAACATGTCGTAAAAACAATTTCCAAGTTTGAACTTTTCTCGGACAAAATGACAATCAACTTCGATGTGTTTCGTACGTTCATGAAGTACAAGGTTCTCGGCAATGTAGATGTCGATTTGATTATCGCAAAAAATGACTGTTGGAGAAGGAAGTTTGACGCCCAAATCAGAGAGAAGACTCTCTAGCCATGCAAGTACAGAAACGGTAGAAGCCATTGAGCGATACTAAGCCTCAGCAGAGGAACATGCAACAACAGTTTGCTTTTTACTTCGCCAGGTAACCAGGTGCCCACCAAATATGTGCAGAATTCGCTCGTAGAGCGACGATCATCGATAGAGCCGGCATAATCAACATCAGAGTAGCAATAAGAGATAAAGAAGAAGATGGCTGATATACAAGGCCTTGTCCAGGGGCATTCTTTAGATACTTGAAAATACGTTCAACGATCTGGAGATGAGAGTTCCGCGGGGAAAGCATAAACAGAATGACAACTCTGGCAGCAAATGATATATCAAGTATTGTCGATGTTATCAAGGCGCGCCTAAGGCGTCGGGCACACTAGGCGCATCGGCCCTCGCCTCTGCAAGGCAAAGGCGGGCGAGGTGCCCCAGGCACGTCCAGACGCGCATTACCAGCTCCCAGGCGCACCATAGGCCTTTCAAGGTGTTTTCTTCAACCTGTTTTTTTTTGGAGGTGGGTAAAACATGATCTCAGGCGCACCTGAGGCACATCTAGGCGCACTTGAGCATCCAATTCACCGATTTTCAGTGAATTCGGCACAATTCGCTGATTTTCAGGGAATTGAGCACTCAATTCGCTGATTTTCACTGAATTCCCAATTCAATGTGTACTTAAGGCAATACGATATGTGATGCTTGAGCACAAGTATCAACATAGATTTTTCCTCCTCTACGGGAGGGGATCATGAGATATAGTCAGGGTTAAGTTCAACAACATGTGTTTTGTTGAGGCCTTATTAGCTAATATGAGGTCAGCTTCCATAGAGTAGACGCACATTGAGGTTTTGAAAATAGTTAGTGTTAGATGGTTAAACTATCGGAACCAAATAAGGGTATCATTAAAACGTCTATTCTAGAATATGCTATCAATTAATTATTACTTTAATTAATTGCCTATTTTGGGATTACATATTGGGATGAATTAATGTAGGTTGTTTGAGAAATTTGAGTTGATTTAAACAATTTGGTTTTAAATAACAAATTTGTTTAAACTAAAAACTTGATTTAATAACTTTTTTTTTTTTAAATCTTTTTTAAACCATATATAAAGATCCCATCTACATCTTTCCAACCTCCCCTGTCGGGGAGCTAACACCCGCCACCGCACCTTATGCAGAGCCTGGCACTCCTCCCTCCTTACCACCATCAGCAGATCTACTCAAGCCAACTGTTAAACGCTCCATTGCCGCAACATCAGTTGTGGTTTCATCCACCACAACAGCCTATGGGGATGGGGAGATTTTTACGTTCGGGTCCCGTTCCGAAATCGGAGTCCGGGACCCGTGACATTTTGCCACGTGAAAAAAACGACGACTGAGATCTAAAATAAAAAACCATAAGGGCGTGTTCGTTTCGCTGGAATTGGGGCAAGGGAATTGGAATTGGGTATCCCAATTCCAATTCCGCTGTTCGTATGGTATATTTTGAACCCGACATTGGCTGAAAACCTATAGGTTTTAGGTTTAAAAAAAGCCCTTTCATCAAAACCGAGCCCAAGACCTCGGTTTTCAGCCTAGCGCGATAGAACTTCCCTTCCCGACGGCACACCTCCCCTCTCGCTCCCGTGCGTAATCATCTCCCTCGCTCCGGGCCGGCTCCCGCAAGCTTCCTCTCCCTCTCCGGTATGTCTTCTTTCCCGCAGCAGGTTGTATGAGCGGCTGTAGGGCTTCTCCTCTATTTTTTTTCGGTCAGCTGAAGGGCTTCTCCCCTATATAGGTTTTCCGGGGCAAGGCACCTATTTCTTCCTCCTCTCCGGCAATCGCAGCTTGGAGAAGCTTCCTCTAACATCTACAAGCCATTCTTTCTCCACTTTGGCCCACTTTCTTTCTCCGGTTAGGTATACAATTTTTTGGTTCATACAAATTTTTGGTTTAGATTTTTGTTTGGAGTTTCTATATGTAGATGTGTGTATGATTGTGTAGATTGAGAATTTTGTTTGTGTAGATGTGTGTTTTGTGTATATGTATGCGTTTTTATGGTTGTGTTTTTTGTGTGTTGGTGTGTGTGTATATGTATGTTGCTGTGTAGATGTGTGTGTTGGTTGTGTATGTGTGTATGTTGTGTTTGTATGTTTATGTGGTTGTGGTTGTGTGTATGTTTATGTGGTTGTGGTTGTGTGTGTGTATATGTGTGTGATTGTGTATGTGTGTGGTTGTGTATATGTGTTGGTTGTGTATGTGTGTGTGGTTTTTTGTTGTGTGTGGTTGTGTGTTACGCCCCCGTTACGCTTTGCAGGGCGTCATTATACTCGGCGCAAAGGAGCAACGAACAACGGGGCTGAACCTTCCGGTTCAGCCCCCACTCACTGAACCGGCCGGTCGGGGCTGAACCAAGCGGGTTCAGCCCCATTTGGGGGGGCCGGCCGGCCCCTCTGTTGCCCGGGTATTTATACCCGGGTGGCTCCATTGGGATGGTATGCAAGTATTATTCTACAAGGTATTTCTCCCTCCTTCCTCTCTAACCCTAGTTTTCCCTTAATCCCTCATAGTTCTCTCTTCTTCCTTCTTCCATAACATTTGGTATCAGAGGTGTTCTCTTCTCCGCCATGGTGACCACTCGCACTCAAGAGGAGTCCTCACGGCTTGAAACCTTGGAAGAGAATGTGGTTGGCTTGACGGATTCGATGGCGGCTATGGAAGGGCGGATGGTGGCCCAGATGGAGGAGTTAAAGTCCCTGTTGAAGGGAAAAGGACCGACGAGTACAGATCCCGCCGGATCGGGCCCCAACAGCGCGGACAGCGCGCGATCTGGCCTGCCAGAGGACGGCGGGGTGCGGGGCGACGGGAACCAGGCCGGCGCAGGGTGGCAAGGCTATGCGGCGGCGGGTCTGGGTCCGGCGGGCTCGGGTCCGCCGATTTCGGCATACGGAGGGGTCGGCGAACCCGGATCGGGCCGGAGACAGGGCCGGAGACAGGGCCGGCGGGGCTGGGCGGAGCCGACGGGGCTTCGACGTGGCTGGGAAGAGCCGGCTGGGCTCCGGCGACCTCCAGACCTAGCGGGACAGCAAAGGGGGGGCTTCTCCCTCCTCCCCGTGGGTTTGGGCCGCCGAGCATGGCTGGATTTGGCCAAGCATGGGGCGGACAACCACAACCCCCTCCTTGGGGAAACGGTCAACACCAAGGTTATGGAGGATTCAAGCCAGTGGATCCAGGAAGACAGGAAGGAGGTCATGGCACACCACGTTTGGCTCCAGGGTTGACTCGCATGTACTTTCCGTAGTTCAGTGGTGGTGATGCCTTGGAATGGATTCAGAAGGCCGAATTATTTTTCCAGTGTCAAGACGTGCCAGAAGGACAATAGGTGCAGTTGGCGTCCTTCCATTTGAAGGATGACGCTTTCCAATGGACGCAGTGGTTCCTGAGGGGACGCGAGCACATGTCGTGGGGGAGTTTGTGGAAGGGTTTGCGGCCCGATTCGGACCATTGGAGTATGAGAACTTTGAAGCCCTTCTTCAGAAGCTTCGACAGAAAGGCTCGGTGATGGAGTACGGCACTGAGTTCGAAAAGTTGGCGAATCGGGTGTAGTGGCCGGAAAGGACACTTTTTAGTTGCTTCATATCAGGCCTCAAGGAGCATCTCTGTGATGAAGTGCAGGAGCTTATGTCTCGTTCGTTAAATCACGCTATCACTTTGGCGCGTATCCAGGAGGAGAGGTTCAACAGGCAGCAGACACGTACTATGAGCAGGCCACCTGCGGCCCCAGTTACAGTAGCACGGCGGGAACCGCCAACGGGCAGCAAGCCGACAGTGACTCGTCTGTCGTGGAGTGAGCTCGCGGCCCGGAAGGAGAAGGGGCTATGTTTCAACTGCGACGAGAAGTTCATGCCTGGCCATAAATGCCAGAAAATACAGGTCTTCATGTTGCACGAGGATACGAATGACGAGCCTGCTCCAGAGGAGGAGTTGGAGGTGGACTTGGATGAGACCGAGTTCGGGGTTTCCATACATGCTCTCGAAGGGTGCGCTCCTCCGCTTACCATGCGTCTGGCGGGCCGGATCGCCCATGAGAAGCTTACAATCTTGGTGGACAGTGGGAGCACCCACAACTTTATTCATCCAGCAGTGGCTAAGCGCGTTGGGCATGTGATCGACCAGGGAGCTGCCTTTCAGGTTATGGTGGCGGATGGTAGCAAACTGCAGTGCGAAGGGGTGATGAAGGGAGTGGAGCTGCGGATACACGGTTATGTGGGATGCACCGACGTCTATCTGTTACCCATTCGGGGCTCAGACATGGTGTTAGGGGTGCAGTGGCTGCGCCAGTTGCAGCGGGTGACGTTCGACTGGGAGCATATGACGATGGAGTTCATTCATGGGGAGAAGCAGTTCTGTCTACGTGGTATCATATCTTCTCCCATCAAGGAGATCTCTCTTCGTAGCATGCAGCGATTGGGCGGCGAAGGACGGATGATGGCCGTCCTCCGGGAAGTTCAAGCAGACGACACCGCATCATCTAAGGTATCAGTTCAGTTACAGTCACTTCTGACAAACTATTCTGATGTTTTTCAGGAGCCACGCACCTTGCCACCGCCCCGATTTCGGGATCATCACATTCCGCTCAAGGCGGGAGCCGAACCCACAAATATTCGTCCATATCGCTACCCTCATATTCAAAAGACGGAAATTGAGCGTAGTGTCCGCGAGATGCTGGAGGCAGGCATTATTCGGCCGAGTACAAGTTCCTTCTCGGCCCCCATTATTCTGGTCAAGAAAAAAGACGGTTCTTGGAGATTCTGTGTGGATTACCGGGCTTTGAATAGTGTTACGGTAAAGGATAACTTTCTGATCCCTCACATCGAAGAGTTACTGGATGAGCTGCATGACGCACACAGGTTTACCAAGCTCGATCTACGATCGGGCTACTATCAGATTCTGATGGCAGAGGAGGACATTCATAAAACAACATTTCAGACACATGACGGCCACTATGAGTTCTTAGTTATGCCCAATGGGGTGACGGGAGGACCCTCCACCTTTCAGGCCAACATGAACGAGATGTTTCGGGACTTCCTGCGGATCTTTGTATTGATCTTTTTTGATGACATCCTCATCTACAGCGCCAATTGGGAGGACCATGTGGGCCATGTCGAGCAGGTGTTGGGCCGACTTCGTCATCATCAGTTCTATGACAAACGTTCCAAGTGCTCCTTCGGCCAGGAGGAGGTGGAGTACTTGGGCCATTTGGTCTCCGGCCAGGGGGTGCGGGCCGACTCGCGGAAGATTCAGGGCATGCAGTCTTGGCCGCGCCCTGTTACAGTTCGTGCGTTGCGGGGTTTTCTTGGGCTTACAGGATATTACCGGCGGTTTGTCCGGGATTACGGGAAGATCGCTCGTCCTTTGACTCAGCTGCTGCAGAAGGATTCTTTCTCTTGGAGTGAGGAAGCTGAGGGGGCATTCCAGGCCCTCAAACAGGCCATGACTACCACACCGGTTCTTGCTTTACCGGATTTCACCAAGGAGTTTATTCTGGAGATGGATGCGTCCGGCGTGGGCATTGGGGCGGTGTTGATGCAGGCGGGGCGGCCGTTGGCCTTCTACAACAAGGCTCTGGCTCCACGCACCTTGGGTTTGTCCACACATGAGAAGGAAATGCTGGCTATCAATCATTCGGTGGCTCTATGGCGGCCATATTTGTTGGGTCGGCACTTTACTATCCGTACTGACCACCAGAGCTTGAAGCACTTTTTGGAGCAACGGGTTTCCTCTCCTCTGCAGCAAAAGTGGGTTATTAAACTTCTTGGCTACGATTATGAGATTGTCTATCGTCGGGGTAAAGAGAACGTGGTAGCGGATGCTCTTTCCCGCATACCGGAGAGCACTCTAGCTCATATCTCGG
Organism: Dactylorhiza incarnata; assembly: GCA_033032865.1. Taxonomy (NCBI): domain Eukaryota; kingdom Viridiplantae; phylum Streptophyta; class Magnoliopsida; order Asparagales; family Orchidaceae; genus Dactylorhiza; species Dactylorhiza incarnata. The sequence continues at coordinate 1,770,157 of JAWHQI010000394.1, forward strand.
GACCGTTGGTGGACTCCTTGGAGGATATTCAGGAGGAGGTCTTGAGGTCAGATTCCTTACGTCCCTTGGTGGAGGCTTTGCAGCGGGGCGAGACAGTGGCTGCTGGTTATCACTTGTGTAATGACCGGCTATATTATCGGGGCCGGGTGGTTGTGCCCGCCGATTCAGCATGGAAGACGGTTATGATGCATGAGTTTCACTCTTCGCCGACTGGAGGGCACGCAGGGGTGCTCCGGACCCTGCAGAGGGCGCGAGCAAATGTTTTTTGGGCTGGTATGCGGCGGACATACAACAGTTTGTACGACAGTGTGACGTCTGCCAGCGTCAGAAGTATGAGACTTCCTCTCCGGCTGGCTTACTGGTTCCCTTGGAGATTCCACAGCATATTTGGGACACGGTCTCCCTTGACTTCATTGATGGGCTGCCCAAGTCCAAGGGGAAGTCGGTGATATTGGTGGTGGTTGACAAACTTTCTAAGTACGGACACTTCCTGGCTCTCAGTCATCCGTATACCGGCGAGTCCGTCGCCGCGCTCTTTGCTCGGGAGATTGTTCGCTTACACGGCCTTCCTCGTGCCATCATTTCTGACCGGGACCCTACCTTCGTCAGTGGGTTCTGGAGAGAGCTTTTCAGGCTGCAGGGTACTCGCCTACATTTCAGCACGGCGCACCATCCCCAGTCGGATGGCCAGATTGAGGTTCTCAACAGGGGGGTCGAGACATCTTCGCTGCTTTGTGATGGATGAGCCGAGGAGTTGGCCGGACTGGTTACATTGGGCCGAATATTGCTACAACACGTCCTATCACACCGCCAGCAGGATGACGCCGTTTGAGGTCGTTTACGGGCGGTCACCCCCGACGTTGGGTAGCTACGAGCCGGGCAGTACGGCTATCCCGGCAGTTGAGCGGGCTCTTCGTGATCGGGATCACATGTTGGTCACTCTTCGGGAGAATCTTCGCCTCGCGCAGGATCGCATGAAGACACAGGTGGACAAGCACCGCACGGAACGGGAGTTCGCGGTGGGTGACGAAGTGTTTCTGAAGCTCCAGCCCTATCGGCAGTTGTCGGTTGCTCATCGCGGCAATCAGAAGCTGTCCCCTCGCTACTAGGGTCCCTTTCGTGTGCTCAGAAGGGTGGGGCCGGTGGCTTATACTTTGGCCTTGCCAGAAGGCTCCCGTATTTATCCGACTTTCCATGTGTCCTTGCTCAAGCGGAAGGTGGGCCCTCATGTTCAGCCCAGCACTCTTCTACCCGATGCTACTTCTTCGGGTGAGTTACGCCCACTTCCGGAAGATGTCGTGACGCTTAGGTGGAAGCACCGGGGCACGAAATACCGCCCCGAACTCTTGATCAAATGGCAGAATCTCTCGTCAGCACATAACTCTTGGGTGGATTTCTTGGATTTCAAGGCGCTCTACCCCGACTATCACCTTGGGGACAAGCTGGTTCTTGATGGGGAGGGGAATGTTACGCCCCCGTTACGCTTTGCAGAGCGTCATTATACTCGGCGCAAAGGAGCAACGAACAACGGGGCTGAACCTTCCGGTTCAGCCCCCACTCACTGAACCGGCCGGTCGGGGCTGAACCAAGCGGGTTCAGCCCCATTTGGGTGGGCCGGTCGGCCCCTCTCTTGCCCGGGTATTTATACCCGGGTGGCTCCATTGGGATGGTATGCAAGTATTATTCTACAAGGTATTTCTCCCTCCTTCTTCCTCTCTAACCCTAGTTTTCCCTTAATCCCTCATAGTTCTCTCTTCTTCCTTCTTCTTCCATAACATTGTGTATGTTGTGTGGTTGTGTATATGGTCGTAGAAATTTGTATGTCTTGCAATGAGTTTTTAATGAAGCGGGTATTGTATGTTGTTTATATATTTCATTGTGATATTTTTGTCAATTCCAGTCTCTGAATTCCATCCTGCAACCGAACAGAAATATTGAAATATTCAATTCTTGTGCCTGAAAACCTTCCTGCAAACGAACACAGGAATTGGTTTTGCCCAATTCCAAAACCTCTGCGCCGTAGGTTTTCGGCCAAAACCAATTCCTGTCAATCAAAACCTACGAAATGAACGGGCCCTAAAGGAATGGTGGATCCGTTTCTATCTCCATGGAGATCGAATCGATCTCCATGGAGAATGGAGATCGAATCGATCTCCATGGAGATCATCCCGGAGTCCGGGATGCGGACGCCAAAATTTTGTGTGGGGATGCCGCCTCCGACCGCTCTCACCTCTGCAGCACTACCCGCCGCCTTACCACGACTATCCTCCTCCAGCTCCCTACGACCATCCCCCCTTCGCTCCTCTTGCACCTCATCCAGTAGTGTCGTTGTTACCATTGTGTCGCCATAATCACCATCAAGAATCACATCAGAGGGTTTCTGATTGCGCCATCTACCATGGTCCGCCTATATGGCCACGCGGCACTTCAAGACTCACCTCCGCCACAATGCTTGCTGGTTCGATCCCACATTTATCGGACGTTGATGTGTCATCTAGTATCTCCCCCTTTTCACATACTATGCACGATGACCACTTATCTTGCAAAACTCGCTACATAGACTTCATATTTAAAGATCACACATTTAAATCACCGCACTATCATTTAGGCATAGGAGGATTTGAGGAGCTGTAACAATATACTGAAAATTTTATGTCATATTTTTGGAACACATTATGGGGTCGAAAGGTAACCAAACTCGACTTTAGTAGCGTTTATCACCCTCTGATCGTCGGACAGACCAAAGTCGTTAATTGGAGTTTGATGAACTTTCATAAGCGTTTAATTGGGGAAAATCCAATGCAATGAGATCTTGTACTTACACAAGCAAAATTCACATATAATAGTTCTAAAATCGCTCCCCTAATAAATCTCCTTCCAAGATTATCTATGGGTTCTTTATATCTCATCACCTACTTGACCGCCACCCCCTCCCATTACATGAACGTATTTCATTTGATGTGCAAGCTCATATTAATTATTTAAAAGAATTGCATACGATTAAAGTTAATAACTTGCGAGCAACCTTTAAAAATTATAAATTCATGGTCGGTCGTTATCGCTATGAGTTGTACTTTTCAAAGGGAGATTGAGTGTTTGCTTATTATAGGAAGCAGAGATTTACTCCGGAGATATATTATAAGCTATTGCAAAGGAAGTTGGGTCCATTTCAAATTCGGAAGTGCATGGAGCTACCTATTGAGGCCCCAGACATACCACCCGATTTAGCACCAACAACGACATCCAAACTCAATGTTACCAAATTTTGCAAATTCTCGCCGGGGTCGAGTTCTGTCAACCCCTGGGGAATTTATGCACCCTTCGCCGCATCCAAGGAAGCATGACATCGTCATGCATCAGTTTTATTTATTTATTTATTTATTTTGTTTTCCCATTTAAATTATGTCATTTTGAGCTTTTGGCTCATCGGATTGACCACCCGATGAGATCCTGAATAAATGGTCCGATAATTTAGTATAGTTATGACGTGAAAGGCAAGCTAAAATTATTTAAATACGCACAAGCTTAGTTAGCAACAAATTCAATTTCAAAAGGTACCCAAATAAGTGCATCATTAAGAGATCAAATAGGAGCATAAAATAATCAGGAAATTATTAATTGGAAAGAGTTTTTGGAAAAAATAATTGAAATTATCAAAGAGTTAAAATATTTTGGAAAGAAAAATTGGAAAGAGGTATTAAATGGAAATGACTCCACCCTACGTAAGCCACCATAAAGAAGGAAAAAGGGAGGACCGGACAAAGCAGAGAAAACGATATCTCATTTCTCTGTCGTTGTCGATCGCCTCCCCCATCCCAGTTCATTGACGCCAACCGACCCTCATTCCAGCAAGTTGACGGCCTTAGGAGGAAGAATTGCTCGATCGCACACCGCCCTAGTTCCAGTCTCCTGCCATCAAGCCCTCCGACTGACTATTACAACTTCGTCTTCCATCGGGGCCACCTCCCTTCATCAGTCCCGGTGGTCAAAGACGTTGGCTCGATTTTCCGGCGACAGTCCAACAACTTTTCGAGCCGTGCATTGCTGTCGACATCAGCGGCTTACTCCAGCGATCCAGTTTTCCCTCGACCTGATTTTTTCCAACGTCTGGTGCTGCAATCTCCTTGTTGTGCTGGACTGCGAATAAAAAGAGGATCACAGCCGGTCAGCAAGCCAGACAGCAACCAGTGCTCACCCTCGTGCAATTGATTTGGAGATCGAATCCTTCCCGCCGTAGTTTGTGTACGCTTCGGTAAACCCCGCCCTTTTTCTAGCTCCAGTTATTAGCTTATTCGTATGCAATTCTAAATAAATAATAGGATCTTGCCTCGAATGTTCAAACTGTTTTAATTACCGCTAGTCAAAAATTATTATTTGTATATTTTTGCTTGTAAATGTTTAGACCTCGCTACGGGTCAACTCGTTGGATGCTCGAGGGGATTTCTTTGGATAACGATTAACGGGTTTAGTGAAGTCCAACGTCAAGAGAGTGTTCGCGCGCAAATTCGCTTTGGCCCGCTCAGCCTACATTTTATAAATTATAAACGGTCAACATAAAAAGCGTCGTATTTTCAAAACCTAATTTTGGATTACATCATCTACCCTCCAAGCACCTGTGGAATATGCCGCCAATAACATAGATGCCTCATTTCGACGGCTCAAGGATACAATTGATTCAAGCATCCCGAATATGCATGAAAAGATTGTTCCTCTCAAGAAAAAATCGAAGAAACCCCTTCACTGGCTCATCTGATTTATGGTGCAATCAAGTGGAAATTGCTTTAACCTCCTCTCAATCGATTTGGCACCAACAAGATCAAGAACGATTACAATGACGCTCTTGACAAAACAAGTTCCGAAGATTCCACTTTGGAATCAATTTTAACGAAGCTTCCAACAATGTTTGTTCTGAGGGATCATGAAACACCCTCTTGGACAATTCGTGTATTCGATCCAGGCAGACTCAATAACATCGCCAAATTCTTGCTTGACGGAGTTGTTCAATTGAAGTTTCTTGAAGATAGATCTCTTCGGGATCAAGAAATATCTTCTACAACAACTTTTGTTTTTGATCCAGGAGGGTGCTCCATTTCGACATAGCTTGAGGCAACAATAACCACAATTTGTGTCGCGTACAAATTATTTTGGTTATGGTTTCTTTCTGGTCATAGCTTCCATTATGAAATTGAAACTGCTAGAATAAATGAGTTGTTGGGTAATGTTAATGCAAACGTAGGTGACTCTGTTACGGGCCTACTCGATGGTAGCCGGAGGAGTGACCAGAGGTGGAGATGGCGGTGAAGGAGATACAACGGAGTCATGACCACGACTGCCTAAGCGGGGCTTGCTCAAGGAGAGAGAGCTTCCATGATCTATTTTAGGGGTTAGAAAAATAGAACTTCATTCATTGATTCTTGATACATGACACTACGGGTCGATTTATAGGACCCGCGGATGGCAAACCCGTAATTACACGAAGACGCATAAAATATTTAAATACATAAATACTAATATAATAAGACTTGACTCCTAATACAAACTCAATACAACATATAATATGATAAATGGCGCAGGATCCGAAACCGATCCGTAACATCTCATCCATCCCCAAAAATCGAGTTTGCCTCAAGCTCAACTTTGCGGCTAAGTCATCTGGCATCTTGATCTCCCTCCAGAAGAGCGTCCGGTAGTGCATCGCGTCTGTGATGGCACCAACGAGGAGCTGCGGCGGCGGTGGAAGTCTTATCATGGCATCGCCTAGGCGTCGCCTAGGCGACGCCTAGGCGACGCCTAGGCGTCCAGTCGGCTGATTGAAAACAAGGCGAAGGCCGCCTTATTTTTTTAAAAAATTAGGTGTATAGACAGCGGTTTATATATAAACCGCTGTCTATACTCTCATAGACAGCGGTTTATACATAAACCGCTGTCTATACTCTCATAGACAGCGGTTTATACATAAACCGCTGTCTATACTCTCATAGACAGCGGTTTATACATAAACCGCTGTCTATTGTAACATTACGTGTACAATAGACAGCGGTTTATATATAAACCGCTGTCTATTTGTACAATAGACAGCGGTTTATATATAAACCGCTGTCTATTGTACACGTAATGTTACAATAGACAGCGGTTTATATATAAACCGTTGTCGAATTGGGATATAAACGAAAGAATTTACTCCGTCTTTTTACTTTTTACCGTCGCTGGATCGTTTGCTGCTCTGTGCGAAAACCCTAAAGGCGATTTCTCCTCGACAAGTTGACATCTTCCTTGGGTTCGTTTTTACGATTTTTTTCTTGCTCTTCTAATTTCTAAGTTGGAATGGTATAATTTCTAAGTTGAATGGTATAATTTCTATTTTGAATAATCATTTCATAATTCATATTTTCCTACTTCCTAGTTCCTAGTTCCTACTGCTTCTATAGTTCTGTATTTATATGTGCGATTGACTTAATGTGTGGTAGACTAGTATTACCTCAATATCATTGCGGTTTTGTATGAATTTTGTTTAGGTTTTTTGGATGGTTTAGGTTTTTTTAGGGCTTTCTTATTACAGAAAAATGACTGATAAAGGATCCTCATCAAAGTCAACAAGAGGCTTCACTAAAATGATGAGATTGAATAAGCTTAGAGCAGAGGGGAAGAAGATTTTTATTTCTGTTAATGATGATGGCCACATTATTCCCGGGCCTGAGTGTAATAAATTGATGAGTCTAATTGGTTCTCTTGTGAGGATGTATGTTCCAATCACATGTGCTAGATGGAAGGAAGTTGATAAAGAAATTAAAGATCGAATATGGGAAGAAGTAAATGTACGTAATTTTGTTATTAGCGATTATATATAAGTGTTTTTTTAGTTATTTATTAATATTATTGTCTATTATTTTCAGAATTATTTTGATAATGTTGATGGTGTTCGTCATGAATTGATGAAAAGCATGGGTGAAAGTTGGCGGTCGTGGAAATCTAAACTTTATGTCCATTACATAAAGGATGTTGATTTGGAGCATCGTTACAATGTTCCAGTCAAGTATAATTTTATACCTCTTGAAGATTGGAAAATTTTTGTTGACAATCGCACCACTCCGGAAGCTATGGTTATGTGTTCTTATTTCTTAAAAAACTCAATGTTTTATTGCATCTACTAACTTTGTAAGCATTATACTCTAAGTATTAACAAATATTTATGTGTAGGAGAAAAGTAAACTCAACACAGAGAGAGCAAAAACACAGAAGTCGTTTCATACTACTTCCAGAATGGGTTATTCTGGATTAGAAAAAAGGATGGTATTAGTATTTATTATTTAGTTCTCTACTTCTCTCTTGTATATTTTGTTTTTAAAATGTGTTTTTTCAATAATTTAAATGATAATTTATTTGCATTTTATTGTCAAGATTGAACAAGGTGCAAATGCACCAATTTCACGTGCGGAGCTATGGAAAGCCGGTCATAAAAGAAAGACTGGTGAATACATTAGTCAGGATGCAGCTGATTTGGCAGCTAAAATTGTATGTTTAAATTTTCATTTCATCATTTGTAAATTTTAATTTTATCAATCATCGTTTGCATTAATATTTATTGATTTCACTTAGGATGAGTCTCGAGCCAAGAGTCTGCTGCAAGTGCAACAGAGTCACAGGTAAGAGATGACATCCTTGCATCTGTTTTAGGCAAGGAACATCCGGGCAGAGTAAGAGCTGGTGGCAAGTTTTCCACCATTACAAGTTTTTTCAAGAATGATAAGCGGAAGGAGAGAACAATAGCTCATATTGAAGACATGGAATCTATTGTTCAAGAAAGATTGAGCCAACAACAAGAGTTATGGAGGCAAGAACAACAACAACAACATGAGCAGGCCTTTCAGAGCCAACTCTACCAACAACAACAAGCGCATCAAGCAGAGATGGCTAGCATGAAAAATCAAATCGATGAACTTATGTACATGTTTGGTGCTAGAACCGAAACATCTCAAAACATGTCTCAGGTATTATTATGTATTTATGTTTAATTATTTATACTTTTATTTATAGTTAACTTTTATTTTTGTTTTGTCAGCAGGCACTTGTATTAGCCTCACAAGGGCCTGAAACATCACATCAACCCAAAATGTCACATGGGTGTTTACCGTCTTCGGTATTATAAATTTATAATTAATATTTTTTATTTTTATAATTAGTATTTCGTCTTGGGTGTCCGAAATACTAAATACTAATTATTTTTAATTCCACAGAATGCCAATGATGTCATTGTCATGTTACCCAATTTCATTTCTACGATGGGAAAACAAGACAAAATAATAACTATGGTATTAGATCCAAATGTATTTGGAACTAAAGAATCAACACGTACATACTTTGAAGCTTCCGAGTTGTTTGATTTTCTTAAAATAGAACAAATTGGAGTTAACATCATATTATCATGTATTGGGTGAGTAATGATTATTAAATATTACAAACCTAAGATTTTTAGTTAATATATATATTGATTATTGATTATGAATTAAATGTTTTTTTACAGGTACATAGATTCACAACTAAAGAAGTTTAGATACACAAGAAATGTATATTTTCATAATCCGACATCTATTTTTACTTTTAATGATAAGTTTGTCAAGGAGCGTATTAAATCACGAGGACAAGAGCTAAAAAATAGGTTTGCTCAACTTCAACCGGATTCTTTATTATTTGTGTCATATCATAGAGAGTAAGTATCAATAATTATTGTTATTTTTTATTGCTATTCAAGTTATTACTTATTAATGATTTATTGATTTTATTTGTTAATTGTTACACAGAGTACATTGGATGTTGGCCATTATTGAAAAAGATAACAATACAATTTATTGGCTTGATCTTTAAATAAGGACATTCGTGACGATATAAAAAATGTCATTGCACTATAAGTTTATTAATTAGTATTTTCCCTATTTGAAATTTAGATTCTGCTGTAAACTAATTTTTTTTAATATTTTATGAAGTGCATTGAAGGATTTGGCAAAGGATCGGAATCTCAATTTTCAAAAACCAAAGGTTTTACGGTGGAAGCCGGTAAGCTATAACATATATGAGTATATGTTCTATAATTATTTTCATATTTACAATTCTAAATTCTAATGTTTACTATTTGTTTATTTATTTAGTGCCCTAAACAACCGGATAGTATTCAATGTGGGTACTATATCATGTGCTACATGATTGACATAGTTGATGCTCTTAGAAGTACGACAATGTCATCAGGGGTAAGTTAACTGCATATAGTTTCATACATGATAAATGATAATAAATGTGTTGAATTTATTTTAACAAATATTTTTGTTTTTATTGCAGATCTATGGTGGGGTGGATGAATTTTCTCCTGAGAAAATAGATAATATGCGAAATATGATTTGTGATTATATAATCACTACATGTGCGACATGAAAAATGATTGAAAGTTAGAAAGTAGAAACATATATTGTTTTATTGCTAAACAAATGTAATTGTGTAATTGTGTATGTGTTAGTGTGTTGCTTTATACTTATGTAGAAAACTAGAAATAGAACTGTATGAAAATTGTAAATTGATGTATGAAATTTGTAATTGTAATTGTTTATTTGTTTATGGAAATTGATGTATGCACTATTTGTGTAACTCTGAATTTTATAGCTCTTGTTTCAGTTGTTTGTGAAAGATGGAAGACCAAAACATCAACAGTCTTGCTCCATCCGTTGATAGCAATGAGCTTGACCCAAAAACTGATCCTAAAAGAAAAGCAAATTCAAAGGATCCTGGATGGAAGTATGAACATTGGCCTGACATAAAGGATAAAAATATCGTTAAATGTAATTTGTGTGATAAAGTATATAAAGGTGGGATCAAAAGATTGAAACAACACTTATGTGGCGGATATGGAGATGTGACAAAGTGTTTTAAGACTACTTCAGAAATAGCAACTGAGATGTATGCAGCTTTAAATGATAAAAAAAAGGATAAGGTGGATTTGACAGCTGATGATGATAATGTAAGTGAACAAGAAATGGAGCGAACAGGTTCTCAAAATGTATCTCCGGCATTATCTACAGCTAAAAGTTCATTTGTCCCAAGTTCTGGGACAAGTGCCAAAAAGAGAAAAGTACTCCACCTTCCACAAAAACGGGGCCCTATGGATGCTCATGTAAGACGTGCTCCCGAAGATGTAGTTGATGAAAGACGTGCTAAAGGTCCTGCACAAACTACTATTGAGAGATGTTTTAGATCTCCTGAAGAGAAAAAGAGAGTTGATGGCTATGTTGCAGATTGGTTCTATGAATGTGGAATTCCTTTCAATGTGCAAAGACACGAAGTTTTGAAGTAATGCTTGAAGCAGTTGGACAGTATGGGCCTGGTTATAAAGGCCCTAGTTATCATGATTTACGAGTCCCTTTGTTAAAAAATACAAAAGAGAAAGTTAAGGAGATGAAAACAAAGTATCAAGCGTATTGGAGGAGATATGGTTGCACTCTTATGTCAGATGGTTGGACGGACAGGAGAGGGAGACATTTGATCAATTTCATAGTTAACTGTCCAGAAGAAACTTATTTTATGGGTTCCATAGATGCATCCGGTCATATTCAAGATGCCACAATGCTATCAGAGTTGCTTGATAGTAAAATAACCGAGATAGGAGCAGATTGCGTTGTTCAGGTAACTTTTTTGGTTATTTTAATTTTCATATTTCATGTTTAATAGTCTACAACTATAGACTATAAAAGTATAGAACTTTACATATATAAAAAGTTATGTTGTATGCAGGTAGTGACTGACAATGCCTCCAATTATAAGGCAGCTGGTAAAATTTTAATGGAGAGAAGGCCCATATTATTTTGGACTCCTTGTGCAGCTCATTGCATTGATCTCATGCTAGAAGATATAGGCAAGCTGCAACAAAACAAAATGGTGATAAGAAAGACAAGGATGATTACAAATTTCATCTACAGGCACACTCGTTTACTTGATGCAGTAAGGACTACTATTGGTGGTGATCTAGTCTGGCATTCAGTGACTAGATTTGCAACATCATTCCTTACTCTACAAAGTGTGCTTAAGCATGAGGAGAAGTTGAAATTATTCTTTGTGTCGCCTTCATGGAATGCTGCTAATCTGGCAAAAACCGAAGCCGGAAAACAAGTTGTTGAAGCAATACTTTCAACTGTTTTTTGGAATGGAGTAAGAGATTGCCTAAAAGGAAGAAAGTCACTAATAGCCGTGTTGCGATTAGTAGATTGTGACGAAAGGTCAGCTATGCCTGAAGTATATGTGGCAATGGAAGAAGTCAAACAAAAGATCAAAGATCATTTTGATAATAAAGAAAGATTATATAAAAAAATTATTGACATTGTTCAAAATAGATGGACAAATCAAATGGAGCAACATTTGTATAGTGCGGCTTTGTTTCTAAATCCAAACAAATATTTTGAATATGAGGAAAAACATCCCGATGATACTTGGAAATTTCAAGATGCTTTCAATGATGTTATTGCAAGACTAGTGCCCGATCAACAATTGCAAGACAAGATTGGGAGGGAGCAAGGCACTAACTATAAAGCATCTCGAAATAGTTTTGGAAAGTCTATGGCTATTAGGCAACGAACCACCTTAAATCCAAGTGAGTATTGATTACGTTTTTATTTTTTCTTAAACTACTTATATGTTATACTAATTTATTTCTTAAATAAATAGTGGATTGGTGGGGTGCACATGGAGGACCGAATGTTGACCTTACAAAGGTAGCATTGCGCATACTTGGTTTATGTTGTTCTTCTTCTAGTTGTGAGCGCAACTGGAGTACTTTTGAGTTTGTAAGTATACAAAAATTTTATTTAAAATTGAACTTGTTTTATCCACTAACAAATAACAAGTTTGCAACTATCTTGATTCTTGATTCTTGATTCAGATTCACACGAAGAAAAGAAATAGATTGGAGCATCAAAGGCTTAATGATCTTGTATACATCCAATACAATCGTCGTCTACAAGCACGATTCCAAGAAAGACGTGAAAAAGGAAGAAATTACAACTCTTTAGTGCTTGATGAGCTAGATTGGAGTAGTGAGTGGATGATGAACAAACCGGATGAAGCTTTAGTTTATGATGATGATGATGATCTCACATGGGAAGCTGTAGAGAGAGCTATTGGGACTGGGGCTCGAAATTTACAAAGTGGTGCTCAAGCTAATCTTGAACAAATATTTGAAGGGGATGAAGATCTAGATCATTTTAGCGTCGCAAATGATGATGAAGATCTTGTTGATAATTACGGGCAAATGCCGAGTACCTCAAACCAACTAAGCTCATACAATGCCAATGACGATTTACTGGATGATGATTCTATTTGATCTAATAAATTATTAATGCTACATTGCTACTGTGTATCAGTGTATGATGTTGATGATAACATTTTGGTATTGAGTGAAATGGTTGTGAATCTTGTGATTGTCAATTTGACATTATATATATTGATTCTAAAATCTGAATGTTATTTCTATTTGATTCTGAATATTATAATGGTGAATGAAAAAAAAACTGTGTATCTGAATGCTGAATGACTTCTGGAGTTCTGGCTTCTGGGAGTGTTGAAAATTCTATTTCAGTCTTTAAAAAAAAATGGGACTATAGACAGCGGTTATTTCATCTATAGTCTCATGGCAGTGACTATAGACAGCGGTTATTTTATATTCATTGTCAAGTGACTATAGACAGCGGTTATTTCAATAACCGCTGTCTATAGTCACTGGCAGGGGACTAGAGACAGCGGTTATTGAAATAACCGCTGTCTATAGTACTATAGACAGCGGTATATAGACAGTGGTTATTTCAATAACCGCTGTCTATAGTCCCCTGCCAGTGACTATAGACAGCAGTTATTGAAATAACCGCTGTCTATATTCTTCATTTGTTTTAAAAAAAAAATAACGCCTAGCATTTGCTCGCCTTATTGTCGCCTAGGCGTCCGCCTTGTCGCCAAAGCGTCAAGGCGGTCGGGGCTCGCCTTGGTACGCCTTGACGCCAAGATAAGAAACTGGAACAACGGGCATCGAAAGGGAGGTGTCTAACAGGGCAGGTGGAGCGATGGGGAGCAACAGCTGCAAGGCGACCGGAGGGGCCAGGGCCAGTGGCAGTACTGAATTTTGCGGAGTGGCGGTGAGCAGCAACGGCAAGGTTGTTGGGATCGACAGAGCAGGGGTCGGCGGAGCAAGTGTCGACAAAAGAGGCGGCGAGTTGGCCGGGGCAAGTGGAGTTGGGGCTGGCGGAGCAATGACTGGCATCAGCGGCGAAGTGGCGACCGCATGGACTGGTGGCGGTGGTGGAATGATGGCAATTGTTCACTTTTAGCGATTATGTCTTCGAGTAGGATGAGGATTGCGGCTCCGAGATGATGTGTCTCCTGAGAGAGTCGAGTAGCCTTCGAATCATAAGGTGGGGTTGGTGTCGATATCATTGTGAGGATAAAATAAATTAAATTAATTACCGAAACAATAATTAATTAAGTATATTTATATATATATATCAAATGTTGGTGGTTTGGTAGGCACGAGAAAAGAAGGATAAAGCTACACAGGACTCAATGATGAGACGCAAGGGAAATAATAATGATGATAAAAAATAAAAGCATTGGCAGCATCGGCGTAGGTCTCGAAATAGGAGGAAGATAATTGTAAGGGCGGTCTGTGCTTGAGGTACTGTGCAGGCGGCTCGAGAAAATGAAGAGCGGAGCTAGCTCGAGGCTAAGCAGACGGATGCGGGAGCAGAAACAACGGGTTGTTCAATGCAGGGAATCGACGAAGACGTAGGTGGGTGGTTCGACGAAGACGAGGCGTGAGGCGTTGAGGAGCGAGCGTGCGTCACTCGGTAGGGCGTCGTCGAAGCGGAGTGACTCGCCAGGGAAGCTGATTGAAAACGGGGGGTCAGTTGCTTCTGGAGAGCCTCCCAGGCTCCCAGCCCTGTGGAAAGCAGACTAGGGTCCTGCAGAGGGCTTGTCAGCGGAGATGGATGATTCCCGTGAAAACCAGAGGGAGGTGCAGCGGCGGCGTTGGCTGCAGAACGGTGTTGGAAGGAGCGCTGGCAGCACGCAGACGCGGCGGACGGGCGATGGAGGAATCTAGCTTGACGGAATCGCAGCGGAAGGAGGAGAATCGATAACTCTGATACCAAAGTTGTTACTTGCCTACTCGGTGGTAACCGGAGGAGTGGCCGGGATGGAGAAGGCGGTGGAGGAGATACTGCGGAGCCATGACCGCGGTTGCCTAAGCGGGGCTTGCTCAAGGAGAGAAATCTTCCATGATCTCTTTTAAGGGTTAGTAAAATAGAACTTCATTCATTGATTCCTGATACATAACACTAAGGGCCTATTTATAGGACCCCCGGGTGGCAAACCCGTAATTACATGAAGACGCATAAAATATTAAAATACATAAATACTAATATAATAAGATTTAACTCCTAATACAAACTCAATACAACATATAATATGATAAATAGCGAAGGATCCGAAACAGATCCATAACAGACTCCTAGATTGGCTGGGATATTGATAAGTTCCTCACGAACATTGGAGAGGCCACGTTTGTCATGCTAAGTGTAATTAGAAATGAAATATTGGCACCTGGTGGTTTCAACTTCAAAGAAAGTACTAATATTGGCACCTGGTGGTTTCAACTTCAAAGAAAGTACTGGAGGATATTTTTGCATCATGCAAATAATTCTCCACAGGATTCCTCAGCCTGTCAACGAGGTCTGAACACAGTTCTTCAAACTTGGCCATTGTCAGAGTTGTCTCAATATGCTTTGTCCCATCAGCAGTTGAAGTTATGAAAGGCAACTGATATTAGTCTGTGTCGATGATGATAATTCCATTTTAGCCTTCTCTGCAGTTTCAGTGAGTCGATGAAGAGCTTGTTTATCTTTAAGAAGATCAACGCCTTCATCTTTCTTGAAGCTTGCTGCCAGCCAATCAACAATTCTCTTGTTGAAGTCATCACCACCAAGCTGTGTATCCCAGAAGTTGACAGAAATTCAAACACTCCATCTCCAACTTCAAGAACTGAAACATCAAATGTGCCACCACCCAGAACTTCCAAACCAGCTATTCGACCAACATCCTTTGTTGCAATTAAAAACTAAGGCCCCGTTTGGGTTTGGCACGGCGGTAGGAGTCGTGAACGCGGTGGTTATGAACCATCGTTCGTGAACGCCCGACCTCACCTAAGGGACTTCATTCACTTTATGTTCAAACTAGTTTTCTTTTCTCGCTGGCGGTCATAACCATTGTCATGCCAAACATACATTCTATGATGGTAGCGTTTTTGTCCAAACTTACCGGAGCAAAAACGCCGTGCCACAGCATCCTCATCCTCATCTTCCTCATCATACTCTGCGTCCTCTTCCAAGTCATCAGGTATATCATTCTGTAACGGGGTGCCAATAGATGCGCCACATGTCTTTAGGAAGTAAATAACTAAACCCTAAACCATTGTCATGCCAAACATACATTCTATGACGGTAGCGTTTTTGTCCAAACTTACCGGAGCAAAAATGCCGTGCCAAACGGAGCCTAAGTTGCACTGTATTTCTCCTACTACCAGATAAACTACTATCACTCAAGAAAATCAGTATCTCTCTATGCATGCCAAACAACAGTACAGTTCAATTTGAATTGAATCAGCCAGTAACATGTCTACAGAAGATTTTAATAAAGCTGGAAAATCTGTAGCAATTTATTAACACGTAACCAGCAAAATGATCTTCAATGAACATAAACTAATACAAGCTTAATAAGAGAAATAAAATCATATGAAACAGGACATGAATAATACGATTACCTGCTTCTCCAAGTTCTTTCTAATAATAGGAGTAACCATTTCCTTGATCCTGCCAGTCCCATCAGCCAGCTGCCCGTTGGATTTTTTTGATGGAGCTTTTCCGGCAATGTCTTCTAAATCAACAACTTCAGGATCCGCCACAGCATCCACATCCTCATCCTCCTCATCATACTCGGCGTCCTCTTCCAAGTCATCAGGTATATCATTCCTTGCGCCATCACCGATGCTCTTTTCGCCCTTCATCATGCTCAAGATTCCTTCACTCCACAGATCAAATTCCTTCTCAACCTCCCCTCCGTCCACATCTCCCTCGCACAGCGGGATCATCTCTTCTGCGCCAAGCGCCTTCATCCACCGCGCGAGGTCCCGCGCGGCAGCGTTGAATGTCGCACCGAACGCCCTCGAACCGACCCCGAACACGGAGAATTGGCAGCGGGATAGTATCAGCGATCCAACACGGAAGTCTGCAGCGCTCTCGGAGAGCCATTGGGCGAGGAAAGCAGCGTTGGTCGGGGGTTTGCCTTCTTCCCATGTGGATGCGACGATGATGACGAAGGTTTCCTTGGGTAGATCCTCGGGCTCGTAGTGAAGAGGGTCCACAAGTTCGACGGCAAGGCCGTGGCCGGAAAGGCGAGTGGCGAGGCGGCGGGCCAGGGACTCGGAAGTACCGGTCTGCGAGGCGAAGAAGATCTTTACGGGTTGGATAGGAGCAGGTTTAGGATTTTCGAGGGGAACGGAGAAGAGGAGCCGGCGCCGGCGGAGGCTGCGGGATTTCCAGAGGCAGAAGGCGGAGGAGAGGGAGAGAAGGGCGGCGAGGGCTAATCGTGCTCCAAGAGAAGAAGTGGACATTGCGGTCATTTTCGGTATTGTAGCATCAAAAATCTCAAGAACATCAACTGCAGCAGAGAAACACTTCACAAAAGGGAGAAATTTTTTGGCACGTGTAACATACCTATTGTACCCATTTTTTCCTCTCTAAAATTGAAAAGGAGAAGCGCGACCTAGCAGAAACTGCCGACGGACCTCCTCAACTACGTACAAGATACATTTCCCGCCATTCTAGCCCGGATGCGAGTTCTCTGTTGAGTGCTTCGCTCATGATAGTCCACTAAGACTCATTGGTGTGGAATGGTCTTATATAGTATCTCCAGCGTAGAGCCCTTAACTCTAGTGACACATAACCCGATGAGTCGTTCCGAGTCGGTCCGAACACGCGCAGACATATATATTAAAATACGTAACAATCTTCTCCTATGTCCGCGGTAAACCCGACGTCGGAAAGGAGTTGGTGTATGTAGTGTTCAACCAAATTCGACTCAATACACAACCGTGTCCACAACACCTGTGATAACATATTGAACTGAAAGAGAAACTAAAATGTGTATGCACGCATAAGAATAAACATAAACTCAGCGGCATCACCTCAAAGTCAAAAGTATAATCAGAGAAACAGGTACTAGAACACCTAGTGTCTCATGACCAACAAAAAAGCAAATAATATAGTTCAAACAACAGGTAGAAAGAAGAGAGGTAAAACAGTGATCTAAGTCAAAGAAAGAAAAACAAACAAACACTCTAGAGGTCATCGCTCAGCAGATCATCCTGCTCTGGATCCCAAACTGCATGTGCTCCTCCAACAGCAGCAGTTCCTGTAATTTTCAACAGAGAACTTCATTCAGAATGAATTCAAGCTTGAAAAATATACATGTATCTAGTTCTACTATAATAACGTATTACTTTAAATTAGCTAAGATGACACTTATGTAGAGTATTTTAGGTTCAACCGCAGAATCTTTAATCTGTTTCGAAACGAAGCTATTTTAGACTTCTGGACACCGCAACCATATCTGTGTTCCAATATGTGATGCCATGGTTACTGTTCTTCTAAAGTTGATTGAAACTCATCAAATGTGGAATGGAAACAATCAACAGAAGAAGATCCAAATCAAGTCAGATCGTGTTATCAAATATGGAATAACACTCTCCTTCAAGGTAAGGATGACGAATTCGGTGGAAGATGTTAACATCAAATGTGGAATAAAACAATTTGCTGGATTCGTGCTCAGCAACCAAGTACATCAGCGGAGCACAACATGCTTGTTATGACAAAGGAAAGGGAAGCAATCAAACATTGGGACTAAGGCGGAACTGAATCGTCTAACCTTGAACTAAGGCAGACCTCAAATCGCCTTGAGTCTCATTTCCCCATTGTTTTGATTGATCGATCTTTGAACATTCCTTTCGTCAAAGGATCAGTTAGATTATCTTTCGATCGCACATCGACCAAAGTGATAATGTCACGTTTTTTCAGATAATTCAAAAGAGCGTGTCTCAGTCATACATGTTGTCTCTTAGGGTCTGTTTGGGACAGCTCTGGCGGATTGAAAAGCTGCTGTCCGGGTAGAGCTGTTTTAAAATAGCTCTCTGGGGAGCAGTTTTGAAAAGTTGCAGAGTGTTTGGGTGTTCTGTGCAGAAGTGCGCTTTGAAGAGCGATTTTCTAATTTAGCTGTTTGGAGAAACAGCTTTTGGAAGCTGTTTTTTTTAAACTTAAAATACATAAAGTTTTAAACGTGGAGAATAATAAAAAACAACCGATAACAATAGTCTTTTACATAATTCTCTGGTAATGCTATCAACGCGCCCCGTATATTTCTTCGGCAATGCTATCTCGTACTGTAGACATCTGTTCAGCTCCAGCAGCATCACCCATATCGCTTACAATATCATCCTCCGCCGCAGGGTCTTCATCCTCTGAGGGAGCGAAAGAGACTCATCAGCATCACAAATATTAAACTCAGGGTCCCAGCGAGAAGGATGTCTACGAATGAAGTTATGTAAGGTCATTGTGGCCAATACTATGGACCTCTGTTTCTTGAAGCTATACTGTGACATTTTGCTCAGAATGTGTCACTTCTTCTTCCACACTCCAAACGTTCGCTCAATAACACTGCAAAGAGATGAATGCGCCCTATTGAAATGTTCTTGCCTTCCTTGAACAGGCCGACTCCCACGAGCAAAGTCTGCCAAGTGATATCTTGTATCCGGATACGGCTTCAAATAACCCATCTTTAACGGGTATCCAACATCTACTAAATAATATTTACCTGCATTTATTTTGTATGTTAAACAAGCAAACATTAGGGGTATTCCATGACACACTCAACACATACACATCACACGCACTCATTCAAAAACAAACACACATCCTAAAACGAACACACACACATCCACATCCACACACAACACACACATTCATCACACACACTCATCCAAAAACACACACACACACACACACACATCCACACACAACACACACACACAATCATCACAAAAAATACAAACACAAATCCAAAATAAAATACACACAAATCCAAAACTCATACACACACACAAATCCACATACACATGAAAAAAGAACATCATAATGGTATTCCATGACACAAGATTTCAGAAAAAATGTTCAAGTTCAGAAAAAATAGGGCGATTTGGAAGCAGATCTGACCGTGGAAGAGGAGAATCAGTCTCTGAACACACACATATACACAAACATACACAAACACTCACACACACACACACACACACATATACACACAAACACACACACACATACACACACACACACACGTATACACACATACACACCTACACACATACACACACATACACACACACACACATACACATACACACACATACACACACAAACATACACACATACAAACACACACACATACACACACACACAAACACACACATATATACATCCACACACACATACATTCAAAAAAACAAACACACACACACACATATATATACATCCACACACACACACATTCAAAAAAACAAACACAACACACACATATATATACATACACACACACATACACATATATACATCCACACACACACACACATATATACAACATCCAAAACATACACATACACACAAACAAACATACACATACACACAACACACACTCACACACAACATCCTCTAAAAAATACACACACACACATCCAAACATACACATACACACAAACAAACTCACACACACACACATCCAAACATACACATACATCATCTAAAAAATACACACACTCACACACATCCAAACATACACATACAAACATCCACACACTCACACACACACATCCAAACATACACATACACACAACACTCACACACTCATCCAAAACACACACACATACAAACACTCATACAAAAACACACACACACACACATACAAACACACATACAAACACACACACTCAAACACACATACAAACACACACACAACATCCACACAACAAACACACACACTCATCCAAAAACACACACACACACACATACAAACACACATACAAACACACACAAATCCAAAATAAAATACACACACAAATCCAAAAGACATACACACACACATCCACACATACACATGAAACAAGCACACACTCATCCTAAAACAAACACACACACATCCACATGCATACACAACACACACACACACACTCATCCAAACACACACACACACACACACACAAACACTCACAAATCCAAAATAAATACAAACACAAAACACCATTCTTGCAAGTCGAATGCCAAAAGAAATTGTAAATGAAAAAAAAACGGGTATATACCTTAAATCAAGCAGATCTGGAATCGCCGGAGGTTGGTGATGACTGTGGAGTCGAACGGAAACGCCGGAGGAAGCAGCGCCTGGAGAGGAGATCGGGATCGTGAATCGCCGGAGGAAGTAGCGCCTGGAGAGGAGATCGGAGTCGAACGGAAACGCCCGGAGAAAGCAGCGCCTGGAGAGGAGATCGGGATCGTGAATCGCCGGAGGAAGCAGCGCCTGGAGAGGAGATCGGAGTCGAACGGAAACGCCCGGAGGAAGCAGCGCCTGGAGAGGAGATCGGGATCGGTATCGTTAACTAGGGAGGCGAGATCGTGAACGAGAGGGAGATCGTGAACGGGAGCTAGGGCTACGGCGTCGGGCGAGATCGTGAACGATGGGTTTTCTGGAGGTATCGGGAACGAGAGCTAAAAAGGCGGAATCGATTTCAGGAGCGCTGAACGCGGGGCCTTGCCAGATTCCGGAAAAGAGCAAAAATTCGGGAGCGATTTTCAAAAAGCTGCTCCCCAGAGCTGCGCCAAACATCCTAAAATCAGCTCTGGCGGCTGGATTAGAACTTTTCCAGCCGCCAGAGCTACGCCAAACAGACCCTTAGTGTTAAAGAGAACATTCTTAACAACTTGGACTGCTGTCTGATTATCACAGTACAAGCTTAAAGAATTGACTTGAAGTTTAGATAAGGGAATATCTAGAATCAAATTTTTGATCCAGTCTACCTCTTCACCAGCTGAAGCTAAGACAAACAACTCGGCTTTCATAGACGACAGGGCTATACAAGTTTGTCTTTTGGACTTACAAGTAACTGTAGCGCCACCCAAGGTGAAAATAAATCCACTAGTGGACTTGCTGTTTCCAACTTCTGAACACCAAGAGACATCAAAGTATCCTTCCAAAGTAGGAGGGTGACCAGTGTAGCACAGAGCGAGATCTTTAATACCTTTGAGATACCTCATCAGTCAGTCTAAGGCATCCCAATGCTCTTTGCCTGGATTACTGGTAAAACGGCCCAGCATGCCTACTGAGAAGACAATGTCTGGTCTACTGCAACTTGTGGTGTACATGAGACTTCCAATGATCTTTGAGTACTTTACTTGACCAACGCTTATCCCTTCATTCGGACTCTGCTTGACATTCAGATCAAATGATGTTTCAACAGGCCTACAGTCGCTATAACCCCAGGTAGAAAGAATCTGCTATATGTAGTGAGCTTGACTAAAAGTGACATGTCTCTTGTCTACTCTAACTTTCATACCTAGTAGGGTATCCACGGGACCAAGGTCCTTCATATCAAACATTTTTGTGAGAGCGGATTTAGTATCCCTTACGACAGCAAGGTCTGACCCCAGAATCAACATGTCATCCACATATAGGCATATGATTACTATTTAGTTTGATATCGAGCGGTAATAGAGACACTTGTCTGAGAGACTGGACTGAAATCCAACGCTCTTTACCACTTGATCAAACTTCATGTGTCACATCTTAGGCACTTGTTTAAGCCCATAGATGGATTTATCTAGCTTGCACACTTTATCCTTTAGATCTCTATGTACATAACCTTTAGGCTGTGCCATGTATAGCTCTTCATTAAGCTCTCCATTTAAGAAGGCGGTCTTTACATCCATCTGATGAACTAGAAAGTTCTCGATAGAAGCTAGAGCTAGAAGAATTCTTATAGTGGATAGGTGACAGACAGGTGAATAGACGTCAAAATAGTCAACCCCCTGTTGTTTATAACCCTTAGAGACTAGACGTGCTTTGTATCTGGTTATAGACCCATCACTGTGCACTTTCTTCTTTAATACTCACTTGCATCTCAGGTGTTGAAACAAAGACTTGAGAACAAGACTTAGTCTCTGTGGAGTTCGGGCCCTCAATAAGTTGGGGGGTGACCTCATACCTACTTCTTCCAAGGGAGAGCTCTAGGCTAAGAGGCGAAGGAACTAGGAACAAGGCCAAAGGCTTAACGAGGAGGTCCCACCACACACCCGGAAGATCTTAGAGCACTTCCCCGCCCAAGCCAATGCTAAGCTTGGGCACCCTTGGAGGCTCTCTCCACCCAACAAATGAACTAAGTGGGAGAGAAGGCCAAGAGAGAGAGAGATCTCTAGAGAGAACTGCCTCCAAAGGGTGCCCCCTTGGGCTTATTTATAGATTTCTGGACTTGGTCTGCTGATAGCCAGATTCTGGCCTTCAAGATTACCAAAATACCCCGGATTTGGCCTGCGAAAAGCCAAATCCCGCCATTCAGAGGCGCTAAACGCAGACCGACACCTCCCCCCAGAACTAGGCGAGACGGGGGACCCCCCGCGGGGGCTGGGCGAGCCCCTTAACTGGGGCGGGCGAGACCTAGGGGTCGGGCCCCCCTGCTGGTCTCGCCCCCCAGCTGGGGAGGGGGCGAGGGGGGGGGGGGGGGGCGAAGGCCTCCTCCCCTCGCCCCCCTGTTGGGGCGGGCGAGACCCAGGGGTCGGCCCCCCTGCTGGTCTCGCCCCCTGCTGGGGCAGGGGTGAGACCGCATGGCTGCTCCCTGGGCTCGCCCCCCTGCTGGGGCGAGGGCGAGACCGCAGGGCTGCTCCCTGGGCTCGCCCCCTGCAAAGGCGGGGCGAGACCGCATGGTTGGTCCCTGGGCTCGCCCCCCTTACTGGGAGCGGGGCGAGAGGAGCTCGCCCCCTTCTTGGGAGCGGGGGCGAGAGGAGCTCGCCCCCTCTTGCTGGGAGCGGGGCGAGAGGAGCTCCCCCCTCCTTGGGAGCGGGGGCGAGAGGAGCTCGCCCCCCCCCCCCCCCCCCCCCTCTTGCTGGGAGCGGGGCGAGAGGAGCTCGCCCCATCCTTGCTCGCCTTCCATACGAGCTGGGCGAGCGGGAGGTCTCGATCTCCACCGCTCGCCCTCCTCTCTCCCTGCTCTGGAACATACTAAAAAATGATGTTCTAAAAGACCTCCTAGGTCTCGGGCACCCATTCGGCGAATACATGGTTGTACACTAGGACTTTAGCTCCTTTCGGTAGGTCCACTAGATGCCAAGTATTGTTTTGTAGCAGCGAGTTCATCTCATCATTGATGACTTCTACCCACATCAACGCATCTCTAGATCTCATCGCTTCCTGATAGGAGAATGGATCATCCTCTAAGTGGTAGGTGACAAAATTCTCACAAAAATTTTTAGGGATTCTATCTCTTGTAGATACTCTAAGAGGAACAGGTTCTACCTCTATAGGTTGGGGAGCAGTGCCAGAGGGGTCAGCTTCAGGTTCTACAGTAGATTCTGAGATCATGTCAGTAGATCCAGGGACGGTTAGTGTACAACCCTCATATTTTTCGAGTCGGTGTGACCTGACGCGAGTGAAGTTGTGGTAGAAAAGGGTGACCGTGACGCAACGGACCGATCTGTCGGAGGTCGTCAAGACCAGAAAGAGAAGGCCCCGTGGGGGGGGGGGGGGGTAGTCCTACTTGGATGAGTGGACCTTAGGTCCACTCGCCCAAGGCCCCGGGCGAGTGAACCCTTGGTCCACTCGCCCAAGGACCCGGGCGAGTGGACCCTTGGTCCACTCGCCCGAGTGGGGGGGGGGGGGGGGGGGGGGGGGGGCGAGTGGACCGTGGGTCCACTCGCCCAAGGGTAAGGGCGAGTGGACTCGCCCCGTGCAGCTGGGCGAGTTGACCAAGGGTCCACTCGCCCCGTGCAGCTAGGCGAGTGGATCAAGGGTCCACTCGCCCGGTGGGTTGAGTGGATCGTAAGGTCCACTCGCCCAGTAAGGGCGGTGGGCCTCGGTCCACTCATTCGACCCCCGGTAAGGGGGGAGTGGACATCTCGTCCTCTACTCGCCCCCTTTTATTTTGACCGTTCAGGTCCATGGTTGAGTTGCGGATAGCAGAATTTTGGCTATCTGTAGCCCAAGTTTGGGAAGTCTATAAATAGACCCCCATGGGCACCTTGGGAAGGGTTGTTGGTACCCCCCGGCCCCTCCCTTGTGTGTGTGTTGTGAGCAAGCACTACCCCTCCCCTCCCCCTTGTCATCGAAGGTGGACGGTGAGGTGATCCTTAGTGCCCTCCAAGGTGCCCAGACTCAGCATTGGCTTGGGAGGAGAAGTTCCTTGTGAGCTTCCGGGTGTGTGGTGGGACCTTCACTGTACAACCCTCATATTTTCCGAGGCGGTGTGACCCGATGCAGATGAGGTCGAGATAGTAAAGGTGGTCGGGCAAGTAGAGCGACCGCTCAGAGGCGACCAGAACCGGTCAAGCCAAGAGGGAGGCCCGGAGAAGGGAGGAAGGGAGTAGCGGGGCTCGAGGGGGGGGGGGGGGGGGGCTGGAGTCCTTCCACTCGCCCGCCCCTTGGGCGAGTGGGGGAGTCCCCCACTCGCCCTCCCCTTGGGCGAGTGGGGAGTCCCCCACTCGCCCGCCCCTTGGGCGAGTGGGGGATTCCCCCCCACTCGCCCGGCCAAGTTGGCGAGTGGACCGATGTCCACTCGCCCGGGCAGGGTGACCTCAGTTCGTTGGGGCAGGTGGGCCTTGGTTCGCCCGTCCAGAGCAAGGTCGAGTTTGAATTGGGGTGCAAGTAGTATTTTCAAATAGCGGAACTAGGCTATTGGCAGACCATTTTGGCTATCCGTGGACCATTTTTTGGGAAGTCTATAAATAGACCCCCATGAACACCTTGGGAAGGGTTGTTGGTACCCCCCCTCCCTCGCGTGTGAGCAAGCACTACCCCTCCCCTCCCCCTGTCATTGAAGGTGGACGGTGAGGTGATCCTTAGTGCCCTCCAAGGTGCCCAGGCTCAGCATTGGCTTGGGAGGGGAAGTTCCTTGTGAGCTTCCGGGTATGAGGTGGGACCTCCACGCTGCAGCTTAAGGGGTTTGTTTGTGGACTTAGGTGTTTTTCAAGGGTAAGGTTCTTCGGTTCTTAGTGACTGGTCAAGGGTCTCGCTCAGGTCAAGTAAGGGTTAGCTGCATCCCCCTTGCGAACGTCGAGATCAGTTCTCTGGTTTCAACATTATGGTGCGGTGAGCGTGGAAGTAGCTAGTTCGGAAAGCTCTAAGCAAGTCTCATGACTGGGAGCGATGAGCTGGGGGACTCACCCCCTATCAGCGAGTATGTGAAGAAGGGTGGTTTTGACGAGTTCAGGAAGTCGATCCTGGAGCTCTTGCGGGTCGCACTCCCCCCTCACAGCGAGTACTCGACACCACCCGCACCCGTGCTCGCCTCACAATTTCCGATGGAGGCGGAGCAAGCACATCGGCAAGGGAAGGAGCTGGCCATAGGGGAAGGCTTGGGTCTTCAAGCAAGAGTGCTCTTCAACAGCTCTCCTGGGACCGGATACCCCAGTAGGGAGGCAGAGAGAACGCCTTCGACTCGCCAGGGAGGATGGGGAAGTCCCTTCTGCGAGCCGATCATCTCAGCTCACGTTCCAGATGGGTTCAGCGAGCCTGACATGTCTTACTACGCAGGGAAGGACGACCTTGTTCAGCATCTCCAGTGGTTCGAAGACATGGCCTCGATCAGGCAAATGTCGGATGCCTTTAAATGCAGACTCTTCGCGGTCACGTTCAGGGGGAAGGCGAGAGACTGGTTCCACCAACTCCCAGTGGGAACCATCTACGGCTTTGAGGACCTGCGCCGAAGTTTCTTGCTAAGGTTCTCCACTTCAAAGAAGAGGAGGAAGGGGGCGGAGGACCTGTTCTTGGTTCGACAAAGGCCAGGGAGACGTTAGGGAGTTACGTGGATAGATTCTAGGAGGAAGTCCTCCTTGTCATTGAGGTGCCCGGGCATACCCTGCAGGTGGCTTTCACCCTCGGCTTACAGCAGGGGCTGTTCAGGATGAGCTTGACTCGGGACCCACCCCTGTCTTTCGAAGAGCTGATGGAGCGCGCTGCTCGAGAAATTGAGTGTGAGGCCACAAACCAGGAGTTCATGGCAAGGTTGGCCAAGGGTGAGAAAGAGGAGAAGGAGGAGAAGAAAGAGCAAGGAGGGAAGAAGAAAGAGGAAGCGAGAAGTCAGGGGGACCAAGGACCCCCCGTTGGGCAGGAACAAGGCTGGGGTTTCAACTACCAGTCGCTCGACCGACCTGGAGGCCGCCAGGAGGACTCCCTCAAGGCCCAGGAAGAGGCCATTTCCAAGGGAGAGGAAACTTTCAGGGAGAACAAGGACGGTTCAACCCAGCAGGGTGGCAGCCAGATCCAAGGCCATTGTAACCCCAACCCCTGCAGGCCATGATGATCGACCGAAAAAGAGGAAATAAGAAGAGGGGTCGCGTAGGGAAGGAAGCAAGGATGATGGCATTGCCGTACCGTGACTTCCATCAGCAGGAGGGCCACGCGACAACCACATGCCCAGTGTTTCTGGAGGTAGGGGAAGGAGGAAGAACCCCGACAGAGAGGAGACAACTCAACCCGGAAGGACCAGGAGGAAGCTAAGGAGATGGAGGAAGTGATGAAGGAGACGACCAAGGTGCATGTGGCCGAGTAAGCGCAAGGAAGCGCATTGTAATGGTATGTAATCTATTTATAATATATCAAAAGTAGTTAAAGATAGCATCTAGGTCGAGTCCTCGACTGGAGACCACTCGCCCGGGATTGTTGATGCCGGTCACTGGGTGACTCGTCAGGTAGATTCATTTTAGGTCGAATCCTCGACTAGAGACCACTCGCCCGGGCTTGTTGATGCCGGTCGATGGGTGGCTCGTCGGGTAGATTCATTTTAGGTCGAGTCATCGACTGGAGACCACTCGCCCGGGCTTGTTGATGTCGGTCGCTGGGTGACTCGTCGGGTAGATTCGTTTTAGGTCGAGTCCTCGACTGGAGACCACTCGCCCGGGCTTGTTGATGTCGGTCGCTGGGTGGCTCGTCAGGTAGATTCGTTTTAGGTCGAATCCTCGACTAGAGACCACTCGCCCGGGCTTGTTGATGTCGGTCGCTGGGTGGCTCGTCGGGTAGATTCATTTTAGGTCGAGTCATCGACTGGAGACCACTCGCCCGGGCTTGTTGATGCCAGTCGCTGGGTGGCTCGTCGGGTAGATTCGTTTTAGGTCGAGTCCTCGACTGGAGACCACTCATCGCGGGGTGGCTCATCAGGTAGATTCGTTTTAGGTCGAGTCCTCGACTGGAGACCACTCGCCCGGGCTTGTTGATGTTGGTCGCGGGGTGGCTCGTCGAGTAGATTCGTTTGGGTTGGTAAGGCTCCGAGAAGAGATGCCAGTCTGAGTATGTGTTGAGTTCCTCCACCTCCAGTGAGCTCGGCTCCCTGTTAGGTGTTGAGTTCCTCCACCTCCAGGTGAGCTCGGCTCCCTGTTAGGTGTTGAGTTCCTCCACCTCCATGTGAGCTCGGCTGAGCTCGGCTCCCTGTTAGGAGTTGAGTTCCTCCACCTCCAGGTATGCTCGGCTCCCTGTTAGGTGTTGAGTTCCTCCACCTCCAGGTGAGCTCGGCTCCCTGTTAGGTGTTGAGTTCCTCCACCTCCAGGTGAGCTCGACTCCCTGTTAGGTGTTGAGTTCCTCCACCTCCAGGTGAGCTCGGCTCCCTGTTAGGTGTTGAGTTCCTCCACCTCCAGGTGAGCTCGGCTCCCTGTTAGGTGTTGAGTTCGTCCACCTCTAGGTGAGTTTGGCTCCCTATTAGGTGTTGAGTTCCTCCACCTCCAGGTGAGCTCGGCTCCCTGTTAGGTATTGAGTTCCTCCACCTCCAGGTGAGCTCGGCTCCCTGTTAGGTGTTGAGTTCCTCCACCTCGAGGTGAGCTCGGCTCCCTGCTAGGTGTTGAGTTCCTCCACCTCCAGGTGAGCTCGGCTCCCTGTTAGGCGTGGAGTTTTCTCCCCCTCCAAGTGAGTTCGGCTCCCTGGTAGGTGTGGAGTCCCATCCCCCTCCAGGTGAGCTCTGCTCCCTGGCAGGTGTGGAGTTTCCGCCTCCCACCTCAGGTCAAGCTCAGCTCGATTAGAGGTGTTGAGTTTTTCTCCGCCTAAGGTCAAGTTAATTCGACCTAAGTTGTTGAGCTTCCTCCACCTCCAGCTGAGCTCGGCTCACAGGAGGGTTGTTAAGTGGAGAAAGGTTCGCCTTCCGCCTCAAGTCAGGTTCAACTGATAAACTCGGCAGGAGCATCTCGTTGGCAGGGCCCTTCGTGGATTCCTCTAGGGTCATGCCTACTCGTCAAATAGGTGGGTTGAACTTTCTTTCCGAACTTAAGGCAAGCTCGAAAAGAGCGGGCATTGTGTACAACCCTCATATTTCCGAGTCGGTGTGACCCGACGCGGATGAGGTCGAGATAGTAAAGGTGGCCGAGGCAAGTAGAGCGACCGCTCAGAGTCGACCAGAACCGGTCAAGCCAAGAGGGAGGCCCGAAGAAAGGAGGAAGGGAGTAGCGGGGCAAGAGGGGGTGGGGGGGGGGGGGGGGGGGGTGGAGTCCTTCCACTCGCCCGCCCCTTGGGCGAGTGGGGGAGTCCCCCACTCGCCCGCCCCTTGGGCGAGTGGGGGATTCCCCCCACTCGCCCGACCAAGTTGGCGAGTGGACCGATGTCCACTCGCCCGGGCAGGGTGACCTCGGTTTGTTGGGGCAGGTGGGCCTTGGTTCGCCCGTCCAGAGCAAGGTCGAGTTTGAATTGGGGTGCAAGTAGTATTTTCAAATAGCGGAACTAGGTTATTGGCAGACCGTTTTGGCTATCCGCATATCATTGTTTGGGAAGTCTATAAATAGACCCCATGTGCACCTTGGGAAGGGTTGTTGGTACCCCCTCCCTCGCGTGCGAGCAAGCACTACCCCTCCCCTCCCCCTGTCATTGAAGGTGGACGGCGATGTGATCCTTAGTGCCCTCCAAGGTGCCCGGGATCAGCATTGGCTTGGGAGGGGAAGTTTCTTGTGAGCTTCCGGGTATGAGGTGGGACCTCCACGCTGCAGCTTAAGGGGTCCGTTTGTGGACGTAGGTGTTCTTCAAGGGTAAGGTTCTTCGGTTCTTAGTGACTGGTCAAGGGTCTCGCTCAGGTCAAGTAAGGGTTAGATGCATCCCCCTTGCGAACTTCGAGACCAGTTCTCTGGTTTCAACATTCACGCTGCAGCTTAAGGGGACTGTTTGTGAACTTAGGTGTTTTTCAAAGGCAAGGTTCTTCGGTTCTTAGTGACTGGTCAAGGGTTCTAGCTCGGGTCAAGTAAGGGTTAGTTGCATCTCCCTTTCGAACGTTGAGACCAGTTCTCTGGTTTCAACATTCTGGTGCGGTGAGCGTGGACGCAACTAGTCCAGAAATCCCTGAGTAAGTCTGATGGCTGGAAGCGATGAGCTTGGGGACTCGCCCCCTGCCGACGAGTATGTGAAGAAGGGTGATTTTGACGAATTCAGGAAGACGATCCTGGAGCTCTTGCTGGTCGCACTCCCCCCTCAAGGCGAGTGCTTAACACCACCCGCACCCGC